>CM029772.1:9141658-9767000 GCA_017562165.1 Ectropis grisescens | reverse complement strand
ACGGCTCGACCACGGCTCGGCTAGTGCTGGGGGGACATAGTGTTTGGCACCTCTTGGTGTCCTAGCGGAGTGGGGCCCCGATTGCAAAGGCGACAGGGTTTTGATGAGTTTGACGTGTCTTTGTGTGTGTCTGTGCCTTTGTCGCTCAAGAACGGATGAACCGATGTTGATTTTCCTTTTTTTGAAAGATGATTTAGTCGTGAGTGTTGGAATGTTTCATTATATCTGGTGTAGCCGTTTCAAAGTCATAGCCAGACTATAAAGTGTTCCTCATTGGTTTTTCTCGAGAGGAAATAACGGGAACGGGAGCTTTACTGGTAAAACCACAAGGTGCTGTTAGTTATTTGTATAATAGGCACTGCTAGTTAAGTATTTGTGTAATGTTAATTTGTCTGGAAGTATAAATGTACGACTGTTTGTCTTGTTTCAAATTGTTTGTTACCACATAGTGTCTAGCTTTTAACATCAGTTGTAAAAGTTTGTACTTTGTAAAATGTTTGTCTGGCTTCCGTTTGTATTCTTTACATTGTAAGCGATAAACGCGCTCTCCGTGGAAGGTCTATTAACTTCCCCACACTACTCATTCCACTGAAGTTTCACAGTTGCTTGTTATAGCGATAGGAACATTCCTTATTAATATTTTCACATGAAACTGAACAGACGGTAAAATGTGTTAATCTCAGTGAGATCGTATTAATGACTTGTAGTAGTAAGTCTGCCTGCGGAGCCGCAGATCGTGGGTTCAATTTTTTAATTTTCTTTACTCATTTTAAAGACTAATTTATTATATTATTATCAGTACATTGAGAGTAATATACCTTCCATAGAAAGACTTTGCAAAGAGTTATGCTACTAATACAGTATAAATATTTATTTATTATTATTTTTTTTAAAATGTTTCAGTCAGGTAAAACGTATTTTTCTGACTTAAAGAAGGGTTATGTTTTTCGCGCGTATCTTGTATGTTTGTAAATATTTTTATTCCCACGAATCTTCTAAACGGCTGGATGGATTTTGACAATTAAGATATCATTAGACTCGTTTCAATCACCCAAGTGTCTTTAGATAGTAAAACATAATGTTTTAAATACTGTTGTTTTTTTGCAGTCGGGTTTTATAAATTAAAGTTATTGTATCTCGTGCAACGAATCAAAACTTCAACCATACAATAGATAATATCTTCAACACAACAAACATTAACCTGAAGTTCGTAACAAAGTTCACTAAAATGTTGATTAACTTAATTTGGGGTGTCGGTTACAAGGGACGGTGTGCGCGCGCATTTAAAAAAATTTAGTCACCATTTTCCCTAACGTGTTAAAAAAATTGGTTGCCTGTAAAGTCGGTATACGGGCGAAAGTTTTACGTGACAACGACTTTGAGTGGTAAAATAATTTTACGGAAGGGACGCGTGCCTTTCACTTTTTATGTCTGTCTCTCTCGCTCTTAGGCGGGCTAACCATGCCCGAGTGGAAGGGACGCGTGTCTCTCACTCGCTCTCGTTGTGAGCGCATAACGTGAGCGGAGCGTAACGCAGTTTCTTGAAGTGTCACCCGGCAAACCAATTTATAAGACGTTGTCACGTCAAAAGTATGATTTCGAAACGTTTCAAAGAACACGTTTTGGGAAACAGTTTCTGAACTTCGTTCTTACTTTTGTCGACCGTAACAACATTCGCAACCAGTTTCCTTTAATTCCTCTGAAGGCGTTTTCAAAATCTGCCGAAGGTTAATAAGCTGTCCATGTGTGTTACCTTCTAACCCCGACCTTTTGCACTTTCCGTAATTAACTTTAGTTTGTACAGTGAAATGCAATTGGCTCTAAACAAGTAACGATATAACATTAACGACGATGCAAAGTAAAGCAATATACGAGTACCTATATAGGTATGTCACCGTAAAAATGTAAAATCCGTCAGATTACAAATTAACCTAACCTATCGTCAGATTGATAATCTCACGCGTTAGATTATAATCTGAAGTTATTGACAATTTTTCGGTGACATATATTATATCACTAGATGCGCCTCGCGGTTTAACCCGCGTATTCCCAGTTCTCGTTATTTTCTAACGATAATAATATGTATCTAAATATATTATTTCAGACTTAAATAAAACTCAGTTTCAAATCGCAACCGGATTTTAGCCGTTTCGTTTTCGTTGAGTAACTACAGTCAAAATATATTTCTTCAATTCAAAGACAAAAACAAATCTATCAGGCAAATTGTGCTGATTTAACTATCAATTATGCTGAAATGTTCATCAATTACCCTGATACGTCTATTTAACTATGCTGAAATGTATATACATTTTAGCATCAATAATTTATTTTCTCCAAGTAAAAAACAAACCAACATCAATTTAAAATTAAATTCTAATACTCACATTTCACAAAGATCTATCATCATTACGTACATGAAAGCAAATGTTAGTTTTTTGTTCATGTTTCAATAAACCGCGATTATAACCGCTACACGCGATTTTGATAACATTTATACGGGAACCCCTCTGAACTTTGATCTACCAATTAAAAAAATAACGAACAAAATCGACTGACAATTCGCGGCGTTATTGCGTTACATACTAAAAACAAAATATACAACCGAATTTAAAACCTTTTTGGAAATCTGTAAATTCTGCTGAGATCCTTATCAATTATTCGGATATGTCTATTTAACTGAGGTGAAATATTTATCAATTATCTGGAAATGTCTATTTAACTGTGCTGAAATATCTAATAATTATCCTGATATGTTTATCGTCTATTCACTAAGCTTAAATGTCTATTCAACTACGCTATAATGTCTACGAAATTATGTGGAAATGTCTAAGAAATGTGCAATGCCTCCTACTCTTGTCTAAGAGTCCAGTGTAAGTTAACCGTTTGGTAATGATTCACAGGTCAGCATGGTGACCCGAGATGCGTCTACGTGCCCCCCGTCGACTGGCCAGACCTACTTCTCGTTTAGGATCGCATACGCGAAATGCGGCACTAAGCCAGGTATGTAAAGGGTTGAAAGTTTCAGGTCTTTTAGGTATTCAGTTTTGCACCTACGCTATTCACATTAAAATAACACTATATTCAAATATAGTGTTATTTTAATAATTACGAAGTTATTATACATTTATAGATAGCTGTGTACAAGCTTGCCATCTGATGAAATATTTTTAAATTTATAATATTTTGTAAATTAAAATCTTCTTTTTATTATGTACTCGTAAACCGTTACCTTCATTTTTCTATTGTGCATAGTCTATTTAAACACAACTAAATTATAATAAAAACTACACCACATAACATACTCAACTACATACACAAGCGCATTGTGCACATCTGAATTATGCATAAACCGATATAAGTCCAGAGATAATCGATATAATGAGCCCCAATTAGTAAATTAAAAGCTCAAATTTAGTAGTGGTAGGACTCTTTGAAGAGCTTTTACTCTTTGTCCGCATGGGGAAGTACCACACCTTTGTCAGTCATTCTACTGCCAAAAAGTAATGTGTAAACATCGGTGTGTTTCGGTTTTAAGGGCGATTTTCAGTAAAATTACAGGCCATTGAGATCAGGACATCATATATCTCTGGGCGATGAGCGCAGTGCAGTGCTAGGTAAAGATTTGGTAAAACTCCTCGTTTTCCAATAGCTGCATGCCACTGTACTGTTATTTGTACTCTATTCTGGCGCTATTGCTAGGATGCAATTAGCAATGTTTATACGTTGAGTCAAATTAACATCAGCATTCAGCATTTAAGTAACGCGTCGCATCGATCAAACGCTCGGGAATACTGAGATGAGCTTTGAGCTCCCACGGTTCCGATATCTCAACACCATACACCATTGTTCGTATTTGTAACCGTTTCTTCTATTCCTTTAAATCACGTCTCTTAATTCATTCGCAATTGACGTCAACATCGAGTTCCAAAACGAATCGATTGAATCACGAGTCATCTTAGACTGAGAAAAGGACCATTGTTGTTTTATTACCGGCTAACTCGATAATCCTCTCGAATAAAGCGATTATAGACGGCGCCACGTTTTCAGACAATTATTCAAGTGATTTAAGACGTTACCTCTTGTTGTCATTAAGTTAGATATTAATCAAACTCTCATAAAAAGTTTTATTTTAAATTCGAGTCATGAGTATTATATAAAATCTTATACCTTTAAACGAGCAATTCTTGAATAAATGTACATAAATACAAAATAATTTATTTCTATGTATGTATAGAATCAGAATTTCGGAAACGGCTCGAACAATTTTCATGAAATTATGTACGCATGGGGGCTTAGGCGAGAAGTTGAGCGGCCATGAAATATACTAGACCCAGGTTCGAAACCAGACGGCTCCTATTTTTTTGCAAGTTCCTTCTTTTTATTGAGAACACCTATTACTGGGAGCCTGTTATCTGTCACCCAGGTACTAAATATTTATCGAAGAAATTGTCAATCTTATAGTTTAGAAGATTAATCTACAGACGCATACAATTAAATTCAATCATTAACTTTGTATCATCATAGAAATCCGAACAGGAAAACATATTTACAACTTCAGCGATTATTACGTTAAGACCGTTATTTCATTAAAAATAATTAATTATCCTTGATCTTCACTTTCTTCTTCACATCTTCACTTTTTAAGTTCGCTTTCGTTCAGAATGAATTAGGTACCCGATGCAAGTTCGTGTAAAGAGGAAAATCACTCATTTCTGAATTCACACAAATAAAAAACATATTGAAATGTTTTTTCGTGATCCTATTATTATAAATATCCTTTTAATAAAAATGTTTGGATATTTAGATGTTTGTTGCTCAATCACGTCGTAACGTATTATCGGATCGAGCTGAAATTTGGAACATAGATAGATAGATTATATTCTGGAAGAACACATAGGGTTTTTTATCCCAGGAAAATAAGATCCAAACTTTTGTATATAATTTTGTATATAATATAAGTAGGATGGCGTACATACTCAGACTCACTCACTCAAACTCACTTCAAAGTCTTGAACATCGCCGCAAAATTGCTAGCTTTTCGGGTTTTTATCGGATACACTTCGGAGAGTGTGCAACTGATCTGCATGATCTAATACCACCTTGCCCTTTTTTCTATCGGATTTCTCGTAGCTCGAAGAAGCGGCACCGTTTCATGGTTTATATTCCAAAGACACGGACGAAGAGCTTTGACCGACAGTGCGCGCTCTGCACTAGCCGTGTAGGTGATGTCTGAAGTTGACGAGTACATCGTCAGACACCAAGATTATAACCATATGGAAAAACTCAACTCATTCCACTAACGTTCTCTACTAAGCTCTTAGTCATCTTTGGAATATCAACCATGAAACGGTGCCGCTTCTTCGAGCTACGTGAAATCCGATAGAAAAAAGGGGAAGGTGTGTAAAAAACGTAAACCTATAAAAACTTTAAAAAAAAACAAAAAGGCAAAGAGTCGTGCTTAGCACACAAATGTTATAAATGGCAAAAAGTTAAAATAAAAACTATAACTTAACATCTTTCTGTCTGTGTACTTACAGAAGACGTACTACCGATGGTGCCATGAGACCGGCCAGTCTACTTCCTAACTAAATTGGCGTTGAATTGCTATTGTTGTCTCTATAATTTCAAGTGAAAAGAAGAGAGCAAAATCAAAGCTAAAGCTTGACTAAAGACTTTAGGCGACTGAATATAGTCGCTACTGAATTCAGTGAAATGTAGTATTCAGTAAGTAGCATATTAAATTCAGAAACTGCTATTGCTTGCTTCTTTTTTACTTCCTTTTAAACTTGCTTCTGAAATCAGTCGAGTAACCATGCCTCTCAATTCAATAGCCAAATTTAGGCAAGTGTAATAAGCATTACACTTGACTGCCCTCGTGGTTTAGTGGGTAGTAGCTCTGCCTGCGAAGCCGAGGGTCGTGGGTTCGATTCCCACCCAGTGCAGTTTGTGTGATGAATTCAAATGTTTGTACTGTGTCTGGGTGTTTCTATGTATAATACGTATGTATTTGAAACTATATAAGTTTTATATCAGCTATCTGGTCGCCATAGTACAAGCTTTGCTTAGTTTGGGGTCAGATGGTGTTGTGTGTGAATTGTTCACCAATATTTATTTATTTATTTAAGACCGTTTTTCGTTAGGCGGTAGAACCCCAGTCATGCTTTCTGTAACCTCTTCAAACCATCAAGTCAGGAAACAACTTGAATATAATAATCTAGTAAGCAGTACGTAATCGCTACAATCTTTGAACTAGCCTATTCAAAACTGTGAACAAACATTTGTTCAGTGGTATTGAAATTTCTCTGACAGATTGCTTTGCTATTTTGATTGCGTCTATATCAATCGTAACTGTTTAGCTATGATTGCAATGTTAGTAGTTGAGCAGTGGTAGGACTCTTGGCAGAGTTCGCCTGGTGAAGTACCACACCCTTGCCAGTTATTCTACCGCCAAGCAGTTATTTGGAAACATTACTGTGTTTCGGTTTGAAGGGCAATGTTTCCAGATAAATGACAGGGCTTAGAGATATAACATCTTAGATATCTGGGTGACGAGGGCAGTGCAGTACTAGGTAATGATTTGGACTCTTCATGTTCCAATAGCTGCGTGTCACTGTGTTTTTAAGTGGCAGGCATGTTGCATACCATGAGGCACATGTCAAGCTCGCCATGTCACTCTTTATTAAAAAAATGTGAATGAAAATGGCGAAGTCAGTATTATATTAGCAAACTTTGTTTTATTATTACGGGAAATGCACTTGTAGGCATAGACGTATCAAAAAGTCGGACGTAGTCGCGTTAAAACAAAAACTGTGTCACTAGAGTCGATCACATTTGCACGTGTGCATTGTCAGGTTGTCACTGATAGGCTGACACGCGCACATATACACAAGTAGCGCGTGTAATGACCCACCGATGTGTGCGTGTCAGTTTGTATGTGACAGCGCACACGTGCATATTATGCGGCCGACTCGATAGACACAGATTTGGTTTTAGCGAGACAACGTCCGACTTTTTTATACGTCCATGCTTGTAGGTATATATTATAGATGTTAAAGAATTCACTTTCTCAAGTTCAAGTGTACTTGTATGTATTCAAATTTAACATGTCCGGCGGTACTGAATTTGAAACTTCCAAGCGTTGTATAAAATTAGACTAACTTAAAATTACAGTTTATACAATATTGACAATCAATTTAAGGTTAAACTAAACGAGATTATAATAATGATTACACCGTAAATTATACTTTACAAAATAACGTAACGTGTTTTCAACGTAGAATAACAATTTTCATTAATATTGAAACTTGTGTGCAACGGGTTACGAGGTAATATAATTTAATAAATGGCTATTGACGTGTAGTGTTTATTGTATGCATATAATGAGATTTTCCGTGATCACAAATTAATTGACTATTGATAATACACATTAGTCAAGCATAACGGGGTGATGGAGGAGGGAAGTCTCTAACCGAAGCTGCGAGTTGATAAGTGCTACTCCGGTAAACAAATACTGGGTTTGAATGACTGCATTAAACAAATTACTTACTTTTTTGCCAAAATGGGAAGGTACAATAAGATTTTAAATGTTTAGTAGTGGTAGGACTCTTGGGAGAATCCTCCGGGGAAGTACCACGCCTTTGCCAGTTATTCTACCGCTAAGCAGCAATTCGCAAACATTACTGTGTTCCGGTTTGAAGGGAATTTTTCCAGAGAAATTACAGGGGCTAGAGATAAATTACCTTAGATCTCTGTGTGACGAGCGCAGTGCAGTGCTAGGTAATGATTTGGACTTTTCGTGTTCCAATAGTTGCGTGTTACTATGTTGTTATGTGACAGGCATGTTGCTTACCATCAGGCACATGTCCAGGTCGTCTCGTAACTCTTTATTAAAAAAAAAAAACTAGGTCGATATTTAAACCCCTAGCATACTAAATTTCAAAAATATAATAAGATAAACATCAAAAAATCCTCATCGAAATCATGAGTCCTTTCAAATACAAACATATTTGAATATAATTTGTATATGAAAAATAATATATGAGAAGGAATACATCGTGGGAGATATAATATTAAAAAATTTGGAAAGATAGAAATATGTACCTATGTCCTAGACCTCTCTCGCGCAGACTTACTAAGAATGTCATTTTCACTAATAATTACCGCAATTGCAAATAATCACATGCGACCACACAGCTTACGGTTCGCAGTCGTCGGTATCTTTATGTGCTATCAATCGTAGCCTTCAGCATTAGCTGGATGGTTTATGTGACAAATGAATGGGAAACGCTGAACGGCTCAAGTTAGCCTGACGAGTGGTCGGATTGGCAAAAGCTTTGAGAGATTATAGTAATATTAGATGCAATCTGCGGTTTATTCACTTCTCATATGAAACACCTAATTACTTTGTGCAGTGGCTGATTCTGTTGAGCGTTAAGACGCTGTTTATGGAGAAAACCACGGAAAGCCTGGAAGTGGTTACATTTTTCAACCGTTTGCTTCCGACCCGTATAGGCCCAATTTCGTTAAAATTGTGTCATTGAGACTTTGAGCCCATCCAATCATCATCAACCATCAAACCGTCAACAAAATGCAAAACTACAGTTTATACCAGTACGTAGAAACCATCGGATTTAGTGAAGAACATGGCGCTGTATCTCTCCGCTTTTAATCTAATCTAAAAAGATCCAGAGCCCGAACAAAAACAAGGTGAAAGGTAGTAAGTGCAAAGCGACATGAGGAAGCTCATATTCTGTTACATTATCGAGGATAGAGCAAAGCGGATAAGTTAAAACGGGACAGTATTGACCTCACCCCATTGCGAATGTGGAAGAAAGAAAAGAGTGAAAATTTACGAACTGAAACTTTTCAGTTTTCACATTTCACACATTTTAGCCGCATACAGTTTACATATTTACATATTTACGCCCGAGTCACAAGTCTCGGGAACTACTCGGGTTTTCTCTCTCTGCCACACGATGGACCCAGCACCCACACGGTGAATCCATGGATTGCTAAGAAAATCGTCTCTCTATAAGGACGGTTTATGTTATCAATGAATCTAAACGCTGAATGCTTAGACATTATTGTAAGCCTCTAGACCTGAACACTGGGTGTGATCTGCAGTTATAGTCTTTAACCACTAGATTAATTTCACGAGACTATATCATACCAATAACGAAACATAAACGTTATTGCAGCTTTAGTTAGATGGTTTATGTGACAATTAAATGGGGAACACCGAGAAGTACGATTTAAGTACTATAGCTACCCTGAGGGATCTGTTATATGGAAAGAGCTTTGAAAGATTACAGTAATTCTAGCTGAAATTTAGTGTTATCAACTACCCTCCAACTGTTAATGTTTTACGGTGCATTACTTTTCAATCATTAGTTACATCTTTTTTTGCTTTATTATAGGCAATGTTTAATACTTAACTTAGAAAACATTAACAGTTGCAGGGTAGTTGATAACACTAAAGTTTAGCTAAAATTACTGTAATCTTTTCAATTCAATTTCAAGTATTGCACCCCCTTTTCGTGCACGGTTATCTGTTAGAGATCGTTCTAAGCGACAAAATCAAATATAATGCTTCTTTAACGGGTTTCATTTTATTGTAGTTTATATCCTGTGTTTTGTATATGTAGCCTTTTATTAAAAAGTTGCTGTATTACAGTATTAAAATAACTGGCGTGTATTTACGTTTTGGGTTCAGACAAAATAATCACTGCTTATTAAAGTCTGTACATATCTTACGACATCAACTTTCACTGGAATTTGTGTACTTCTGATGAAGAATAAGTTTTATGAAATCCTTTTTTTTGCTCGTTTAGGATGTAGAATCAATTCGGATTAAATTGAAAACTATCATACCTCGACTATGTAATAAATAAATTAAATAAATATTGGTGGACATTTGACACACAACACTATCTGACCCCAAACTAAACAAAGCTTGTACTATGGCGGCCAGATAGCTGATACAATACATAATACGTCATATTATACAGTTTTAAATACATAGTTATTATACATAGAAACACCCAGACACAGTACACATATTTGAATTCATCACACAAACATTTGCACTGGTGGGAATCGAACCCACGACCCACGGCTTCGCAGGTAGAGTTACTATCCACTAAGCTACGAGAGCCAGCCGCTCATTATATATTATCACTATTTATTATATATTTATCACTTATTACTAAAAAAATATGTCAAAGCCAAATGGCAAGACTCAAAGACGCAGACGGGAATCGAAATTACCTATTTATTTACCCACGAATTAATTACGACTTAGCGATTGATAACCGCACCTGACGTATTATGCTGATAAATGTTTTCGTAAGTTTCAAAGCCTTTATTCCATTGAATAAACTACCTCACAAAACTGCCATACGTTTTAAAATGCGATAACGTAGTCTACCGTCCAGTTCAATTCTTCAGCTAGCAAATCAGTAATTAATCAAAAGGCGACCATCACATTACCAAAGATAAATAGCGGTGTGACAAATGAATGGAAGGTACGTCGGACCACCTCCATTCCCATGCTAGCTATTTCCTTCAAGTTTAATTTATTACAGGAAACTTACAGGAAAGTTACTTATAAAAGAATATTCTAAAATAATTTATATAAGCCGAGTAAAAAGAATTAATGAAAATACCTTTATCTAATTTATGCAATTTTAGGTAAGCGAAAATCTTATAGATTCGCGTCATCACACGCGTAATAGCAGTATATCTATCTGTACCTATAGTATTACGTATTAATGCTGTTTAGTAATTAAATTCAAAGTTATACATTTTCACCTCTATTGGCAAACTGTGTCTTAGTTGTGGTAGGTCTCTTGGCAGAGTCCGCCTGGGGAAGTACCACACCTTTGCCAGTTGTTCTACCGCCAAGCAGTAATGTGCAAAGATGACTGTGTTCCGATTTGAAGGGCAATGTTTCCAGAGAAATTACAGGGCTTAGAGATATAACGTGTTAGATATCTGGGTGACGAGCGCAGCGTAGTGCTAGGTAATGATTTGGACTATTCATATTCCAATAGCTGCTTGTCACTGTGCTGTTATGTGGATGGCATGTTGCTTACCATAAGGCACATGTCCTGCTTATCTTGCCTTGTTAAAGTCAAAGCTTGTCATTCTTTATATATATAAAAAAAGTGTGACTGCTGTTTTTTCCTTACTTATTTTAATCGATGCTTTCCTCGTAAGATAAGGGTCCTATTCTAACAGTTAAAAGGAAAAGTAAAGAAGCATTGATACTATTATCTTAATTATAGTCCTACTTCCTACTAATATTATTGCTTCCCCCGCCTACGAGTATATGTAGGCTATTTTCCTTTTTGCTGGTGGCCTCTGAAGAAATAAGGCCGCCACATGTGGCACTAGTTAATAAGTGTTCATTTGTAATATTTTAATTTGTTTGTGTTGCAAGAGTTTCTATCTATCTATTTATTATAAATGTTAATGTTTATTGCTCAATCCCGTCGGAATGTCTGGACGGATCGGGTTTAAATTTGGAACAGTTAGATTATAGTCGGGTATACCACATAAGTGGACACAGCAGTGAAAGTCTTGCGGCTGATGATGATGATACCACATAAGCTATTTTTATCACGGAACGGGGACAGGAATTGCAGGGGTAGACTAAATCGCGGGGCGTTGCTAGTAATAATATAAACCTGATATAAAACGGACGTTCTTATCAATTGAACACCACCGACTTCAATAGCTTGAGTAACAATCGTTAGCAATTTGAGGATACTGCACGACAGACATACATTACTTCTTCCCTCTTTGGCCAGTCTTCCCTTTTTAGTGTCAATCTTATTCGCATGCATTTATCTAGTTTGTTTGTAATTGTCTACGTATATATTTGTGTACCTATTATAAGAATTAATATTCTAATTTATATAAATATTTCTGGTATGATTAGCCACAACACCTAAACTGCAAAATAAATATATTTAACGTTTATCTATAGGCTATAGGTAATAAGGTCTAGAGCATACATATTTCTACTTTTGCAAATTTTTAAATGTCATATCTGCCACCATGTATTCTTTTTTATATTAATTACTAGCTGTACCCTGCCACGCTCCACTGTGGCACATTGTGATGCAAAATTAGATAAAAGAACAAAATTAAATCATAATATATCAACCCCGACTTTCATCAGATTTGTTATCTTTTGAGTTTCTACTAGGTAGTCAAATCAACATATCATTTTATATACCCATATTTTCAGTAGTAAAATTATAATGTAATCAATATTTGGATGAGGTTTTCATGAATCTTGGTTTGAAATTTTTGTACATGTATCTATTCAACTTTATCAAACGCCGCATTTGATACCCATATTGGAGGTAGGTTGTGAAAAAATATTTTGTCCGCAAACATTTTGTAGAGGCGGCCATTTTGAATCGATATTAACCAAATATCTAAGAACATCCGCTACGTTATTAAACCTCGAATAAAAAAAACCGCATCGAAATTTAAAATCCACCATTGAGCTTCTATGAAATTTATATGGGATTACAGACATTATGATCAGACAGATTCTCAATTGACGGCGCTATCACGACAGACAGACAGACAGACAGACAGACAGAAAGACAGAATTGGGAACCTCCTCGTCTGAGTCGGTTAAAAAAAAAGGTGCAGTCATCGAAGTGTGTGTTGTTTATTTAGATAAAAGAGTTGTTTTTTATTGTAAGTACAGAAAATACGAATTGTACAATATTCCAACAGACAAAATGTTAATCTGTCTTACAAAAACCACACTAATTTCTTAATGTTTTAGATTAAATCTTAAAATTTTCGTCGGAAAACGAGTGTAATATTTTTATTTATACTTAGCCCTAAAAAAAGCACGGAAAACTAGCTCATACGACATTAGCGTCCTATAAACTCCGATTCTTAGTAAGTATCGGTAATTCGTAACAATTTAGCAATAAATCGCCACCGCGCAAGTCGTACACTGGTCCCATTTCAACAAAGTAAGTGAGTTTTTCTCTCATTGCGATTCCTAGTTGTGTCCAGTACGGGCGGATAACGGACGCCCCGCTCCTTCTGCGAAGAGCATTGTTTCTTGGAATCGTCACTCGCCCGACTGCATAGCGAACCACTTAAAGACCATTTTCCCATATCAACGCAAACGCCATCCCTCAATCCTCATCCACGCGTATTTCCTTCCCGCAGTAATATACGACTCTAAACATCACAAGTCCCTTATTGATAGTGACGAAAATATTGTGCTGCGGTTTCGTACAAGTTTCAAATGTGATATGTGATAGTGGCGCCGTGTTTCATGAATATTGGTTGTGGTGCGGATTTCAGCCAGCACCAGCGCTCGGTGATAATGCGAAAACAATTTTAAACCGTATGACATAGAGTCTGAATATGTCAACCGCGAGTCAAACTTGGAAGATTGATGTCCTAATGGATGCTTGAGTTGAAGGAGATGGTGGTTGTTAAAGGTCAGTTTCGCGTGGCCACGCCCGACTTGAGTCCGCTGCTTCGATCCGCGTTCTTTGGACGACTTCCACTTTTTGCGAGAGTACATCCGCGTAAAGCTCTAGCAATAATAAGGGGTTTGAACATTAAAGTATTTCTAACTTAAACATTAAAGATCTTCTTCACTTCATTTTTATATGTATGTCAATGTTTAAAACCAAAGTATGTAACACGCGAATAGGATAAATGATGATTCGAAGCCATTCACGAGATGTCCGTCTGTTTGATAAGACGTACTTGGGTGATTTTTGATTAATAATAGTAAGTTCTTCAACGATTCCAGGAAATTCAAATTATTGCAATCTAAACACCGTGAAAAAATGTTGTCGAACAATAATTTACAAAGCAATTATTTTATTGTCAGCGAAACAGATGCATCTGTTTTATTAGTTTCATTAAAACCAAGTATGTGGTGCACATTCACTTGCCTTTGAAAGAGCCAAGTGGTGCTATAATAGGAGATCCTCCTGTGATCTTCTATTTATTATTACGTAACAAAAACTTTGTACCCCTTTTCACGAACATTGCTCGGACGGAACAATGTAAAATTTTGCTAGGTACTAGTTTATATAGAGTAGGAGTAAATAAGGGTAATATTTTTAAAAAATATGCATAAAAATATATAACACAAACATAAAAATACAAATACAAAAATCTTTATTGCTGTTTGCAGGTAAGATAAGGTGAAACAAAACATTTAAATAGTTGACCCATACAAATTGGCTTCTTCTTCTAGAGGCATGCAATATGTCTGGCAACGCAGTTTCCATTGGTCTGATTTTATACAATGATAATAATAGTCAGCTGATAAAGTCTTCTTCTTCTTTTTTCATTTTTAACTTTTAATCGGTTGTATCATATATGTCATCTGATTCATCGTCTATTAATTTCTGGCTTCTATCCTGTTGTGCTATGTTAGTGTGATATGTTTGGTGAGCACAATTATGTCAACGTCTTGTGTGTCAAAAAAATACTGGCCGAATATAATAATTTCGTCCCGTTGAAATTAGTTAAAAACATTACACATCCAGACATGCATTTGGCATACTCTTTTGTTTATTGTAAAAATCTGTGATCAAACTGAGAATAGATTAATGTCGCTTTTAGTCGAATTTTGACCATTTGGCAACTTCTAGTTCTATTTATCTCTTCAGATTGAGTGTACACCAAATTATAATTTTATTACAGATCTTCACGGGCAGTTTTATGAGAACACAGTGGTGGTGCAATACGACAAGGATCTCCTCGAGGTGTGGGACGAGGCCAAGAGGCTGAGATGTGAATGGTTCAACGACTATGAGAAGACAGCGTCCAAGCCGCCTATGGTCATAGCTGACTTGGACGTCGTACAGTTAGACTTCAGAGGTATGATATCAAGTATTAATGGTGTGTAGTTTTGTCTTAGCATGGTGATTAAAAAAAGATAATTAGTGCGCCAGTCAAATTATTAAATGATAAAATACACGTGTTTTTTTCTGTTGTTTAACATCTAAAAAATATGTAATAATAAGTTACGGCTGGTCTAGTCGGGAGAAAGGCGCCTGCCGATCCGAAGACCCCGGGTTTAAACCCCACACGCACCACTGTATTTTCGAAGTCATGTGCGTAATGCCGTTAACTTAAAACGGTGAAGGAAAACATTGTGAGGAAACCGACATGTACCTAGAATCTGTCGAAGTCATGTGTCATCCACCAACCCGCACTGGGCCAGCGTGGTGGATTATGGCCTTAACTCTGTCCGTGCGAGAGAAGGCTCCGAGTCCCAGCAGTGGGAACATTTAGTGGGCTGTTGATGATGTTGATGATTCTAAATATGCACAATTTAAGATTGGAGTGTAAATTTCAGGTGACAATGTGGATTGTTGGATGGAGATCCAGGCGGGGGAAGGGTCCGTGGGCGGCACCTGTATCTGGCATCGTGCCTCTTGGATCCACGCTCACTCTAGTCGTCGCCATCAACGACTATCGAGGTACTGCTTTTTTTAAAACCAGCGATATTCCGCCGGTTTGCTTACTATGTTAGCCAATACACATAAAAAGTTAGCCATTGAATTAAGATGTTTATAGATATCGTTTGCTTGTAGAAGTGGTCCCCAATCTTTTTCAACCAGTGGCGCACTTACAATTAGTATGGTCACGATGCTCTACCCCAGCTAGCTATTTGAAATAGCTACAGGCGAAAAAAAGTAGATATGTACCTGCAATTATGGTAGATAGACAGTAATACTAAACAGGCGCTCTAGTTCGAAATTTGTCAACTTATGGTTTCGGATAAAAACAGAGGATTTACTGACGGCGCCTTTCATTACTTTGTACGGTGGACCAAGGGGCAGTGGCGTATACTTTGAGAACCTCTGGCTTGTAGAATTTTCCGGATTCCTTTGTAGTAACAGATAGTTACAGATTGTCTAATTCTAATATCTATACCTAATTTTGAACCATAATGTTCAAATAGCTGCATATTTGTTACTTGTCTCGACACTCTGTACTAAAAAAAACGAATGGTACCCTTATTTTGTTTACTAGTGATTAGAAATATTTTTTTTTGTACTGGCTCTTATTGTATCTAATTATAATTAAATCTTCCAATGAAGGAACGAAAAATTCACATTCAAATAATTTGTTAATCGTTTCTTTTACATTTCTCTGCATCTGTACGAATGATACGAGTATAATTATCTATGAAAATGGTAAATCAGAAAGTGCTGTTGGACTCGTTAACTCGATTTCATTTAATTGCTATTCCATTGACTATGATAATCAAAGTTTAATTTTATCAAAAATATTCATATCCAATCACATATCAAATCTTATGACCGAGAGATGAGCCTTTCACCGTTAACAGATCTCATTTGAAGGTTGACGTAAGTGGATGGTTTATTGCCTACTATAAAAACTATTGGCATCATTGTGTAATTGTTCATTTTAATAATTTCATTGTACCTCTAAGTTTGTTCTCAACATTGAATAGCTTTTTAAATTTCTTTCTTCGTCTGACATTTTATGTTAACTTTATATGATATATAACTTTTTATGCGACCTTCACAGTTGTACAGTTTTTGAGTAAAATTAAATTAGTAAACATTTTTCCTAGATTTGTGAGCTTAATAATGTTTTTGTAAAATGAAGTTTCTTACTCTCGTGAAAGTTTTGAAAATAAAGACACAAGTTTTCAGAAAATGACATTTTTATATGTCGGTATCGTGAAAAACACTCAGAGCTGAAGTTTTGAGTTTGAGCTCTGATTGTAATGTTAATGTTAATGTAGGATTCAACCTACAAGTTTACTCTTGAATGTCTGAAGTGTTTGCTACTAGCCTATTAGGGTGCCTATTCATCTGTTTCTATTTTGTAATACTAATTTATCACAGATTGTTTGATTGTATACTTAAACAACACGTCATACCCCTAAATATATTTTGTACGAGTATCGTATTAATTGTGCCGTATCTTGATCAAAAGGGTCGTGGGTTCGATCCCCACCCAGTGCAAGCAAATGTTTGCACTGTTAATTTATTTATTTATTGTTTTACTCAAACGGAACCATGTTCATATTAACAGACTGCTTCAAAAATGCGTGGGATATTCCTAAAATGCTTTGCTACTTTGTTTTGTGGTGTGTAATTAGAATATTTAGCACCATTTTTGCTATCGATGCGGAGCTTTAATTAACACGTTTTAATTACACCACCTGTCAGAATAAGGCAATTAAAAATGTTTTGTTTTTCGTTTGTTGATGTATAAATTTTCACATTAATCTGAGTTTCTTCATTGGTTCCATAATTACAGCTATGTCAGTTGTCGATACTATCCCAAGGGGATCAGTACTATTCGTCTACTTATTTCGTTTGTATAATCCTATACGTTCAACACATAGCTCTTTTGAAAGTTGCACTACAAAATAAGAAAACTGGATGTAATTTCCAAATAAAACTAAACAGTTTTGCATCGCAAAGGTATCCATCCTCGGAAAGTATTCTCCTGGAGCCTACGTAACTCAAGCACCTATATATCTAAATTGTGTTATGACACTTTCTTGAATTAACAAGTTTTCTCAAGATTTATCTGTTGTAAAATGTTGCCATTATCATCATACGTTGCTGATAGCGTATAAATAGAGACAGGTAAATTTATAAACATAATTTCTCAACAAGCATAGGTACTTAGTCCTTTTTACAATCAGGTCAGGCTTTCTATATGCAAATTTACATAGTTAAAGGTCAAATCTTGTTCAACTGTTAGCTAAAACAATAAGCCGTGTGTGGTCTGCAACTAATGGAAACCGCTGTTTTCGACCGCAAGCTTTAACTGTAAGTGTATTGGTTAGAAAAATAACATTTTGTTTAACTTTACGTCTAAAACACGACGGTGATAGACGCTTTATTACCTTTGCTAGACGAGCTTTCGTCAAAATAGGAATCGAACGGTAGATTCAATGTCATTTTGTTTAGTTTGAATAAAATAAAATCAGACTCAGTTAGGTCATTTCTTTGTTTCAATGTATTTAGTGTATCATTTTGATCAAATGCCTTAGTAAGCAAGTCATTGCAAAGTTCAAAACTTCTCCTTAAGCATAATAATGTCACTTTATCGTAACTAACCTTGATTGTATGTCAAACTTACTTATAAAACCATGTCACATAAAGCCATGAGAATATTTCGTTAGAAACTAACGCCACTTGTTTTATAAAGTAGGCGTGTCCAAAACATGAATAGCGCATATTTTAAATTCAAAGAGAACTCTACCACTTCTGTGTACCGCCCACGCAGGTCGACCTGACAATGCACAATGCTGTCATGTTACCAGAAAACGGCTCTATTACTGCCTACGCAATCCATCACGGCACACATTAAACTTTTACTCATGTATGGGAGAATTTACTCAACTTTACGATTCGGGTAAAATGGCTTAGTAAATATAAAGCTGTTTTTACAACTCTATCAGTTCTACGTTAGGTAACATAAAATAAAAGATTAATTTTTAATTCGAAGTGTTTATTTAGCTTAAAATTCAAAGTTCTAAAAATCGAATAACTACTTTGATTTTATAGATTCAAACTCGATACTTTGCGGATTGAATTATTTTGAGAAGAAGATTTCTGCAAATTTTATCAAGTTGTTTTTTTTATTAAAATTTTATTTTTACGAAATTACTAATTTATGCTAATCGTTAGAAACTCTAGAACGTTTTATTGATCGTAGAGTTATTTGCTTACTTTTTAGTCCATAGTTTATTTTTTAATAGTATAATTGTATTATTTATTAACGACATAATTATATGGGAGATGATTGTATACGAAAGACTTACACTTATTTTTACAAATTGTTTTACAAGACATATTATGTTAAAAACTTCCGAAATCGAACGAAGAACCAAAGTTTGTAACGTTTAACTGCGGTGACAAAACTGAAATGTAGTTGGGTAGCCCATATTGCTGATGAGAGAGGCCGTTGTAATGGAATGATGACTGACTCAAAGTGAACAAAGGGTCAGGCATACACCAGAAAAGTACGATGATGTTGTAACTATTAGATAGAAAACTCTTTATTTGTGACACAAACAAATTGAAATGCTGCAGTAAAACCCTTACGAACTGGCATCACAAGTGGCAATCTTATTGCTGAGAAAAATCACTTCCAGGCAACTAGCATAAAAGAAAATCGTCAACACACAAAACTGTGAAAATCTATTATAGAAACATAGGCTCTATTGGCACAGAACCGAAGTCGATGGCAGAATTAAAGAAAGCCCCAAACGGAACAGGGAAAAGCCTATTTTTGTATTTTAGTTCTCTAGCGAAACTATTAACATTATACAAAAGTTTAGTTAGTCATCAAATTTTAACTAAAAATAGTTCAACTGCTTATTATAGGCTTAAAATATGAAATGTAGATACAATCTTAAATCGCAATCTAAAACCGTGAAAAACATTTTGCTGTACTTGCTTTGCTTTACGTTATGTCTTAACCCTATTTTTTATTTTATTTTATGAGACATACATAGTCTTTATGTCTGATCATACGATCAATGATTTTATCATAATTCTTAATATGGAACACTTATCTCAGAAGTTCAAGACGATGCTATCAGAACCATTGATGTCTTATCTTCTTTGAAACATTCGTGAAAACATAAATTTAGTAGTTTTGCTTGCGGTAACGGTGCTCATTGATGGTGGAGATAGCGGCCTTTTTGTAGTAATTACTCACTGGTTCCCCTGTTTTATGCCTTTTATGTTATGCCAATTAAGGTTTCGCCAGATTTTAGTGATTACGTTCTGAGCAGTGTAATCGGCTTTTTTGTTGGAGCGCCAAAGTCCAACAGCAATAAATTAAGTTTGCGTCTGAAACATCAGTCTGATTTGGAAGTTCTATTATTCAGGAGAACTTTTATACCTATGGAAAAGTCAGTAAAAATAGTAAATTAAGTCAAATAATTAGATTGCTACTAATAAATAACTCATTCTGAGTTGCTCCTGCTACAAAAGTCAAAACGCTGGCTTTGTTGCGCCGTTGAATGGCGATGGCCATGCTTTTCCCCAGAAACTAACCAGAGTGAGGGTATCGAACCTGGTTACGTTAATGTGGCCAATTTTATGGACTAGATCTTTAACTTTGGCTTCCTGACTGACTAATGAAATCACTGATGAACGATGATAATGAATAATGAAAATGTCATAAAAAATAATATATTTTTTTCATGCATTTACTGAACATTTTTGACGTTCGTATCCATTTTTTAACAGGACAATGTAAAAGTTAAAAAAACACGTCATATTTTCACGAGTTTTTTAAAGAGAAAAACACAGTGCAAATCTAAGCTGACGTCATTTTTAAACGCGTTTTACGTAATAGATTAAAAATAATAACCTTTAGGGGGATAAAAGCCCTACTTGTCTACTATTATTTATAGGTATAGTTTCGCTACGGCGCGGCGCGCCGGTTATACAAAAGTACCCTAAGTACGCAACTAGTCTTAACATAATAAGTAATTTACGGTTAATAAAATAAACTAAACTAAACTATAACCAACTAAACAACAAACATTATGGATGTCAATGTTGTACTATTCACATATTATCATCATGGAGTATACTACTGCACCTACCTGTGATTTGCACCTACCTATTTTATTTTCTTGAAAATATCTCAATGTTTGTGATCGTGTCATATTTTTTATGCGTTGACAGAAAAGAGCATTAAAGCTGGATGTGGCCACTATCTACACTTTATTTCTACTTTAAGATCAAGCTGTTTCATCATACATATCTTATATTGCCGGATACATAAAATAACCGCTAACTTGCCATATCAAAGCTTCCTGATAACACGGCATATAGTAGTAATTGTTAAATAGTATAACATATTAACAGCACCCAGCGGTTTTGCCCGTATAGTTTCTGTTCCTGTTATTTTCTTGCAATGAAAAGTAGCCTATGCCTTATTCTAGACTGTAATCGATTTGTGTTCCAAATTTCAAACCGATGCGTACGGGTGTTGCGACGTGTTTGAGTAACAAACGTTTAACTTAGAAACTTTAACATTAATAACGTTAGGAGGAAGTAGGATTCTCCATTGGCTTTGTATTTCGTATCGAGTTTGAATCTATAAATATAAAAATCAATGCCACTTTTCGTTCTAAGTAAAAAACAGTCTCCTCCTAAACGGCTCGACCGATTTGAATGATTTTCTTTTTATACGTTTCGGTAGGGCCCTGGATGGTTTAGATTTACAAATCACCCCGGCAGATGGCGCTGCAGTTGGTATCTAGGTTATTATCCGAGCGAAGCCGGAATGGGCCGCTAGTTCTCAGATAAAATTAACCGTCATAGTGGTGGTACGAAACCTTTGGTGTGGGAGTCGAGGTAGCTCTTGTTCTGTTAATCTGAATCAGTTGAATTGAAAACATTCTCAGTTTGTTGAAATTGGTTAGACATCAGAGCAGTTTATATGATTCCTGTGAGCACGACGCAGTAAACCCGATACCAGTCGCGCCGAACCAACCATTCGCGTCCGTCCTTCGCATCGCGACCAGGGGACTTATTTCTGAATACGCTCTACTGGACTGTTTACTTCGAAACGATTATCCAACGAGTGAAACACCATTTTTTAATGAATACACTAAGAAAGAATGATACAATTTTTTGTTATTCTTGTTGGTATGGATCTTACTCATATTATAACTTAATTTAACTGCGTTCTAAATTTTCACTCGATCTGTTTAGCCGTAGCTTAAAATTGGTCGTAGCTTAAAATAGGACCACTCGCTATTGATCACCGATGATTTGTCTTCCAACACGTTTGTCACAAACGTGTGACTTTCAAAATGAGACTCGAGGCGTTCCGTTAAGCAAACCCATTCGCTCATATTTGTCCAGTTTACTTTTTACTATTCCACCGTACCGTTAACCCGTGTTTGCACACCATTATCGCAGCTATATTACAAGTTTTGGACACGTGGGATGATGAAAACTATACGGGTTCGCTTTCAACACAACATTTGATGAAACCGAAAAAATCGTAAAAATTTAAAACAATATATAATATGGAAAACAGTTAAAATCAAATCGCGATCCAAAATACTATTTAACTGCCTCGAGAGACTCATCATCAAAAAAATTGGTGGACAATTCACACACAACACGATCTGACCCCAAACTAAGCAACTAATATCTACACCTATATCTGAGTACTTTTCCAAGCGCATATTTATAAGTTTGTTATTACCATTTTCTTTTACAGCGAAGGAATACATCGTGAGAAATCTATATGTTCCGAGGATTTGTGTCTTTTGCCAGCCCGCACAGGCATGGTGGATAACGGATTAGGTCTCAGAAGTGGACACATTTAGTCAGTTGTTTATGCTAAGATTTTGACGTGACGACGTCTAATAAATCGATGAACGCCCCCGAGACATAACGGGACACCAAAAAGTGTCCCGTTATGTCCCGTTACGCTCATTATCTCGTTACGCTCTTGTACGCTTGCGTCGCATCTATAAATGTTTTGTTATGACGTTGTCACGTTAAACTATCGTCCGTAAACCAACCGACTTTACAGATAACCATTTTTTGTTTGAAACATGATTAATTTCCCTTCAAACCATTTTCCAAAATTTGAGCGGCTCTTTAACTACATTACATTTATGGGTAATGTAACGTTGGCAGATAAGCTGCTTGATGACGGATTGAGTACGACTTTAAAATAAATTTAGGCATGTGTGACGTCAGAACTAAATTTGAGACATATCATAATATAATTTAGACAACTCATGTAATGACTAAATATTTTTTAATGACTAAATATTTTTTTCTTATACGGCGTAAAATATTTTCAAGTCATATAAATATGGTTAAATACATACATATATCCTTGAACTTTTGCTTCAAATGTAATGTTTCGAATTATACACTAAGATTTAGCTCCTTTTTCTAAATACGATTTGATTTTTTTGGTGTATAATTTACGCGTTTAAACTAAATTCTACCAAACACGAAGCAGCGGCGCATTCCCAGGTAATACTAGACGCATTAAGATGTCTTAAGATATGTACCTAGTTTCATGATTCCAGTCCAACAAGTCTATGAAATATGTAACGTGGGTGTTTCTGCAAACTCACTGATGGATGAATTTACCTATTTCGAAGCCAAACTTAACAGAATATGTGGCCAAAAGTAGAACTAATGCTGCAAACAAAAGCTTTAATCCATCTACGTCAGGTAGCGACGTATTTGGGGGCCCGATAAGTTTGCTTGCTTAGTACTTATGTTTACAGCCACACCTCTTCAGCTGTGGTCTAAATACATGTGCAAATATGAGTTTTTAATACTCTTTAAACTGCCTCTTCATCATTAGTTAACAGTTTGTTGTGGCTTAATTGAATTTATTTGTTTTGTTATCTTCTAATATATAAAATTCTCGTGTCACAGTTTTCGTTGCCATACTCCTCCGAAACGGCTTGACCGATTTGGATGAAATTTTTTGTGCTTATCCGGTATCTATGAGAATCGGTCAACATCTATTTTTCATCCCCCTAAATGTTAGGGGTAGTCCACCCCTAAATTTTTTTTTATTTTTTAGACAAAATTTTTAATTTCTATTTTTTTATGATACAACATACAAAATACATACAATCCTTAATTTTCACCCTTCTACGATCACCCCTTATTTTTTAATAGCCATTTTAGTAATTTAATCATTTTTCATCCCCGGTCGTTAACTGACCAATCGTCATTTAATTAGTTATCCCCGCCAGTTGTCTACAGGTGTCACTTCTGACCCAGTAAACAGCACGATAATTTGGGATCAAAAGTAGCCTATAACATATTTATAGTTTGAACACGCTAATCTCGGGAACTTCTGGACCGATTTAAAAATCATTCACCGTTCTTTCGTAATCCTTAAATGCTATAGGTTATATATATGTACCACGGGCGAAGCCGGGGCGGGCAGCTAGTTTCTTATAGAAGTCTTTTGTTTTTAGTTCATGCCAATTGAGTGCTTTTTTATGGCGAGAGTATAACGCACGAAACAATCTAGGTATACCAATTAGACTGTCCTAAAAAAAATACATTATTTATTTGGTTCTCGTAAGCTATCTCCTCGTAACCGCCCATTATTGAAAAACATGTTTGAAAGTCAATTACGTTCCTTTGAGTATAGCTTATATAAAATTTGTCAAGTCTAGCGACTTGACAAATTTTCAAAATTTCTATACCAATTTGACTATTATACAAATTCGATAGATTTTTTGGATTGCGTGAGACTTGATGAACAGTGTTTAAACTACCTCTATAAATTATGACTCTATGTATTGGGCACATCGTCCAATAACCGAGTTAGTATTGTAAATTATAATACATAATTTGTAGTAATTTCACAGCCAATCAAAAATGCACAGTTGTTAGATATATCCATGACATATCCTATATGAATGAACTTAGATAGTATATAAATATGAGTCCTTAACATGTACAATCAATCCAAAATGATTAATCTGAATATTACGATCAACAAAAATCACATTGCGCCCTAAATATTACAAACCTTAAAAAAGCTGTTGATGGTCATCCGATTGAAACATTCCAAGTTATTGGCGATGGACAATAAATTGGTACATATGAAACTAACGACACGTTAAACCCGAACTGACGCGGATCCATAGACAATGTTCGCTCGTGCGAATACTCTTGGCTTGTTATCAATCACGGATGTTCATGATGCGGCAATGTTCTGAAGATAATAAATTCTGCGACTACTTAGCTGGTAGGCAGTTTCACGGATGTACCGAGTGCTTAGAGAACTAGAAAGTATCTGCGTGACTACGCTGATCGGATACAGATTTGAGCGGATAAAAATATGGCAGAATATAATGTCGTAGAATATTGTATTACTTACAGTACTCCGTGAGTTTACCTGCCTAGTAGTTGTTCCCGTACTTTTTCTGCCATAAAAGTACCTTAGCGTACTTTTAAGTGCTATTCCTGAGTATAATCTAACTGTGTTACAAATTTCAAGCCGATCCGGTTTGCCGCTCCTACGTGATTGAGCAAAATACATACAACATCAAACTTTAACATTTAAAAATTAGAAGGATTGTTAAATTTTAACAAATGTCTACCTACGTAAACTTGAATAATATAAGTGTCACTGGTTTAGAGGCTTTAAGAGAGTTAAGAGTAAATATTGTTTTTGAACTTTCACGAAACTCGAGGAGGCCGAAGCAGCCATTTACAATAATGTCACTTCCCGGGTCATCAAGGGAACCATGACAGGACAGTATATGGCAGCTTACAGTGCTGAAAATGGCTTCGTGACACTGAACGAGAGAGAGACAGAGCGCGCGGGAGTGCCTGTTTATGCGACACCACCAAACGACCCAATTGTAGTTACTGCCCGATGCACCAAGATTGGACGATAAGATCGATAAGATCCTAGAGATGGCCAAGACCATCGAAGGGAACGGAAACGTCAAAGCAGATTGGGAAAATTGGGAGGTACCGAGAATACAGTGGGTCAACGGAGTTCCAGGATGTGGAAAAACAACATGGGTGATTAGACACTTCGACGTGGACAAGGACGCCATCATTACTACAACAACTGAGGCAGCAAAGATCTAAGAGAAAAGCTATCGCACCGAATCGGAAACCTGGTCAAAACCAGAGTGCGAACCATGGCTTCTGCTCTGGTAAATGGTTTCGGTAGAGAAAGTTTCAGCCGCCTCATGGTGGACGAAGCTCTCATGAACCATTTTGGAGCCATTGTGATGGCTTCAAGGCTGTCTGGTGTTGGCGAAATTGTCCTCATTGGAGACGTCAATCAGTTGCCTTATATCGACAGGGAAAATCTCTTCGAAATGAGGTATCATCGCCCGAACCTGGTAACAAAGATCAGCCAGGAGTTGCTCTGCACACATCGAAACCCAATGGACGTCGCATATGCACTGAGGGAAATATACTCCGGTATGTACTCCTCAGCGTCCCGTATAAAGTCCCTAGAGCAGAGAAGATATAAGGGAGCGCAAATACCCAACACCCAACCAAACACCCTCTTCTTAGTTCACACTCAAGAGGAGAAGGAGACCCTGACAAACCAGGGTTATGGGTCAGGCACCGGGTCACGCATCCTTACCATCCATGAAGCTCAGGGACTAACATACGAGTCGGTAATCGTAATCAAAACCAAGGCAAACATGAAGCTGCACGAGAGCGTGCCCCATGCGGTAGTTGCAATCTCACGGCACACGGGGACCTTCACATACTACGCTGACGACACCGACGACGCCATCGGTCGGTTCGTGCGGCGAGCGTGGGCTGCATCATCGAAGACCATCCGCGATTTCAACCTACAGATGGCCATCAGGGACAGAAATGCGGCCGTTGTGGAGGCTCTGGGCCGGGAGGAGGCAGCTTAGGCAAATGGCAAAAGGCAATTAGGCAAACACTCGATGTCGAGTCGATTACTAGCGGAATCCCAACTGGTAGTGATCGGCTCTACAGACGAGCACTAGAATTAGATTTTAAATGAACCCAAATCCCTTCTATTTTCCTCTTCTCCTTATCCAAGAAATGTGTAAAAAAAAAGATTATTGTAATGACAAAGATCACGGACCCCGGAGTCTGTGGAGTGGATAATTTAAATAAAAAAAAAAAAAAAAAAAAAGAACTTTCGCGATTTGAACACTTAATGCTTATATTGTACAGGGTTAAATCACGATATAATTCATTATTTCATTACCTCGACGTTTTGGAAGCGTTACAAACGCCGTGGTCATGAGAAGACTTCTCGTGACCACTGCGGTTGTAACCTACCAACAATTTAAAAACAGCATTACCCAAGAAATGACAGTAAAATCCAATGTCACGAAGATTCTGTAAAAAAAAGTTATGAATTACAAAGTTGTATATTTCACATAGAGTTTATCTAGCTTTTTAGCATAAAACCTCTGACAAACGATACGTATTTTAGTGAGGTTTCACGACTTACATACTATTTACACGTCGTTGTGGACCACAGAAGCGCCACGTACTAACTAGAATGGGCATGCCTATATTAGTTTGTGACTATTAAGTTTATTATTCATTGCGTTGTTTACAGACTAATAATATTGCTTATATATTGCTACTAAGTCTTTCTATCATTTCGACCTTATACAAGGAAAAATATATAACACTCGTCATCCTTTTGTCTGTCATCAGAGGATGAAACTTACAAGAGACTTATACTTCATATATTATTAAATTATGTAACCTCAACTGCTACAGATTTGACGAATACCAAAAGTGCGCCAAAATGTGTCATTAAAGTATTTTGACCATCGAATTTTGGTTGTTATATTACAGACAAATGTTTTTGGTGAAGGAAGACATTTAAGTGTACGTTTACTTATAGACTAAAGTCATTAAAATATCTACAGACACTAGATATTGCTTACTACATCCTGCTGTCGCCATAAAATGCTACATAGTTTTATGTGCAACCTGCCTCCACTCAATTCAGTGATACACCGTACACCTTTCGGTAGTTCTCTAAGGAGTCCTTCAGTGTTCTTTGCAGTTATTTAGACTTCTCCACTTGTTTATTTCTCTAGTTGTAAATTCACATGATGTAATCGTAATATGCTCGGAACGCGTTGGCGCCAAATAAAATTTGATGTCAGGGTTAACTAAATTCAAATGTCCCCTCGTCTGCACTTTCATGGTGTACTATGTGTCCCAAAGTTACAGTCGCAGTTAAATACAAAGTTAACGCCTTCCGAGAATCGCGCTTTCAAATACAAATAAAAACTCAAATCTTATCATTGTTACCACACATTAAAAAAAATTACGCTTCATCATTTTGATTTAGTCCGTGTATAATTTTTTGCAAAAATTTCATTAGGCGTTTTGGATAATTTTTGAGATGAAAAAAAAAACAATTGCATTCGACAATACTACTTTACGTTACTGATATCTCTGTGTATAAGTAGGTACATTTTTTGTGTTTTTAGCCACCCACCCGGCTGTGTTAGGGTGCAGTTGGGTTATCTAAGATCTTATTCACTAAATACCCCTCGGCGGTCTACATCTATGCCTGGGGAGACCGGGATCTCCATTGCAACGTACCAGCATCCCGTTAACACCTTGCCTGAGGCACCTTCCGTAGATGAACTAAGCGACATGGGCCGCACCATGTCATTCCATTGATGGGCTCCCTTTCATAGGAGATTAGGACCCCAAGCCCATTCATTTCCGAGCCCTTAGAAGAATCTTTAGCATATATGCGACACAAGTACAATAAATAAATGAAATGATATTCCTTTGTCTCATATAAAAATGGTAAGAAATAAATTTTACTTCTAACGTCTATTAGTCGTGTAAACCCCTGTTCACTCCCATGTGGGCGATTATCCAAGCACTATTCAACGCGTGCACACTCTGATCTATGGCTGTATTGTCTCACGCACTGCAGACACTTTATTGAGGTTTGTTGTTAAACTTTTATACCTCCGCTTAAATGGGCGCTTTTACGAACGCGTTACTTGTAATGAGAAATGTACTATGTGCTTCGTAAGAATATCTCTCTACTTAGTCTGTACTTCGTACACAAAGCGAGTTGTTGATAAAGTTGAAAACGAAACTATTATTGTCGTCCCATTTTGCAACACCCGTTAGGGTTTTGTACGAGTACATAGTCATTAATTTTAGCCATTAGGTCTAATCTGTCTGTTGGGTCTAATCAAAATTGGCGATGTACATTAAATGTACACTTATAAATGGCATAATTATTATTGTACAAATAAAGTTAGCCAGGGGAAGTATTCTTTGCGCAGCTGCTCTTATATTTATAAGAAATTACATTAAATAATGACGAACAGGACATGAACCTTTTCGTAAGCAACATACCAGCCCGAGTCCTGCACCGCTCGTCATTATAGTCACGTCGAGATATAAGTTGATACTTCTTATTTCGCTGAAGACATTGCCCTTCAAACCCGATGCTAGGTGATAGAATAACTTGTAAAATAATTTGCAGCGCGCTGAGGTTTCACCCGCGTATCTTCCGTTCTCTGCTGTAATGTAAACTTGTTTTCAACCAAATTTCAGGCCGTTTAGGCGTTCCGACATGTTTGATTAACAAATATCTACATACATATACAAATATATAAGCTTTTGCGTTATAATATTAGTAGGATATTTTCCCAGGTTTCGTAATTTCTTCGATTGTGTAAAGACAGAGGATCAAAATCCGAGTGATTTACAAAAATGGAACTTGTTTTTAAGAAAGTAACCAAATGGTGCTGCTATGTCGCTATAAATATTTATTTTGTGGACGGTCAACTTTACAACTGCGGCTTTCCACAACTAATGGAATATTTGTTTACCACGAAATAACTATCACTATTTGCCCACATTTTAACCAAACGTCGCGTCGTTTGTTTATTGTTCTTGCTTATCTGTGTTAGAACACATTAAAATGCGTGTGAGTATTTACTCAACTACGTTTATTTACAAGTTTGTGCTGTCCTACAAACTGTACCTTTATGCAAACGATATTGTGAAATGTCTATATGTCTATGGATTGGTATATTTTCGTTTTTTACTTTTTAACCCCCGATGCCAAAACGATTGATATGACGTGTCCCTCGTTTTAACAATGATATAAATAAAAAAATGTGCCCTGAGCTCCTTAAAATTGCTGTGTCTGTGCAAAACCAACTGTGCCTCTATGTGTGGCGTGAGTGATTTACAACTACCAATCTACTTGACCCTAGAATCGCTAGCGGCGAGGTATGTTGCGGTTCTACTTATTTTGGTTATTGACAGCGAATAGTGATAGGTATAAACGTCCGGCGTTTACCGCTTCCTACAACCGGCTAAAACGGAAAGAGTGAGCTTACTCTTCTCAACGATACAATAATTCCGTGCGCCAGAAGTTTGGGAGGGCACATCCATTGATTTATATCGATGGACTTTAACACATCTGACGGGGGCGCGTCCTCGCAATTGACCTAAGGCGGTCAGAATTCTTGATCAGTCGCTGGTTGGGAGATGCCACATGATCTCAAAAAGGTTTACATTTGGCCACCATAACGCCTGATGTTAACCAACGATGTGGCCTTCGATGTTAGTTTTCATGATACTTCCCTTCATCGTTGAAACCAGTAATAGTAAAAAAACTGTGCTGGTGACAAATATTTTTGTTCATATCTAATGCTAAAACTTTTTGTATTTTTCAGGTGAATTCGATATGCGTGTGAAGTCTTGCGCTGCCTCTGATGGCTCGGAACATGTCATTCAGCTTTCGGATGAGTACGGGTGTGTTTTGCGGCCCAAGATGATATCCAGGTAATTATGGACGATTTGATCTAGGTATATTATTTGATTTAACTACTTGTAGTACCGAAATAAGTCACGCACTCCTTAGTGAAGAGAGTCCTTTGCTCAGCAGTGTGTGATAAAGAAATTAAAATAATTATGAGTTCAACTTAAAATAAGCAACCTACTAAATTGTCTCATTGCTGCAAAAATACACATAAAGACGCCCCTCTACCGCCTAAATAAATCGGCGATGGCTTTGGTATTGCTGTCTCTATAATTTCAAGCGAAAAGAAAAAAGAAGCAATATGAGAGCTACGACCGTTTTAGTTACGCAGTAGGTCCTCAGTTCTCTGTGAAGGAAATCAGAACTGCCAAAATAGATAAAACTATCCTAACTATACTCTCAATACTTGACAATGTTTAAAAGGCCATTCGAGTGACACCAGTCTACTAGTGTTAGTCAACAGAAATGAACAAAATCATCACACTACTCCTACTACACACACTTACTCTATTGACAAAAAAACAGCAAAAAATCACATTATTTTTAAATACTATTATAGTAAAACATAAACGTATGAGTGGCAAATAAACAAAAGCCGTGCGCAAGCACTCTCCTTGAAAAAGGTCGCTGAATGCGTCTACTGGTTCGACCGTATCACAAGGTGAGTTAGGTAGAGTGAAAAAAAATTAAACATAATAGAGTGAGAGCCAGTGAACCCCAGATCGTCGTTATTATAATAAAGTTGAAAGTTTGTCAGTGTATGCTCCCGGCATAGATAACGATGGACTATTATGAAGTTTAAATAAACAGTAGTAAAGGTGTATTTTTGAAATTCCGATTTAAATTTGTCAAATTATAAAGTCCGATATTTTGGTATTATTACCCTCAAAATAGTATTAAAAATCACATCATCTTTCAAACTTTCAGCTTTGTTAAAATAACGACGCTTTAGGGTTCACGGGCTCTTAGTCTTTAAAGAGGTTTGAAGGGCAATGTTTCCAGAGAAATTACAGGGCTTAGAGATATGAGATCTTAGATCTCTGGGTGACGAGCGCAGTGCAATGCTAGGTAATGATTTGGACTCTTCGTGTTCCAATAGCTGCGTGCCACTGTGGTGTTATGTGTCAGGTTGCTTACCATCAGGCACATGTCCTGATCGTCTCGTCACTCTCTATTTAAAAAAAAAAAGAAAATAGGCGAGAAGACTATAAAAAAACCTATCAGTCCGTCAGTAAGATTATCAAAAAACATTGCACACATGTTTTTTCTTTTGTTTTACAAACAAAAAAATATCGAAGTTACACGCTCAGAAATTTCGAGTGACGTCTCATAATGGTACGATTTTTACGAAGACGTGATGTCGCCTTCAAGCCCCTAACCACAAACCCCCACTCTGAAAGTTTGATGACCTATGTATGTCTTTCTCGATTTTTAATAATTTGACAAAACAAAAATGTCTGTCCCATATTTTCTCATAAACTAGCTGATGGACTAATTAGAATGATATATTTTTATTCCAGTCCTCATCCTAATTAAAAGCAATTCCATTTTAATATTTTCAGATTCCTGAAAGCCAAAGCAGCCGATGAACGCGCTACAGTGATCACATACGCTTTCTTCCACGCGTTCAAATTCCCCGACGCCCTGAGTGTCCACATCAGGTGTAAGGTGGAAATTTGTCGCCACGGATGCTTGGATCATTGCCAACTAGCCGGAGTCACTCCTCAGCATGGCCCTGGAGCTTTGGACAGAAAGGACGATAGGACACATCAAGATCATAATGACATTAGGTAAGAAGCTATTGCAGTAAAGCAAACTATAGCTTATTAAGAGATATAAATGTGATCTTCGTGATTTTGAAGTTTTTGGAACTGCAAGTATGTACAATAAAAAAAAAATGCAAGTATGTATTGTATACTCACTTATGTACTAAATCTATGACGTTAACTTTTCTAATCGCAATAGGGCCCTGCGCCTTCTCCGCTTGTCCAATGTTCGGAAGGTATCGGAAGGTAATACCTATAGGCCACTAGAGTCCACCTGCCACAATATCGTAAAAATATTGAATCGTTTATTCGACGTGACGCGTACGCATGAGCAGACTTGCTTCCAACTAATAGTAAGATTGACAATCTTGATTATTTATCTCTAGATCTTCATAATTTAATTTTTGTTGAAAATTGGAACAGAGTTAGATTATTGTCTGGAATCTGGAATAACACATAATCTATTATCACGAGAAAATATCAGGATCAAAAACTACATGTGTGAGATACTTCTATAGTAAATCCTACTATCCTATTATAATTATATAATATTATAAATGTCAATGATAATATTATAAATGTCAATGATAATGTTATAAATGTCAATGATAATATTATAAATGTCAATGATAATATTATAAATGTCAATGATAATGTCAATCACGTCGTAACGTATGAACGGATCTGGCTGAAATTTGGAATACAGATATATTATAGTCTGGAAGAACACAGGCTACTTTTTATCATATAATTGTCTACCCATATTTATATCCGAAAATAATGAGAACGGGAACTGCGCGGGTAACACTGCCAGGCGCTGCTAGTAATTATATAATGTGTCGTCACTACTATAAGAGAGAGGCACTGAATCTCAGTAGTTTATAACAAAGTAGGCTGATATTAAAAACATCGTTTCTCCCGTTCCAGTGAACCAACAGCAGACGAGCAAGAGTCATCGGAGTCCGAACCACTCCTGCTAGACGAGAGTTTCGGAGACGAGGTGTCGGGAGACATCGTGGAGGCTCCCGCGCCGCTGAAGCAACGCGCGCCGCTCCGTGCGCCTGCGCCGGTCCAGGAACCTGAAGCGGACCATTCAGTAGATGAATTAGTTCAGGCTCTCACCAGGCCCTTCACTGTAAGTATTCATATTAGAAGAAGTAGCTGTTCTCTGGACCATTTTTGTGAAAATATTTTAGGCGCGTCGAGTTACACGGTGTATTTAATTTGTGTGTACTTTTTGGGCAAACAAAAAACATTAAACTCGTGTGATCGGCACTTTCATTTTCACATTTATTCTGCGTCAAATCTGAGTTTACCTACTCCTTTTCTATTCATGTTCTCTTTCACACAATCCATTAAACAATCATGTTTAAAAAACTATTTAAAGGCATTTTCATAAAAATGTATGCAAGAGGGGTTTACGTTTAGTCGTATTTAATTTATTTAATTTGTCTGTCAATACTGGGATTTACCCAGACTGCTGGAAAGTGTCGCGTGTCACGCCGGTCCACAAATCAGGGGATAAATCTGATATAACTAATTACCGGCCGATAGCCGTTCTGTCGGTCTTCGGCAAATTATTTGAAACTGTTATAAATAATCGTGTCGTCCCACAGATTGACACCTATTTGGATAATAGTCAGCACGGGTTCCGATCGGGACGTTCAACGGTTACAAATCAAATCAATTTTGTAGATTACGTTACTTCAAATATGGATGCCGGGCTGCAGGTCGATGTGGCGTATTTTGATTATCAAAAAAGCATTTGATCGTGTGAATAATTATATCCTACTCCAGAAGTGTGCTCTTATTGGTTTTAATCCTAGACTTCTTTCACTTTTTGCAAGTTATCTCTCTAACAGATCACAATATGTTCAATTACCTGGTGCTAGATTACAAAGTAGTAACTACTATACTAGGTCCGGTGTGAGTCAAGGCTCAACGCTCGGTCCGACGCAGTTTTTGATAATGGTCAATGATTTGCCGAAGTCCATCATCAAGTCTAAGTGTTTGATGTTCGCCGACGACCTCAAGCTGTATTCAGCTGTAGGTGGCGTGACAGACTGTGAGGCTCTCCAGGAGGCAATCAATTCTGCTTGCAGGTGGAGTGGTGATAACGATTTACACTTTAACGGCGGTAAATGTAAAGTTATTACCTTCACTAGGAAGGAAACGCCGATTATATACAACTATTGTTTAACTGACAGCACGGTTATTGAAAGAATTTGGGAAACTAAAGATTTAGGTTTGAGATTAGACAAAGAAATTAATTTTAGAGACCACGTCACTAACGTGTGTAAAGAAGCGTATAGAATGTTGGGATTCATCATGCGCACGTCGTATAACTTTAGAGATCCGCGAGCACCGTTGACGTTGTACACGGCTTATGTACGCAGCAAGTTGGAGTACAATGCAATAGTTTGGGATCCTCATGAAAAAGTATTCGCTCATGGTGGAGAAGATCCAACGTAAGTTCGCGCGTTTTATTTATAAAAAAAGTACGGCTACTATCCATATATGTATCCGTCACTATTTGTCTACGGAATGGTGGGATTGTACAGTTTGGAACTGAGGCGCAAGATGCAGCTGTTCACCCACTATTATTTATTGCTGAACAACAAGCTGAACAATCCCGATACATTGAGCGAAGTGCGGCTGGCGGTGCCTGGGGTCGGCCGGCGCGGGCCGGGCGCGCTCGCGCCGCGTCGCCGTCGCCGCCTGCTGGCGCCGCCGCCGGGGCTGCGGACTGCGCGCGGCTACAACGCGCCCACGCCGCGTTTCATTGAACTTATGAACGGCACACTCACTCAAAAACCAGATTTGGACATTTTCTTCGATAATTTGGGCAATTTCAGGGCCGAAGTCCTTGCCTATATTAGCTCAAACATGTAATGCGTTGGTTTTTACTGTAAGTTCCATGTTTAAATTGTAAATAAATAAATAAAGTATTAGCAAATGTTACTACTATCTGTCTAAGTACCGATATATATATTTCGAAACAAATGTTACTACTGCAAAAAATTTGGTTAAAATTCGGGCACAAATTATGTAGTGGTAGGACTCTTGCCAGAGTCCGCCTGGGGAGGTACCACACCTTTGTCAGTTATTCTACCGTCAAGCAGTAATGGGCAAACATTACTGTGTTCCGGTTTGAAGGGCAATGTTTCCAGAGAAATTACAGGGCTTAGAGATATAACATCTTAGATCTCTGGGTGACGAGCGCAGTGCAGTACCAGGTAATGATTTGGACTCTTCGTGTTCCAATAGGTGCGTGTCACTGTGCTGTTATGTGGCAGGCATGGCGCTTACCATTAGGCACATGTCATGCTCGTCTCGTCACTCTTCATTAAAAAAAAAACAATATTTTGTGAAGTGAGAAGAGAGGTATTACATTTTTCTTTAACACAATGTGGATGTTTCCAGGACCGACCAACCGATTTAGAACGCGAGCGTGAGCGTTTCCCGTACGGGCCGCGCAATCTGCCCGACAACGTGAAGACCGTGCCCTCGGGAGAAACGATCGTCGCTGCCAAACCACCCGGACCCGCCGTCGCCGGCCCCAGGTAACATTATAATATACACATATAATAACTAGTAGACGCCAAAAGGTCAAGATTTGAGCATAAATAAATATTAATCTATTCTTAATTCTACTACAGGTTTTAACAATGAAGCGTTTTTTAGATGCAAATTGACTAGTCAAAAACAGTTCTAAATTTTGCCAAGTGTGGCACCACTGTTTGTTTTTGTGAAATTTCTCTTACAAAATAAAACATTGGGAACAGTCTTTGACAGGTCTTCATACATCTTGAAAACGCTCCATTAACAAAGAAACAATTTTGAGTTTAAAAGTTTGGATAGTGGGGGTTTTGGCAGTAGGTAGGAAAGGTGTATAAAATTGTGCTTATAATTGTAATATAATGTTCAACTTTTGTATAACTTCATTCAAAATAACATTAGAACTGATGGTGTACAATACCAAATCCTTGGTTCTTTCCATCCAACCATCTGTCAGATATCCATAAACTATGATCATTCTTGATTATCCTCGTACCTACTTATAAAATACATTATATTTCTCGTACATGAACATACAAAGAAAACTTTCCGTTTATACAATTACAAGTAGCTGCAGAAAGGTGCAACAATATTTATGGTTATTTATTATGGTTTATATATTATCGTTTATCTGTATTAAGTTTTGAATTATATATGTGAAAATTAGACACGAAAACTAAAATTCATTGTTTGTTATTTTATGTGACATACCAGACATATACGAGTACAGCCAGAACTCGGCACGGATTTTCGAACGACGTCGCGGCGTCGGCGACAAGGTTGATTGCCGCAGCTGTACATGTCTTAGGGTTGAAACTGGTCAATTTTACGTCAAAGTTTGACTCGTATTATCTCGTGATCCACCGTGCTGAAGGGAAAGAGACCTTGGGTGATGAAATCTACATCAGTGTTAGAATGGACTGTTCAAATATTGTTGGGGGTAAATCCACCACGTTATATAAAAAACAAAGATCTGGCGGTCGTGGAATCTTTGACTATTACATTCTAAGTAGTTTAAGTGACAAATCTTAACAGTTTAAACTGTTTTAACTTCCGTAACTAAAAACATGTGTGCGTTTTTAACTTCCAACGCACAAATATATCCGTGGAATCGTAGCTGCCGAAAGGATGAGGATGATTGATTTAATTTTTTTAGTTGAAAAATGTAAGAGTTTGGAGTTTTCTGAGTTGTGTTTGATGAAAATTGGTCCAAGATGGCATGGTCCTACAAAATAGCGGATTATAACTTTTTTGTAAACTCATACAATATGGGTATCAAATGAAAGGGCTTTACAAGTAAAACACAATGACAAACCTCAAATCCAAAATGACCGCTACTGCAAAAAGTATGCCGTTTTAAAGAAATATAATTTTATGACTTTTTTAACTTTCGTTGTTGTTGGGTCAGGTCGTTGCGCGTGCGACGCGCAGTTCGGGACGCGCGGTCGGCGGACGTGGGCGTGTCCGGGATCTACGAGGTGGTTTCCGAGAACGACCTGGACTTCGGACCGGCGCGCCGGGAACCCGTCACTGTCTTCAGCGGGAAGATACGGGAGGAGGTGAGGAACTTTGCACTTCAAATTAAACAATTATGTGGCCTGGTGCCAAATGATTCAAAGTCCGTTGCTGTGGAATGTGTACAGCGCTTTTACACCTTATTGATCACTAGCAGCGCCCCGTGGTTTTAGCCGCACAATTGTCGTTCCTGTTTTTTTCCCTAATGTAAATCGCATGTGTAAGGTTAGTAGGGCGCTACGCTTTTTGCGGTAATCCAAAGGTAGGCAGTAGAAGCAACCTCATGCCAACTGCCATACAAAAAGTATTACTTACAAAAGTATTCCTATAATGACGTAAAAAAGTTATATCTTTTTTCTTTATATGTAAAAATGTTATGTTGGTTTGTGTACGCTTCAAAGACTCAAAAAGTTCTGCACCGATCGAGCTGAAACTTTAGAATGATATATAATCGGAAAAGGATTGTTTTTATCTAATTTTTGCATCAGTCACATAGTGCCACAGCAAAGCGTGGCAGGGTACAGCTAGTTTTTTATAAAACAAAAAAAAAAATCTTGCTGTCCACAATATCTTGTTGCGCAAAAGTTGAGCTAATCACCGGAATACCAATTACATAAAGTACAAAACCATAGTATTAAAACATTGTGTTTTTGTCAGGTTGTGTACGGAATCTGCATGGGCGCTATTCCATTCGGAGCCCTGTTCGCGTCAGCGGCGGGTGCGGCCGCGGGCGCCGCCCTAGCGGCCGCTGTGTTGTTACACAAACTGCGCGCACGCCAGTACCCCACCTGCGCCCACCCCCCCGCGTCTCACTCCCTCGCCGCGTGGATGGCGCTGAGATTGCTGGGAGCGCCACACGTGGCCTCTACGCACGAAGGATAGAACAAAAATAAAGTGTATATTGTACACCTTACGGTGTAAAATAGTATACAGGTGCAATGTAGAGCATTGTTGAACTGAAACTATCAAATGCTATCAGTGAGGTTAGAAGTAAATGGAATGAAATTAGCTCGTATTTACATGCCTGTAATGAACAAACTGGAGAAATATATATATATATTTTATCAGTCAACATTTTTAAAGTTCTTATACGAAAATTGTGTAATGTTGGTAAATAAGATGCGCTGAAATCATATTTTTAGCCCCTTGCATGGCGTTGACGTTGCTTGGAACGCCCTTTTTTATTTTAAGAATAAAACGCTGAAAAGCGTTCTTATGGCATAATTATCAATTAATATTAGTTTGGTTTAAAATTCCGTACTTTTTTTCTGTGCAGAATTTTAAGTACCTAATAAGATTGATAATTTAGTTAGTCAGCTAGTATAAATCGCTTCATTACCTTACCTCTGGACTTGAATTGTTATGCAATTATGGTGAACTTCCAATACTAAAAACGATTTTCTATTACAAATAGATATATTCATCATCATCATAATCAACCCAAATTCGTCCACAGCTGGACATAGGCGTCATCAATAATACGCCACTTAGAAAAATATATTCCTAAAAGTTATTTTGTTTGTCGTAAAAATGTATCTAGTATTATGAAATCGATAATTTTGTAATATTAATACTGTCTTTATAGACCATGAGACGTAATAATAAGTTTCAGTTGCAAATTATCAGATGACGACTTTTTAGCGAATTATGTTCTAGAACCTTTTATTATCCTTTTTAGAGAATAAAAAAAATAACTATAATATTTAATTAGATTTTACGAGTGTACCCATACGTCCAAGAAAACAATACTTCTGTTGACCTGTAAGACTGTATATTATTCTTCTAAGCCCGTTCAATAAAAAAAAGAATCGAAAATGCCATTTTATTACTACTTCTCTTTCACTCTCTATAGTGTGCAAGCGAGAAGCTGTAATAAGACTGATTTTCAGTTCGAAATTAGAAAATGCCGCTTCTTATCATTACCTCTCGCTCGCACTCTACAATGAGCAAGCAAGAGAGCAGCTATGATAAAATGAGCCCTTTCGGTTTGTTTTATTCTTGGACCGGCTTATACAATAAATTACTAACATAATAAATAGTACATAGTGAGCTAGGAAACTAAATCAATATTATAAATAATATGTCCTATTGTAGGAAAAAATAATATTATTATTATCCTGTAATTATGAATGTTTTTGCGATAAGTTTGGTTGAAGTTTTAAATTACAATTCATATGATAAATATATGTATACCTATCTCAACCAGACTTGTCGAAAATAATTTGTATAAGATAAGTATAAGAAGTCGAATTTGTATATATTTTTCTCGGAGCATTCGATACCTGACAAAAACCTTTTTATACATAATCGGTTTCAATATGGTCAGTCAAACTCACATAAAATTTTATTTTTATAGAATTATTTTACGACAATCTCGAATTGTAGTATTTTTATTATGATTATTAAATAATTTAATTATAAATGGTTCTAAAGAAAATATATGGTGCTAAGGTCGTGCTACGGATTATATCCATATAAACCTGATTTTTTATAATTCCATGTGTATAAATATTATTACTATAAGTTTTGTACAGATTCTAAAATCTATTTTTGATATATTTTTACGATGTAATTTTGACTTTGTTTGCGATGTTTGCAAAACTGCCCTTTTTAGCAAAAACAGGTGTGATAGAGTAGAGTGAAATTCAAGTCATTACCGAAAGTTGATATTGTTAAATATCGTACAAGGATGTGATGTCATAGTGTCCGGACATATTTTACAAAGACATGTATTGAATAGTAGATGTCTTGGAAGAAATTTAAAAACAATACGTTTAGGTTATATTCTTTTAAATGTAATATTTTATATTGTTTATAGGAACAGTGTGGTATATAATGAGACATATGCAAGAAAGTGCAAATGCAAGAATCTATCCTTGTTGTGAAGTTATAGAGTGGTAGAAACAGGATAATCAGGATCGCCTTTATGGCCTTTATGGTCTAAATGAGTGTGAGAGGAAGATAAAGTTAAACTCACATATAAAATAGGACCGAAACATAACCCACAGAAAGCTAATGAAAAGAAAACGCGAAAAGCAAAAAATACTATTCAATAGTATTTTAACCGTAAATGCAAATATTTATTTCTGTGACATTCTTTGTAGAAGACTAGATATATTACCTATAGTTATTGCAAATCCTAATGCTATGTATTAATCGTTATACGCTTCAAAAAAGGTCAGTAACTTTTTTTTTTGTCGAAATGGGCCAGTGTTTTTACCACTGGTCTGAGAAGTAGTAGGCCCCTGTAACTTCTATGCTAGAGCAGTTTGGCAATAGGCACCATTAAAGGGAATTGCTGTAGGCCCCTGCCCTATATCAAATAAGTTTTGCCTAAGCCTTTTAGTCTAAGGCACCTATCATTTTACTCCTGAATACACAAAGCAATAAACGTGCAAACAATGTCAAAATTAATCTTTAGTCTCTATCGTATGAAATGTCAAGTCATGCCATTAGTTTAAGGTTACTTTTTACCTATTACAGCATTTATTAGCTACAATAATTAATTATTACAATGAATAATTTATTCAACAATTTGTAACGAATAGTAAAAACACCCAAATTAATTATGTTTTATTGTATTTGGTTAAATAAAAACAAACACAGGCGGAATGATCTGTGATCGTCAAAGCCCAGCCCAAAAGCGCCCACCAAAATCATGCTTTATGATTAAGGAAATGTTTTGAACCAAATATAATTGGTTTGAATGGAGAGCATGTCCCTTCTCCCTAAGATGACGATCCAACACATCAGCAAAATGTAAAACAAATTGTAAATTTTCTAGAAAATTAGTTTTATAAATGTACTAATACAAAATGCTATTGTTGAAAACTGCTCTATTTCCCCAATACTTTTTACGTACCAATTTTTAAATGTTTACTTTTCCGATACCTAATGCTACTATTTACTAAAGAAACAAAGTAAAAATTTAAATTTAACTTTTCATGAATTTACAGGTCTGTCCATGATGTGTAAAATAAAAAAATATCAACAACGCGTTTTCATGGCTGTAAAATTAAAATATTCTTGTTATGGTCGAGTTTGGTTTTTTGCAATTATGGGCAGTTTTTTTTTTACTTTTACTAGCTGAGCTATAGTTATGATTTAGATAATGTCATTGAACATTTACGATGTGCAGAATCTACCTATCTATCAACTTTATCTGGGTCCTTTGGTATCTTTGAATCTTCATAGGTCTATGGGTAATTCAGATGTGCTTTGTATAGATAATTAGGCTGTGTTTAGATACAACAGCAAATTTATGTTGGTACATAAAAAGTAGTGGTTTGTAAGTTTTGAAGATAGAAATCGTGTAGACGTAAATAACAAGATCTATTTATTTTTTCAAAATTGTTTATTTTTCTCCTTTTATTGTACTTATTACCTATTTAAGACTTCATTTTACCTACATCTTATCTTCGCTTCACGGTAAAGCTGACAAAGATATCTTAAAATACGTAAAATAAAATAATATTTTTGTACACATGTTTTACAACTTTAATAGAATTTACGAATGTAAATTGTTAAAAAAATATTGCTGTATTTTGCAATACTATGAAGTAATATATAAGTAACGAAATTCTTCGTTTACACATTAGATTTTAAGTTCTATTCCACATAAAACAATTATATTTTAGCAAAATATATATAATTATGATGTAAAATAATAGAAGTATGGTTTACGTTAGTAGATGAACACCAATGAACGTTTTTTTATGATAAATTTAAACTTTCAGATTGCATTTATTTCTAATACTCTGCATTTATATTCTGATATTTTGTATTTTAAGTTGCTCAAATATAAATGGTAGTCTAAGTCTTATTATATTATATCAGCTATGATTAGATTAAGTTTATATTGTAGTTAGTTTATAGCAGAAATGGGTCTGAGAGCTGTTTTATAAAGTTATATAAGTATAGTATAACATAACACTCCTGTAGTGGCGACAATATTGAAAACTTGAACATTTACGTACTTACACAATATAATTATGTACATCCTTATATACAACGTGTTCCATTGTAGTGATTTCAATTGTTTCCCCCATCTCAAAATTGCTCAACGGGCTTATAAAAATTCTAGCGTCAATTATTAATAAAATTTACTCAAAATTATTTGTTCTTTGTCAAAATTAGTAACATTTAAAATTCGCTCACAATTTTCTTGTTGACGGTTCCATGCCGTTGAAGTTGCCATAGATTATAAGCAATCACAGAAGTTCTTACCAGAAATACTGCTGACCAAATCTGAACTTTGAATTTAGGCCAGAGAAAATAAATATTATGCCTGCTTTGGGATCGGGCCAAAACATTTGTTATATTATTAAATAACTAATACTTTGAATATTAACTTTAATTCGCGTGGTTTTTTCATTTCAGTCTTGCTTACGGCAGCATTTTTTTGAATTTCTTTCTAAAATTTGTCGACCTCTTTTAAAAACTTTTAAATGACATGGTCACATACAATTGTCAGATACCTACCTTAATTATATAATACCTTAATTACTGTTTTAAGGCCATATACGATCCTATACAATTTTGTCACGTCTCCAACAATTTAAAATTTTTGTAAAACTGCATTTTCACAGTCTTTCCGTATCAGTAGAATTGTCTAATCCAACATTTAGGTAGGTATAGCTAAATTACAGAAGCGTGTATAGCACGGCTAACTTATCTTTAGCATGTAGCGATGGCGCCACTTTCGAAGAATGCTGCCACCTATTACCAAATTAAACAACTTCTATGTCCGTGTCCTATGGGCATCAGTAATTCCGCTTTACTCCGTTCTATAGATAAGTTAGTAGCACTATAGTTGTAATTTGACAGTATGACGAATGCAGACAATGAAATATATTTCCTATAACGCCAATGAGTTTGGCTAACGGTTAATTCTGTGATCAACTTTAGCGCTGAGGTGGTTTGATCATTTTCATATTCCGGTGAAATATTTTAGAGTTAACTTAAAAAAAAATGAATAATAAAATTATAAAAGTCGGTTAATTGATGAAAGGTTGTATTGCAAAGAATTTGCATATACTGCGTATAGAGTGGGAACAAACGCTTTATACCAAAAACACGGATCTGATCGCTCTTTCCTTGTTGCTCTTGTGGAAGTGTCATACTTTTGTCGCGGCTAAGTCGTGGCACATCGCTCTGTTGCCATAGCAAGTATGCACATCATCTGCTTACGATTGATACAAAGGAACCGTGCGGAAAATCCTGTTCTGTCTACTTATTCTCTATCCAAGTTGTAATGTGTCTAATATTTAGCATTCAGAATAATATTTCTAGCTAATTAATACCACACTCTCAGACCCTAATAAAAATACGACACGCCACCCAAAAATCTTGCATTTATAAAAATAAAATTACTATTATAATAATAAGTGCAGTGCTTTCGTTTAGAAAACGAACTCCCTAAGTGCAATTTTATTGTTTATAATAAAAATACAGAATTTCTTTTAAGTATGTTCTGATGGTTGCGGTACTTATAGTGTTTCAAAAAAAAGTTATTGTATTTATTTTAATTCTGGGGATATTATTTTGTAATCATAGAGTTATTGTGTTTGTTTATTTTTAAATTTTTTTTTCGGAGTGGATGTGGTGACGATGTGTTTACCGCGTAAGCACCTGTTAATTTTGTATAATGGAATTAAATTTATGTTGATCAACACTATTTTTTCTTTTTAATTATATGTTTGAATAGGCTGGGTATGTCCGCCTCATGGAGGGTGGTCAGTAGACTAATATTTCAGTGGATAACCCATTACAAACGACGATGCAGCAGGCTAAAGAGTCGAGAGTAGGTCGACCTTGGCAGCTATTTAACAATGGCAGACAATAATACAAGTCAGAAGTTAATATATAAAGTAGTTAAAAAATATCTAATCTAATCTCTACTCCCAAATTAAGCAATTCATGTAATATGGAAGCTATGTACATATGCTGATATAATAAAATAGGTACTTGTAAAATTGTTAATACACACCTACTTGTAATACATAGAAACGCTCATACAGAGAAAATAATTTATTCATCTAACAAATATATGTCCTGAGTGGGAATCGAACCGATGGCACCTCCGACTCCATGGGAAAATCGATTAACTAAACTACGAGTCTAGTGGAGGACAGGGAGGTATTTGTGCAGCATTGGGACAGGGTAGCCTCCAAATAATAATATGTCTTGAATCGTCTACCCTTTTTATAGTACAAAGTAACGAAACGAGCACAACATATACTTGATGGCAAGCAACACACCTGCCCATAACAGCACAATGTCACGCAGCTATTGGAAGATGAATCATCCAAATCTTTACCTAGCACCATACTACGCTCGTCACTCAGAGATATAACAATTGAGATGTTTTCTCTCTATGCCCTTTAATTTCACTGGAAACGTTCCCCTTCAAACCGGAACACAGTGATGTTTTCACATTACTGCTTAGCGGTATATTAACAGGCAAAGGTGTGGTAGTTCCCTGCGTGGACTCTGCAAAGACTGTCCTGCCACTGGTAAACCTGTACCTAGTCTCATTCATGATAACCCATAAGCTAACCACGTGTTTCCTGGTGTAATACGGTATCGAACTGGGTAAAAAAAACTATTCTAATTAGTTCGTCAGCTAAACATGGGAAGATATGGGACACGTAGTTTTTGTTTTATCAAATTATTAAAAACCGACAAAGAGTGAGATCATCAAACTTCCAGAGCGAGGGGTCGTGACGTCACTTGTAGGTAAAAATTGTACCCACAAGTGTGACGTCACTCGAAACTTCTAAACACTGTATCATCGTCATTTTTTGTTTGTGAAACAAAAGAAAAAATACGCTTACAATATATTTTAGCAATCTATCCGACGGGCTTATTAGTTTTTTTAGGATTGAAGAACACAGCTGAATGGTAGGTAGTCTGGAAAAAGACATAATCTATTTTTTATCCCGAGATAAATAATGGAAGCGAGAAATACACGGGTAAAACCGTGAGACGGTGCTAGTTTAAAATAAATTTCATAACAAGCTTCAAAACATGAAATGTCTTATATTATTACTAGATGTCCGCCCGGCTTCGCCCTTGGTACATTATATAGCACTCATCGGGATCAGTCATTCCTGAGAATATCGCTTTCAAACATAAAACCTCTTCAGTTACCTGCTACGCCACCTGTTGGAAATTGGTCTACCAACTCAGATTTAGAAACAAACTTGGTCAGCAAAGGTTTATATTCAATGACGAAATCTTAGACACATGCTGTCATGTCAAAGCACGATATGAAAACTCTCAAAAAAGAATATTTTTTCCCGTTTTCGTTACATTATTGATTCATGTTCCGATTCCATTGATAGTAGCGTTATGTTCTATAGCCTATAGCCTTCCTCGATAAATGGACTATCTATTAGAAAAAAGAAAAACAATCTTTCAATTCAGACCAGTACTTACCAACTTACCGAGATCCTAGCGTTCAAACAAACAAACAAACTTTATTTATAATATCAGCATAGATGTACATATATCTGGGTGACAAGTGGCTAGGTACTGATTTGGACTCCTCATGTTCCAATAGCTGCGTGTCACTGTACTGTTATGGGCAGACATGTTGCTTACAATCAGGCGCATGTCGTGCTCGTCTCGTTCTAATCACTTTACACAATAAAACAAATTTAAACTATATTCAACAGGAAATATCCCATTTCGACAACGGACTCGTGTTCCAAAGTTTTTATATTTTTACTAAGAAAGTGGAGTCAAATCTGTTAGTTCGAGTCTTTGGAACGACAAACATTAAACAATGTCACTTTTTGATATTCACGTACCCTTTTCGGGGATGTTAGGACGTCTTCTGTCTACTAAGGTGGGAGCCTATGCCGTGGTCGTACTACCTCAGCCTTTGTGTTAGTCGTCGTGTGAGATGTTAAGCTTGAAACTGCTTGAAGCGGACGCCCGTGCGGTTCCATACAAAGCTCGCGATTTTGAAAAATCATTATTTTTCCAACAATTAAAACTACAAAAATTTCAATTTTTATAGGTTAAATAACTCTTATAATCCATTATTCTGCAACGCTGTAAAAAAATGCGACAAGGAGAAATGGTCGATTACAGCCCCCCTCTTTAACTTGCACTCACTTGGACAGCTTACAAATGCCGGCATAGTGCTGAACCTTATTATCTTATATAGTATCCTTCTATCGTCCTATATAGGCCCTCTGGTTGTTCATTTGACCCATACATTTTGTTCACGGGCCTGTAACTACAGGTCTATTAATAGGATATTTTATGAACTGTTCTCCGGTCTGATCTTAGTATATGCGTAAGCATAGTCGATAAGTTTAGATTAGTAGTGCTCCGCGTCTCCGCGGTAGCACTACTAATCTGTAGCTAGCTGTAAGTTCTGTAATCAGTAGAAGCCATCTTTGACGTACTGCCATAGATTCCATTGATTAAAATTACTGGGTACATTTGCAACCTAAAGTACGTAACAAAATTCAAAAAGGAAAAGGAAAATGAAAAATAAGGCATTTCTTCATAACTTTATTTTGTCCAATTTATTATTACATGTTTCCAACCTTTAAAATAAACCTTGAATTCAATATAGATTTTCAACAACTCGTTCATTTCACAACAAACAATCAACTGTACAATAGATTCTGAAGAAAAAACAATGGATAAATAATAAATAGAGAAGAGAGGTACTCAGGTGGTATAAAATACGTATAATCCATCCACCTTGACCTGGCATAGCATGTAAACAAACATGAAGAGATCAACTACCAAACACAATTTGTTAATTTTGATGCAGGTACTTATGTCATCAATGTGATTTGTGATTGCTCGCTAATTTACCAGTGTTGTTTATCTTTTATGTCAGGTGATGATGAATAGGTTTTAATGACTACAATGAAAACTTAACTAAAATAAATAAAATTATTGCTAATGACAAGTTATTTTAAACTATAAATGCTAGCTAGCGGTTCACCTAAATGTTGATACACCACGTTATTCTTATTTTCCGTTGCCCCTATTCCAAAACAATATTCGGAAAGAGGTAACAGAAGATTGTACTTATTTTATTTAATACTAAAGTGTTTAAAATAATTTGTCCTATCTCCTCACTTCTATAACATCTCGTAAAATTCAACGCACAAAAATTCAACAAGTAGGAAACAACGGTTTATCTGTAGCTTCATATTGGCATTTGTTTATAATTAGCTATTTCAGCGTCTTATTCTAAAGCTAGAATAAATTACGTAAGTAAATGCAGAAATTGTTACTATACTCATTGAGCACACTGTCACGAAAATATAAGTTGACATGTTCATACTTCAGTCTCATCACACTAATATGTACAAATTACGTTATAAATGGCGTCGTTACGAGTAGAAGCGACTTTTTGAAATTACATGCGCCGTCGGTGGGTGCGGCCGTGGTATCGTCGTCACAGCCACCGTCTTCTTCTTGAGGGCGGTGATCGGTCTTAGCTTCAGGAACAAAACCGCAGAGACAGCGCAAGAACACAGCAGTGTAGCCAATAACGCTCCAAGTGTGGCAGCGAAACCAGGAGTGGTCATGCAAACAAGCCCGTGAGCAGGAACTATCTTAGGAGCAGTATTCTCTACAGAACTATCCATGTTCAAGTCGCCAGCAGAAACAACTCGTATAACTCTGTTTACGCCAACTTCCTTCTCTGGTGTCGTGGCTCGTCGTTGCCTTCTGACTCTTCTTTCGTCTCTTCGCACTTCAACTCCTACGGGATAAGAATCTATTTGAGGAGGTCCGTACTCGGCGTGAGGAGCAATTACATTTGGCCCACCTTCTGAACACTGCTCTGGGCATCGGTATCGGCAGATCTGGATCGTACATTGGAAATGTACTTCCATAGAGTCAGGGAACTTGAAAGCTTGGAAGTGTGCGTATGACAACACGCTAGCACTGGCTCCGAAATTCTTTATCTTCGTAAATCGTGACATAAGTTTTGGTCGTGTTACACAGCCACGACGGTCTACTAACTGAATAGGTGCGCGTTGTCCATCGTGAGCTACACAGTCTCGGACTAACATATCGAATTTCGCATCATCGTCTTTGATAGCCAACACCATTGTCATAGTCTGTCCGATCTTTACGAGTCCAGATACCTCAGACGCCCAAGGCCCTTTACCAACTTGAATTTGCATCCAGCAACCAACATTATCTCCAGCAAAGTCGGCTCTGACCACATCGAGCATATCCACGGGGAATGGTCTGAAAGTCACTGCCTTTTCGTACTGATCGTGCCATGTACAGCGAAGTTTACGAGCTTGATCCCAGACCTCCTGAACTTGTGGGTCGTATTGAATCACAATAACATTTTCAAAATAAGTTCCGGCGGCTGCAACGTCACCTCTATATCTTGGATCACCACTACCAGCCGTACCACAGGCGTGGGCGCCAATTTCAAAGGAAGCGGATGCTCTTCCCAGATTTGGCGGCAAGTGGACGCACTGATGGTTAGAATAGTGTCCCTTTGAGAAAACAATACCAAAGAAGGGTTTGTCGAAACTTAGAAAAACACGCATAGCGTTCTTCTCGCATTTAACATCCAGTGAGACGATCTTGGGCATATCTGGTGCTGGGGCAGGCCATACGTCACCGGCGCCACTGAAGACCTTTTCACTAGCAGAAGTTTGAGCATCAGCAGGAGGTGCAGGAGGAGGAGGTGGTCCTCGGAAACCCTGGCCAATTTCATTCTTGTGATGATTAACTGGAGGTCCATGAGCGAATGGTTTAGCGTGGATTGGGTGGTGGTTCGAGATTCTGGGCATTCCTGTAATAGAGAAAAAAATATTTTAATAGTTATCAAAACACCACATTACAGCGTAATTGTCCTTCTGAATGTGTCAAACCAAAAAAATTCAAGCCTTTATGAACTCAACTGAACTTAATAGATAGGCGAAAAAGTATCTATTTAATAAAATATTTTACATAAATATAATGTATTGGGTTTTCTTGCAATATTTTTGATTTTTTGCAACCAATATTAACCTTAACTGTTAAATCAAGTAAGCGTTTCATACATGGTGATACGAGATGCAAATCCAGGACAAGAATTGAACTTCTAATTTGAGATGGGGAGACGGGGTTTTCACTTTACACTGTCATTTTTATTACTGCCTTGTGGAGACTCTTACCTAGAGGATGATGCGCCTGATGGTGCTGTGGGTTTGTTCTCCTGGTGTGTGGGGGTGGTGCTGGTGGGGGTGGTCCATTGTACGCGTGGCTCGGCGAGTCTCGCTCCTGAGACTCTAGCGCCATTTGGTCTGAAGAGGGTTCCGCTGGCTGAGGCTCAGCCGGACTACCGCCATTAGTACCGCCCTCGTTTGAAGGCTGCTCACTCAAAGTGCCACTCTGGAAATCATAAAAATAAATTCGTAAGACTCACGATGGTTTCTTGATCATTATTATTGTATTAGTATAATATTTTAATTAAAAAAATTGGTTGTTTGTAAAGTCGGTTGGTTTACGGGCGATAGTTTAACGTGACAACGTCATCACAAAACATTGATAGAAGCGGCACAAGCGTATAATGAGCGTAACGGGACATAACGGGACACTTTTTCGTGCATGCAGCCGGAGTTCATTAGACGTTGTTACGTCAAAATTAATATCCTTATTTACTAATATTATAAATCGGAATAGTTTATTTGTTTGAACGCGCTAATATCAGGAACTATTTGGACCAACTTCAAAAAATCTCTCTGTGATACGGTTATAACATAACGCACCCCTAACAGTACTCGGCACAACAATGTTCATTATGCTGGCAGTATAAACCCGCTGAATAGAGCTGGACAATCTTTGTAACAAGCACAAATCGGAACGGGTCACGGGCGTTTTCTCTCAAGTCCCAACTCTCTAATTAGCTCTTTGCCTCAGTGCTCCAACTGTCTATCCACCGCGATGCGGACAAAATCATAAAAGAGCTCCAAGGAGTCGTACTTTTGCTATTTGTTAATACCAGCATCTTCAACTATAGACTTTGCGTGCGAGTTGAGCGAGCAAGATGACAATACGCAACAGTATTAACGTAAGATGCGTCCCACACCAAGCACTTTCCCTTCCTCCAGGACCTGACCAGGCCTAAACTGGTAGGCCACCTGGCCTTTTACCTACAAAGAAGACTTGGAGGCTCCAACACACAGGGGATATTACTGCCCGAAACAAAAATGCTCTACGCACGTTGAGTTTTGTATACGAAATGTTGACACATTTTACTTCGCTTTCTTGATTGTCTAGTTCAGAACAATCAAACCACATAGAAAATCTAGGTATTGTTGTGAAGTCACGTCAACGCAACTGGTCAACAAAGAACGATCTACATAAGTAGGTAGGTTTGTATCAGTCTTTTAGAAGTGTACGTTCGCGTTCTTGTCTAAAGAAAGAAATTGTTTGACATTATCTCACGCTATTAACTGGCCGACCAAATTTGCAGATTGGGCCGTTACGTTAGGAAGAATCAAAAAATCAAAGGGATAGTCAGTTTAAAAAAAATATATAAATGATTGAAAAATTGACTTCTATTTGTCAATTGACTGGTCTTGTGGCTTAGTGGGTAGTAACTCTGCCTGCGAAGCCGAGGGTCGTGGGTTCGATTCCTACCCAGTGCAAATATTTGTGTGATGAATTCAAATGTTTGCACTGTGTCTGGGTGTTTCTATGTATAATAAGTATGTATTTAGAATTATCTAAGCATTATACTAGCTATCTGGCCGCCATATTACAAGCTTTGCTTAGTTTGGAGTCATATGGTGTTGTGTGTGAATTGTCCACCAATTATAGGTTTGCCTTTGACTGCCGTCTCCTAGTTACAATTTTTATACATTTGTGAGGATGTGTTCTATAGTTATTCAATAACTTTGAATTGTTATTTAGTTTTGTTACCAAAGCCCGTGAAAAAGAACCCAAAATGAAAATATGTATGCTTGTAGATTGCAAATAGCAATAATACACGTATCTTGAGATGAAACCGTATTTCTTGAGATGAAAACTAGATCCTTAGGTCCGGAAAGCAAATATCAAACGCCAAAAAATACAGTTTACGAAACTCAACAGTTTTAAATAAACATTGCAAACATTGTTCCAAAAATAAAAAAAGGAAATTTCATTGTACATTTTTTATTTTGATTGAAAACATTCAACGAAAATAGGTCATCATCTTTTCCTGAAGTTAAGAAATGTATTTGTAAATCGTTATTATTTATAATTCAATATTCAAAATTTTTTATTTAAACAAGCCCACCTTTATGGAAAGCGGTATAACAAACTCGAAACACCAAAAAACGTCTCGTCTATGACTGTATTCGATTGCACAAACTATTATTTTTTTCAATACTTCAATAATACGACCATTTTCCCGCCAAATATTTGATTTTGGACAAATGCAATGTATTTTTTCCCATACTTTGACGATTTTTAATACATGCATACAATAAAAACCCTGAACCAGCTAATTTTTTTATCTATAGTCCTTGATTATATCAAAAAAAAGACCGTAAATGTTCAAGTAATAGGTCTATAATTTTCACGACATTAAACACAAATTTGCATCGGTATTGTCTTTCCAAATAAAAAATTACGAAAATAATTTTTTTTATTAAACGCCAAAACCAACTATAAGTTTGTTTGTTGTCGTCATCAACCAAGTTTTTGGGTAACGTATAGCTGTCACACGCTGGCCTCACAGGTGTCGTTCACAAGCATCTAAAATCTGAATATACTATGCTATTAAAGAGGGCCAACAATTTAAAAACCATCCGTCTGAATTTATTTTTATTTATTGAATCTATAGTTAAAGCTATTTAAATGAATAACTCCCGACATTAATTATCTGAAATTTTGAAGTCTCATATTACTGTCTCCCGACAGCGAATTCAAAATTACTGAGCGAGTGAAAATTTTAACATTTACTTAGCTATCTTTCATCAGAGCTAGTCAAAAGCAATTCAAGCGTAAATACCGTCACCGATCAAACTAATATCGACACGCACTTTCTCTCAAAATGCTTACGCAATTGAATAACATGTTTAATCCGTCCATACCCTCCCTAATGACTACCCACAACACATCGGTACGCTCATACCACTCGTAAATCTTTATCGAAAAAAATAAAAAAATATACACTTTCTAATTTCATAGCCTCGGGCGGAACAAGTAATAAAAATTGTCGGTAAAGTCGATGATACGATTAATTTCAGGCTTGATAGCTGTTAATCTGTAGACTGTTATTAGGAATTTGAGAGCATTTTTATGTAGGCAGGATGGACCACACATTACATTTTATTAGCGTGAGTGGATAGCGTATCGATTTGCGATTCACTGTACAATAAATAGGTACTGAAATAGCCTCCCAAAAAAAGATTTACTTCATTTCTGCTAACGTGGTCTAGATATGAGTAGCGTTTTTATAGTCAGGCTAATCTATACTAATATTATACTAACATTATAAAGCTGAAGAATTTGTTTGTTTGCTTTGAATGCTAGGATCTCGGGAAGTACTGGTCCGAATTGAAAGGTTCTTTTTCTATTAGATAGTCCATTTATCGAGGAAGGCTATAGGCTATAGAACATAACGCTACTATTAATAGAAAGGGAGCATGAATCTAGAATGTAACAAAAACAGGGAAAAAATATTCCTTTTTGAGAGTTTCCGTAGCGTGCTTTCACATGACAGCATGTGTCTAAGATTGCGTCAACTTCAACTTCGTTTTTTTCTTTTGGGTTCCATTCGGTAATGTCACCGTAATTTCGCCAATGTCCAAGATTGCGTCATTGAATATAAACAAATCAAATTTCTTGCTAATCATTTTTTTTTCTAAATTTGTTGATACGACCTATTTCCGACAGGTGGCGTAGCAGGTAGTTGAAGAGGTTTTTTGTTTGAAAGGGAATGACTGAACCGATTTCAGTCATTCTTTCACCGTTGGATATGTACGTGATCCCGATGAGTGCTATTTATGTACCACCAGGGCGGACATCTAGCCTTTAATAAGAATAATCATTGTGTCTGAAGTTTTTCGCCATTCGTTACGTTAGTACGTAAGTTACATTTTTCATCTGAATACCTATATATAGGTAGGTAGCTATTGTGAAACAACTGAATACACAATCAACTCGTAACAAAGTTTACGCATTTAAAAAAAAAAGAAACTATTGGAACGATGTTCCTACCAACAGGCTTGGAGGAAAGTAGAGACTAAATTGGCGACTACAACATCATTGGCTACAACTTTGACGATAAAGTGGTGTGATCTTTCTCGTTCTTGTACAAATTGAGTCCTGCCCTTTGACCCTGAAACAGTTTTGGTTTTGTCATTGTTTTCTATTTAATTTCAAGCTAGTTTACAAGTGTTTTACTGTATTATTTCTGTTTTTTTTTTGTGGCACAATAGAGTTATCTATAATATCTATCTAAAATAAGGAAAGGGCAATCTCAAAGCCAAGACTATTTTCCTAACTCTCAAGGTAATCGTTGACCCATCTTGATTAGATTTATAAACCGACGCTACACTTATCTTGCATATTTTACTTGAACATGTCTAATGTGTATCTAGATGAATAATATTTACAAAAAGTTAACATACTAACATTGACCCCATAAGAACACAGAGAGCTAAGGAAAAAGCGAGTCGTCAACACACCTCGATACCAGGTACACATGAAGAGACAAGCAGTAAACAAGATACACAACAACTAAGTTATTCTACATTTTAGAATCCAAGCTCGAAGTAGTAAGTCTCAAAGTTGCGTGGCCGAAGAAAGGGGCCTATTCTGGCAAGCGTCTGAGGTGCGGCTGCGAGTGCAGTGTGTCAGCTCGCGGTCGATGCACTTGGACTAGATTTTACTTTCGTTATATAGAGGATGTTGCGCGTGTCACTATCGAGTAGTCGTTTCCGAATTGTGATTCAGAATATGGCCCGAGTTATGATTGGTGAGGTGATATGAGGTGTGGTGTATGACTGAATTTATGTAACATTAAATTTGATGAGATTTCGCAATACGGAAATAATGTATGCAATGCTGTGCCTTGCGCTTTCTCAAAGGAAGCTAAAGTAATTTTTTGGTGCATATGTTAATTCATGCTTTACAATATAATTGTAGACAGTTCTTAGTCTAGTCTCATAATCACAAACTACTGAAAAGTCCCAAGCCCGTATAACTAAAACTTTAGATCTTAGTAAGTTTATGATATATCACGAAGTGTCAGGATTAGGAGTTTGGTCTAAGTTTTTAAAATAGGCAGAATGCATTCTAAACTTTCAGTTGTTTTCTTCAACTTTTATTTTAGTGGTAGGTAATATCAATAACAATATTTTAGTCTAGATTTTGTAACAGTACAAAATTTACGCGATGCTTTAATAATTGTATTGTCAAAGCACATATTCTGAATTTTTTTTTTCAACAAAGCCAAGCCTTTTATTGTTTGGAATGTAATACAGTTCTGTACAGTATACTCTTATGTTATAGTTTGTGTTTATTACATTCTGTTTTGTGTGCTCATTGAATAAATAAATAAATTGCAACACGGCACCTAAAACAAGGCATTATTTAAAAATACCTAGTATAGGTACCTTTTCACAAAAAAGAGCTCTATATTATTATCACTTGCTCTAATTCTATGTCTGTTTTCCTCTGAATAAATACAATTTTTCTCTCATATTTTCCTGTACCGAGTAGCCTAAATGGGTCCACGGGGATGTATGTCACAATATGGCTTCATTAGTATGTAATTCCAACGACCCAATTCGGCGGGAAAACGTGGAAAAATAGACAGATTAAAGTGTCGGTCATAAACTGAGCAGGATTTGAAGATGTGTGCCGTCGGTGTAGGTCGCTATGTGGCCGACGGTCGGGAAAGCCAGCTTTTACTCTTTCGAGCATTGTCGTAAATCGACATTCTGTCGGCCAGTTTATGACCACTCGATTTTCTGTCACTCGGCAAATTGGTAAGTGCAAGAGTTAACCTAGAATATCTCATATACCTTACTTGCCTATTCTCAGAATCAACGATTAGATCGCGATCTGATTATTTGCAAATGTTGAATTGCCGTAAATTTTAACGATTCAGGCAGTAGACATCTGCACAAAATCAGCTGCGATGTATATAATTACGATCAACATTTGGCATAAATTCAACAGTAAAATCACGAACAAATTAAAAATAATTTTCTTGAAATTTCCAAAGGGTATTTTTATCAGAGAGAAAAGAATGAGATTAACAACGTGAAAAAAAATGATTAAAAATATGATGGAAGGCCCATATCTGACGTGCACGTCGTCCAATATCCAAGTCTAAGGGTTCTGTGAGTTTGGAAAAGTTCAATTGAGCTAACTGGCGTATATTTTGACATTAATTTGATATTAAAAAATACATTAGTAAAACTAAGATTTTGTTTTGATTGGGCTCATAGTCACATCTAAATTAAATAATGTACAAAATATTAAATACACATTGAATTGTTAAATACATTAGGTAGTCTGTGTTGCTGCAGGCAGGTCACTGTACTAACTAAAAATAACAATAAAAATCTAACCGCTAGCAATTAATTAACATATTTAGAGTAAGATATTTAATTTACTACTTCTATTGAAAACTTCTTATTGTACCTATTCGTTAATGTAAATATGTAAATCGCTTTTAGATTATAATCGGTATGATTACATACCATAATGTAAATCGCTTTTGATTATAATCGGTATGATTACATACCATAAGGTAGTTGTCAACTGCGGATCTATGTATATGCGATTAAATAAAACTTATATTTAGCGATATCAGGGTAGATGCTTCTGTAATTCTACGACTAAGCATGTGCAAATATCACTGTTCCAGTTTGAAGGACAATGTTTCCAGATAAATAGATAAATCTTATATATTTGAGTGGCCAGCGCAGTGCAGTCCTATGTAAAGATTTGGACTCATCATGATCCAATAGACACATGACACTGTGCTGTTATGACACATCAAGCACATGTTCTGCTCGTTTCGTCGCTCTATGCAACAAAAGATTCAGTGGTAATAATTGTTCAAAATAGTGAGTAAATATAGTGATAGTCATTAATTAGAGGTATAATTCAACCATTACTAACATTCTCACGACTCTCAAACTCGTGTATAATAATTTCGTAGAATCAAAACTTCGTGAAAATTGATACGCACTTAGAATAAGCATCTCCATGCCTTATTTTCTTTAACCTAGTCTTAAAAGCTTCCGATCTGAGACTTCACACAAACAACTCCCATCCAGTTGACTTTATTACCCTATAATTGAATATAAAAGCCCCAGAGACGGTCTCTTTGACGCTTGATTTATAGGAAAGAAGAAAACATTTTGTGAAATCCAAGTAATTTACTTCCATTCGGAGAATTACCACGGCGTTTCCGACGTTACAATGTTTACTATGTACCCCTTACTTTCCACAGTAGGGTAAGTAGTAGTAAAGACGGAACTGTCGCGTCCGCCAGCTCAGTGGGTCGACATGTGTCCATATTTGGTCGATCTGCTCGATGGCCGTGTTAGATGCCTATATATTTCTGCTTCTGCTTACCCATACGCCCTAACACGGTTCTCTGTTTTCTCAATGGATGTTTACTCTTTTTAGTACATTTATCAGTAACGATTTTGTTCAACAGCGAAGTTTAGCTGAACGATAAATTAACTATCTTTTCGAAGTTTTGTACTGTAGGCTAAGTATTGGTTAGGGTTGCGCAATGGTATCATTCACGTTATTCATATTTCGGAAACCGAAAGTCACAAGTATCGATTGCAATAAAATTTGATTATGCTTGGTGAGAGAACATGCATTTTTTTATCGGAAGACCTAGTTATCGGAAGCAGCTATCATCTGCAATAATAAATAAACTACATTTAAAAAAAAACAGTAACCAAAATTGTTTATTTTCTTAGAATAAGAACGTTAAAGTTGATAGATTTTTGCAAAAACACGGGTGAAATACAATATGCCGCTCAATCGGCTTCAAAAAAGAAAATACCGTAACAGTAATAGTATGTAATATTTAGTCAGTTACTTCGTTTTTCTTTCATTGTTTGGATTCATTTGTTTATAGCTTAATTTACAATTATTTTTTTTTTACATAAATTACATATTTGTGTATGTAACCAAACTTAGAAAAAATTGCGAAAACGTCATGCCAATATTTTTTTCCAAGAGAAGGCATTGATACAAAATCAAGCCACCCATTGGGAACTAGGAACTAATCAACATAATTATTTATATATAAAATTACTTAACAAATTATATTATTAAGTAATTTTATATTTACTAAGTAATTTCGTAATTTCGTATTTACTAAGTAATTTCATAGCTCATCTCAACTTTGCTTTTACAATCATTTATCACGAAGTTCACGCCTTATATCGTACGCCCTCTCGGGAGACGCCGTTGTATTTACAATAAAATGTTAACTATTTTAAAAATATTTGTTTTATAAATAAAACTTAAAATAATACAGCTAAAACAAATCCAAACAATATTATATACTCTATTGCTATACAAAAAATATTTTTATCTTAAAAATTCTCTTACCATTTTGTACATAGACGATTTACATTTACTGGTTGCCTAGAGATAATGATTTTCCATAAAGGTAGTCATTTACATGGCTAGTTTAAATGTGTTTTAACTGTAATTATTATAAGTTGATTTGTGTGACAAAATAAAGAGTTTTCTATTAATTACTAGACAAATTAATTAAAAAACAAAATATGGGGGATAATTATCCCCATATTTAACTAGTTTTACTTATTGACTAGACATTTAGCTTTAATACTAATGCTGCGGCTTACTAGTGATGTGCCGTAAACGGCGACTGAGTCGATTAAAACCCATTAACTTTCGAGTGAGCGCCGCTCTACTTTAAGAATGATACGGTTCGACTAAATGTATAATCTTATGAGTCATAATCTAGTACGAAGTTTATGATTTCACTTGTGCAATGTTTTTGTTTTTAAGTTTGAACGAGATTAGAGAAGATTTCAAACTATTTGGGTTATTGTTCATAGTTTGTCTTTGACTGTAAGTTAAGAGTTACAGATAAATACGTAAAAATATATATTGTAAGGAACACATATCACTATAGTACTAGTAAAGATTAATTTGGAAAGTCGAAAATAGCCATTTCAAAACTATGTTTTCCTAAGAACAAGAAAGAAAGAGTTCTGGCACAAGTTTGCTAAATAAAATTCTGTCGCATAAATACACAAAAATATCATAGTAAAACATACGTACATACATCTGTCAATGACGTATTTTGTTAGCTATAGGCTACTTTTAGCCCAGGAAAATAAAGGAAACGGGAAATAAAATCGTGAGGCGCTGTTAGTGTACTGAGAAACATGTACATTATGAACAAAGTATCATGATAGTAGTTTATTTACAGTATCAGAATAATACTCGTATTTTACAAAATTATTGCGTTTTGTAACAAAAAAAAATCAGTATCTAGACATGGACGTATAAAAAAGTCGGACGTAGTCTCGCTAAAACAAAAACTGTGTCACTAAAGTCGGCCACATTTGCACGTGTGCGTTGTCAGGTTGTCACTGATAGGCTGACACGCACACATATACACAAGTAGCGCGTGTAATGACACTCTTATTTGTGTGCGTGTCAGTCTGTATGTGACAGCGCACAAGTGCATATTATGTGGCCGACTCGATGGACACAGTTGTTGTTTTAGCGAGACTACGTCCGGCTTTTTTATATGTCCATGTATCTGAAGAAGACAGTACATTATTACCCTCACCACAGTACCCACGGTTGAGTGGACTAATTGAGCGCGTTCTTTCTGGTCTGGTTGACAATCTTTGATCGGACATCGATATGCCATCGCTTGAACATTGCTTATTTCTGTGTTCAATTAATTAACTTTCATATTATTAATTCTGCAAATATTATAAATAATGAAAATTTGTATGTTTCAATGGTAGCTCAAAAACGTCGGAACGTCTGAATGGATCGTTTTGAAATTTGAAACACCGTTAGGTTTTTGTAGTGGTTGGACTTTTGGCAGAGTCCGCCTGAGGAAGTACATTTGTGTCAGTTATTCTACCGCCAAGCAGTAATATGCAAATAAAATATACAACAAAATTACATTACTGTGTCTCGGTTTGAAGGGCAATGTTTCCAGAGAAATTACAGGGCTTAGAGAAATAATATTTTAGATCTCTGGGTGAGCATCCAATGAGGTTCCAATAGATGCGTGTCGCTGTGATGTTATGTGGCAGACATGTCACTTACCATCAGGCACATGTCCTGTTCGCCTCGTCACTCTATGTTATAAAAAAAAGATTATGCATAGTATGGAATAGGACATATACCTATTACTTTTTATCACGGGAAAATTACTGGAACAGGAACAGCGAGGGTAAAACCGCAGGTCTATATAGAATCTGAATTTCGGAAACGGCTCAAACGATTTTCATGATATGATGTATACAGGGGGTTTCGGGGACGATTAATCGATCTAGCTAGGTTTATTTTTTTTTAAACATCATTTTATGCGCGTTTTTATACAATGAAAAACTCCTACAATGTCATTAGAATGCGTTAACTTATTTCGCTATTGTTCTTTAAGTCTAAATGGCTCAGACGGAATATGCTCGCCCTCGGAGTCAACAGGCCCCGGTTCGAATCCTGATTGTTACACTCGGGACTTTTCTTTTTGTTCTTTTTTTATGAGAAAATCTTATACTTAGAGCCTTTTATAAACGCATTTAATTCGTATCTAAGTAGGTCTAAGTAAGTCATCAGTACGTAATTCGTACCTGACTAAATATCATTTTAAAAACCGAGCAAAGCTCGGTCAACCAGGTACTGATATATAATCAAGGATGGTTTTTATCTAATTTTTGTCTCAAAAAATCACAATGTGCCACAGCGAAGCGTGGCAGGATACAGCTAGTATTAGATAAATTATTATTGTTGTAACTGAAATTGGTTTCTAATGCGCAATTAGATAAATATTTTCGGAGATAGCTATCAGAACTTCAAAACAATAGTAATTACGTTAGTTTCTTTCGTATCTGAATGCAGTATTTTGTTTGTAGTATTATAGAGTGATGGAGCGAGTACAGTGTGTCTGATGGTAACCAACACGCTTGCTCATAGCACAACAATCCCACGCAGTTATTGGACAAGAAGATCCCAAATAATTACATACCCATGAACTGCACTTGTTACCCAGAGATATAAGATGATTTATCTGGAAATATTTCCCTTAAAGTAAGTCCCCATTGAATATTGAAATATGTAAATATGCACTTTACAGCTTGGTAGTAGAATAACTGGCAAAGGTGTAGTAATTTAATAGGCGGGAGCAGAACTAGCACTACTTAAAATAACTAGTAGGTTTACGATTTTTGTCCCATATAAAAATTAGGTACAAACAGCACACATTTATGCTATCATATAGCTGAGACATGGAAGCTTCTCTTGTCCCATATAAAAATTACAAACAGCACACATTTAAGCTATCATATAGCTGAGACATGGAAGCTTCTCTTACACTTATACACACACAAAAAATTTCTTCAAAGATGTCCCTATTTCTTAGACCTTGGTTTACTCGGTTTTACGGTATTAAAGCCAACTTGTATTTTTCTAGTATGGAAAAATGCTAACATACTGGCATTGGGTAATATTCACCATACATGTTTCATAAAATAAATATAATTTGTCTAAATCTTCGGAAAGTTGCTCAAATCCAACAGGAAGTTATCAGTGAAACCTCATGCTCTAAATAAACTTGAGTACAAATTTGATTTGATATTCGCTCAGTCGCGAAATCGAACTTACGAGATCTGATATCGTTACTCACTTTATCGATATCCGGTCTTCACTGTAAACATCATTGCACATCCCTAAATATTACATGTTAGGGAAAACTAGTTGGCTATATTAATCTATCGATAATACTTTTGCAGTAATAATGTATGTTTTAACTGGCTTGAAATACAAGGACACTCTATAGGATTAAAAATGTTTTGTGTGTGTGCTTTTTGAACGTTTATGTTAAATCACTTTTTTGATTCAATTGTTATTTTGTGATTCACATTCATGAAACTCATTAAATTTTTTCTTGATTTCATTTATTCATCGATTTAAAGAATTGGCGTAAGTTTAATCCCATTTTACTTTGAGCAAATGCTTTGATAAATAAGTTTGAAGAACAGTAATCCTCTATCCTGGTGATCGACGATTACACTAATGTACCTAGTAATTTTTATGTGTGTACTATAATGTAATCACTATTTTGTGTAAAGACTAGACCGAGACTATCAAAATTAATATCGCATAGTCAAGATAGTCTAATTAGGTTTAATGTATTCCACACAAAGAGTTTACATATCCTACGTATAGAGTTAGATTTTCCGCACGGTTCCTTTGTCTTAATCGTAAGCAGATGACGCGCATACTTTCTATGGCAACGAGCAACAGAGAAATGTGCCGGGGCAAAAGTATGACACTTCCACAAGAGCGACAAGGCAGAAAAGATGACGTTTGTGCTTACTCTATACGTAGTATATGTAAACTCTGTGAATACACAGTTCAAGCAATATATAAGCGTAATTCAAAGTTTGACACCTCCCTAGCAATTAGATACCTACTACGCAATTAAACAACAATCTAAACGGCGAATACCGTGATCTGCTGTAGAATTACTTTCAAACAGTATTGATGAGCCAATCATAATCAAATATTCCAATAAGCACATGATAGCCAGCCCCTTTCTACCTTCACTCAATTCATTGGATGGACGATTCATATTTGATACGTGATCAAAATTGAATTGATGGAGTGTTTTCATTGGCGCTTGTTACCGTAATCAGACATCCGGTGGCCACGGCGTAGCCAATCAGCGCTTAAAACTTATTGATGTCATTTATAAAATTGACTTTACTACGATCTTTTAAATATTTATGAATTTAGCTGCGATTCTTTCTCTGTATTTTTCATATTTTAAAAAAGGAGCCTGTTGCCAGTTGGGTTCAATGTTTTTTCTTATTTATTTTATTTCTTATATATTTCCGTATTTATGTGGTTACGGATTGGTTATTGTGCGTCGAATTCGATTGATAATTTTGATATATTTGATGACTTTTGTCTTTTTTATCACTTGGTTGTTGGCTTCGAAATTTGTCTGTTTTTGTTTTCCCGACAAATTGAATTATTATGATAATAATGAATCATTTAGACAGCGGTTGCACCTGTTATTCCCAAAACACATCATACCCCAATCTATGCAAAACTTATAGTAATGGAAGCCAGATGACACAATTCATAATATATATGAGATTTTAAATCAATACTGATGCAAATAAACTCCTAAATACCGAAAAAACCTCCGTATTCATCAAATTGAAATCCATTTTTATACCGAATCTACTATCTCATGTTGCAGCTGAATTTGGTCTCATGTATAAATTTTCCATAAATTTTATTTAGTTTTTTCGGTAACTCTATACTCGGTGAAAGTAAAGTATGAATATCCAATGTTCTCACCATGTGTAATATGAGTAGGACGCCTATAGCCGTCCCCCGCCTCAGCCGCATCTTGAACTGTGAACAAACAAACCAATCGTCACACACACGCTTTTATATGTAGAGATTTCTGTTCACGTCAAACTGGTATGTGTCAATTCTCCGCGACACACCTTTTCGTCACATTTCCCTTAAACACAAAACACATAGTAACAGCAGTATTCCAATATTTACTCAATGCTCAAGCAAAAATTTTGACATGTTTTTAAGTAAATTTAGTAGAGTGAAATAAAACCTACATAAACACCTAACATCCCTATAGGGGTGTCTAAGACCTCTATATTTACATACTAAGTAACGTATTTGAGTTAAATGTGTTGGTACACTGGAACACTGGAACTGGAATAAAAATAAATGATAAGTTAGAACCCTGTGAACACTTGAGGTAAGTGTGACAGATAGCGGTTTTACGCTAATAATGATCTCTTCCAGGCAACCTTTGGGTGGCAAAAGAAATATAGAAAGTTTCAGTCCGAGTATACGCTGCGGCGGTAACTTATTTTGTAAAATGACAATATTACGTTGTATTAATACGTTGCCTGAGAGGGTTTTTCCCGATAGTTACAATCTTTGTGTCTTCAAATCGAGAGTGAATCGGTTTCTTCTAGGTAAACACGCTTCATCGTAGACCGCATCATCGTTTAACATCAGGCGAGATGGCGGTCAAGTGTAAACCTATAAAAGTTTAAAAAAAAAATGGGTATCCTGATTCTGATTAATGACATTAATAGCAGCGTCACGAGTATGATTAACGTGAAGAGTTAAAAACGCAACGTGATAGATGAATATATCTATGTACAAAACATATATTCCATGGCCCAATGAACTAGTGAAAAGAGTTGTGTAGCATCATAAAAGTCAAAGAAAACTTTGTCAGAACTTAACGTAAGCAGCTCAAAACCATTAATCACCAACTTCGTGGTAAGTATGCAGTAAGTGACATCTTTACTACGCTCAGTGACAGGTTAACGCTTCGAAAGCGGGAGTGTCATGTTTAGGAACAAAAAATTACACACTGGCTTAGGTGAAAATTAAGAAGTGAGCAACAAAGTTAAGCCTCTAAAGTTCGTAGAGTTAATTTCCTGATTTAGTCATAATGATATTGATAACAGTATTTCATTAATGATAGATTAATATAAGAAAAAAACATCTAAGAAACAAAAATAACTTCACTAGGTACTCAATTTTTTGCAAAGTTGCCTAAAAATGTCATCAAATGAACCTGTATTTGCAAAAATAAATATATTATGCTACCAATGCTATAATCATACACGAAACGTTACTTACGAAAAGTGTGAGTGACTTCCATTGACATTTAAAGTGACATTTTTTGGCTGTAGAATTATATGGTCCGTGAATAATAACAAAAAACACTGTCCATGAATGCAGATGCTTGCTAGATTGAAAACGCTTAATTTCAACTATATTAACACGACACCACAATTAAATAGGTATATTTTTGCCTGAAGTTCATGCTCGTCCCGTCATTTTATTAAAAAAAAAAAAAAAATTTTTTTTTTTAAAGCCAGCAGAGCAGAACTACCACAGACATAGACTAATAGCTCGACAAGTAATATCCAGTAATTACAATATAGAAAGTGCTCTTTTGTTCTAAGACGGTTTATTTAGTCATGGCAATACACTTCTCTATTCAAATTGGGGATGATCACGAACGCGGTGATTTCACGGTCGTAAGCTTCATTCATCGCTGGTATTAGGAAAGTTAAACAATTACAATTATTGTGCATGAGCAGACAGACGTCTTTATTTTATCTGTAGATATTCGTTGGTGAACAGTGACATAAAACTTTTCCTAGAAACAAAAATCAACCAGAAAACAGTCATTTCATTTGAACTATTTTCAATAGTTACTTTCTTTTGTTTAATGTTAATTAGATTATTATTTACCTAGATTAGATTAAATAACATTTGACATGTATTATGTATACTTCAAAAACAAAGATATTATTTTTTATTTACTTAGCCAGATAATTTGTAATGGCAAATTTTTTAAATATATTGTAAATTTCACTTATTAATTTTCAAATAACGTACGTACTATCTCTGTTTCTAGTATTGATTATTCCTGTATCCATGACGTACCTTGTATAACTAACATGTTGTAATGGTGAATAAATGATCTGAATCTGAATCTGAATAGACGATCGATGTAATTCAATAGATGATCGATGTAATTCAATAGACGATAGATGTAATAATTTTTCTGCTTAGGTAATTTCCATAATTTATATACGAAGATGGAAGAGGATGGATGGTAGGTCAATCGATTGACTAGTAGGTCTTATGGTGAAGGCTTTAACCCTACATTCGATTAGTTATCTGTTGGGTAAAAAATACAGAAATTTAATATATCGTCATCCGTCCGTCACCGTCATATATGTATTATGATGGTTATTTTACGGCTTGGTTAATATTACCTATTGTAAGTTTTGTTTATTATGTTTATTCATGTTTTAATCGTTTCAACAAGCGAATTTCTAGAATTAAGTTCTCAAATACTGTGTTCTACAATAGTTCGTACAATTACAGGGCTTAGAGATATAACATCTTCGATCTCTGGGTGAGGAGCGCAGTGCAGTGCTAGGTAATGATTTGGACTCTTCATGATCCAATAGCTGCGTGTCACTGTGCTGCTATGTGGTAGGCATGTTGCTTACCATCAGGCGCATGTCCTGCTCGTCTCATCACTTATTATTTAAAAAAAAAACTAAATTAAGAAGTGTAGTTGGAGCTCCATCGAAGCGCCACTTCAATTCAATTTCATCCTTTAACAGTGAAATAATCGAGAAAATAAACACATGTAATAGTCAATCAAGGGTAAACAACGAGGAAAGATATCGCTCTCCACACAAAAACCAGCACTTGACCAACGTAAAGGATTATGACAATTATTCTCTCCTTGAGAGAAAGCCTTCAGTCTCAGCGGTGGGAACACAAACTTCTAATACTTTGAATTTGAAACAGGGTGTTTGGAAGACAGTGGGGTTCAAATAGAACAAGTGAAGTGAAGTGCAGTGAACAAGAAACAAAAAGAAGTAATGAACAGAGTACAGCATGCTTTTAAGACCTGCCGAAGATCATGTAACTGCGTTATTTCACGTCACCCTGTACTTTTGGCGATTCAATTCAAAATAGCCTCCCTTTGAAGATCAGTAAGTACATTTCATAAAAGCTTCCGCATAATAAACGTGAAATTTATGACGTAAGTGAAATCCTCGACGGCTCAAGGTTCTCAATTTTAAATAATGACAACGCAGGATTCGTGGTATCAGTTTATCCTGGGATCGCTTTCAAAGGAAAATAAGATCAGTTGAACGAAAAATAGCGTAAGTACATATTTTTTTATCTCGTTTTTGTTTGGATAATGTGTATACTCATCTGTATAAAAAAACCTTGAAAGAAAATCGTAATAAGACCATTAAAAATTTGAGAAGCGCCACAGTCCATATTTAGTAATTTAGTACAGAGGCCTGACAAGGCGACGCAAAAAGCTGCCAAATTTTCGCCGGCAAAAAAATGAATGAAATAAAACGTTTTAACAGATACATTTATAGATTATAGCTCTAATCACTATAATTCTAAACATAATCGTTGAAACATAGATCGTAAACTCTACACTTGTATTGTAGTAAAACACGATATGAATTTATTAAATTAATTAACTGCAGAAGTATCTTAAAATCAGCAATAGAATGTCTGTAATTCACAAATCAATTACAAAATACAAAAAGAATTAGTCGACAAAATTTACACATCAAAAGCGAGTAACAGTTGTGAGTTATGTCATTAGTTAGCATATAATATATGTACCATACATCGGTATTAGAATGACACTTTTAACAACATAAATGAACGTAAAATCTGTATTCTAGGGCCGCACCTCGCGGTTTTACCTGCGTAGTTCTCGTATCCTTTCGATACGTAAAGACTTTCTGATGTGATTGAGCAACAGACATCCAAACATTGATATTTATAAGATTAGTAGGATTTCAAGTACAGGGCCGGACTGTGAGTTTAGGGGGCCCTGGGCTAATACTACTTAGGAGCTCATCTTTTTCGCATTATCGTCTATTTTCGACTTTGATTTGACTTAGCTGAGGCCCTTGGAATTCACGGGTCCTGGGCTGAAGCCCAAAAAGCCATATGGTAGATCCGACACTGTGTAAAAGACAAAAAAGGCGTTTTATTTTTTGAAAATTGTGGTCAAGTTTAACTTTGCTTAATGTAAAGCGACATCTATTGCAACAAAGCAAAAGGAAATAGCTTGCGAGAACCCTAATTTATACACGTTTCAGATAAACATATAAGTAATATATTCAAACTTTCCATGCTCTAAACTGAAGCTCCTCATTAGAAACTCGGTTCAGGGGTGAATGGGCCACGGCGAGCGCCTCGCCTTATATCAGATTCCTTTTACTCCGTCGAGAGGAAAAGTTAGTGAAATGTTAGTGTGTAGGCTATGTTGCAATGTGTGGAATGTTTACCAAATTTACTTAATTTTGACACTTCTATAAAGTAATGATGACGACAACGACGTGACAAGCCAAAAAGCGCTGACGGGACGACCTTGACCGCTATTTAAAAGACTGAGAGACATTAAAACAAGATATAAGTAAATGGAGGGAAAGTAATGAGGCCTTTTTCCAGTATTGGCACAATATAGGCACCAAATCATTATAGTTATAGATAGATAGATACTCTTTATTGTCCACAATACAAAAAACAATATACAAAACGATATATCCTTAAAGCTAGTGAAACAAGTGGCGACCTTATCGCTAAAAGCGATCTCTTCCAGGCAACCGAAAACCAAATTATTATAGTTATATTAATTAATGAAATATAGTTATGCATTTTCCTATAAACACTTTATTCCATATCTAATAGTTATTTTTAAACCCTATAACAAAAACAAACAAAAGGAACTTTACCACCGGATAATCATCACTTTCAAAATAATTTTAAATTGAATTTAATGGCGACAAACAGATTTTGATTAGAAGATAAAAACATTAAAATCCAAATGTTTGAAACTTTGAGACATATTTTATTTAAAAGATATTATAGAAAGAAAAGGGTTTTTTCAACATATGAATGAAGGTTTACGCTTGAATGCTAACTTGCATGTTTAAAAGTGATGGCATTTCCGTCCTTTATTCTTTATCATCTTATGATGAAACAGTTATTATCACGATTATGATTATGATTATCACAAGTTCGTGTATTTGTATGTTATGTTTTTTCTCACGTATTTGTATAATGGCTTTGATTGAAGTTAAACATATAGTAAGTAAATATTTAACTTCAGTCAAATATGTCCCAGGATTAAACATATTGTTTACATTTTATTTATTTAAATTAGTGATTGCGAAGCTGCGAGCTTTTCCACGAAATACATCAAAGAAGAATGATGAAGTCTTGACTACAAACAAAACAAAACTTATTAAAATTCTAAGAATCAAAAACTTGAACGAACAATTTTGAAATAACATTTTATAGTATTTTCAAGTGTATATTCAACGTATTTTTACGAACAATTGGTTTCAAATGGTATTAAATGTTCCACTTCCCTAACATCACACCGATGGTTTATCAAAACAAAGTGAGGAAAGGTCAACCAGAACAAGCCCGAGATGAAAGGAAACTGAAATTGCTTTCAAAATAACATCTCATTTAACACATCAAAAAGAACGATCCGTCGCGAACAACCTGCGTCGATGTTCGATCGACATAAAAACAGTAAACCATATTTGTTAAACATAAACAAAAAATTCTGAAAATAAACTCCTTTTGATTAGTAATTTACTATATTTGTTGGTTAATTTATTTAAATTAACAATTTTAGTAGCATATAGCACAATGAAATGATACAAATAAATAAGAGAGACAAAACAAACGCATCAATTGTAGAATTCAAAATTTTCCGAGAATCAAGATGCAGTCCATTGAATGCTTCTGGAATAGATGTTTTTTATTATTAAGTAGTTTTATCCCAATTTCACTATAGATTAAAAAACATTGTATAATCCTCACTGGCATTAAGGAACAACTTAATGAAGTTAATACCTTTAACCACGAATGACAAATACATTTTCCAAGACGCCAAAATTAAAACGCTATTTTGAAAAAAAAAATTGATGTTGCACAAAAAACATCATTGAAATTGCATAGTTTATTTCGATTTAATTAAAAATATCTGAGTAGAGTTTATTTATGCAAATAAATTAATTCAATCTTTGAAGAACTTAACATTATTTTTTTCAGATAAATATGGTATAATCTAGTTTTGTTATTTACTACTATTGATTTCAAGTGACATACCTACCAAACTTAAGGCTAGTGCAGAAGGTGTAGGGATTTGTTGTTAAAATTGCAAATTATCTTCGTTGCCAAATTGATATTCGATCCGTTCTGCGTTCCAATGTGACGAAGCAACAAACATCTAAACATAAAAACGTTCACCTTCATTAAAACATTACTAGATTTTTTTTAAGTTGAGTTACTGTCCGTACTAGTAACTGCTTAATTGGCAGGAGTGCGCGAAAGTAAGCGCTTGGACACACCGGTCGTTTTAATCACCAAATATTTTGGGCGTTCCCGTCGAACCAGTCAGGTTTTCCTTACAAGTAGGCCGTGGGACCACCGGGAGAAAGTACGCACCCAACGGAATGTGCCGCAACTCTCTGATGAGCGTTTTTGCAACGCATTTTCGCCAACGAAATGTACAACCGTCAACTCATGTCTTTAATTAAAGGGCGCGGTGTGCCCACACCTGATGCAAAGCTTGGACAATTCGCCCGAATTTTTTACGCCATTTTATTTGGGTATAATGGTTTGCAAATTTAAACGGGTAATAAAACGCTTCATTGAGTTTATGGTTTGGAACATTGGTTCGGAGCTACACCTTTCGGCTTTAAATGTTATGATGTCAATAACAATTTGCGTTTAATTGCTTTGGGATGCGGAACGTTAATACTGCTTGAAGTTTGCGATGGATAAAATTTGTTGATAAAATTTTGCAAACATTTACTTGTGTTTACTTGTGCAAGAAAAATTTTTATATGTTAGGAGACTATTGTGTACATTGTGGTGACCTTCTCCCACGTGGAGAAGGGAGAAGGTCAAGGGTGGATTGTCCAGATTATACATACCTTCAAAAAATGTCTCTTTTGGAAGTTTTTATTATCTTTTAAAATCAATTTATTCGATTCGATCCAACAATCTATATACAGCTCGATAAATCGAATGTCATCGCCACTACACCACCACGGTTTTTAAAAGTAGGTGATGAAAATGTTCTGAGATAACACATACCTAAAATAAAAACAGTCGAAGTGAGAAAATCCTCTTCTTTGAAGTCGGATAAAAGTCTTAAGTATTGTTTGTTGTCTACAATGATAAGAAACACATTATTTTTGAATTAGAAATTTGTATCGACACATGTATGAAACATATTCAACTCAAAGCGATAATTAAAATCTACTATTTTAATTAAAGCGCGGTCAACGACCATTTCAATTTGGTCGGGTCATTAAAAACGTGTTTGCTTATTTGGGTACGTTAGCTCTTATTTCGTTTACATAAGGTCTCTATTTGGTAGTGTTACGTCGAATCTCAGCCTCTTACTTTCACTGCGGACTTGACCCGCTTAGTGGGCCCTTCATTGAAATTTATTATACTTGTATGATTTGTGAGAATTTCAGATTCAATTTATGAATAGACGGTAAACTATTTGAAGCGTGGGTGTTGGAAAAGTAGCCATTAAAAGTAGAGGTTTCGATTGAGCGAATAAATGCGTCCGGGTTTTGATTTCTCGAACGGTAACGCACGTTAACAATGTTTGTAATCACTGTTTTGAGTTATTACGGTGGTTCACTACGCTCTATTTATTAATTAATAGTATCTACCCATGACGTCTGCATTGAATTAAAAAAAAAGATATTTTCTAACGAACTCTATATTTTCAGGATAACGAGTGGTGGCTTTTATGCTGTTTCTTATATGACCACCTATCTAAGTTGCAAATTTCGTTTAGTTTTGTTCATCAATCAATCATCATCAACAGCCCACTAAATGTTCCCACTGCTGGGACTCGGGTCTTCTCTCGCAAGGAGAGAGAATAAGGTCATAATCCATCACGCTGACCCAGTGCGGGTTGGTGGATAGTTTCGTTCAGTTCTTACAAATTCAGTCAAGTCAAAAATATAATAAAAATTAAAACAGTCACATTTACAAAACTTTGAGTACTTTAATTTTCAGGTACTATTTCCCCTACAATCAACTTTTACTAACATTCTTCATTTTAAAAACAAAAAAAAAACATGGGCAATACTTTGCAGTTAGATGTGTATGTATTGAGTGAATGCATATAGATGATCTTAGCCAAAGATCAGAATTTTGACATCATGAATAAATGACGGGTTCCAAACATTGACAACTCAATGGAACAACCTCCAGTCTAGACCAAGGCTAGACCGTGTGTAAACAATATCAACCTGAGGTAGGAAGCCTATCGACGCACTACATCTCGAGGGCGTTGACCCTGCGCCGGCGCACGCGAAATTGAAAGTAAATCGCGACAATGAGTCTACGGTGTTGCTACATCGTAGCGCGCTTGTAGCAAAAATTAATAGCTTGCCTATTTTATTAACTAAAATCTACGACTCAACACATACAATCGAACAAAACCCACATACTTGTATGAAGTCGTTGCAAAATATTAGAATTGAAATGCAACAACCAAGGACAATCAATTGAATAAGTTTATTCCAACTTTGAAATAATGGTATGTAATAATGAGATATCTGTATATATGAAGAAATCGACATTTTAAATATGGTCTGAATTTTTCATTATCAACAACTGTTGTAATGTCTGCATCATTTTTATGAAAGTAATTGATATCTTCATATAGCAAAACATTTCACTATTTCAGATTTTTTAAACAGCAAGACACTATTTATTTTGCACAATCGTGATTTAAAATCGTGATAGATTAATCTCAAGATGCGGACCATTTGTCAAAAGAACGATTAACATTATGTACAGAAAAAGTGCTTCAAGCCCATCTTCGTAATAGAAAAGCAAACTAAATTATTTTCTAAGCAAATAGAACGCGCCTTAGACGAAAGTTTCGGTTTGTTTATACTTTCTCTCGTTGCCGCTTCTAGGATTTTTAGGATCTGTCACTTGGACGTCGAGAGATGTCAACCTGTCACCCAAGCATGACGTGAGACGTGCGTAACGCGAAAGAGACAGGTAAGTGAGATTGTAGGATGTAAGAGAGAGATAAGTGTTACAGCTTCGTCAGCCGTAATACAGTAATGGTCAAATTTCGTGTCGACGGTCATCGACATTGACTTTTGCTTTCGCTGAGATTTTATTGAGTTATTTGAGTTCTTATGGTGTAATTTTAATTGACGCCCATTTGGTGTTTTTATTACGAACTGTTATGATTGCCACTATAGATACTTAATTTTTTTGCCAGCAATTTCTTTTTTTGATGTTTGATGTTTTTTGAGCTCTTTATTTCTACAACATAAAAGTTCAATTTTTGATATTATTTTTATTCTAGAATTGCGAAATAATGTGGTCAAAAAGTCAGCATTTTAGTAGTCAGATAACCTGTGATAGCTGTTTCTATGTGTATAGATGGTTAGATGCTGTTTCTATGTATAGCTCTATATTGTAGGTACAAAACTGATTTATGATGATGTTAAGTATCTTAGTACAACAGTAGATTTTTTTAAATTCTATTGAATAATAAACTAAATTTCTTGTTTTCTTTTTCTCTAAAAAAATTTATGGGTCATAAGATTCAAAATGGTGTTTCAATTAAATCTGTTACACTACTAAATCAAGCTATATTTATTTAGCAAAGAGTATGCAATGATCGACTTTTATAAACAATCTCAACAACACAGTATTCAACACCGACCCCATCAATTATAAAATAGCGAAAAACAATTCATACAGCATCTGCAGTCACATTCACATGGCGTACTCAGAAATGTGCTAACGGTCGTCTAATTGTCATCAGACAATGCAGACTGGGAACAAGGGGTGTCTCATCATAAACCTAGAACGGAGACCTCTTGGCACAGATTCGGATGTGAAATATAGGACTCAAACTTGTTAATTCGCTGTAATCCTATTCATACTATGCATTGATGATTGTTGATCAATCACATTTAAACGTTTCGAAATTTTAATTATCAATCTGAAATTGAACATAGGCTACTTTTAATTGCGAGAAAGTTACGGATACGAGAACTATGTCGATAAAACCGGCTAGTGTAGTATATTTGCTGAAAACCAACTCTATTACAATGACAATTATTAATAAGTGACTAGATGGGTAATTTAGGAAAAAAACAATTGCTATGATACTCAAGCTAATTGGTGTCTTCTGATTTGAAGAGTAATATTTCGAGAAAAATTACAGATATAAAGGATAAATTTCCTTTTACGTCTAAAGATGACGAGTGCCACGCAGTGCTAATCAATGTTCACTTATTATGAACCACTGTGCTTTTAAAAACAGGCATATTGCTTACCATCAGGCTAATGTTTTGCTCGTACGGTTACTGTAATTTACAAGAAATAAGCAAATTAATTAAGTCTTAAATCCCGAGCTTTCAAACTTAAATCCCTTCATAAGCACTAACAAACACATACAGTAAATTAACTCTCTCGAAATTCCCATTGCAAGAGTCTGAAGTTCCTACATTCTTCAAGCAAAACAATAAATTTTTCATTGCAAATCATCTGCGAGCGGTAGAATATATAGCAAAATAAACCTATTTGTAGAAATCTCTCCACATTCACACCTCATCACTGACCAGCGTCCGTCGTAAACCCACTTCGCGACCAGCTGACATAGATTGTCTGGGGGGTCAGGTTCAGAATAGAAATACGGAATTTATTAAAACTTGATAATGCTAGAAATGGGAACATATGGCCGGTATGGTAACCCAATTTGCTAATAGAATTGTCCACCGAGATTTGTTGACTGTGTCCATTGGAACAGTAAATCTTTTGTGAGTGACTGCCGTACCTATTATGAATTTTTTTTTTACAATGGTAGAAATAAAGAGTTTACATATATTACGTAAAGAGTTAGAACAAACGCTTTACACCGATAGCACGGGTCTGATCGCTCTTGTCTTGTCGCTCTTGTGGAAGTTGTCTTTTATCGCGGCACATCACTATGTCGCCATAGCTAACATACAGCTCATCTGCTTACGATTAGTACAAAGGAACGGCGCAGAAAAACCTGATCTATTTACTTATTCTTTATCTAAGGGTAGAAATCTATGACTGGGGATGGACCAAACATATTTAAATTGCCACGAAATGCCTAAATCACCGTCTTGCAATAGACTGCTTTCGTTACCCGGAAAGATAAGAAGATAGATCTCCATGCATTGTAATTTATCAAGAAATAATTCCATTCAAATCGGAACAAAGTGTGTCATCATACATTGTTCTTGGTGTTAGTATAACTTGCAAAGATGTGGCACGTTTCCACGTGGATCTTGCTCGTTTTATCATTTTCTTACTAAACAAAGTCATCTTCTATTTATGGTGAAGATCATTGATTCTTCACTCCTATTTATCAAGAATGATATCGATAAAGTTCCAGTGGTTGAAAGCTTTCAACAACATTTTTTTTATGCGAACGTCTTCACTTCTCTACAGATGCTATCGTCAATCATACTCATATCTATCAAATCATCTGTAAACCATTACAAATTACTTTTTTACGAGCTCACAAGAAATAGTTTTTGCTTTAAGTACACTACGTTAAAATAACCGACATGGTAATCTAAAAGTCACAGCAAAACAGTTCATAATCGTTTGACTTTGGTACGTAAACATAAAAGTCGAGACCGAACTACGCACGTTCAATTTTCGGACAGGTTACGTACCCGTAATGAGAAATTGCTTAACAATATGCAAATGTCGATGGAAATAAATCAATGTATCGAGTAGTGAGCGGTAAGAAAGAGTAGTCAAAAACGAAAGTAGATTCGATCTAAAATCGGTTCCGAAACATCGGGCGAGCATCGGATTTTGGTCAGTCGGTCGGTAACTTTCACCGGTTACTAATTAGCGATACTGGTATCGATGTATTTACGAAACACGAATGTCGATGTCGATAAACGCACATGCCTATTAACTTGACCGGTCAACTGATTAGATTAGCCATTGGATTCATTTTAGTGCTGGCTTTATTATGTTGTAATGCTGTGTTTAAAATTATAAAATTTTCTTTGTGCACAAACTTAATATGACAGTCAATAATGATAAATCGATATTTTTTTATCACTATCTTTTGAATTCACGTAATTAGTATAGAGCCGACCAATTACGTTTATGTGTACTTTAATATGGTAAATTATTTCAAATTTGAATAAAATTATGAATGGAACATTGTATCATCTACCATTTCCGCCTTCAGAGTCCGCCTGGGAAGTACCATAACTTTGGCAGCTATTCTACCGCCAACCAGTAATGTCTAAAAAACATTGTGTTCCGGTTTGATGAGAATAGTTTTCAGAGAAATTACTGGGCATTGAGATAATCATCTCTGGGTGATGCAGGAAGGTGCTAGGTAATGATTGGAATTGTTTATATTCCAATAACTGCGTGGCACTGTGCTATTATGGGCTGGCGTTTTGCTTACCATCAGGGACACGACATGCGCGTTATGTCACACTTTACTATTAAAAAAATGTTAGAGTTTTATTATTAGTCAATTTAGTCGGTAGAGCATCTATCTCTCTTCAAGTACTTCTAGCCTATATGCGTATCCGGATTAACATATACAGGTTACTAACATACTTCAAAATAAAGTTATAGTTATTTGTGGTATTTAATGAAATTATTCATTTGCGTGAATCAAATTTGGCTAAAAGTCAAGCAATTTCTGAAAAACTGTTTTGCATAACTAGTCTAGTTAAAAAAATAAATGTTGTCACGGGTTGTCACGTACATACTCGAAATATTTATGTCAACAGGTACGAACGAAGTTCCTGCGAATAATATATAAGCTATATATATAACAATTCAAAAAAAATTGCTTTATTTTATTCTTTATGGTAAGATCATCTGAAAAAATAAAGCTGGCTTACCAGTACTACCTTAAAAGTGATGTTTTCATGCGTCACTTCCTATATATATTTTTACTTGCGGTGTTAGCCTCATATTCTTTTTAGTTCGGTAGCGCAGCAAATTCCTATACCGGGAGGTACAGGAATCAGTAATCTACCTTAAAAAAGTCGTTCCAATAATAATTGTAAAATTATTGTTCAATAGTTATAAAAATCATGTTTCGTTATTGCTACGATCGTATCTAAAAAGCTCACTGTCCATTCAAGCGTACGCATGAGTGAACTGCTCGCGCGTAGATCTTGTTGCCTAATCTGTGATCGAAAGTAATCGATTGGGCGACTCACGCGCATTCGACGTTGTTATACGATTGGGATCTACCTGCTATTGTTTGTCTATTGTGTTGTTATTAAGATAACTGTAGAAAGATTGAGGAAAAAATTAAGTACTGATTCATGCGTGCGACTTCACCTACGTAAAATCTTTGAATTTGGTCAAGTGACATTAATCCTAATTTTAAGTAACTAATCATTTTTTCAAAACAATGAAAAGCTTACTAGGATTGAGCACACAGAAGAAGACAGAAGATATACATCATTTACTCTAAATTTGAAAACATGTAGAGCATCATTTTATTATATTAGCGTAACGGCGCTTTATGTGTGACGATTACTGTTTAATGATCAGACTGGCCGTCTGATTGTGAGTCACTTTTAGTAAATATAATAAAAAACTAAATTGTAATACATGTAATATTTATTAGGTAGGAAACATATTTTCTTCTATATTTCTCTGAGGACCGAAACGAAATTTGTAATACGATATGCTATTTCCCGGTACTCGTCTTGGCTTCAGGCGAGGTTCGGTTTCCTAGGAAATGGAAGTAACAAAGTGAGGAAAAATTTATTTCAATTTTAATCTCAGCTGTAGGAAAATAAATACAAAAAACGTGGACCCAATCACATTATGATATGATATTATCACAAAATGATATTTTAAGAGTTCATTGTCCAAAACTACTTTTATGAGGGTATTGAGTTAAAATAGACTAGTCTTTAAGATGCTTGTCGATATCGTCCTGTTATTGATGATTGTGTCAAATATCGGTAAGTAGTGCCAATAAGTTTATAATATCAAATAATCTTGGTTTATCTACAAGAAAAGTAACGTTACTAATGGAGTACTACTTCTTCTTCTTCTTCGTGTCGATGATGTTGTCTTTTTTTTTGTGTGCGTCTTTTAAATTTTTGCTTGCCAGTATTCCGCAACTGTGACTCCTGGTATCAAGGCCTCCATTAGGGCAATTCTGGTGCAGCTGGTTGGACACCGCGGGCATGACAGCAGGTGCTGCATGGTCTGAGTCTGCTAGATCTACATACATCTAGATACATACTACTAAAATATCATTTTGTGATACATACTATATTAGTAACGTTAATTTTCTTGTAGATAAACCAAGATTATATGATATTATGAACTTATTGGCACTGGCATTGGAGAAGAGTTAGCAGCATTTACGACACAAGATTTTTCTTAGTGTAGGTGTTGTGTGACTTGCAATATGCTACAAGACAAAATATATGCTTATTTAAGTACCATAAATTGTATCAAAAATGTGCATGTAATTATGTTAAAAATTATGTCAAAAAATAACGATTTCAGATTTTTTATGTCATCCGTTACCCACGATTTAGTTTTTCTCCCATGGCTTATTTTTCTATGTTATTATAATATTTTTAATATTTATTGTTACAATTATTTTTTTTTACTACTTACCGATATTTGATACAAACATCGATAGCAGGACGATATCGACAAGCACCTTAAAGACTAGTCTATTTTAACTCAAAATATCATAAAGGTAGTTGTGGACAATGAACTCTTAAAATATCATTTTGTGTGTGTCTCCACAGCTGTACCGTTTGGCTGAGTTATGTTGAAGTTAAATGGTTTAATAGTTTTTGAATTTCTGATTTTCTATTATCCTATTTGGCAGGAAGATATTCCCTCACGTCACCTTCACCTTAATATCTAAAAATTGGTAACTGTCCAGGAAGCAAAAAAAACTGTTTCTTTAGAGGTCTTTCGTCATAATATACCTATTATGACGCTATTTTTGGAGTGTACTGTACCTTAATATAATAAAATAATTTCAAAGAAACATTACGAAAAACGTATATTTTATGCACTCCATTTTATAATTTATAATCACTAATTAACTTACAAAATTCAAGCTCATTATACTTATGTAAAAAAAAGAATTATAAATAAATTCCTAACGTATGTTGGCCGAAATTATTTGCATAATTTTTGCTTATCTTCATAATCCTGCAATAGGATTTACACAACTAGATCAATACAAAACACTTGCCTCTTACGCAATCAGACTGGTTCGGGAGAAAGTCCAAATCGTGCACAAACAATCTACAGAGTTCTAATTGACATTACAAACGATCTTTTGTTTGATCAGTTACTTACGCACGACACAGCCAACACCTCTTAAAAAGTTACCTTTTGTTATACATACATAGCTTTATAAGAAATGAAAAATGTTCAACCACAGGCCACAAGAGGTGTAAAATAATGTGATGTAAATAATAGTACTAATTTCACAAATTTGAAAGTTTCAGTATTTGTTGTTGCATTACGTTGGAACGTCTGATTATATCGGGTTGAAATTCGGAATTTAATAATTAGATTATAGTTTAGAATTGCGAACAGACTAATTTAATTGCGGGAAAAATACGGATACGGATAAAATGTAGGTAAAACCGCAGGACGCTGCTAGAAGACTAGCAACCTCCTGCGGTTATAAGAGATGACAACAATAGTAGTGAAACTTTTACACATAATTCTTCTTGGAGGTATTAGAAGCAATATAGGCTACTTTTTATCCCAGGAAAATTACGGAATCGGGTACTACCCTGGTAAAACCATGAGTCACTGCTAGTATTATCATAAAAGATTATAATAAGCAAGCACGTCGCAAATAGCCTACCGCGTACCGCCAAAATATCAGTGAACAGCGTCTTATGATGAAGAAACACTTTCCCTGTCACTCGTTATCCGCGAACCAGTTCGGGAGTTCGGATGTTGACACCACGAGGTACACGGTATTACCACTACTACGCCGCATTTGTAAGTGTGACATTGATATAAACATATCACAAGAATAAATGTTCTGTAAAGCAATAGTATCGAATTATTGGAACGAAATATATTTCATGTTGAGTTTTTTTTTTCTGGACACGAGGCCGGATGTCGCTACAAGCCGAAAAGTTTAGGTATAATGAATGTATTTTATTCCGTCTCAGTAAGATCTATTTTTATACATTACTTTGCGTTCACGGTTTTACCCGCGTAATCCCTGTTCCCGTTATTTTCCCTCGACAAAAAGCTTATCCTATGTGCTATTCTCTAAACTGTAATTTGTGTTACAAATTTAAGATTCGTGAAAATATTCCGTCTTGATTGAACAACAAATATCCAAACTTTGACATTTAAATTATTAGCAGGAAATAGGACTAAGTAGGATAAAGAGTCCTCTGTAGTTGTTATTACTGCTGGGACAAGGAAACCGCAATATTTCAATAATTTTTCGAGCGTCATACACCAACTCGCACTAGGCCAGCGTGTTGGGTTGTGGCCTTACCTCTCTGCTTGTGATAAAACCCGAGTCCCATCAATGAGAACATAATGCATCATCATCATCCACAGCCTTTTCCATCCCACTGCTGAGTATAGACCTCTCTATTAGTTTGCCATCTACCTCGGTCCTGTGCCCATCGAGCCCAGGTTCGATCCACGATATTTACAAAATCGTCGACCCATCTTCCTGGTGGAAATCCAACGCTACATTTTCCACACCGCCTAACTATGTGTCCTGCCCAACTTCATTTAAAGTTTGTCACTGCTGTCCCGACGTCTTGAACTTTGGTTTTTCGTCGGTTCTCAGTGTTACGTACTCGATCGTGTAGTTTGATGCCGACCATGGACCTTTCTATGGCTCTCTGTGCTACCCTGATCTTATACATACCCTCGTGTGTGAGCGTCCACGTCTCAGCACCATGTGTTATAGTGGACATGATACACTGATACATAAATAATACTTATGATGGTGTAATTTTAAACTATGGTCTTGCATGTAGAGTAAACGTGTTTGTGTATTTTGTTAGCCTTGCAGAGTAGGTCTTTTGATAGTGTATATTACTTTTGGATTGCGGTTTTATATTTAAATAACACGTTTAATTAAAAACTTAATAAATAATTAATCAAGTTGACATCCAAAGCTCATATTTGAATTTAAATTTAGCCGGAGGCATTAATCAAGGCTTGGAGTAGTAGAAAGGCAATATGGAATGCGTTTGCGCAGTTATAAAAAGCCTTTTGTGGAGACATCAATGTCTGTCTGATGACACCGTCTCAATTAATTCGTATTCAATTATTCGTTAATTGGTATAAAAAACAGAAACCTTTGTATTTGAAAAAAAAAAAAAAACAAATACGTTTTCAACACATTTTTACGCATTAGAATAATTAAAGAGCAAGAAAAGTTGGTAGATTTTTAAATGGAAAATTGGTTTTCTTAGAAATACTTTAAAATGATATGCTTGTATTTTCAGTAGAGGTTTTTTAGATATTATTTTTCTTCAAAGTTACGATATGCTCAAAACTCTTGTAAACTAAGAACGGAATATTTTCCCCACCTGACAAAATCAAAAGCGGATGCCCTGCTTAAAACTGCCCAAACCACAATTAAAAAATAAAGCTCTATCAAAATAGGAAAAGTATCTATTACTTTTTTTTTAAAGTAGTAGGACTATTTGCAGAGACCATATGGGATATATACTACACTATAACCAGTTATTCTACCACCGATCAGTAATTTGCAAATATTATCTACTATAGATTTGGTGGACAATATTTTCAGATAAATTACCAGACAAAGAGATTATTAATCATCTCATATCTCAGGGTAACGAGCTCAGTACAGTAGTAGCCTTTGGCTCGACTTTTCATTTTGAATATCTATGTGGCATTATGCTGTTATGAGTTTACCATTAGCCGCATGTTTTGTACGTTCCGTTAGTCTCTTTGTGAGAAAAAAAATTAAGATTGTGGATTTACAATACTTTCTTAGGTATTAAAAGATGCTAACCGCTTTATTATATAACTATAAGTATATTCCCATTGAATACATTTCAACATACGACTACTCATTAAACGTGTGAATATGATATCGACGACCGCAGACTCTACACATCGAACTACACGACAGAAGCGGCAATATCTACAACTTTTTATTTCTCCACCAAGGTATACAGAAACCTGCAACACAAGCTTTGCTTTGTGCAGGTTCTGTGATTCTTTTAAATGTATAGTTGAGTTTTTGTGAAAATGTGTTTGGAAATTGTAAGCGCTAATTTTGTTTCGTGTCAGTATTATTTATTTTGATGAATAAAGGTAATTTATTTATTATTTTACAAATCCTGCATATGAGCTCATTCTTGTTTGTTTTAGTTAGCTTAAACCTTGAAACCCATCGAAACTACCACTACTGATTTGTCTGTCTGTTTGCGTTTTGCTTAGAAATATGGCACGCGAATACTTTGGACTGCGAAATAAATCGTACCATATTATCATTCAGCAGCTCGCTCGATAAAAAGCTATTATATATAGTTAGGTAGTCATTAAGTGCAAATTCATTTGATCAAAAGAAACTAGATAAGTTAGCTATTTAGTTAGATACTTCGAAAACAGACGACTAATTTATGCAAATCACCCTAAGATAATCCATCCATCTTAAAAGCGGTATATAGATTTTAGCTTAAATTTTGTAAAGATATCCTTGACCCAGTTTCCAGACCGGTTTTTGCTCAAACATCTCTCTAATCTAAATTCCATAAGCATCTTCCATTAGCCGCCCGTTATATTTACTAGATTCATAATTTTACCTTGTTTTCATTATTCAATGGAATTTTATCGCTCAGACGAAAATAGTTGTTTAAGGAAAAATATTTTATAAAAAGTGTTGTTGTATATAGTATTAAAATATTAAATCTCTTTTATGAGTTATGTTCCTTTTAAACGACACAATATGTCTAGTAACTATAACGGTGTCTAAACTAAACAAACAAAAGGTAGGTTAGCCATTAAAATAATCAAACAAGTATTTAGGTTAGACATCTATTATTCTCTTAAACACGAGTATAACCGAATATTACTGTCCTTTTCACCCATTGTTTTAGTTTTGGACAGTAGTTTTTATCGTGTATTTCTGTTAGAATACTGTGGTCCATAATAACTCCGGCACCCAAAAGAAACTTCTCTGTACTATCTTATCATCACTGGGCTTAACAATGAATGAAAACATCGTGAGGAAACCGGTACTGTAAAAGAATGATTCTAGTTCATACATCATCCGCCAACCCGCACTGGACCAGTGTGGTGGCCCTGAATCTCTGATTGGGAAAGAAGGCTTCTAGTCCCACCAATGGGAACATTTAGTGGGTTGCTTATGTCTCTCACTCTTTTTAGTAAACAAGTAAACATGTTTATTCGCTTTTAAATTATTATCTAGAAATCCATCCGTTTCCGCACCGGCAAACAGTACCTGATGTTTTAAACATTAAATAATAACATATTTAGTAGGAAAGTTTAACGTAAAAGACGTAGCTAAAAATATGTTTATTTAATTTGTTTGTCGACAGAGAAATCCCAACCACGCCTTCGTAACAAAGCTGTAGTGTTAAATAAAATGTTAGCAAAGTATTTTTTCAATGAAGGAAAAATGTGGCTGTATTTTTTTAAGTTCTCGTAATCCAACAAGGTCAACACACGACACGTGTTCGGTCCATCTCTCCTACTTTCTTAGAAAATCTTCCACTTTCAAATGTCAACTAAGCCTAAGTTATTATAACATTGTAAAAACACATCTGAATTTAAAAAAGCTTAAGATTCCCATTAATTTTACATTCAACGAATTTTTTGGGAAACCATTTTGCTTACTAAAATCGACCCGTTCAACGACTTTCCCTTTTACGATGTCAAAAATTGCGTCTAAACAAAGTCGCTCTCAAGATATTAAATCTAATTAACATAAGAAACCGTTCACACGACACGGTAAAAAACTACAGGCAGATGAGAACTTGAACTTTTACTTAATTATTACTACGATTGTAGTGTGAAGCTGAATAAAGGAGTTGACCAACTCTTAGATCGGTTTTATACAGTTTGGCACATACATCAAAAGTTCGCAGCAGATTTGATTTTGCTTAAATATTTGATTTTTGTATTGTTTAATTCAATGGCAATTATATGTCTAAAGGCTATTACTATAAGGCTTAGAAAAGCTTTGTTCTATAATATAGAGTAACGTATGATGCCTGCCTCTCATCACCCAGTGATACAAGATGATTTGTCTCATTGGCCTGATGTTTATCTAAAACATTGCCTTTCAAACCAGCACCCAGTAAAGTTTGCACATTACTGGTTGGTAGCAGAAAGGAATAGCAAAGACTCCTCATGGGGTCTATGCGTGGATAACTTACAGCCACTACAAAAATATATATTCATTAAAAGTTGGAAACAACTACAAAACGCTACTATGTTCAAGTATGGAACTAGAAAACAGATTAACAAAAATGTAGACAACTTTCATCAAGTCTCACGATTTGTTTTTTACACCACAAGCCGTTGCTCTGAGATTGTGCATTGTCTAAAATTTTACTTTTGTGATGATAGCCGCTTTTATCGAGGTGAAGGTGAGTGTCAAGGGGTCAAACGTAGTTTTATCTCATGGCCATTCAATGCCAAACACGTTATTAGGGGCCATTGACGGCACAAATTGTATTTGCTATTATAATAGTTTTTGAGCTCTTATTTTAAGGAACTATTTGTTGCACTCCATAAAAATGAATCAAAGATGAAGAATCAGATGGCATAAATAAAAACCAGAAATGAATAGAAGATGCGGAAGAAGAAGACAGATCAGCTGACTATTATTTAATTTTTTTCATTGTATAAATTAAGATTACAACAAATTGTCTTTCCAGACATATTGCATGCCTCTCACAGAGGCCAGTTTGTATGGAACAACTTTTAAAATGTTTTGTATCATCTTACCTACAAAGAGCAATAAAGATTTTTGCATTTGTATTTGAACAAAGCGAGGCAATTATGTTATTCTGAGAATTTCCTACTAGTGAATTTCTTTAAGTAACTAGATTAGTGTCTACAAACCTTCATAATTCATTTTTTCACAATTGGTAGGGAAATTACTCAATGACGCCTGGGGAGGTTCCATACTTGTTATTTATTCTACCGCCAAACGATAATGAGTAAACGCCACTGTGTTCCAGTTTGAAAAGAAATGTTCCAAAGTAATTAAAAATTCAATGAGATAAATCATGTTAGATCTCTGGGTAACAAGCGTAGTGCAGTATTAGGCTGGGATTTGGGTTCTTTATGTACAAATAGTTGCTTACTTGGAACTACGCTGAAATGAGTTGAATTTTTCTTACAATCAAGTGAAAGTCATGCTCGTCGTCACTCTATTTAAAAAAATAGGATTGTTATCTAAATATAAACCATAACTAATTCAATAACCATAATTAAATAATACCTTTTCCAGTCCACAGCGTCGTCTATGAGAGATGGGAAAAAATCTTTCGAAACAATCTTCTTCTGATAAAATGGTAGAATTAATTAAATTGCTGATAAATATTTATTGCCGAGACCGATAATAATAAATTCCATAAGCGAAAGCTTGTTTTGAAATGATTGCCGGAGTGTCTATCACAGCGTTGGATTTAAACACTATATCCGATGATAGTCATTTCAGAAACAAGTTTGGTGAGTACCACACGGGATAAGTACTTTACGCGTTCGAAATGTACAGTCAGCAGCACAGACGATTATGTAACTCAAACTTTCAAAACTATAGGCATTATGAAAGAAGAAATTTGAGTTGAAATTTTGTTAAGTACCAAAATTTTCATATTTATTCCTTCCTGTATTAGATAAACACTACAAGATACGTTTTATATCTATACAATATTAAATTATTATTGTAGATATATAGATACAAATAAATACTTAGGCCATACAAAGCAATTAGACCATATCATTGCAGGTGTATTATGGATATATTTGTATACTTTTTGGTGTACGTAGTTAAGAAGTGCATAAAATGCATAAACAGCCCAATAAATATTCTCATTGTTGGGTCTAGGGCCTTCTATCGCAAGGAGAGAGTCCAGGCCATCCACCACGCTGGCCCAGTGCGGGTTGGTAGATGACACATGCCCTCGAAAGATTCTAGGTACATGTCGGTTTCCTAACAATGTTTTACTTCGTGAGTTTAGTTTGTAAGTAAAACAACAAAATTTTTCATCGATTACACAAAGTAAAAAAAATGCAAAATAAAAGAAACTTACAACTATTACAGCAGCTGACAGTCTTACTTATCACCACGATTTCTTCTATGCAACTTTTAGTCGTCAATAAACGGGTAGGTAGACGTTTAATTATTTTATCATAATATACTTGGCATAAAATTTCCTTTCACATAGACTTTGTAACCTATATGACCTATGTGACTTTACAATGTGATATTGGTTTTAGCACTTTTATTCATTAAAATATGACTAAAGTTTTGTCGCCGACTGTACACTAAATTGAATAAATGACATCACGTCTGACAGCACACAATAATAATCCGAATAAATCTTATATCATTCATCTTCTAAGTGAGAGAAAGCGCGGATGGACAAAAACAAATGGGACAGTCACGGATACTTTAAAGCTATACCGGAGGAGGTTTCACCTATTAATGACTATTAGCCTTCATTAAACGAATGCTTAGGTTCTTCTCGGCATCCTGTTTACATAGTTTCATGTGTGAACACGAGCCGTTCCGGAAAAATCTAGATAATTCTGATTAAGCAGCCCACTAAATGTTCCCACTGCTGAGACTCAGGTCCTTTTCTTGCAAGGAGAGAGTCAAGGACTTAACCCACTACGGCGATTAAGTGCGGATAAATTCTGAGTTACAAGTTATAACATTTTTTTCAGCCCCGACATGAAACTAATCTGGGGTACTAGTCACTGAGTATGTGTGTGTATCTGCTAATCAATATGTCTGTATTCGAGGTGTAAAATATTTCTCAGTAATTACTTTGAGATGGCATTTAGTGATTGATTTTGAACCCAACGAACAAACAAAAATAGTACCGATTTAATAAGAAAAGTACCTAATATTGATAAGAAATGCGTTATTTATTTTTCGTGGGCTGTTAATTGAATTTTAGCACCATGCTCGAAAATGATAAGAAACCTTCGGGTAAAGTAAAAAAGGTAAGCTATCAAATTATGAGTTATAACTTTTAACTTCCACCGGCAGTTCCTATGACTGGCAATTTTTTTTTCACAAACTTTGGTACCTTCAACAGTAAAGTCCGCTACGCGTTACCATATATGATATTTATACGAGTACGTATACATTTATCAAACTAATATAATAAAGGAGTTTTGACTTGAACTGAGAAGTTAATTAATGGTTGTGTGGTTTATGTCCCAGAGATAAAAGGCTTGGAATGGCTATGGAAATGAGGGCTTCCCAATCACAAACTTTTTTAATATCCGATTGGGATTGATGATTTTTGTCGACGTATTAACCATTCTACTTTTCAAAAGATGAAACAAAGAAGTTAAATAGCTAAATATTTAAAATATGAGTGACACATTTAAATTAGTTATGTGAAAAACAAAAAAAAGTGAATTACTGTGGAAACGACGGCATTTTTAACCAAGTTCAACGAGACGAGGTTATCAATTCAGCCTATATTTTTTTAAATTATCTATTCAAATGATTTGTTCGATTTGTTAGTTCTTAGATTAGTTCGGGTAATAAATGTCCTCGAAAGATTTCTTTCTGCGAATGCGGCGGTTTCTGCACGATACTTTCTTTCACAGGTAAACCCTTTAATGATAAGAAGCCGTGGTCGTTACAACGTCCAATTTCATAATACTGAATCGTGGGTTCGAATCTTGTGTAAACCTGTGACAATTTTTCATGATAAATATACTAAAAAAAACTAATTACCGAACATCAAATAGAAAAGACATAAAAATAAGAAAAAAAATTTAAGAAAAGTAATCGAGAGATAAGATCAGAAAGTTGGGCTAAGATTTCTAATTTATTCAAATACGAATAAGGTCAAGAAGATGCTTCAATTTGTCTCCCGAGGAAACACCAATCACTTCAAGATCAATCATAACGTAATTTCCCTATCGTAACCTTTATCATTTTACTCCATCGACAACCAAAACCGATAGATACCTAGTTATTTATCGATTCCTCGACACTTCATTCCTTTTCCTCACGATTTTTAACTTTCAGTCGCATTCGCCCTAACTTTCTCCAGCACGATTGAATCGGTCGTTAATTTAACTAAAGTTAAGTTTAAAATTAAACTGTGAACCTTCTCAAATCGTTAAACATCCACGTAATTGACGATAATTGACCGTTTTACTGAGTCAAAATATAATGAGAGTGAATTGACCCGCGCAGTGTAAAATGAGAGTGTTAACCTGTGAAATGAGCCGTGTAATTTGATTGATTAGAATTGACAAAAGACGATCGGTGCGCATCAATTTCACTAAAGTGATACTGATTTGCGATAGTGATTCAGGTTTCTTGCTGAAATAAATTAAGGTTTAATCGACCGATGTACATTGTACAGTGATAGTGATTTTCAGATTAAGCAATGATAAATACTCGTATAAAAGTTGTTTGGATGTTTTACAGCTGCTGTGGGGAAGTACCACATAGTTGCCTGTCGTTATACCTCCAGTAGTAATATCCAATCATTACTGTGTGTCGGTTTGAAGGGAAATGTTTGTTGAGCAATTACATGGCAAAGAAATACTTATATCTGGGTGTCGATTGTAGTGCAGTGCTAGACGAATGATTTAGACTCTGTAAAATCAATAAATATACTTTCTTTCTTTCTTTCTTCACTAAAATTGTTCTTGCTCAGTCTCTCCTACTTCCTATTCTGGATTACGCTGACGCCTGCTTTCTTGATCTCAGAGAGGACCAGCTAGAGAAACTTGAGCGCCTTCAAAATTACTGTATAAGATTTATATTTGGTTTACGCAAATACGATCACGTCTCTCAATATCGCACACAGCTCAAGTGGTTGCCAATTCGTCTTCGACGGGATGCTCACATTCTTTCAGTTCTCTACAATATCATGTTTAATCCTACCACCCCACACTACCTTAAGGAACGTTTTACTTTTTTACAAGATTGTCACCCGCTCCCTTTGAGATCTAAAGATAACCTCACCATTATGATCCCTTCTGCCAGAACTGAAACCTTTTATGGAAGGTCGTTCACTTTCAGGGCGGTTTTATTGTGGAACGAATTACCTGTGTCTGTCAGACGTTCTTCATCACTAGAAACCTTTAAAAAAATATGTCAAGGAACTATATTTGTCAAAATTGTAGCCATAGTATGCATAGTATATAACATGGCGTTGGTGTTACTTATCAATTCATTGTTTTGTATTTCCTCTATTAGACCTTCACAATATAGATACATACTTAATTGTTTATTTATTTTACATATGTATTATTGTATGTTATGATAATAATTATAAGTACTAGTTTATTTTATTTAGTAATAAATAAATATGTTTAAATAGGGTATATTTCAATTTATTTTTATAAATATATATATGCATGTATTGTATGTAAATTTTATTTATTTATGTCATCTGCACACCCCACATTTTAAGATCCCATCTTTCTTTTTCCACCCTAAGGTTGCCTGGAAGAGATCGCTATTAGCGATAAGGCCGCCGTCTGTCGCACTAACTTTAAGTGTTTAATCTGTTTCAATTTGTAAATTATTGTTATTTTGGTGTGTTCAATAAAGAGTATCTATCTATCTATCTATCTATCTAAATATACAAAAAATAGCAGCAAAAGTAAATAGTGTCAGACTGTGGCTATCATAAGCTGGCGCGTTGCTCACCATCGGGTGCATGTTTAGCTTGTCCCACAACTCAATATTATTAAAAAAAGATAGATTTTTGAAAAGATGTCGTCGTCACTGTCTGTTAATTTTAGTCCATTGCAAAGCATTAGCATCTTTTTAGATTTGGCCATTGAGTTATATTTATTTTATTCGGTCAAGCCATTATAAAGTTTATGCTTAGCTACTTATTTGGTAATTTATTTTTAATTGTAAATATAGATTACTGATATGATGACGTTCAATAAAGTTACGTTTATAATAACTTATCACTTAAATCAATACTCAACCACAACTTCAGTGTGCATAAAAATACGAGAGGTTTTCATGAACAGAACTTTCTAAGTCCAATTTCTGTTCATTTACTAGAAAAGATAATAATATCGAAGCAAGGCCAAGGCAGTGTCATTGCTTTCGTGTCAAGTTTACGCAATGCGCTCGCGCACCGGAAAACGACGTTACGATGTCTTATTAGTTTCGGTTCCGTTTAGTTTGCAAATGAGTCGCTCTACTTTTTGTTTGTTTCAAATGTTTTGCTGAAAATAAGTATGGTCATTGAATTTTGATGAGCTGACTGACCTTGAAAGTAAAAGAAAGTCGTTTGGTGGTTTGCTTCTTGTTTTATGTGGAGTAGGAGAGGAAATATACGATAACTAATAACTATCGACTTTATTCATGCCAGTTGCTAAGTTTTTACAATAAATATAAAGTATGTAAACAAAATGTATAGCTTATAAATATAAAAAAAGGTTGTGCCAACAGTGGGGCTAAGCTCAAGCTATTGGTTTCTTCTTGGGCGTGTCACAAATAAATGCCTTCTACGGCTAACCCTTGATCCAGCCATCTAGTGAAAGCTTCTTAATATGATGGTCCAGGCTTTTATCTGTTAGCCCGTTTACCGACACGTCTATCTGTTTTGTGATCTTCAAATTAATATTCAATATGAGCCTTACCTAAAGAGCCAAGTTAAGATACTTGCTGAGCTTGCCAGCTTCTGTTTTCACGAGATACACATCATGGCCTTAGACAATGTTTTATAAGCCACAATCGGAAGCGATGTAGGTTGTATTGAAATAAATGGAAAGGCTACTTTTAAACTCAAAAATGGTCAACGTTCCCGTTGTAGAGAGAGTGGAACTATAGTGCTAGAGTGGTTTTTATAATAACGACCAGGAATTGTAAAATTGACTTACTTACTAGAGATTAGTTGGTTATTCTAGTAGGTTCGTGTACAAAGATTATTTTATAAACATAGGTACTATAGAGTGCGCAAGGCTATACAGAACAACTTCACAAAACCGAGAGAGGCGTACTATATGTATTGTGTTATAAACAACTACTAAACACAACCCTGAACAGTGAAACAAACAAACGGAACAGTCCTGAAATCCCGTAACAAATCAGCTCGTCCCGTAACGATCCCGTAAAGAATTTGAAATATATATATATGACGAAATTGACGAAACAGCTTTTTATTGGCAATCTCAGAATTTAGTCTTGAGTAAAAAAAATATGTATATAATTCGGAGAACTCGATATTTTCAGCATTTTATTAAATCCATACATACTATATTGCTGAGGCGAGGATAACATGCGCGGGATGGGTATCAAAAGGTTTGATAATAATTAACATCTTTGTGCTACGCAGCTATTACAATACTAAGTTCAAATTACCGCCCGGCACTGCACTGTTCTCGTCACACAGCGATTTAAGATAACTTATTATCTGTATTATTTTTCTGAATACTTTACCTTTTAAGTCGGAACACAGTCATATTTTGGTTTAGCGGTGAAATAACTGACAATGGTTGTGGTACTTTAATCTCGATTCTCAAATCTCTAATTTCATCCTACGGTTGTCTTGAAGAGATCGCTCTCAGTGATATAGTCACCAATGGGTAGAGATTTACTACGATAACATGGCCCGCCCCCTCCAAATTACTGTTTTAATGTGTGTAGTCATATCCTTACGAAAGAGTTTGTATGTAGTTGTAATTATTCGTCTGCAGTAGCAGTACGCACACATGCGTGGTGGTGCGTTGTACATACTTTTACAAATACTTTCAAACGGTTTGAATTGTGGAGGGGCGGGTCATGTTATCGTAGTAAATCTCTACTTTAATTATTAAAAAAAAATGTGTTTGTTTTAGTCACAGATTTCTAAAACAAAAGGCAGATGGAACGTTCGGAACACAGATCCTTAGGTCCAGAAAGCAAATATCAAACGCCAAAGCAAATACAAACTCCCAGTCAGTACGAAACGGACTTCCGTCTCGTACGGGAGTCCCGTGTGATTTTAAGTTTTGTTTAAGATTATGCCGTCTTGTACCTTCAAACATTGCAAACATTGTTCCCAAAAATAAGAAAAGGAAATAGGAATATCATTTCATAGGAAAATTTGAATATTTTTACTGCTATTTATATAATTTAGGCGATTTCATTTCGATTGATGAATAGAAACACAACACCTCAACGAAAATTGATTAGTGTTGCTATACTAAACTGAAATTATTTTCCCTAAAGTTAAGGTAAAATATAGATTATGATTTTTTTGAAAATACTCGTAGACCAAATTATTTATGTACTTAAATAGATTGTATTATTCTTTTTTAAACCCTATTTTTATAATCGTATTTTTTTAATTTAATGTGAAGCGATGCCTAGCACAAATCCACGTCATTACTAGTATTTATAAAAATACTAATAGTGTTGATGAAAACTATAGTTATGAAGCAAGTTTTTAATACTTGTAAGTAGGTATAGTGGAGCTTAAAAAGTTGACGAGTTCTTTTGAGAGATCTAATCGTTTTAATTAACCTCAAGTTATCTGGTCGAGTCAGTAGTGACATTGTCGAAGTTTTATACGGTGCTAATTTGTGCATACATACTTACTCAAAAAAGATGTTGGGATCAGGCCAATCGCTGTTGGCACCACATATACTGGCCTTGCTGCCAAGGTGGGGAGTTGTAGGTATAAAACGTTGCACTTTCGAGCTTTCTCGCCACACTGTTTAATAAGTGTCTTAGGAAGGGGTCGTACCCGTCGCCGCTGAAGATATCGAAAGTGTCCCCGATATTTAAAGGCAAAGGCAACGGGATATAGACCAGTATCGATTATACCAGCAATAGCCAAAGTATTCGAAAATGGCTTGAGTTCGCGATTAGTGGCCTACCTATCGGAAACCGAGGCGCTGTGTGAACAACAATACGCATACCGCGAAGGGAGGTCTACGACTTCTCTAACGCGTGAAGTGATTCGTAGCGTGTTGGCTGCCCGTGAACGTAAAGAGCAAGTAGCCGTCTTATGCTGTGACTTATCGAAGGCCTTCGATGTTGCAGACCATGAGACCTTAGCTTTAAAGCTGAAACACTATGGCATAGCTGGGAAATCATACGAGGTATTGACTGACATGTTACGAGGCCGCTCTCAAGTAGTGGATGCTGGCGATGGCGACAATAAATCAGACCCGTTGCCTTCGTCTATGGGAGTACCGCAGGGTTCGTCAGTCTCTAATATTATGTTTTCTCTCCTACTAAACGATCTACCCGAAGCCGTGAAAGGTGCAGCCATATTCATGTATGCGGATGACGTGGCTGCCGTAGTCACAGCTCTTTCAATAGAGGAATTAGAAGAGAAATTAAATATTGTAATAAACGGCTTAAATTCATGGTTTAGCGCCAACGGTTTTATGCTAAATTCAAAAGACACACTATATTCACTTTTGTCTGTCGGGACACCATACAAAACCGCTAAAAGTCTCGCTAAATGGTGTTAGGATTGAGCAGGTACAGAACACCGCATTTTTGTGGTTCGAGATTGATCGCAGCATGACGTGGGAACATCACATCGACAAGATGTGTGCTAAAGTTGGCAGTGCGTGCTTCGCGCTAAGACGAGTATCCCGAGTGGTGTCTACGGAAGTGTCACGTGCATGTTACTTCGCCACAGTGCATTCACGGTTACAATACGGCGCCGAGCTATACGCGCGCGCTGCCGACTGGAAGCGTGCGTTCCGCGCCCAAAAACGTGCCGTACGTGCCATTGTTGGCGTATCGCAATGTACATCCGTCAGACCATATTTCAAGGAGCTTGGTATACTTACTTTACCTGCTATCTTGATCTATCAAGTGGCTGTGTATGTCAAAAATAATCTAGAATCGTACAACACACATTCTCGCAACATACGCGACGCCGACAAGCTGGATGTTATACCACACTCTCTCACGAGGTCACAGAAGTTAACTCACATTATGGGACCGGAAGTTTATAACGCTCTTCCCAAAATAGTTATATCGGCCCCAAGTTTCGGCAGCTTCAAAAACAGATTAAAGTGCTGGCTTATCGATCAAACTTTTTATAGTTACATTTATATTTATATTACATTTATATTTGAGAAACTTATATGCAATCAACTTCTATCTTACTTTAATGTTAATAACCTATTACATAGCAACCAATTTGGATTCACAAAGGGACGTTCCACTATTGATGCAGGCGTTGAACTAAATAATTATATTTTAAGTGCCTGGGAAGATCATCACGATGTTCTGGGTGTGTTTTGTGACTTGTCTAAAGCTTTCGACTGCGTTCATCATGATACTCTTTTGAAGAAACTACAGTTCTATGGGCTATCGAAGCCAGCTCTAAATTTTATTTCTTCTTATCTTAAAGATCGTGTACAGATAGTTGAAATTGACGGTGTGCAATCAAATGAGTCCCCTTTAAAATGGTGTACCTCAAGGTTCCATCCTTGGACCCTTATTGTTTCTTATATACGTTAATGATCTACCTTTTATGATAAAAACCATAAAAACGTAGAAATAGTTATGTTCGCTGATGATACATCACTTCTTTTTAAGGTTAAAAGAGGAATAAATTATTTCACAGAAGTAAACGCAATTTTGGACATCACATACAAATGGTTCGATGCAAATAATCTAGTTCTAAATCCAAATAAAACTAGATGTATAAAGTTTACGCTATGCAATGTACTGGGCTGTAAACTTGATATTAGACTGAAAGATAAAGTGATCGAACCCGTACAATCTACTCTTTTTCTGGGCATTTCAGTGGATTCAAAGCTGCAGTGGGGTCCTCACATAGAGAGACTAGCTGATAGACTCAGTTCAGCTGCCCATGCAGTTCGTCAAATTAAGAAAATATCTGACGTGGAAACAGCTAGACTTGTTTATTTTGGATACTTTCATAGTATTATGTCCTATGGGATTTTATTATGGGGATCGGCCGCGGATAGAAATTCAATTTTATATTACAAAAGAGAGCAATCCGTGCTCTGTACAATCTGTCTGCTAGAAAATCATTACGGGAGATGTTTAAAACTATAAATATACTAACAGTCCCGTCGTTATACATTTATGAAAGTATAATGTATGTGAGAAAAAAACCGTACTCGACTGCAGAAAATGTCTGATTTGAATCCAAAAGCACATCATAAACATAAAATTGTATTTCCTAAATGCAGACTACAGAAAACCATTAACTCTTTCAAATGTAATGGTATTCGCTTCTATAATTTAATACCTGCACAAGTGGAAGGTCTCAATGAAACTAGGTTTAAAACCGAAATAAAAACTACCTAATGAGCAAAGCATATTACACTGTAGATGATTTTGTAAAGGACAGCAATATTTGGAAAAGGAATATGTCAAAATCAGAACTATCGAGTAAAGTGGAATAATACTAAACATTAATGTAAATTTGTTTAAGTACCTACTGTATGTATTCATTGTTTGGATAATTTGTTTTTTCACCATGACAAAGCCTTTTTACAGCTGCACCTAAATGACAAGGCCCCTTTACAGCTGATTATTTTTTATTTGACATTATTCTTTAGTATTATTTTATTACATACACAGATTATTTATGTATAATTTTATTGTAAGTGACGTTACCAAGTGTTCTTTTGAAATAATGGTTCGAATAAATGAATTGAATTGAATTGAATTGAATTGAATTGAATGATCTGGCCCCCCAACATCAAATCAGTTGACAAAAATTCTCTGCACCTCCTGTGTTCACCGATATTAAATGTAGTTGCCACCTTTTGTCAAGCATAATATTCAAAATTTTACAAGAAGCTCCGATAGAATAACCAAAATAAACAAACACATGACTTGTACTGTTATAATTCGGCGTTGTCTTTTTATTCTGAATTTTCTGTACGAATAATAAATTATTTTAACATTAGAATATGTGTTTATTATACGCGAAGATTTCCGAAGTTAAGACAATAATAGTGGGATTTTTTTCTTAAGACTGGGAACATTACACGCACACCAACGTGAGTAATTTGACAACATCGGTGAGAGCTGTCACGCATACATTACTAACTACTGGCCTCACAGTGTCTTTCACGAAGGTTTCATCTGTTTAGAAATCTGTGGTTTTAGTTTACAATAAAGAGAAATTCTTTGCTCAGGCTAAACGAGATTAGGTGTCTGCAAATAGTCCTATCACAAAGTACAGTTGTTGTGTGTATCCCTAAGCCGGTAAGCCATAAGCTGGTAAATCAACTTCATTAAACTCGTTCCCTCATACTAAGGCTAGAAAAAGGCAGCAACAACGGAAGTTCCCCAGCAAGGCACGGTAGCGATTCCGGGAATCTCCACTGGCACTTTGTCTTACCCAACCATGGACTTTGTACCTAAGACGATAAGATAGAAATTCTCATGACGTTGTCTCCGTAACACTGACATAGTTGTACGACGATCCGCTCTGAATATATTACACGTGTGTGTTTATATATATGTGTATAATATGCATACGGATATGAGATTAACCATCCGGATTCCAGCGTACGAGTTTCGTGCTAATATTATTGCTTGTGTTTCGGCTGCGGCGTACTGAGCTTTACTGGGGCTTGTTTGAACGATACTGTGCAATTTTGCTCGCTGGGACGTATCCATAATATTAAATTTCATTAAAACCCATTATGTCGTTACAGAGATATATAAATATGGGCATAAATATACGCACTGACAGACACATGTGCTTGTTTAATATTAGTGTGATGTTAATAATAATGAAATAATCACTTTTGTACTATCAGTGGAAATAACTATACATTTTCGTATAGACACTTTATAATAAAAGAGTGTTACTAAAACTCACCAGAAGTGAGTGATACCGATTTGCGGTAGATTGGTGCTGAGTTTCATTGATCGATGTACGGTGATTTCTACAAGGAATGAGCAAGAAATAAGTGGTTTGGTAGTTGTAGGAATCTTCTTAGCCATAATTACGGTAAAAGCTTTAATTTTTTGTATTTCCTGAGGCTGTACCAGAAGATACGCCACAACCCAACTTACGTCATATTACTCTTACCTAAAGGATGTTCTGAGGTTGTATTCTGTAATAGTAAAACTCGTAACGTGAAACTGCGCTCGTATAGCTTGGGTTAGTTACGGTTTATCTTAATAGGAGCTCAATGTATTTTGGATGCTTATCATATTGACTTGAGCATAAGCGTAGTCCCCACTTTATGTTTTCACTGCTGGGAGTCGAAGTCTTCTCTCGCTAGAAGAGAGTCACAGCCGTAAACTACTGCACTGGGGCGACGTGGATTAAGAGCTGACGCATGTCCTTGTAAGGTGTATTTTTTTATATTCGTTGTGACGTTTTCCTTCACTATTAAAGCTAGTGGCGACGACAAACTACAAACAAACAGTATTAAAGATACAGGCAGGATTCGAACTTACGACGTCATGATTCTGATATTATCACTACTAGAACACTATGACTGAAATCTGATTTAAATAACAATCTTTTCAAATAAAACACAATATTACAATAAAACCACCACGAGCAGTTCACGGCTTAGATTCGATTTTTTGTACTTATCTACACATAGAGCACATTAGCACATTACTGCTTTGTGTAGATTTATATATAGGTTTGGCCAAGATGTAAGTAGATTTCGATTTTGCAGGTAAAACCACGATATTTAGCTATAGTCGTTGTCACGTGGATGTTATACAAACAAACTTTCTCACTTTTAACATTACAATGATAATATAATTTGAAATGGTAATTTAAGTAATTTCACTACATGGGTATAAGTGAAATGTTTTTAACTTAAGTTATGCTTGATTAATCAGTATATTTTGTTTGAATTATGCATTTGATTTCACAAACTTATACACTACTTTGGTGTGGCCAAGAAATCATTTCTTGATTGACCGCCGCGCCGTCCCACCTGATGGCAAGCGACTATACGGCCTGCGATAGAGCTTTTTTATCTTGAACAATCGATTGCCTCGCGACTTGATGACTAGATTATAATCATGAGAGAATACCCATTCAGGCAACGTATTCTACAGTATAGATCACGAAATGTCAAATATTTTAGTTCGATTATTCGGAACATCAACAAAGATAAACTGTTGCATTTTACAGCTTCGAGGAGTCTGATTGAATAAATTACAAGATGGTATTAGATCGCGCAAATTAGCTGCTCCCTCTACAATATGTATCCCACATAAAACGGACAAATCAGCAACATTGCAGCGTTATTCAAAAGTTTCAAGCTTTTTTCTATGAAAAAAGTTGCTAAGACCCTTTTGGGATGTCTCTCGATTAAACCTCCAACGGAATCGTTACTTGTCACGTGTTTCTTGAAATGTTATTCAATCGTATGAGTTTAATTTGGGTTTAGATTTTACGTAGTGTCTAAACATGTTTAATTATTAAACGTTTACGTGTGATATGATCGATCCAACGTAATCTATCCAACACAAGTTTCGACCGCATCCGGCGGTCTTTTCAGCGGTAATATAAGTGGTATGCGGTCTACGATGAAACATGAGCATCTAGAAGAAACGGATTCATTTTGCACTTAAAGCCTTAGTAGATACCCAGATTATAAAATATTAGTATTTAATAAGTAGTTTAGATAATTCACTAGTTACGAGTCTTCGTCATCGTGTATTTTGTAAAATTTAGATTGATGGGACGAGCTCGAGATATGCCTGATGGTTGCCACGCTTGCTTTTTACAGCATAGCATCACACAGCTATTTGCACATAAAAACTGCATATCACTGCATGGCGCTGCACTACGCTCGTCACCCAGAGATATGAGATGATTTATCTCTGTATCCCGTTATTTGTTGAAAGCATTGCCCTTTATACCAAAATATGATGATACATGCATGTTAATATTTGCAAATGTGTGAATAAATAGCGATCTATGAAACGATGTCAATGAAACCGCCTTGACCTTACATATGGTAGTATTTACGTTACAAATACAAATATAAAAATCTTTATTGCTGTTTGTCGGTAAGATAAGATGATACAAAACATTTTAAAAGCTGACCCATACAAACTGGTCTCTGCGAGAGGCATGCAATACGCTACGGTTACGATGTAACTAATATTCATAATTCGTTACACAATTTACACACTAATGTTGTGATGTGAAAGCTTGGATATTAGTTGCTCAATCACGTTGATTTGACGTCGATGGAATACAGATTATAGTCTGGAATAGAGAATAAATAGGCTTTTTGTAGCGAAAAATACGAAAACCGGATCTAGTTTAATTAGAAATTTTAAGTGGATTGCAATATTCAAGTGAATTGAAAATAATTTACATATTTTTTGCTAATTCTTAGGCATAAAATCACACTATTATTATATAGGTGAAAGTTTGTGTGCTTGTAAGTATGTTTGTTTCGACGTATATCAAGAACCAGGTAAACGGATTTGTATAAAATTGCATTCGACGATAATGTACGCATTAAAACATAGGCTATTTTTAGTCCCGTTAAAGTTAATGCTTGTAAAGCCGCGAACCAAACCGCGGGGCCTAGCTAGTTATTTTAAAATGTAAACAAACAAAACATACCGTCCGGTCTTCCGATAAACAACCCAAAAAGCACAGCTAACAAGGTCCAGCACACAATCACACGCACTAAACGTCAGTCCACAGACAATATCAAGTTTTTTTTCAAAAAAATAGATATTAAAAACGCAAACGCACATGCGCGGGGGATGCGTTTGAATTTCGAACGCGGCTGTGCGCGCGCGCCAGACTAAGAATGACAAGTGCCGAGAGCGCAGGTGCCAACCTCCCTCTAACAAGGTCACGCCCCTCTCTTCACACTCGTTTCACCGGGAGAAAGTCTACCTACATACATACCAAATTTCCGAACTGATTGACTCGACTGAATTAACCGATGTGTGGGATGATGAATGGACCGAAGGGTCGATGTGGAATGTCCGCGGTGCCTTCATCATTGTCATAGGTCGCGATACCGATCGCTGACTGATCTGTGGGAGCCGGGAGCGTAAGAGTTTGGGAACTGATCGTCTGATAACTTCAGTTTCGTTGTATATATCGAGAATGAAGCTGCTTTGAAAATGAAAGCGCAAAGCAAAATCAATGCAATTAAAATTAAAATTGTACGAAAAACTCACAGTCGCGTCGCTGTACCGTCACATTTTTTTTAATTTACAGAAATTAACCTGGACCATCACGTTTCCGTAATCTGTGCGTACCATAAAGCCATTTGAATAACTGCACGTAAATCTATTATTTTTCTATAACACATAGAAAATCTCTCACCGTTTTCCATCGCTTTCAGAGTGAACTCTTCATGTAAGATTGTTAAAAAAAGTGTTTTTAATCTATAAAATTATTTTTGAAAAAACTTATCCTTAAAATTACCACAATAAATTAAAGAATTATTCATAAGTTGCAATCGTATGAAAATTATTCGTAAGTATGTAAGTACCTACATACATTTCGAGAATTAATTTTTATTTTATAGAATTCAACAAATAATAATAATATATTTATTCATCCCATAAATAAGCCAATTTACATGAAACAAATTAACACTCACATTATTCCTTAAAAAACTTGACTTATACAATAAAATATCACAGAACCTGCACTAAGCAAAGCTTTTGAGGCAGGTTAATAGATAACAACCCTGCTATTAATCAACTCTGCCAGTCCTCTAATACCTTGTCATTGTACCAGTACTCCAAAACCAACTAACGTTAAAGGAGTATTAATATAATTTGCAATGACAAAGACTTAATTTGCACACACTCAATTTGTGTTTTCCGATTGACTTTATCTTTATTTACTTTATCTCGATTCAATCCAATGTCGATGATCGATTGAGCGTTTGTCGCGGCTGTCGTACGGTCCCCATTCGCTGCAATCGATTACTATTTCAAATTAGTATCGAGTTAATCGAGTACCGTCGTAAATTGAATGGGATCTGTATGTTTCGAATTTTCCTGCTATTATATAACAAAATTTGACGTAAGGTCCAGTTTATGTTTTTGTGTCCAATTAGGTATAACGAATTAACTTAACATTTGTGATTTATGATTCTAAAAATAGTTCTGCTACCTATGTATTAATACTTATGTAAGTACCTAATCTCACAGACCAATACATAAATAGATAGATAGTTACTCTTTATAGACACACTAAAACAAGGCATACACAGCAAAAAATAAACAATACATTGTGAACTAGTGCAACAATGGTCCGCCTTATCGCTGAAAGCAATCTCTTCCAGACAACCTTAAGTTGAAAAATTACTGTATTGATTAGCGCGTTCATTTACGCATAGAAGCCGAAGTAATAAGTTTACTGTTATCGCTACCGTTTACGTAATTATGGTAAGCTAGCAGTGTCCTGTGGTTTTACCCGCGCAGTTCCCGAGCTCGTTGCCCTCTTGATGACTTATGTGTTGTTCTGTACTATATCTATCTGTGTTAAAAATTTCAACCCAATTTGTTTAGACGTTCTGACGTGATTGAGCTACAAACATACACGCATCCTTGCAGTCAAACTTTCGTATTTGCAATTCGTATAAGCAGGATTGGATACAATTTCGCGGATGTCCGTTATGGTCTGTCTGCGCTGTTTTATTTTTTCGTTCTAAACGAATGAGATAGAGTTTATTGCAACTTTTACGAAGACGCAAGTTGTTTTTGCTTATCCAGTGCTAAGTAACTTAATTAAATCTCTCTTTTGCAATTGAATAGACATTCTACTCATATTAGTATAAATGTAAAAGTATAAATCTCTATATATAAAAATGTTATGTTGGTTTGTGTACGCTTCAAAAACTCAAAAAGTCCTGCACCGATCGAGCTGAAATTTTACAATGCAATATAATCCGCATCAAGGATTGTTTTTAACCCCCGACCAAAAAAAGGGGTGTTATAAGTTTGACGTCGATGTCTGCTTGTCTGTCTGTCTGTCTGTGTGTGTGTCTGTCTGTGGCACCGTAGAGCTCAAACGGATAGGCCGATTTCAATACGGTTTTTTTATTTGAAGGTTAATATCCGTGCGGGTGTTCTTAGCTATGTTTGGTTAATATTGATTCAAGATGGCCGCCTCCACAAAATGGCGGACAAAATATTTCTTCACAACCTACCTCAATATGGGTATCAAATAAAAGGGCTTGATTAGTAGATTACTATACCTATAACACATTTCAAATCCAAGATGGCCGCCACCACAAAATAGCGAATCATATTATTTTTTTCACTATTACCTCAATATGGGTATCAAACGAAAGGGCTTGACTAGTAGAATACTTTGCACTATGACAAATTTCAAATCCAAGATGGCCGCTACCACAAAATGGCGAAATACATTTCTTTTTTTCACAACTTTCTTAATATGGGTATCAAATGAAAGGGCTTGACTAGTAGAATGTTGTACAGATAACAAATCCGATGTAGTCGGGTTTAATCAAAATTTTTAATTTTGTTCTTGTTATCTAATTTTTGCATCACAATGTGCCACAGCGAAGCGTGGCAGAGTACAGCTAGTGTATAATATGTTTGTTGAGCTTTGGAACGAATCACTTACGACGTGTGTCCCGAACGTTAAATTATTTATTAACTTATGTTAAATTAAAATTAATTGACGTTAAAAGTATGTTTATTTTATTATTTTTAGCGTATCTTGAGAATTGGTAACCGGTTCCCATGTTATTCTCTTATCTTCTCCTCCTGCATCATAATTATTTGTTGAAACTGTGGAATGCGTTCCATGAGTGGGGTATTCCCTTTTGTAAATGACCTGGGTGTCTTCAATCGAAAGTGGGTACTATAGACTGCATCGTCGCTTACCGTCAATCTAAATTGTGGTCAATGATAAATTAAAATAAAAAACTAAATAGGCATTGCTGGGAGTCCTTCTCTCCCAAGAATAAAGTTAAGGCTATGAGGCCATATATACCCGTAGTCTAATTATAGTTGGGCGAATGACAAGTGTTTGCAAACCATGTTTTTCTTGCGAGCTGGTAGTTTTCTCAGAATGTTTTTATTCACAGTTGAATCCAGAATACTCAAAAACCAAAAACATTACAGATGCAGATGCGGCGTTAAGATTATAAAATACATTTTTTTTCACAAACTGAAATACCGAAAATACTCAAAATCAAAAAAACAAATACTCGTTTAATCCCATAATGATTTATGAAAATTTCTTCGGTAAACAATCCGTACTTTACATAATAACAGCAGCTTCCGAAGACTTAATTACTTAGTTAAAAACGACAATATAGAAGCAAACGCTTCTTGAAGTTTGTACAGACTCGATATTTACTTTATTAATTGACCGTAAGCTCGGAACTATGAATAAAATTAGCTTTGATTAGATACCTACTCGTGTATTTTCTTCAGAAAAAATATGGAAATGTATGTAAATATGTCAATTGATGTTATTTATGACTGTTCTCTTTTGTCTACGATTATACATTACCGATGGTGAATATGATTTTGTTATACGTCGGTTTTAGAACTTTCGCTTGGTTTATGGTATAATCGAAGGTGTTTTTCGAAAAATACATATTATGATATGTAAATACATGAGATGGGCGGGTCACAAATAGTATTGTGTATAAGATATTCTGTTATTAAACTTTTGTAGGCCCGTGGATCATGTTAATGTAATTCATATTGATAATACCTACCAGTAGCAATCAATCGGTTTCACTAGATCCAGGTGTTTTCCTGGGATAAAAGGTAGCTTATGTGCTATTCCAGAGAATCACATATTTATGCGCCAAATTTAATTTAATCTCTTTGGTTGTTTTTACTTAAAAGAGTAACAAACATGCGGATGTTTGTCCGAAATAAAACTCCCGCTTTTATTTTATGTTTGAACTTTGTGTGTTTGAATTTTATTCAAAATAAAATACAATCGAGAGTTTTAGGAAATTGAAATTTCTGAAATGAATTAAACTAATTTTATCCATGCATTGTAATTATTTTTTTGTATCTGTTTGTAATTCCAAAAAAACATCTTTGAGTTAACTCATGAAAGCCGTTCCCAAATGTAATTATGTATACTTACTGTAATCTAATTTTACATTTTTGTTTCTTATGTAAGTTATAATTAGGTAATTGTTCGCAATACAGTGGTTTAAGTAAGTAGTTGTTACTTAGGTGCGTAGTATAATTGATCTTTCGTAATAATTCGGTTTTATATTGCTACACCAAAAACTGGGGTTTGCTAATGCGTTACGGAACGCAGTGTTCTTAGGGTTAGTCTCTCAGATCGAATTAGAAACACATTCGCTCTTAAACTAAAATTATAGGTGTCTGCGTTTTATTTCTGGAATCAGTGGGTATCTGCTTTAAAGCTGGCCAATTAAAATGGGATTGAGCAGGACATGTTTGCCGGAACGCAAATGGATAAAAACCATTACTGATGGTAAATATATAAATGACCTCCAGAAGGACTTATGTTCTTAGGACCTCGGTTCAATCATGCATAAACTGAATAAGTCGCGTTGCAAATTTGAAAAAAAAAATTGCCTACAACACACACATCACATCACAACACTATTTTTTATCCCTGAAAATAACACAAACGCGAACTACAAGGCTAAAACCGCGAAGCGCTACTATTTGGGTATAATCAAAGAATTTACTTATACTACGTAAAGAGTTAGACCAACGCTTTACACCGAAAGCACGGGTCTGATCGTTCTTGTTGAAGTGTCGTACTTTTCTCGCGGCACATCACTATGTCGCCTTAGGTAACATACACTTCATCTGCTTACGATTGGTACAAAGGAACCGTGCAAAAAAACCTGATCTATTTACTTATTCTTTATCTAAAAGTAAATAATACACGCTTTTATGTAACGGAATGAACGTTTGCATGTTCAGTTAAACTGTGCCAGGCTCATCTTTATAGCAAAGCTCATTACAGCTTTGTCTAAAATTCAACTCCTGCGCATTGAAATAATGAGTTGTAAGCAAGACGGACGCGCGAACGCATGTCTCATCTGCCGTCGGGTGGTCCGGCCGTCCCACATAGCGTCGCTACGATCCGGGCTTTCTAATATTGATGGCGTGTCAACTATCAACAAAGTCAGGCTTGATTATGTGAAAATTAAGTAGCCGGTTGAATTCCGACCCACCTAATTCTTCTCAGTAACGAATTTGTCTTATGACAGGACTAACATTTACAGGTAGCTGTTAGTTTAGAGCTTAACATGTTAGTTTGGGTGTATGATCTGTTAGTTAATAATTTAAAACGTGTCAGTTAAGGATAATAGCAAATTCCATCATTGATAGCGAATTCAAATTATTTAGGAATTATTATTATTAAAAGTATGATGTCCTTTCTCAGGCTTTGAACCATCTCTGAACTAAATTTCAGCGAAATCCTTTCTGTAGTTTTTATAGGCATCAAAGCATAACAGACAGACAAACTTACTTCAGCATTTCAAAAATTGACATAGTTTGTATTTTTCCCATCGAAATTTTAATCAAGCTGACGGTTATAGAATGTTTTAAAAATAAAAATACGTGTCTAAATTAATTAAGTTTCGTCCCAAATAACAAAATTAGTCATACAGTGAATGTTTTGTCAAGATTTACGTTCGAGTTCCACTAACATAATATTTTTACTAATATACTTATTACAATGTATTTGAGACATAAAAAGATATGATTTAAAAAAACTGTGTTTTTTTATTCTGATACAAAATAATCTGTAAAAATTAAAAACCAAAAACTTATTGATGTATTTGATGGTTTAATTATTTATATCATGATTAAGCTCCGTACAATATTAACATTACGGGTTCAAATCGCGAAAGCTTATAAACAACATTACTTAGTTATTTGAATATTTCACAAAAAAAGAAATTTATGTGAAGAACGTGGCAAGACAAAAGTTGTAGGTCTTTTTATTACCTACAGCTTTGTCCTACAACTTTTTTTCCATAGGACTTGCAGTTTTGCCGGAAATCGAGATAAACCGTTTTTAACCCTTCAAAACGGACTTCCATCCACTTCCCGACCTCAGATCAGCCGTAAATTATTTTTCCTATTACTTTTGTCATAATCTTTTCTTTTTACAATGAGTTTCATCCTCCTACCTTTTTTGGTTTCAGAAATTATCGACACTGGTAGATCAGTGACAGTATAGTCTAAGATCCCGCTACAACGACCTACACCGAGCTGTTTATTGGATGAAAAGTGTTTTATATGTAATTTAATATGTCAACAAATACCTATATTGCAAATGGGTTGCCTAAAAAAATTCAGTCCAGAATATGATTAATTAACAATTAAAATTTTTTTTTAATAATTTCACTCAAATTTATTGAATTTTAGAAAAAACTATATAACATAACTTATTATTTTGGCTTTACTCAGAACTTACGAAATCTCATGCAAATATTTTCAAATAATAAAAAGTTTCAAACAAACTTTCATCCCTTATTTCGCCCCTTTGGAGGTTGAGTTTTGAAAAATACTGTAGTACATAATTCATTATTTTGATCATGCTCAATTCATGCAAAATTCTATGCGAATACGTTTAAGGAATAAAATGTTTCATTCAAACTTCCATCCCGTTCTTTACACGCTTAGGGGTTGAATTTTGTAATGAGATTTCGTAAGCATTGAGTAATAAAGCCAAATAATATGTTATGTAGTTTTTTTCTAAAATTTAATCAATTCTACTGAAATATGTTAATAAAATGTTTAAATGGAATAATTATATAGAAATTAATCATATTCTGGACTGAAATTTTTTAGGCAACCCATTTGCTATATATTTGTTGACATATTAAATTACATATAAAATACTTTTCATCCAATAAACAGCTCGGTGAAGGTCGTTGCATAGCGGGACCTCCTACTAGTAGCAATCGTCCTAGAAACCTGAGACAGAGGATAATTTGATACATCTGTCCGTGATTGGAAAGTATTTTTTTCATAGTATAAAGTGAAAAGTTGAGCAGGACATGTGCCTGATGGTAAACACTAAACTACATGCTTGCTTATAGCAACATAGTGTCAACCTCGCCTAATTCAGTATTCCGCAACGCCGTACAAAAATCATGCGACAAGAAGAAATTATCGAGGGTTAGAACCCCCCTCTTCAATTCCACTCAGTTGGACAGCTTAAAAGTGACGGCATAGTGGTGAATCTTATTACTTTATACCCTTCTATCATCCTACATAGGCCTCCTGGTGGTTCATTTGACCCATAAATTTTGTTCACGGGCCTGTAGTCTACTCCTGCCATTCGAAACTTTTTCTGAGAAATTGATAAATTAAACTGCTCCGTAATATCGGGAACTCGCTCTACCATTTAATCGTGGTAAATGTCCTGCAATTAATAATAGTAGTTTTATATCTTACCTGCTTGTTAACTAGCAAAGTTGTGGTACTTTCATGGGGAACTTTTTAACCGACTTCAAAAATGAAAGAGTGTATGTATGTTACGCGATAACTCCGCTAGTTGTAAGTCGATTTTGATGCTTTTTTACATGTTTTTGAAATAGGTAATAGGTAACAAAATAATAATAAATTAAAATTTATTTTCGTTCTAACATTGTGGCTTTAAATGATAACTTATTGACTTAAATAAACTAACATGCATATTATTAGTATCAAATTGTAACCCTAGCTCCCACACTAGGATTCCCTGTGTTTGTGGGAGCTAGTAGTAGCTAGTAGCTAGTAGTAATAGGTGCGGTAGTTTTTGAAATATCAACAAAAACTAACATTTTCTTATACGAGTATCTTATCTGGACGACTAAATCATAGCTCCTATGACATTTAATCGAGTGCCTGAATTGAATTTTAAATTGATTTATTTTCGAATCGTTTTTTATTTTTCGAAGAAAATATATTATTTATATTACAGTGACGCGACAAGCAGGACATGTGTCTGATGGTAAGCAACAACGTCACGCAACCATAACATAAAGCGCCTAAATCAAATCAAAATCATCAAAATCAATCACACCTAGCACTGCAATGCGCCAGAGATTTAAGACTTATCTCTATGGCCAGAAATTCCTTAGGAAACATAACCCTTCAAACCGGCGCATAGTGATGTTTGCACACTACTCTTAAGTATTTGAATAATTGGCAAACGTTCGGTGTTTTCAATTCGAACTCTACGAGTACAAAGAGTCATATCGCTTCGAAAACGTACACTGTACTATACGTGCTTTACGTATTAAAAACGAAAGTTGCTAAAGGTCACATTGTGTTTAAAGTCTAGAATTATTTACTTTAAGATGCTTTTTCCCACGTCTATGGTTCAAGGGTTTCACCAGTTCGCCGGATGTTTGACTAAAGTTTCTTTTCCTCGAAGTTGGATGTAACTTCTACGAAATATTAAGGGTAGGATTTCATGGAGCGGTTTAGCGCCCGCGCGGGCGCGAACCGCGACGGGCGACGATTTTTTTCAAAACTCACGAGACCGCTCGTTGTGGCGTGCGCCCGCGCGCAGTGGCGCGGTTTGAAACTCCGCAACGTTCGCGGGCGAAAAACCGCGCGGACGTGCGGATGGAAGTCAGTAGCATAGCGTAGGGAGGGCGGTAGGAGCGGCCTGCTCGGGGCGGCACTTTTTAGGGGGTGGCAAATTTTACATTAAATAATAATATATTTATGGTCAGGTTTTTCTGCCAAGGTAGGCATTTACGCTGCCTCGTGCGCTCTGATGCCCTACTTTGTGCGGAATCGGTGCCACAGTGCAGAAATAACACTAAAATATGGAATAAATTGAACTAAGTACTAGTTTAAACTTAGTTTTAGTTCAAGATTTGTTTACAATTGTGATAAGAGTTTTGTTTCTTTATAAACTAGGAAATATTTCTACACTCGTAGGTACACTAAAATTAACCTTTTCTTTTTTGACGCTTTAAGTTGAGACCGGCATTACCAATTCCATTCATTATTTAAAATGTTGCCTTATACTTCGTAGATTTGTCCAAAAAAAAAAATTGTGCAGAAACTTAAGTAACGATACGGTTGCGTTAATGCCGATGATGGTGGATGAATATGATATGGTCTACGACGGCGCTTACTTGTCTAACAGAAACAAATTCACTCTCGACTCGAAAATCCAAGGTTCGAACCATCACGAAAACTCACTCTGGCAATGCGTTTCACAGCCTAAGTAGTCTTTCTTATTACAAAGGTGGAGATAAAACTCTTTGTTAGATTCTGTAATCAATAATTAACGATGTTGATTTTTTCGAAAAACACGATAGAAAACCTTTAATTTAAAAAACCCGACTGCAAAAATCAACACATAAAAAACATTATGTACTATGTGATGATACTTTGGCGATTGACACTAATCTAAGAATATCTTAGTTATAAAAATCCAGGCGTTTGGAAGAATCGTGGAAATAAAGAAATTTAAAAACATACCAGATACACTCGAAAACCATAATTCTTCTTTCAGTCGGGTAAAATGGCAATAAAGAAAATAAATAATATTTTTTATCGCAGCCGCAAATTAAAAAAAGCTTATATTATCTGTAATCTGTACTTATATGTATCTTATTCCACAAATTGTTTTAATTTCTTATTCTATGACGATTTCTGAGAAACTTTTTGACTCCGACGATATTGACCAAGAACTTGTCAGAGTTAATCTCTACTGTAGAGTCTTGCGGGAGGAAGCCACGAAATCTTTGCAGATGAGGCGTAAGAGCAAGATTAAAGTCGAAGCGTTCGAAACAGACTCTGGAAATGATGGAAGAAGAAGAATCTATTTAAGCTTGTGTGTGGCAAATTGTATAGAAGACCAATGAGTACAATCAGCTCCTTGACATAGCGTTTGTGGGCTTTATGAGAAAGCATGACGGATTACTCGGTGAAAGTCTGGTTGGTCATGGAATCCCTACAGCGATGTCAAATTGACTGCCGAGAAGCCGAGATATATCGAGGTAATGAGATATTTAAGGTAAACGCCGCAACTATGACTGTTCAAGTTCGAAACTCGCTGGATTAGACTGGACGTGACATTTATAATTACGGCAACAGGCGTATCTCACCAAACGATATCGTCGTAATGGCCGAAATGCTGGGGATCTACAAGAGATACTGAAGGGCCTTGTTTACGCCTCCCAACGCATCGGTCTCCAAACAAACCTATATAAAACCGTGCACCAGTTGAAAAGCGTGCTGTGAAACGAGCAATGGTTGGTGTTTTCTGAGTGATCGTATACGAAACGAAATCATCCGTTAGTGAACCAAAGTTATTGACATAGCTCAACGTATTAAAACAAGCGGAAGTTGACTGTGTCCTCGAGGTAAACCATAAGTTTAGCATGTTTCAGTAAAACTTGACATAACTGATGTTTGGCAATGAAAAAGTCACTAAAATAAACACAGGTTTTTACCTTAACCTTAAATCATACATAAATGTTCCGCCAGGCATTAAAACTCACTAGATCTAGTGACAAAGTCAAATTCATTTAGCCTTATTATTATATTACATTATTTATTATAACTAGTTCCCGTTATTTTCATGTGAAGAAAAGTAGTCCATATGTAATCTATCTAATCTGCAATAAACTTATATTTTATTGCAGATAATAGATTACAAGCAAGCAAATACTTGATGTATTCGAGAGGTAGAAAAACCCTATCCTATTTTACAGAATAGTCTACAAATACTAAAAGTACAAAACATAAAATAAAAAACATAAAAGTTACGTTTAAAATAACCGACTTCAAAACCAAAAAAGGCATTCAAAAGCGAAAAGTAAATTAACAAGGGCAGCACTATTTTTGTTTCTCCCGCCCTCAACCGACTGCCAGAACATTGACTTATATAAAGAAGGACCAGACCAACCGTACGAAAAAAAAACCACCGCATTGGCCCTAAAAACATTTTTAGGGCCAGTGTGACTCAGTTCACAGCGTTCAGTAGGCGGAAGGAAACGAGTATTTGGTGGGCATTAAAATGCATAATTGTGTGCTAAAGGTTGCAAAACTACGACACAAAAGTTACAAAGAAAGATGGGATATGGTATCATCAGTAAGTATTTAACCTTAATTTTCTTTGTTGCTGTTTGTTAGATTAATAGGCATACATTTTTAAAGTGATATTATTTTTTACGGATTTCCACAAAATAACCGCCATTGAACGCGTGAAGTGAACGAAGTAGCCTTGTACAAACGTGATTTTTTTTGTTGTTTTATTGTTCTCGAATTTAGTGCAAGTGATTTTGAATTTTGGGATTTAATAATAAAACAAAACGTAATCCGTCTTATTCCAAAACACGGACTAATTATAGTACTGGAATTAAGCCAGGTTTAAACCAAGTCTAAGTCTAAGCGTTATTACAAAACAAAGTTTTTCTCTAAGCCGCGTACTATCTATGATCCTAAAGATTAACAGTCAAACCGCTAGTTTAACTATGAACTTACTTCGGATCTGTCATTTTAAGGTTAGGACAACACTTGTTTCAATATTAATATTACGTAGTAAATTTATTATAAATGATTTTAAATCCTATATTTTTAATCTGTTGTCACGTGACTGGCTACACCAATATGAATTCTTACGTCACTAGTCGCAAAACAAACTGCCAAAACTGATTAAACTGTTTACATTTCTGCTTTTTTATTATAGTTTGCGATCTTAGCGACAACGATTTTGATTGTTTATATTCAACTAATGATAAGAAAAACATAAACCTGAACATACAGTCATGAATCGCGACCAGTATTTTGCGACTAGTGACGTCATGTCAGTCGTTAGTGTTTCAAAATTAGTCTAATATTGTATATTAGTATATTTACTTATCGAAAATACTAATATTTTGAAATGAAATGTAATTTTTTACGGTAAACAAGGGTCAATATTCAAAATAAAAGCAGTTCCAAAAATTGTTAATATTGTTGTATAACGTTGGGCTATCTCAGGCTTAACCTTGGACTAAGTAGTCTTTGGATAGTCTGAGTTTTGTAATAGAACATATTTTAAACCTGGTCCTAAGTTTAATACCGTATCAAACCTGGATTAGTTAGCCCTGGTTTAAATCTATACTACAGTATCTTAGTTTTTTGGAATAAGACTGAATAGGTTTAATCTACACTTAGGTTTGAGTACATTACAAAGAGAAAATATTTGTAAATACTTTCGAATTTTTGTGTTTGCATTGAATAGGATTCAAAACTAATGAAGCGATTTGAAAAAAAAATTAATGATACTAGTACATTAATAAAAGGCTGTTTTTTTACTATGTTTATTATTGTATTTAAATATTTGAGAAACTATTTTGAATACCTATACATACGAGTATGTAGTTCGTTTAGAGTTTTCACAGAAACTTGAAAGACATTTAACAGCTATATGATGCTTTTTGGCTGTTGGTGTGCACACGTATAGTAAAAAATTTTATTCTCAGAGGTATATTATTCCAATTGCAAATAAAAAAAAATATGTGAAATTACGTTTTTTTTTGTACAATGTTATGCCGTCTTTTGTCGTCAACGCACTCACGTAGTTCGTATGATTTACAGATCTTACTGTTTTGCTTGTATTAATGGTTTTCATAAAAATGGCGCCAGGGCGCATCCTTCCTTTTGAAATCATTGGCTGCAGATGGCCTACCGCGCCGCTGCGCGACGACAAACCGCGACAAATCGCTACGCGGGCGCTCGCGCGGCACCTCCGTAGCGACCCGGTTGGTTACGCGCAGCCTGCGGTACGCGGCACCTGATTGGTGGCGCGGCGTAAACCGCCACGTGAGTTTTGAATTCAATTTTTACATACAAATCTGCATCCTACAGAGGGGACCGCGCCCGCGCGCGGGCGCGGTTTGAAACCGCTCCATGAAATCCTACCCTAAGATTACAATTTAGTTCGAGACAAAGGCTTTTGAAACCGTGCCAAATGCAGTGGCTTTAGACTTCAATATTTATCTCGGGACTCGCTTGAATTTCTGTTCCTTTTGTGCAAGTAAGTTTCATTGTTTGAAAAATTGAGTTACAAAAAATATTTTCCAAATTCAACTTTTGTATGAAACTTATTTCAATCATTCATCGCATCTCCATTATTAATTTAAAGCTATATTATATCTTTAAGCAGTTTTTTTTTTGAAAAGCAAAATCTCTCTATAACCTGCTGAAAGACCTGCTTATCCAGAAGTGCAGTAAGTTCTATACTAGAACGAGTATCTAAATATCTATTTTAAGTCTCTGATTCATCTGACATATCAGGTTTGAGTGGGCAGGGAAAGAAAGATCAGTGTTGATGTACGTCAAAAAATAATAACAAATTTAAACAACGCCCGTGTCACAAGTCAATCCATAAACTTGTTTCTCTCTGCCACACGATGGACCCGGCACCCGCACGGTGAATCCATGGAATGCTAAGAAAATCGTCTCAACAATAGTGGGACTTTTTGTCTTAAGACTGGGAACATTACACGCACATGTAATGAGTAATTTGACAACGTCTGTGAGAGCTGTCACACATACATAACTAATGACTGGCCTCACATTGGTGTTGTTCTGAGCATTTCATCTGTTTAACGAATCTGTGGTCTCAGTGTGTAGCGTGAGTGGTTTACAACTACCATTAACTAACTACTTGACCCCTAGAATCTCTAGCGGCGAGGTATACTGCGGTTCTACTTGTTTTAGTTTTTGACAAAGAATAGTGATAGGTATAAACGTCAGGCGTTCACAGCTTCCTGCAAACGACTAAAACGGAAAGAGTGACTCACTCTTCGTAACGCTAACATAATTCCGTGCGCTTGAAGTTTGGGAAGGCACATTCTTTGATTTATATCGATGACTTATATATGTATATGGAACTGTCAGTTGGGTTGTAGTTTAGACGTTTAAATAAATAGTACCTGGTTGACCGAGCTTGGATCGGTTTTTTAAAATGATATTTAGGCAGGTACGAATTACGAAGTGATGACTTACTTAGACCTACTACAAGGCGCTAAGTATAAGATTTTCTCAGAAAAAAAAAGAACAAAAAGAAAAGGACCACCAGGATTCGAACCGGAGCCTGTTGACTCCGAGGGCGAGCAAAAAAAAAGAACAAAAAGAAAAGCAACCACCAGGATTCGAACCGGGGCCTGTTGACTCCGAGGGCGAGCATATTCCGTCTGAGCCATTTAGATTTAAAGAACAGTGGCGAAATCAGTTATCGTATTCTAATGACATTGTAGGAGTTTTTCATTGTCTAAAAACACGCATAAAATGATGTTTTAAAAAAATAAAACCTAGCTAGATCGATTTATCGTCCCCAAAAACCCCCTGTATACATAATTTCATGAAAATCGTTCGAGCCGTTTCCGAGATTCAGATTCTATATATATATATATACAAGAGTTGCTCGTTTAAAGGTATAAGATTAGCGGACAATTCGCACACAACACCATCTGGCCCCAAACTAAGCAAAGCTTGTAATATGGCGGCCAGATAGCTGATATAATACTTATATAGTCGTAAATACATACTTATTATACATAGAAACACTCAGACACAGTGAATGTATTTGTAAGCAAACAAATACTTGCACTGGGTGGGAATCGAACCCACGACCTTCGGCGTTGCAGGCAGAGTTACTACTCACTAAGCCACGAGGCCAGTCAAAATGATTACTTAAATCGTTAACGATTACGGACAACGCAGACGACGAGACGCCATGATACAGCTGAACTCGTAACCACAGCTTGCGTTAACATACCCTGTTATTTGCTGATTATGAACGGAAAAACTTGATAAATTATGCTTCAAATGCTTTGATCGCTGTTGCGTTTAAGTACTCATCACGGAATGGGCAAGTTAGAACTAATGGTGTGGATGAATTGTATGTATGTGTATGAGACGAAATGCGTGATAATGATGAATGATGTATTGCAATTGAAGAGAAAAATGTTCTGTATTGAGCCCAACTAGTGGAAAAAGGATAAAAGAAAGTGTAGTGTATACTAGCAGACACAGTACTAGCAGAACCCCATGGTTTTACCTGTGTTTATCCCTAACAACCTTAACTCTTAGCTTATGTGCTATTGGAGACTTTTATCTATGTTCCAAATTTCAATCCAATCAGTTCAGAAGTCGCGATGTGATCGAGCAACAAACATCCAAATGTCTGTAATTATAGTACCTATTAGTAGAAGTATTTGTTCGTAGAGTATTGACCATGTTCGTAAACACCTTATTACCATACTATTACACCACGTATAAATAGGAACGTACATACATTACTTTGTTCCGGTTTGAAGAGAAATGTTTACAAATAAATGACAGATAAAGTTTAGTTGGTGTCTTTACTTACCATTACGGGAACATTTTGCTCATCCCGTCACTTCTTTTTATTATACAAGAGATAGATAGATATAAAAATTGGAGAAAGCCTACTTATAATATACTACTTGGCTTATGCTGTGGCTTTTTATAATGAGCGTATGGTTTCATCTTCTATGTAACATTAGACCAAAATACATACAACTACATATTTTATCTACTTTGAAAAACAATCCTTTCTCAAAACAACTAAATAACATTTTTTTCCTAACGATAGAAATCTCGACACGGCGTTTCTTAACTAAGCAAGTAAGTCATTTAGCTCATGTTACCCCTGAACGGTGTCAAATCACCCATAAAATCTAAACGAGTCCTCACCAAACTTGATATTTTTTCCGCAGCACGCGTGGAGGAAGTGAAACCCAGCGCATGTCGGTCGGCAAGGTCGCTAGTAGGATGCGACTGGCCTCGAGCCTCTGTCACTGCGTACCACTACATACTGATAGTACGCTCGAATGGTGCATGTGCGATTGTTTTATATCGGTTTCTTCTGGGTATACGCGCTCCATCGTAGACCGTCTCATCGCTTGGTATTGGGAGAGATGGCGGTTAATTGTAAACCTATAATAGTAAAAAAAAGTATTTTTCAACCCACCACCACCTCGGAAAGCTTTTCTTTTGCTCTTCGATATCAATGTGCAAAAGCCCTCAAGAGTGTTAAGTAAATTTGAATTTAGAACATCGTATGCGCTAAGTTTCTGGTTTCGAACCATCATTAAACCTATTTAGTTCGACCTCTTTGAGGACCGAATTTATCATACAAACTTTTTTAATTCTTTTAAAACTCAGATTCAGAATCTCTTTATTGTCCTTTTTTAATTTGTTTAGCGCGCAATTTTCTTTTCCCTCAAAATGAACTAAAGACAAATTTTGTAAAACGGCGATTAAAGTGATATCTCTACTTAGTCTGTTTTATATTGGGCTTATTTGTGTTGTGTATAAAGCTGCGCTTACGATGAATTTTTTATACTAGTACAAATATAGTAAATCCTTAATAAAGAGCAGCCAATTAATGTGTAAAAACTGTTGCTCCTTAAAATGATATTGATAGGTAGCACTCAACCTATAAATGTTGTTGCTCATTAAGTTGCTGTTGTTAAATTAGTTCATTTAAAGTTTCTCTGAAGTAAGAAGAAAAATGTATTAAAACAAGAGGTATCTAGAAAAGGTAGGATCTAGAAAAAATCTATAGTGTATGGATGGTGAAAGAGAAGATACGCTTTACGCCAAATTTTACCACATTTCTAATGTGGCAACTGGCGTTAAAAAGTAATAATAAAGCACTAATGATCTTGAACAAGACATTGTATATAAATAGCAACCGCTTTTTTTTTCTTAAAAAGTAGAATCAAAATCTTAAAAGCAGGTGTATCGAAACTGATTTAATTACCAAAAGGATATAATATATATGCATTTTTAAATCGTTTAAATTTACATAAGTTGGTCATAAAATCAGTGATATATTTGCATCAGAATACCACAAATTTTAATTTTAGTGTTTGATTGCTTGACTATTTTATCGAGTTTTAAATAATCTATGCGTCTAGTCATTTTATTAGTGTTACTTTTTTAATATTATGACTTTTTGAATTTTGACGATAAATCAAAATTTTTATAAAATTTGACCCAGACTAGATCAGTATCAGTATCGTGTTGAAAGCATGCGACAAAATAATTAATATTATTCGAACATATTATGATAAGGATATATCCATATATCAGACAAGTTGTTTTGGCCTAGAAACCGTGGTGTTCTAGTTACGAGAGTGTCTTGTTCATGAGTGGAAGGCCAGTCTTAGGTTTGAATCCCAACTACACAATATCTGTGAATTATTCAAGTGCATTAAATTTTGTAAAAACTTGATATTACCATTGACATTACCTGTGAAAGAAAACATCGTGAGAAACCGTCGTATTCCAAGAAAGCTATCCATTGAGGGCTGCATCATTCACCCGCACTTGGCCAATATGTAGGACTAGCGGTAGGTAAATATGTGTTTTCGGGATGTGCTAGAAAGTCGTCTTTCTTGATTTCTCTTGCTGTTACATGCTGGCACGTTCCTTACCATCAGGCGCATGTCTTGATAATTCTGTCGTTAAAAAAATCTGGTTTTGTCGCGATATTTTCCCTCATCTTTAAAGCCAGTAGTGATAGAAAAATAGTACTACTTATACTTGAACGCTTCCTTATCACTTTTCACTTAAATAATACTAGCAGTGCTCCGCGGTTTTACCCCCGTAGTTCCCATTCCCGCTACCTTTCCGGGATAAATACTATACTTCCAGACTAAAATCTAACTGTGTTCCGAATTTCGGCCCGATGCGTTCATATGTTACGATGTGATTGAGTAACACACATCAAAATATCCAACTATTGACATTTTTAACATTAGTAGGAAGATAAATTAATGCTCAGTTTCGAAGCGCATCGTAATAAAGTGTACAGCCATTAGCAAGTACGAGTAAGCTGCGCGCGCGCCGTGTCTCGTGCGCGTCGCCCCGGATGCGACACATGCTTTTCTAGGAGAACCCTATTTATCATCTGAGAAGGTACAAAGTTAATCAAAGATATTGCGGGTTCTAAGTCAATTATTTTAATTTATCATCAAGTTTGTGTGATCAAATCATACACTGTAAAATTGTGACCACAGGAAAGGTTTTAAAATATAATATTTCCACATAATAAGCCATAAATGTTACCATAGAAAACATTTTAGGATTGGTTCACAGAAGTAGTTCACAGTTTAGTAGAAGATACAAAGATAAATAAAGAAATCGCAATGGCTTAGTGACGAGAACGAATTAACAATCGTAATTTTGAGGTGGTAAGTTTGAATCTTGCATCTCTCATCAGGTTTATTCAGTGTATCATCATCACAGAATGTAATCTTTTGAGGACAAGCGTCAACCGTCAACTTACACTTGGGCAGAAAAGTGAATAAGGACCTTGACTCTCTCCTCAATTTATACAAAGCCCGCCTGCTGATGTACCACGCCTTTGCCAGGTATTCCACTGCCAAGCAGGAATGTGGAAACATTACTGTGTTCCGGTTTAAAGGCAATGTTCCTCGAGAAATTACACCTCTGGTGTGCAGTACTAGGTATTGATTTGGACTCTTCGTGTCCGAATAGCTTCACATTTCTATGCTGTTATGGGCAGATGTGTCGCTTGTTCTATGTCTTATGTTTTAGTCACTATTCACTACAGGTTCCTATATTATGAAAAACTTATTTTATTTTATAGAAACGAAATTCCAATGGTTTTACAGAATTAACGTTTCCAGTAATAGTAAGTATAGAGAGTTGATACTGCTAACGATGCAAATCGCAGCAACTTGTAATGGCGGCTATTGGTCTAATTGTACGCTACGCCATATAACATTATTTTGTATGGTTACAGTAATATATGTAGAGAGTTGCGGTTTCCATTGCAAACACGAAATATCTCGTTTACTACGAAAACAGTTTTACTACGTGTCTAAGAACTCATGGACCGATTTTCAGCCGCGCCCGCCGCGGTTACGAGCCTGTAGCTTCTGTAGAATGCAGATGCAGATGTAAAAATTGAAAGCACAACTCACGACGCGTTTAATGCCCGCGGCGCTCGCGGCTGCCGCGCAATCTCCGCTGCCCGTCAACCGCCACGTTCGCGGGGGCGATAATCTCACCCGTGGTGGCTGCGAAAATCATCGGTCTCGTGAGTTTTGAAATAAAACCCGAACCCGCCGCGGTTCTGCAGCCGCGAAAATCTTTCCATGAGTTCTTATCCAAATTTTGTTTTTAACTTCCGACGCAAAAAAACACGGGGTATAATAAGTTCAACATCTTTGTCTCTCTCTGAATGTGTGACTGTCTGTGGCATTTAGCTCCCAAACGGATGAACCGATTTTTATTTTGTATTTTTCATATGAAAGTTTAATTCGTTGGAAGTGTTCTTTGCTGTTTCATCAAACTCGTGTCAGCTATTTTAAGCTTATTACCTTATCTCTGTTATTTGTTGCGGTTGGTATTTTATATGTATTTTAGGCATTTTCTTAACTTACAAACATTTGTGTAACCTAAAATTTGAGCAAAATTGCAAAGAAAATTGAAAATTTGAGAGAAGCAACGTGCGTCTGATAAAAAGTAATACATATCAATAATATCTCCCACACACCACAGAGCCACGCAGTTGCATGAACATGTAGAGCTCAAATCACTGTCTACCGGTATACTGTTCAGATTCAGAGTCTTTATAGATTTTAAGATAAACAAGTATACTAAATACCTATATTATAGAATAAAATTACATATACTTTAGCGATTAATAAACGAACGAGCCATACGGTAATGGACATGATGTGTTATGGATACCTCCATCATATACATCAGACCAATTATTTTTTATAAGCACCCAGCTGATGTTTTCTCGTTTTCTATTTCTCTACACACAAATAAACACACTGTGGTGGTCAACACAGCACGATGGTCGACGTGGTACTACCCCAGCGCAAAATGGATTGAAACCATCTCACAGCTATCAGCTATCTCTCCGAACCGCGCGCGCTCATTGGTCAAATCAAATATTTCGCGCCTGCCTGGTTTCCTGTTACCCATTTCCGTCCCGTTTCACGAAATCTCTTACTCCCACAAAATATATGTCACACAACCCTGCCACAAATGTATTTCCGTTAGAACTAGGGCACTAAAAATATTTTTTTTACTATTTCAAGTTTCTACTTGAACGAAGTATGCTTACATAGAACAAACCGACTTACTATCAATTTGAACACACCAAGATTGTAACAGCTAATATAAAAAACGGTTAAGGAAAACATAGTGAGGAAACCGACGTGTACATAGAATCTTTCGAGGTGTCATCCACCAACCCGCACTGGGCCAGCGTGGTGGATTATGTCCTTGACTCTCTCCTTGCGAGAGAAGGCCCCGAGTCCCAGCAGTGGAAACATTTAATAGACTGTTTATGTTAAGATTGTAACTATCGGGAAAAAACCACTCAAGCAAAGTATTCCACAGTCAAGACGTTCTTAACACAAAAGTTACGTTTAGTTAGTTACACATTTACAGAATGTTTCGCTATCTCCAAGTTACCAACATGGTTGCAATTTACACAATAATTAACGGTACAATTTGTGCACATTAACATATCTGCGGTCCATTCACCGCGTACCTTCTGCGTACGCGCATGAGTGGGCATAAATTCAACAGTTCGAATGTTCATGCTTTTTATACACATCAATGGTATTCACATTTCGCTTCGGGTTACTTTCCCACGGAAGAAAATAAAAGAATTTTGAATTGTTCTAGAAAATTCTTAATCCTGTGATTGAATAACGATTTCAACAAACTTCAAAAAGCGGTAAGTAGTAATTGGTTATAATCATATTTTGAAAAGTTAATTTTAACAATAGATATATATATGAACTCTTTATTGCACTTAATTTAGAAAGAAACAAAAGTCACTTAAAACAGTAGCAATTGGCGACCTTATCACTAAAAGCGATCTCTTCCAGGCAACTATAGCATGGAATGAGAGATTTAAGAATAAGGAGGAGGGGAAGTACTAAAAAGGAGTGGTTGCTACTTATATTACGTACAAACTTGTGTGTTGTTTTGAACAAACTTTTTTTAGAAAAATTCTACACTAAAGAAAAAATTCGCTTGGTTAAGCTTGATGCTTGTACGATAGAGCCGCTTGTCTAGAAGAAATTAATTTACTTTGGAGCTCAAAACTTTGGAACTCGGGGAATTCTCACTCAGGCAATGCATTCCACAGTTCAGATTATTATGATAAAAGTTTACTTAAACATCATCGCTGTAGTTTTTGGGAAATCAAACTTAAAACGATATCACTTTTTCTTTATCGTCTTCTCATTCTTGTCAAGCATGGCTTGGTTGCCTGGTAGAAAATGAAAAACCAAGCTATTCATAACGATAAGACCACCATTAATGCTGCTACGTTTAAAATCATCTTTATCTTGTAATTGTCTTAATTTTTCTAGTGTACATAATAAATCGTGTACATCTGCCAGGTCAGATCTTTTAAATAATTAATAATAACTTTTAAAAGATTAACAGAGAAAAAAATGTATTACTTAAGTGGATTACCCACCCACTCAAGTAACATTTCGATTCCACACAGGTAACAGACATCGTAAAATGCGATGAATCCACGAGAACTTCAAGCTTAGGCCACTCAACCTGAATACGTCCAGTAAGTGATAAGGTACACCCACAAAATGAACTCCTGAAGTGCCTCTGACTCTTGTCGCGACCTTATTCCTATACCAGTAGAGGTTGTTTTCGTAGAGCTTATTAAAAAAAATTCAAGGTTGGTGACTACTTTCCAACATGTCAATAAGAGCTTTCGCTATCTGTGACCGAAACTCTGGTTTTGTTTGTTTTACTTGTTTGAACATTCTTTTTTGTGATTCGTATGACGAGATGCGATAGGCTGAGAGCTAGACCACACATTTTATATTGGCAAGGTATTCACAATCTTCTAACATCAAACTGTGTATTTAAATTTTTAGCTTAAACTTAAAAATACGAAGTTTTATGTACTACGGAAAGTACTTTTTATCTTTTAAATGCTTATTATTTTTCCACTTTACAAAGATATTTTTAATATTAATTACAAAATATATTGTACGTGTGTATGGATGAGGTTATTTAATCAAATGACAACAAGAGAGGGAAAGATTGATGAAACAAGGAACGAACTTATATCCTGCATGCTCCATAAACTGGCTATGATGATGAGTATAGCCCTTATAACACTTGGTTAATTAAGTGGCTGAATTCAGGACCACGTTAAAACCAATTTTCCTTGCTTCCCAATTTTGTATGATAGATGTATAGCCCGTAAATGTGTGTAGCATTACGGAATTACAATTCAAATGTAAGTTTATGTTATTAGTTTTGTAAATGGCTATTCCGTTATAAAACTATAAAAAAAATCTTTGGTTAAATTCATAATTACGTTAGTATGTTGGAAAGTGATTCTCACTTTCTTGCCACTTCTTTGATGTTTTGTCAGTAAAGATTTAGGTACTATTCACGTGATATCTACCTGCTACTACTATTCGATCACTGGCTCTCAGCCCATATCATGTTTAGGTATATGATTATTCTGTAAAGCTAAACAACGCTGTCTGAGTAACATGATGTAGGTACGCCTGTTATAACTTGATCCTATGACTTGTATTAGTAAATTTGCGTAATAAGAGAACAGTGTATTCTTGACTTCGAAAAAGGAAGGTTTTCATTTTGGTTTTATGGTTTCTTTCTTTTTGTGTTGTATATATGTTACGTCATAGCTCCGTCAATTGTGAATCGGTAAAGATGATTTTCATTCAGAGATCACACTTTAGAGATAGTCCCATACCGATTATATCGAAATCGATTGCGACGTTTTTTAAAAATTATCAAACAGCAAAAATTTGCATAGCATTGTATTTTACTCTGCAATCTCGCTTTATCATTAGAACAGTGTGTTTAGTTAATTTCACAAAATTTATGAAATTTTCTGAGCTTGCTTTAATATAAGTTGATGTACTGTTTGTATTCAGTGTTTATTTTTCGAAGAAAAATGATTAAAAGTGCTGCTGTTCTGCCGCATACTGACAAAAATCTAAAGAGACCCTCGAACGCGAAGACTTTTAACGTGCACAAGTGTCAAGTGATAATGGACACCAGTTTGCTTTTACATAATAAACCTACTGGTCGTGACTTTCGTTGGATGTGTTAATTTATTAGTAGATTCTGTATGCTTAAAGGGAAAGTTGTTCTCAATGACCTTCATTACGTTAGAGGCGTAAATCTTACGGGTTGTTAGTCCTTATGCGTATTCGAAGTGTTATAAAACAGATTCAAAAGACTATAATAAATTCGATATCTTAATAATATCTAAATGTTTAAGTGTTCAAACACACTCGTTAGATGTGTAATAAAAACAAATTGGTTTTTACTATACATCTAACATACTCCGTGGTTTTAACCGCGCAGTGCTCGTTATTTCCCAGGTATAAAAAATAGTCTTTTATAAGTCTTTTAGACTGTCTAACTGTGTTCCAAATTTCCATTCGATCCGTTCAAGCGTTCCGATGTGATCCATCGAAACTTTCGAGTTTTTAATATTAGTAAGATTTGCCTTCTAATAAATGTAAAGGCCCAGAACAATTTGTTTTTATTTTACAGAATGGTGGGATAAACAAGACATATGCCTAATTGTAAGCAACAAATTATTATGCAAATATTTGAACATGAATAGGTCAAATTTTTGCTTAGCACTGCATTGCGCTCGCCATACATACATATATGTAAGATTATTATTTACCTCTCAACTGTGTAATATTTCTGAAAACATTGCCCTTTGAATAGGATATTAGTAAGCGGTAATGTTTTTATATTCCTGCTTGGTTTTTAACTTAGAAAGATGTGGTGTTTCTACACTAGCAGACTCTGGAGAGAGTTCTTGCAATGAATAATGTTATCATTTTTTAAGAAATATTTATGAGGCAAAGATCTATTATAGGCTATTGAGAGGCCGAGGGTACGACCCTTAGATATGAGGAAAATGGAAGAGTGCGCGATATTCTAAGTGCGTATCATGAAGTGAACGCAATAAATATACCGTAAATAATAGCGAAAAAATGTGATAGCGTAAAGAAGGGTTTTTATCTCACTATGATTATGTTATTTTTCTTTCAATAAATGTTGGTGGACATTTCTTAAACCTACATCGCCTACTTACCTACCTACTTAGCCTACATCGCACCATAAATCACCAATCATATCCTACATCTCATCGTCATTTCCTCTGATTTTAGGACTCGTGTGTGGAGCGTTTGAGTTTGGCGCTAGGTACGGTATTATGTAAAACGCTCTCTCTCTACACACGAGCCCCAAAATCAGAAGAAAATCAAGAAACACTATCTTTCTGTAATGATCTGTTAATTTTTCTTTTAAAATGTTTCATTCGTTCTCTCTTTTTACTAATTTCTGTGGATCGCTGTATTTTGGTTATTTGTATTGCTTGAATATTTACCTATGTATGTTTATTTTTGCTTTATGTATGTATGTATATGTTTATTTATCACGAATATTTATGTCATAGATATATGTATGATATTGTTATGTAGTATATTTTTTTTTGCTAACATAAATAACGACATTAGTATTGTTTTTCTTATTGCTGTTACTTTCGCACCATATCCACAATTTGTATTTCGTTCTCTTATTTTTGACTATTAATGGTTGCCTGGAAGAAATCGCTATACGCGATAAGGCCGCCATTTATGGCACTAGTTATAAGTTATTTAATTTGCTATTGTTTTTTATTGTATATGTGATCTGGTGTGTATAATAAAGAGTTTCTGTCTGTCTGTCTGTCTGTCTGTCATTTCCTGTGATTTTAGGATTCGTGTGTGGAGCGTTTAATCCATCTACATATACTAATATTATTAGACTGAAGAGTTTGTTTGAACGCTAGGTTCTCGAGAACTACTGGCCCGAATTTAAAGGTTATTTTACTATCGGATTGTCCATTTATCGACAGAGGTTATACTATAGAATATGTAACAAAATGCTACCTATCAATAGGAGCAGAGTAGAAATGAAGAATGTAACAAAAACGTGAATAAATATTACTTTTTCAGAGCTTTCGTACCGTGCGTTGACATGACAGCATGTGTCTAAGACTTGCGTTCTATAAACATTTGATAGTATTTTTTTTTCGAAATCCGAGTTTTTACGATCAATTTTCGACAGGTGGCGTAACAGGTAGCTGAAGAGGTTTTTTGTTTGAGCGCGATATTCTCAGGAATTACGATTACTAAACCGATTTCGAAAATTTTTCACCGTTTCGGGATCCCTGAGTGCTATAGGCTGTATACGTAACATACACCGAGATATTTTTCAATAAATGGTTCTGAATGTTAAAAAAAAAAAAAAAAAAAAAAAATAACACGGACTAAGCCGGGGTGGACATCTAGTATAGTATAAAATAACGTAAAAGGTTAGTGACAACTATATTTCTTTAAGTTACCGGCACAAGAAGTACCGGTCCTGTGGATTCGATAGTCTAAACGCAAAGACAATAATAACTAATAACGGTACGCACTACCACGTGCCAAATTATGTTGCTTCCTTGCCTCTATATTATCTGAAGGCACTTCATTTGTATCTGGACACATCTTTTATATACACCACCGTTCAAAGTAAATATTGTATCTATCAAGATACCACTCAATTTTATCAAATAAATCTACTGGAACAGGACTAATAATTCCTTATACGAAAATGACGATAAAACGGCCATAAACATAAAATTTTAATTCCTCCAATCTGTACGTGTACGTTAAACAAATGAAACACAAACAAGACGCATGGCTATCTAAAATTAAATCGACGTATATTCGACAATATTCAGCACTAAATAAACAATTTAAACCCGTATCACAACAAAAAAATCTTTACTTGAATCCCACTTTGTATGAATGTTAAATTATGTTATTGAGATATAGTCCTACACTAAAATTTACGCGGTTGATTGCATTAAAAGTAAAGATAAAAGTTAACGATGTTAATTGACATTTAAAATCGAAAGCCGAAGGTTCACGCATCTCGAATGTATTCAAAGAAATAATGAAAATGAACTGAAAATGTCTGTTGGATTCGGAACGACTTTGGTTTATGTAGAACAAGCTGACGGATCAAACGAAGGGAATTGTTGAATTCCCTTTGATAATAATTTTGAGTTTATATTATACACGGCTTTATGATTTCTCTACTGAAATGGCTTGGCCAGTGGTTTGTACTGTATGTTATTTCGTAGTAGTAGGGGAAGTACACACCTTTGGTAGTTATTCTACTGTCAAGCAGTAATGTGCAAACATTACTGTGGTCCGGTTTAAATGTGATTGTTCCCAGTGAAATTACAAGGTATACATGTTAAACATCTTATATCACTAGGTGACGAGCGCAACGCTAGGTAATGGTTAGGACTCTTCGTATTCCAACAGCTGCGTGCCACTGTGCTGTTATGTGGCAGGTATGTTGCTTATCAACAAACACATGTCCTGTTCGTCTCTTCAGTATATAATAAAATATACTGAAGAGTTACGTATACGTTATTTCGCAATATCTTTGCAGAGCCCACCTTTTTGAATTATTCTGCCGCTACGCTAACCTATAGTGTGTCATCATTGCTGTGTTCCGGTTCGAAGGGAAATGTTTGCAGAGAAATTACAGAGCAAAGAGATGGATCATTATAATTCTTCGTGTAACTAGCCCCGTGCAGTTGTAAGCAGTGATTTGGACTCTTCACGTTCAAGTAGCTCTGTGACACTGTAGCTGTTAGGGGCAGGCGTGTTGCGTGTCAACAGGTACATACGGTACAAAATATATTGGTTGTCTCGTCATTCTCTATTACACAAACATTTAACTAAGGAGTAAGACGAGCAAAAATGCCTGTTGCCAATTTAATATTACTATGCACATAGATTTTTTACAGTTTAATAATAGGTTTGCACTTAATCGCTTTATAAGATAGAATTTTTAATTCTATTAAGCCACTCCACAGACTCCGTGGGTCCAGGATCCGTGAACTTTGTTATTTGGGTACTTTCTTTAAAATATTTATTGGATTAGGAGAAGAGGAAAATAGGGGGAGTTGGGAACGTTTTAGTCCGGTGTCATCTGTTGAGCCGATCAAAACCGGTTAGGATGCAGTTAGTAATCGACTCGACATTGTTATTTGCTATTTTCTACGCCGCCTCACTCCGGCTCAGAGCTTCCACCACGGTCGCATTTCTCTCCTTGATAGATTTCAGAAAGTAGATAATATAGGATTGTTCATAAGGAATTTATATTTTTGACGAAACCTTGATTAAACCATTAGGGATATGCTATGCTATGGCATAATGCTTACGCATTTCTAGATGGCCAATGGTAAATGCTCACGCATTTCTAGATGACCAATGGCCATTGTCCCAAGTTTATCCGAAAATTTCTTGTCATTCCCGAGCGTGACGCCATAATTCAATTCACAACCCACGAAAAAACTGTCTGTGGTACGACAAAAGAATTTTTCACTGCAAAAATACAAAATTATTACAAAAATAATTTTATGGGTCCTGGTTGAAAATCGAACCCACGATGTACGTATAGTTTAGACACATAGAAACTGTGTATTCCGCGACTGTGAACTCCGATGTGTGTCCGATGTGACGATGTGAACTCCACGACCGGAGGGTCTACCGCCTACTCAACTGTCTTAGCTTCGATATAGGTCTCTCTTTTCTTTTCGCTTGAAATGATAGAGACAGCAATAGCAAAGCCATAGCCGAGTTAGTTAGGTGGTAAAGGGATGGTAGAGATTCCACTCATGTGCGGTACAACAGTTATTACACTAACTACTAGCGGATCGCCTCGGCTTTACACATGGTACATAATATAATGCATTTGGCACTCGAAGATCTCGAGCATATCAACTACCCAACCGAGATTTTATTTAATTGGTCCAGTAGCTCCTGAGATTACCGTGTTCAAACATAAAACTTATTCAGATTTATAACATTAGTATTTATAGATACGACTACACACGCTAATTACCTTATACATGTACACTTATCTAAATTAGCAGAAGATCAGCAAAATTGGCAATGGGGAGTGACGGCGTATATCTTGCAGTAGGCTGAGGAAGCTGATGATGATGACGTGTTGCTGTCTAAATTTCCCCCATTAAACAATAAGCAATAAAGCAGAATATTATTGTAATGTGAGAGTTTCTGCTACTATCCGTCCATAAATTATTTGTTGTTAGAAATTAAAACAAACTTGGAAACTGGTAGTTGGACAAACAGACGCTCCGCTGTAGAAAGTGTTTGTTTGGTACATTTTTAATTGAACGTGCCAAGGGAAAGATGTTTCGGTGCTAGAGAAAATGTTTTGAAGTATTTATTCTATTTGTATTAAGTATTTATTCTATTGTATTTACTAGGTTGGCTTCGAAAATCCAGGATTAATGAGTTTGTTCTTTATGTCGTAGGTCATGGGTTCGATTCTCACTATCAGGTATGAACAGTGATATAGACTATGAACTGGCAACACACTAACTTAGAGCCGCCACGAGTTGTAAAAGAGAGATCTTCACGCCTCAGAATGTGTTTAACTTGTACTTGTACTTAATAGCTTGATTAATGTTTTAATGCTCTCGCGCTTACTCGCCTAGCGGTCTGCCAGGATGACTGGCCTAGTAATATATATAATATATTCGCATAGTAATATATTTTAAAATATTGTACTTTTTTTTAACTTTTGTAGGTTTACACTTGACCGCCATCTTTCCTGAAGTTAAGCGAAACCACGATACGGTCTACGATGGAGCGAAGAAACCTAGAAGACACCGATTTACTGTCGATTTGAAGATATAAAGAAGTACTTAATGCTATAGATACTCGTAGATAGATAAACTCGTTATTACACTAAATAAAACAAAAAAAAACTTTAGAAACAGGAAACAACCTAAAAATAGAAAATTTTGTAACAATTGGAAACGTACAAAAAATAACGTAATAACGTTTTTGGCAGCTTTGATACAACCTCCCATTCACCAACCCGCAATGGGCCAGCGTGGAGGATTATGGCCTTAACTCTCTCCTTGCGAGAGAAGGCCCGAGTCCCAACAGTGGGAACATTTAGTGGGCTGTTGATGATGATGATGATGACAACCTGTAAAACGGCCTCGCTTTCAGCTTTTACGCAGTGAGTATTCATTCCACCTAAGCTTACGCTAAACTATCGTTCTTAAAAATGTCGCAGTTCCTAAAATTACATAAGTTTAGGGTTACTGGAATTTCAGTCTAATACTTCTTTGAAAGATACATTTGGAAGTACTTTCATGGTCGATTGTTATGATGGATATTTTTAGACAGCATCCTAAAAGCAAAAATTTAATTTAGCAACCCAGGCTCGACCATTATTCAACTTGTTTATTCCATCGTCCGTTATGTCTTGCTTCTTGCTTTTAAAATATTTTTGCCACAGTTTGGTGCTAGAAGTTGAATTAAATGTAAAATATAAATTAATTACTATGCAAAATAAAATACAATACGGAGTTTCACAGTTCCCCTATTGACGTCATACAATACACATCCAACATCTAACTCATGCTTACTTATAATTACTAACCCCATTTCTACATTTAAATATTTTCTTTCTTGGTTATGTACTTCTCTGTTTGTACACAAATAAAAATGATTTCTATATGTCTAAACTATACGTACATCGTGGGTTCGATTTCCAACCAGGACACATAAAATTATTTTTGTAATTAATACGTATTTTTGATGTGGAAAATTCTTTTCCATCCCACCAGCTCGGAAAGAGTACTTTTGCTCCTCGATTTCAGGGCGCAAAAGTCGTTTTTACCCTCTAGAGGTTAAAGTAAATTTGAATTTAGAACATCGTGTGTACTGAGGTTTTGAATTCAAAACATAATTCAACCTATTTATTTCTACCTCCTTGGTGCCGAATGCATCATATTTTTTTTTTAATATGTTAAAAACTCAGACTCGGAACCTCCTTGGTGTGCTTACTTTTTTTTAATTTGCTTAGCGCGAAAACATTTAAAAATTTGCATTTAGCCATTTCCTCGCTGAGTTGGAATGAAAAGATACGTGTTTCACTCGAGTGCAAAGATTTTTTACCTTGTGCTTTTTTGACTCCCTTGCTATGCTCAGAATTCTAATTTTGAATCACGAGCGCAGCGAGTGCGAGTCATCCGAATTGAGCACGCGGTTAAAAATCAACTTTGCACTCTTGTATAACAAATAACTATTGTCGCACCACAGACAGATTTTTCGTGGGCTGTAAATTAAATTCTAGCGTCACGCTCGGGAATGATAAGAAATTTTCGGATAAACTTGGGACCATGGCCATTGGCCATATAGAAATACGTGAGCATTTACCATTGGCCATCTAGAAATTCGTAAGCATTATGCCATAGCATAGCATATCATACATAGCATAGGTGGCCATGGTCATGTCACGCCTTCCGGTTTCACCCGCGTAGTTTCCAAAGTAAGCTATCAAATTTTGAGTTGTAGGTACTTAATTAAGTTTTCACTTCTATCGGCAGTTCTTGACTGCCATTTTTTTTTCTCTATGTCTGGGTATGTATGGCTTAGAAACTGTTTAAATATTATATTATCCTTTTAGTTTCCATAGTAGGTACAAGATGTGCTCAGTTTAGGGATGGATGGTGTAGTGTGAAAAATACAGATAAATACTATATTTTTTAAAACATTAGTTCAGTTTTCTCTTTCTCATTTTACAACATTTTAAAGGACCATTAACATCCCACCTGCAACAAAGTGCTTCTATCAAACCGATCGACTATCACAGACGCTTATAAATCAACATAATTACAACTTAACATCGAATAACCCGATGGTTACAAGTCGACATTTTCTAAGAGAAAGTGAATCATTTTATTGCGAATACCTCCAATAAACAGGTTTTGTGCCACGAAAAAGAAACTACTAGGCGTGAACTATATTTTATATTCGGTTCCTAAACTTTGTTGAAAGCAAGAGTGAATGAGATTTTAAATCGGTTGGGTTTTGTCAAAGCGTGGCAAATCGAGAATTTAGTGTCGGATGTAGGAAATCTTCGACACTTTCGCGTGCAAATATTCTGATTGTGTTGAGTTGAAAGATCTTTATGCAACTAACGCAAGTAAGAGTTTAATGTCTTCATCATATAGGTATCACATTATTTTTGTGGGCTTGATTATCTTTAGGCATTGGTCGGTCTATGGATATTTCAGATGTGGTTAGTGTAAGTAGGTAATCAGCTATGTTGTTCGCGTTGTAATTTTAATCGTTTCATTAAAAAAAATTATATGCCCTGCTCATAAAAAAAATACTCGTAAAACCTAAATAAATTTGTCTAAAATGTAATAATTTTGATTTTTTTACACGGGTCTTTAGTATACCTAAATCTACATTATTACGTAATACGTAATGTAGTTTTACACTGCAATCTTAATTTGTAATTTACGTAGTACGTACAACAAGTACATCTGGGTAATCCATAGACTAGTAAAGGCCTAGAGATAATAAAATAGTATAATAAAGCTCACTACCAGCTTTCCATCCCACGGTTGCCAGGAAGAGAAGTCGCTTTTATCGATAATGTTTATGTTTTATAAGATTGTTTTGTTAAGTGCTCTAAAGAGATTATCCATCTATTTATCTACCAGTTGAGATTGCGCACTGCATGTTGGTAAATGTCATTACTAAGCTGAATGGCAATGTAACGTTGTAGAAAATAAACACCAGCTTTTTGGTCACGCTTTGTTTTTCGTTTGCATATGAATTTTTACTATCCTAAGCTATATTTATATTTATATAAATATAACTTATTTGTGCTCCCAAATATTTTTTAAGCTCAATTTTGTCTTTTTGAGTTAGGTATATTACTGTAATATAAAAAAATCCGTACTGCCCATATTGTGTTCCGATTTGTCTCTATTAAAAATGTTCATCCCAGATAATGTAGGTTTATAACATTGAATGAATTTTTCAACTCGATCTAGTAACTTCAGAGCCTATTCGATGCAAACAAATAATCAAATTTTTCCTCTTTATAATATAAGTGTAGATGTTTCTTAATTAGCGTATTTTTTGAGTAAATGGATGGAATATGCCCGTTGTATTTATGTTATGTTATTCTATTGCTTTAGATCAGAAGATGAAATATTTATTAATACACATATTTATCAGGTACCTATTAAAAAAATTGTTGAATTTCCGAAATGAGTCCATTGATATCGATACAATTTAAATTAGAGATAGAGTTCGGGTTTTGAAGTATGTCTACATTAGAGTAAATAATTTCAGGGAAAATACTGAATAAAACTCAGGCTCTCTAATCACTGACTTAGCTATAAATTACAATATTCTACTTATATTATAAATGTCAAAGTTTGTATATTGGTATCTTTGTTGCTCAATCACGTCGTAACGTCTGGACAAAATAGGTTGAAATTTGGAACACAGTTAAATTTAAGTCTGGAAGAACACATAGGCTACTTTTTATCCCAGGGAAATAACGGCAACGGGAACTACAGAGGGCTTCTGCTAGGTCGTAAATAAACAAAAGTAACTCAGACTCAAATAGTATGGCGAAAAAAGGTTCTCAAGTGGCGACCACGAACCGGAAGACGCAGTGTTGGACGGCCTCCCACTATACGGACAGATGACAGGTTGCGGTCGCTGAAACCGCTGGTTGCAGGTTGCGCAGGATCGTTCGTTGTGGAAATCTAGGGGGGAGGCCTATGTTTAGCAGTGGACGTCTTGCGGCTGATGATGATGAAGTTTGTTATATGATGATATGATAATATGGATTTTAAACTTTTACAAAGTAAAAGTATTATTATCATAATATGATTATATATTATCATAAAACAAACTTCATTTGTTTACGAAAATTTTGTTCACACAAAACTAATGTCCATTCTGACACAAAAGGGCCCCGTCACCCACACACTCTACAATTAACCACAAAAGAAAGATTGCTGCTTCGAAGAATGTAAATTGACTTTATATACCTCGCCCAAATAACAATCGAGTTTTTGTTTTATGGTTGAGATACTAGAAAAATGCACATTCAACGGTAAAAAATACTGCATTTCATGCCAATGAAAGGTATTAAAATCACATAGTTTGTGTTGTGGTAGGGTTTTGAGGCGAGTTCGAGGAGTTACCATACCGCCGGTATTCTTCCGTCAAGAGTAATGACCAAATATTTGTGAAATCCGGTTTAAAAGACAATTTTATCATTTCTGGGTGACGAGGACAGAGCTAGATAGTGATTTAACTCTTCATGTTCAAATAGGTGTGGTAGGCCAATTAAACGTACCGCTTCAATAAGACAGCGAGGGGTCCAAATTAACGAAAATATCATCATTGTATAAAAAAAATAAAAGTCATGGTGGTCTAGTGATCACAACTTGCGATTCGCATTTTGCGAAGTTATAGGTTCGAATCCAACCTGCATTTTTACATATTTATCTAAGTTTATCATTGCCATTGGCATGAACGGTGAAGAAAAACAGAATGTTCCAAGATTTTTTTGTGGTCATGCATCGTCGGCTAATCTACAATGGGCCAGCGGAGTGGAAGGCTCCATTTCCCAGCACTGGGTGAACATTTAGTAGACTGTTTGCTATTGTGCTTACTTACACATTTTTCTTGTATTTTTATCGTGATAACGTCTACTAAATTGATGAAAGCCGGCTGCATGCACGAAAAAGTGTCCCGTTACGCTCATTGTGCGCTTGATTTAACCAATTTTTTTTGGAATGGGCTCGACTGATTTCGATTAAATACAAATAGGTATGATAATATATAAAAAATATGGTTTGAATTTTTTCAAATTTTAAAACGGATTTTTTTGTTTCGAAGCGTATTTACTTTCCACAAAGTTCAATTAAGGTTCAACCGTCTTCAAGTAATAGATGAACATCCATAAAAAAATATTTTAACGAATTAAAATCTACTCTATGAAGTCTGTTAAAAAGCAAAAAAATCGAAATCTATGGTTAAAAAGAAAAGAAGCGATGTATAAAAGATTAAGCTATTCAGATGACTCGATGACTCAAAGTTGTTTCAAACTATCTATCCATTGAGACTGTCAAGTGTTTGTATTTTTTCTCGGCCGCTATTGTGCAGAACTGCTTGACACGGCCCGTTGGCCATGTTCTTTTGTGTCCCATATTCCCAATGACATCGTTCTTTCAATTCGGAAATGTTGGCTACTGGTTGTCGTAAATACAAATAATATAGTGAGAACTCGTAGCGCTCTGCAGTTTGACCCGCGTAGTTGCAGTTCTCCTTATTTTCCCGTGTTAAAAACAATGGCACTGATGACTAGGTATACACTAATTGTGTTCCGAATTTCAACCCCTCTACCACCTAACTAAATCGGCTATGGCTGTGTTATTGACATCTGTCATCTCTGTCATTTCAAGCGAAAAGAAAAGAAGAGAAACGTCAAAGCTAAGACATTTTTCGTTTGGCGGTAGACCCCCTGATTTGTTCAGTCGCTCCGACGTGATTGAGTCACAAAAATCCGAACCTACTTTCGCATTTATGAAATTTGTAGGAGTAGTAAGATTCGCAGAATTACTGCTTGGTGATACAATAACTAATGCAGCTAACTTAAAAACGGTGCAGGCAAGTACCGTGACCAAATCGACATTTACCTAGAATCTTTCGAGTTCATGTGCCCAGCCCATACTGGGCAAGCGTGGTGGATTATGGCCTGACGAGAGTCAAGAGAACGAGAAACAGAGAGAGAGAACAAGGAATCATCATTCCTTGGGAGAGAAAGCCCCGAGTCCCAGCAGAGGAAACAATTAGTGGGCTGTTTATGTGCAATAACTGACTAAAATTCATCAGCCGCAAGACATCCACTGTTAAACATAGACCTTCCCCCAGATTTCCACAACGAACAGTCTGCGCAACCTGCAACCAGCGGTTTCCAGCGACCTTTGTGAGATCACCTGTCAATCTACTAAACTAAGACTAAAGTTATTTATCAGATATCTGTTAAATATGGCCAAAGTGGCCTTGACCAATTTATCTCCCTGGGGCGTGATATTGATCGTTCCACCCTTATTACGAGGCACCGCACGGTTCATTGAGCCCGCTCATAATAACGACACGACTCAGCCTGCTCTTTACGATCCTTTTATGGTTAAAAACTTACGTGCACGAAACATACTTACCCCTTGTTTTATGCTCGAAGTATTTTTCATATACGAGTATTTCGTGTCTTGGTAATGTGATACCGATACTGTGTGTTGTAAATTACTTACCAAATATCGTCGTGTTTCAAACAAATTTTATTTGGGTACGATTTTCGTCGGTCGTTTTGCTTAACAGACGCTTTAAAACTCCCAAAATAATAGAGTTTTAAAGCGCCCGTTAAGTAAAACGGTTTGCGGAAAGTGTCTGGGAATATTGGGGCCTTATTTTTAAAGATATTGTCTATAACATACGTGAACATCAGTTATCATAAAATATGTGAAGTAATGTATTTTCTGGACCCCATATCTCAAAATTGTCCGTTTAAGCAAGTTAGCGGGTAAGCATGTGTTCTTAGTACGTACTAACTCTACTCAATCGCCCACATTTCACCCATCAGAAAATACGTGACGTCTGGCGGCTCTGGGATCTTACTTTAAAAAGTATAATTTTAGAAGTGGGTTAAGGTGGTATTTTAAAAACAGGAACTCCGTGGGTGCAACTGCGGGGCGCTGATAGTAATAATCTTAATTGCTAGTTGTGGCTAATTTTTATGCATATCAGACGCTTTTTTTAAGAATACGGACAAAGGTCATAAACTCGTATGTTGTGATATTAGAAATTTAGAAATATCCTAATAGCCTCGAGTCCCGGCATACGCATAAGAGATTTGGCATACGAGATAAACCCTCTTCTCATATTCTTTTCCTTTGTCTCTCTCCATTTATTTCTTCCTCTCTTTCTAACCAAATCGCATGTTCAGTTTTCCTATTTTTGGTTCTCCATTTCATTTTGTGCTTGACCTTGTTATATGTTTGCTTGCACTTCCCCATGTCCCTATATGCATACAATTTTCTCATATTATGAAATAGCAATCTTGTTCAAAAACCATTGTAAACTTTTTACGATTACGTCCATTAATCACATCTACAAATTACAACGTGGGTTTCTTCACACTTTAATCCAATAAAATACCAAAAGATATGTCCAAACACGGCTTTGACGGCAGATCAAAACCCACATACGTGCCACTAAGTCTCTCGCAGCATAGTATTGCGCTTCATCAGTCCATTTTTATGGTTTTACTGCTTCCACGGACCCTACATAGTGGTATACATAAAATATCTAGCCAGACTTGGTAGAGCTTTGGCTGTCTGCTATTTGTCATCATTTTCTTCGAGTGTGTTAACGAGTTGGTACATAAATTCTATTAATATTATAAATGTTTAGAGTTTAAATGTTATTACTCAATCACGTAGTAACGTTTGAATGGATCTGGTTGAAATTTGAAACATAGTTAGATAATAAGTTTAGTCTGGAACAAATAGACTTTTTATCTCGGGGAAATAACGTAAACGAGAACTATGCGGGGTAAACCGCGGGATGGTGCTAGTACTCGTTATAATTATAAATATGATGAATTTACCGCAGTATTATAATAATTAGTAAATGATCAGAAAATACCAATAATATGACCGTATTTACAATACGACCTTAAGAATCTTGTTTTTGAGCAAATATTATGAAAAAAATATAAGAGCACATTTAGTATTATATTTTGTGCTCATAAACGTTTGTGTTTTGTTGTTCTGAAAATATTACAAAACAAAACAAGATTAGCTCACTCGAACAACTTCTCGAAGAACACCGCATTTGTCACCTATACTTACACATAGATTTTCTATATTTTTGCGCACCAATTATGCATCTAAAAACCAATTTCTTTAAACTAGAAATTGATGTAACCTAATTGTTAGTTTTAAGTGTTTAAAAGTGTGTTTATAAATATGATTAAGATCTGGCCACGATTTGGCGACCTACAATGTATCTGGTTATATACAGAGGGGGAACGCAGCGAGCCTTTTGAGCATATTCAGGCAGGGAGGCATTGCGGGGTAGTCTCTTTGGTACTTGAATTTTTGTGTTTTTGATATAAAATTAGTAGCAATATTTATTTTAACATGTACACATGTATTTAAACCACATAATATATTTATTACTATATATTATATTATGTTACCATAATCTTATTCATTTTAAGATTAAATTATATCAGTATAATATTATTTAGGATATTTCTTTAAGTCAAGAGCGATGATAGGGCAAGCTATACTGGTCGTTACCATAACCTGAATCCGACGTAGACAGCCCGGATCCAAGCTGCAGGTTGAATGGTCGCTCGTTTGTCGACTGCCGGTATGTATCAAACATACATTACCTACAAATTATGTAGCTGTGCGACTCTTTACCAGATTCCGCCTTTTCTGTAGGTTAGTGATGACAGCTTCGCATGATGATTACCGAAATGCAAGTCCATATGTCCATAGCACAGTCCTTCTAATATTATTAAAGTAAATGTTAATTTTGGGACCTATCATAAAGGGGGTATTGCCCATAGTCGCCACGCTGGACATGTTGCAGGTTGGCGACCGCAGTGCCGTGCCATCTTATGCATGTGACGCTGCTGCCCGTCACAGCTGTATTTACAGCACGGCTATTTGGATGGTTATCCCGCCATCGGTCGGTCGTCAGAGCCTCGTTTGTTGGTCGGCAGGGTGCACCACGGGCAGGTGAGGTTGACAGTTTTGGGGACACTTAGATGTTGAGATCCCCTTACACCTCCTGAAGTGTTGCTCTACCACGACTGAACAGTTTAAAAGTTTTTAAATACAGTTAGAATTTAGGCTAGAGCTGGACATTTTCATTACTGCAAAATAACGAAAACCATGACTACCCGGTACAGATTGCAGTGTTCCTTGTACATATTATTATAAATACATTTGATGTTATTCTGTTTATACTTACAGGGTCTCTAAAAGTAGACTACAATTTAATTTTATACAATGTTATTCTGTAAATATTTATAGGGTGTTTATAAGTAGACTATAATTTAATTTTATATAATGTATTTTATGTATATTTAATTTTATATATGTGCGTACCTACATACACATCAAAACTGCAAAATAACTACGGAACTATGCCGGTGAAACCATGGGTCGCTGTTATATTTAACTAGATGTCCGCCCTGGCGTCGCCCGTGGTACATAAATAGCACTCATCAGGATCCCGTACAGATACAACGGTAAAAGAATGACTGAAATCGGTTCAGTCATTCCTGAAAATATCGCTTTCAAACAAAAAACCTTTTCAACTACCTGCTACGCCACCTGTCGGAAATTGGTCGTACCAACTCAGATTTAGAAACAAATTTCATTAGCAAAGAAAGGTTTTCAAGAGGTATTCAAGATGCAATAGAGGTATTCAAGAGGTATGTAACCTGTGATATTCAATGACGCAATCTTAGACACATACTGTCATGTGTCATGTCAAAGCACGAAACGTACTTACGAAAACTCTGAAAAAAGAATATTTTTCCTGATATTGTTACTATTTTGATTCATGCTTCGCTTCTATTAAAAGGAGCGTTATGTTCTATAGACTATAGCCTTCCTCGATAAATTGACTATCCAATAGAAAAATAATCTTTCAATTCGGACCAGTACTTCCCGAGATCCTAGCGTTCAAACAAACAAACTCTTCAGCCTTATAATATTAGTATAGATTAAACATATAACTTAGTTATCATAATAATTTTCATGTTCAAAAAAATGCTGTTTTAAATAAGAAATGATCTGTTAGTCGGAGATCGGCGAATGATATACTCGTAAGGTGTTTTATTTACTTTTTTAACTTAATCAATGTAATCATTTTAGCTGTAAATCAATTTAGGAATAACGTTTTATAGGAAAATAACGTGTTTTAAGTAACGTTTTAGTACATTCAAAACCGTATATTTCTCGCAAAGTTACTGATTAAAGAGTCATCTCAAGATTGAGAGCGTATTGCACTAAGGTTTAAGAGCTCAGGTAGTACCAGTAGTCGGTTAGAAGTATAGGGCACTTATGTCCAACTTATTGATCCCTAGCTAACAAAAGCTTCGGTAATCATTACAAATTAAATGACAATTCCATTTCCTTGGAATCTGATTTACGTAGTTATTTTCAAAATTAATTTCTCGTAACATTTTGACTGAAAAATTCTACCGGCAGCTAATAAAGTTTTAAACGAGTTCCTAAATCCACAATATCCGGTCGTTTGCCGTTTACAGCCAGATTTCAGCTCGTCGGAATAATTTACGAGCTCCACTGTACTTTCCTCGAAATGTACAAAATTAATTTAATAATGCTTTTGTTAATAAAGGTGTTAGCGTTAAAAGCTTTTGGATTTCAGCGAATGTTTGTGATAAAAATTTAGGTGTGGTATCATTATAGCTATTGATTTCAGGATAACTTCGTTCAAAGCGACAACTGAAACATAATCCTACTTCTTATTAATATTATAAATGTGATAGTACGTGTGTTTGTTGTAAACGTGATTAATTGTAGAGCACCTATGGTAAAATCCGAACAGAAATGTTCGACACGTATGACTTCAAATGAACTGAAAGACACAAACATGTTATCAAATAATAATAATTGGTTAGAAAAATAAAGGTACGAGTTTTTTGTAACCCTTGAGAAAATGTTTAGGCACTAGCAAAGAGATGATCGGTGTGAGTAGATCCAACGATATTGCTAAAACCTAAAACCGACTGATGGATTAGTAAAAGAGTAATCAGCAACCCAGTAAAATGTTAAATTGTATTATATTTAACATTAAATAGGTAAATATCAAAAACATTCCTTCACAAAATTCTACGAAATTCTTATTATTCTTATTAATTTGGTAAACATTTTTTTCATTTCCCCTCCTGCTGTAATTTACATGTTATTAAAGGATAACAATCTTTTGCCTTGAACAAAATAGAACGAGTAATTTATTCTGTAACTTGGTTTAGACATCTAAAATATTAATTTTCAATGTTATCCTTATGTTAAAAACAACTGAAATCTGTAAAATAATTATAGGCTTGAGGCGGTAAATAAATGATTAAGTTAACTTACTCATAATATATTCCTGCCTAAAATCAGCAAATGAAAGTGTTGGCGCCTCAATTATCACAATTTTCCTTAGGTTTGAAAAATAACACAAGAAAAAATTGTGCTTAATCACCACCATGTTCTTTATTTACCTTTACCTTTAAATCTCATTGTTTTAGTAATCTCTATACATAAAAACTTTATATTTGTTTGTGTACGCTTCAAAAACTCAAAAAGTTCTGCACCGATCGAACTGAAATTTTACAGTGATATGTAATCCGCATCAAGGATTGTTTTATCTAATTTTTGCATCACAATGTGCCACAGCAAAGCGTGGCAGGATACAGCTAGTACGTCAATATTTGTGTTCAAACAATTCAATTTACAACAGTTTCATTCACTTTAGTATCTGTGACATGCATTGTCTGTTCTGGTAGTACTTAGTACTGTAGCGTGTAGTATTTTTGTAGTACTCAATTTGTTTTAATAGGCAGTTATAGTGACTGCCGATATAATTATCAACTTATAACTCAGAATTTGGTAGCATTCTTTGGAAAGTATGCGGGTGAAAACGTAGGGTGCTGCTAGTCTGGAGTCTTCAAAGCTTTTTGTCGTCTACATAAATCTTCTAAGCATGACCATCTAGACTACACGGTCATAGTTAGATGTGTAATGGTAACCATGGTAACACGCATAACAAGCATTCCTAGACGGCCATGGTTCCGAGTTCACCCGAAGATTTCTTTCATTTACGAGCGTGACACCTGAACACAATTTACAGCCCACGAAAATTCTGTGTGTGGTGTGCAATAAGAAGTATACACTTCGAAAAATTCTTCAAATTCCAATCAATATAGGAAGCAGGATGCCTAAGAGCAATAAACCGATGGACTTCCTATTTTTAGTGCATCCAGCGGTCACGTAGCACTGGAATGCTAAGAAAGTGTGCAGATACGTGAGAGCGTCAAACAACCGATTGTGATTCTCGACGCGAGCTAATTTGGATTCGCGGGAGATGTCTTGCACTTTAGTTATTCTGTGGCAACGCGTGGACGTAGGAAATAATTAGAACTTACTTGCTATTACTTTGAGGTAAATTTACATATATCTAATATTTACACAATACATATTATGATTCTTACTAGCAGCACCCCGATGTTTTCCCTACGTAGTTCCTGTTAAGTTACGTGGTTAAAAAATAGCCTATATGTTCTCTCAGACTATAATCTACTTGTTTTTTTTATAATAATAAGTAATTTATTTATTTCCATAAGAATAGTAGCACATAAGTAAACAAAAGTATATATTTCAAATAGTGTCACATCTGGCTCTGCAGTTGATATGATGGGTCCCAAACTAGGCAACGCCTGTATTTTGAGCAGCCCGTGGGTAGAATTTTTATCAATAGATTAAGAACTGAAGCGGATTACACAGGAAGTTTCAATTACTTTATAATAACATAGTGGATTTTAAGATAATGTAATACACTTAAAAAAAATTCAACACGATCAATTGTTTAATAGTTATTTATGATTTCAAGCGTTCTGACCCCTTTTCAAGTATCAGAATTAAATTAAATTAAAGTTAAGTATCAGTTAGAATGAGTAATTTATTCCAAATTTAAGCCCAATCCGTTAATACGTTACGACGTTAATGAGCAACAAACATCCAAACATTGATATATGTATATATAGTATTAATAAGTAGAATAAGAACAGGATAATACGTTGTTTTTGGAAGTTTTTACTCATTCTTTGGTTTTGCTAGGTTAAAAAGTAGATTTGTTTATTTTATGTATTTTCCCCGATTACCTATTCTATTGGGTATTTTTACTTGTTTTGGATTTTTCTTGCTATTCATATTGTATTCCTAATGCAGCGTTTCTCAATCTTTTTTGGTGACGGAATCCTCTTGGAGAGTGACATACTTGAATAAAAATAAATAATTAATTTTTTTAATATTTGTTTTTTTTTGTGTGAAACCCTTACATGGAACCCTCATCTAGGTGTCACACCCTCGTTCACTCCTACTTTGATATCGGCAACAGCAAAAGAGTTCTGCACTAATTGAAAATGAAGATCTAGAATTTAGATTGAGACTATTATTTGGAATCTACCCGGATGTAAACAATCCCGTAGCTACTTAGAAAACTTATACGTTTCAATTTAATTTTTGTTCTGCCGTGTCTGATTATTCCCATCTCTCAAGCTTGACGAACAAACGCGAGCCTAAATGCGCTTTGTGAATATAAACATCCACTCGACTGACCGCCTTATGAGATCAGATCGGTGAAAAGAGCGCGTCTTTAAGAAAAGTAAAAGCTGGAGATTAGATGTAGTGTTCTCAAAGCGCAAATAATAACCCAATAGAAAAAGGAATGACCATATAGGAATGTTTTTACACCAAATTATCATGGCTCGTAAACAAAAGCAAAGCAAAGTTCAAAATTTCCTAATTATTTTTTCCAGCAAGTTAGCCACTTTTCTCTTCACCTAACTAATATAATAACGGAATTGTATTTGCCGTTGTTACCTACTTATACATATAAATAATTTACATGTTAAATGCAAATCGTAATGAGATTAAAAGTCATCTTACAAATTAACAATAAATAGTAGATTGTATCATAAGGGAGCAAAATAATATTTTACGGCGAGGGCGCTTTTTCTGAAGTAATCATTTTTGAAAATTACTTAGCCAATATGACCTGGTTTGTCCTACCTCTTCAGTGAATAAAAGTCCAGAAGACCATCCTAATGCTGAAACGAAATTACGGTAACATTACCGAATGGAAGCCATTACCAAAAGTTGAAGTTGAAGTTGAAGACCTGGTTTGAGTAACATATTCAGAATTATAACTTATTTTAAAATTTAGATAAGCGGTAAAACTACGCAAACGTTATCGAACCCGTTACCTGTTACTGATTTGTTTAAATACAAAATGTCGCCATAAAAATGTAAGCACCATCAGATGAAAATCTGACAAGTGAGATAATCTAATCTCATGATTATAGGTTAGGGTAGTTTATATAATCTAACGTCATAAGACAGTTTTTACCAATCTATAGTGACATATTTGTACATATTGTAGTAACCTTCTTAGAACAAATTATCACTATAAATCAAGCGAGATGGCGGTCAAAACTTAATTCTTAAAATTTAAGCAATGCTATATCTAATATACTAATGTTAAACTAATCACTACATAGTATAAAAGGAAGACACTCCCCGCGTCTATCCGTCTCTATATTCGCTTAGATCTTTAAAACCACCAAAACATATTTTGATATGGGTTTTTCAATAGATAGAAGAGGCAGGTTTATATATATAAGAAGTCCATAAAATGGCAGAGAAACACGGATGATTTTAAAGGTTTATAATATAATATTAAAAATAAACACTTTTTTGCGCTTACACTGCAAAAACTTCAAAAGATCTACAAAAAAGTATGAAATAGAAATGTCTATCTCTTAGTAATAGCCCATAATAACCATTTTTATGAGTACTTATATTTAGTATCGGCATTGCACCCTTGTGAAGCCGGGGCGGGTCGCTAGTAATAAATAAAATTTGAACGAATTCTAATTTTAAACTCCTAAAGTACTTGATTAAGTAATAACTTACTTCATAAATCCGGTGTTACGTGTTTCACATTCCGGATATACTGTTCTCGTGCCGGATCTGACGCACTTTGACATTCTTAGGATTTTTGTGACAGAGAAATTTCTTATCACGTAATATTAAGGCGAGGTGTCGGCATGTTTTACCAATGTTATTTCTATTTTCATCAATAGTTAATAAAATTTAAATTAACTACAGTAAGCGAAGTAAGAATTCTAATGTCTCTAATAGAGTTTAAGGTGGAAAATGTATGTTCAATGGACACAAAGAGAGTAACTTTAATTCCTATTGAGTAAAACTGTATTTTCCTCACATTTACTGGTGTTTTTGTTGTTATTGTCGTGCAGCGAAATCGTCTTATGTTTTACAATCCGATTATTTCATCACTAGTGTTAACGGGGAAGAAAAATGACGTGTAGAAACCGGTAAATTCCATAGAAGGCATATTTCGAAGTAATTCTCCAACCCGCACAGAAAAGACAAAACCATGAACCATCTTATACTTCAGGGTGAAGAGTGCGGTGCTTGGGAGGGATTTAGACTTTCCGTGACACCTTTTTTTTATTTATTTTTTAACTTTTATAGGCTTACACTTATACTTGACCGCCATCTTGCCTGATGTTATGCGACGATGCGGTCTACGATACAAGCCCGTGAACAAAATTTATGGGTCAAATGAACCATCAGGAGATCTATATATGATCATAAAAGGGTATAAAGTAATAAGATTCAGCACTATGCCGTAACTTGTAAGCTGTCACTTGTCACCAATGCCGTACATCATCTAATAACCAAATTTACTCTGTAAATCGTCGGAAAATCAAGAATTTTTCCGACAAACCACATTAAAATTTTGAAACTTATAACTTTTAAGTTAAAATACCTCTTCTAATCTATTATTCCGCAACGCCGTACAAAAATCATGCGACAAGGAGAATATTACTTTATACTCTTCTATCATCCTACATAGGTCTCCTGGTGGTTAGTTCATTTGACCCATAAATTTTGTTCACGGGCCTGCAGTCTATATATTCAAATTTAATATGTAGAACAACTATTCAGTCGGCAGGTCTTTGCCGATGTAGGTTTCCTAGCTGACGGCTGCAGTGAAGACAAGTTGACAATCGACTTTTAAATCCAGTTGCTATCAAAAGAAATATATCCTTTTCATCCTCATCAGAGCCACTTATGTCGTATTTTGCACACATTAACCTCATCAGTAAAGATATTCATGGCCCAGAGTTGAGTATGTGGGTAACAGGCACACTATAACGGCCCGAATTCGCTAAAGAACTCGTCGGTTCGGAAACTAGTAGACACACCTGCGAAGCTATGTAGCTTGAATAAATAATTTGAACTTGTTTATTGGGCTTCGTTAATCAAAATCTGATGGAAAACGGTTTCAATTAGGTGAAGTCAGCCGTATGATACGGACGTGTCTTCCCATTTGTAAAGTAAGTATAATGTATGAATGAGTTAAATGAAATTATAATGAATGGTAAGTTGATCAGCCGATGGTTTAATCTCCTCCACCATTTGTACTATTTGGTTAAACCGCTAAAGTTCTTCAGTGCATGTTTAAAATTTTTCAAATACCAACCAATGACAGTTCCAAAACGGATTTTTACCTTTGTTTTGTATCTAACAAATATATAATAGCCCATCTTAGTTTAAGCACTTTAGCGTTTTCTTCATATTTTGGGTTTTATGCCCTATAGCCTAAAAAGGAACGAGGTTACTTGATCCAAGTAAGAATTTTTAGATAGGGTGGTAAGGAATTGGTAATAAAATGTAAGTATTCAACGTGTTCTCATGGTCCTCAACAATGTCTATTGTTAGTGTGGTAACAAAAAAGAATCGATTTACCTAGTTAGGTTTTTTGTTTTCATTCCAAGATAAAATCAAATAGTTTTCTCTGCTTTCTTGTAATTAAGTAAAACATAGACGAACATGCAAATGAGTTTGAAACTTCAATCGAATAAAATAAGCTTCTAATTTGAATTTGAGGGCTCACGACACGACGGCTTCCAAGGGTATGAGTAACGGCTATTTTTACTTCGTAGTAAATTAGAAACAGTAATTATCTTACAAATGCCTACAGACATTTGGATGTACCTTTATGTTACGGCTGGTCAAGTCAGGCGAACGGAAACTGGCGATCCAGAACCCCACCCGCACCACTGTCTTTTCGAAGGCATGTGCGTAATGACACTAACTTAAAAAAGGTGAAGGAAAACATCCTGAGAAAATCATAATGTTGCTAAAATTGTTCGAGGTTATGTGTCATCCATCAACCCACGCATGGCGGATTATGGCCGTATCTCTCTCCTTGCGTAAGAATGCCTTGAGCCCCAGAAGTGAGAATATTTTTAGTGGGCTGCTTATGCATATTATGCTTTATTATGGGAACTGGAGAGTATATATACACATGATTGAGGCGTCTACTAACGAATCGATCACATCTAGCCAAGTATTTTAACCAACAGAAAAAAAAAAGGGCCCTAGGCCTTCTACGCTACCTAGTCCAAAGTTTGTAAGGCTGTAGAAACCACTTGAGGTCAATTGCAATAGAACTCTTACATAACAACCTGACTTCAGATTAATATATTCACATTTGTCTCTTTTAAAAAAATGAAGAAGAAGAATTACTAAATATGAGTGATATAGATGGAAAAAATTCTTTGTACCTACTACCCTCATTGACTTATGTTTATATTTTTTTAACAAAACGATATAATACCCACACTTCTTCAAAATTATACATTACCGCCACCTTTTAGCGCCAATGAGAACTACTTAAAACAATTTTTTTTGGTCTTTAAAAACATCACATTGGTATGACAGATGGCGCAATAAAAATGGAAAAATTTCATTTTCAATTATTTTCCGTCATAAACAGAGTTTTCCTAACAATAGGTAGGTAACTAAAAAAATATAAATATCCTTAATGTTTTTCCAATGGCACATTAACGCGTTAAGATTTATCACATTATATATTTCAAGGACGCTCTAATGGTAGGCCGTTTGGTTATCAATCGGGGGCAAAAATCCTAATGATGTGTTTATTATTATGGTTATAGTTACATACATTATGAATGAGAGAAAATAGTAGTATATTAGTAAGTAGGTATTTACTAGACTATACAAATTGTGAAGTAGTTCGAAACGGGTACGCAACTTTTTTTTTAACGAAAAACGTGTCATTCAGTTTGAGTATGAAGTGTGTGGCACTTTACTGCTATGACCGACCGACCGATTGTGGTGATTTTCTACTAAAATTAAATAGAAAAATTTGCGACATCTATTTTTTAAATCTACTATATACTATATATACAACCAGGTGGACTTTGCTGGTTTGTTAATCTTCTTATTTACAAAAAGTCGAATAGATTTTTTGTAGTGGTAGGACTATTGGCAGAGTCCGCCTGGGGAAGTATCACACCTTTGCCAGTTATTCTATAGCCAAGCATTAATATGCGAACATTACTGTGTTCCGGTTTGAAGGGCAATATTTCTATAGAAATTACTGGGCTTAAAAATAATACATATTAGATCTCTGGGTGACGAGCGCAGTTCAGTGCTAGGTAATGATTTGGACTTTTCATGTTCCAATAGCTCCGTGCTGTTATGTGACAGGCACGTTGTTTACCATCAGGCACATGTCCTCCTCGTCTCGTCACTCTACGCTTTAAAAAAAGTTCCAGTTTTATTTGCGCAGTGCTTTTGATTGCGAGCCCTACCGGTCTACTAATTAGTATTTTGTTCACAATAGTGTGTTAACTAAACGTCTTTTGATGACCAAAGAAAGCATAGCAGTTCTGCAAAACCATATTTTGAGCCGTTTGTAAATTTTGAAGATTACACACGTTTGGCGATACTACTTTCATTCCATTTTATTGTAATTTTATGTAAAGGTAAAGGTTAGAGAATTAGTATGTACATTACTATGAATATAAATTTACATGTTGGTTTAAATTCGATTTTTTGAAAGATTTAAAACGTTTTCTAACACTTGGTTTTGGTAGTGATAATTATATATTCCGTTAAATAAATATACCTCGCAAATTTTCATCTAACACTTTTTTTTTACTTTAATGGGTTTATACATGACCGCCAACTCGCTTGATGTTAAGCGACGCGACGATGCGATGGACCGTCCAAAATGTATCTTTTTTTTTTTATAAATATTGGTGGACAATTCACACACAACACCATCTGACCCCAAACTAAGCAAAGAATTTTAAATCGTTAATTTTAATTAATAGTTAAACTTAGTCGTATAACAGTTTATTTTCTTCAAAAAAAAAAAAAACCTATTTAATTTTATAAAATTAAATGCAGACAATCAACTGAATTTCATAAAAAGCTAGTCGACCAGATAAATGTAAGCGCATTTTATTTTTCGATGGTATTTAAAAACCACCACATCTATAAGTATTTCGATAAAAATGTATGGGGCAACATCGAAAATATTTTTACTTAAAAAAAATAACCATCACAATCTATGAACAATTAGCGGATCTATCTCGTAACATACATACAAAAAAAACATGCAACCGAATTGAGGATCTCCTTTTCTTTTGAAGTCAGCTTATAAGCTTAGGCTTAATATTGAACAACGAATGAAAATACCAGAAAGAACAATCGCGTTCCTGGAGCAAAGGTTGCCATTCAGCGTGGGAACACGGTGAGGCACAATCATCATGGGCACTTATGTGCCGTGAGCAGTTAGGGATGGGTTATTCAAATATTATTTCTTTTTTCTTTTCCATTTTCTTTTAAAGAACAATCAATCTTTAATGTAAGCAGTGGAAGTCGAAAAATATACATATTTATGTTTCAACTTTTACCTACAGAAAGCTTCTAGATATATGTTTGCGTCGTATCTATCAAATAAGTAAATGCAGCTAATTAGCATTACTAGTTTACAAAAGACACTCAACTTACCTAAATATACCTCTAAAATTTTCTTTTTTTATGTAAGACTATTTGACCCAGCAAATTTTCTTTTGTCGTATGAATTGAAATGATTAAGACTACTACTAATAAAATTTGTATAATTTTTTGCTTTAGATCATTATTTGAAAATTGTTCATGCAAAAATAATAAATGCGCCCAAAACTACTGAAACTGGAGAAAAATGCTGTACGAATTATTTTTATATCATTCAGTTATTTATTTAGGTTCTTAGGTTTTTACAATATCAATAAAAGTATCAAAAAACAACATAAACCTGGATCGCCGCCAGCAGCGGGTCAGCGCCTAAGCTACCGGTGGTTAGGGCTGCAGAATGAATTTAAAATTTAAGCCGGTTATTGCTTTTTCGGCGAAAATAAATTATTTTTCTAAATAAATATATGACCTGCTTGTATAGAAGAGACCTGTGCTTTCTGCACTAGCACAAAATTCTGTAGGCAATTGAGAATTGACAGAAGCCACCTGTGCCCAATTGCCATAAACCCTTTTATAAAAAAGGCCTAAAACGTTTACTTGCTTCTACAGAAGTAAAGCTAGTGCTTTGAAGAATTCTAAAAGCGAAAGAGATGTTTGAATTCCTTAAAGCATAAAATTACTAGGCTTTGGTTGGTTTAGCTTGTATTCCATACAATGATTCACTGTATCTAGCAATACAGCCATTCTCAATAACGACGAAAATATTGAACATAAAACAACAAACAGTATTTTTTAAGTTGCCAAAAATTTGTAAAAACTGCGCTGCTGTGCATGTTCTTTTGTAACTTTATATGTATGTATACTTGTTCAATAAACCTAACTGTCGGCTTCACACATACCGCACTTTCAAAGAAATCTATTATTTTGTTTACAAATTCGGATTGCTTGCACGTGTAGACTGTAAGATACGAATAAAATAAGTAAATAAATTCAACAACATTACTGGTGCAACAAAAAACGTCAGACGAAAATAAATAAAACTGTACGCAAAAGTGCGTATAGTTTGTTCAAATTAGAATGGTATTTTTGTCTTTTTATTTTTCACATTCAGATTTGTCTTCTTTCTATTTAAGACAAGTCTCTATAACGTAAAAGATATGCACAATCCCTTAAGTATCATTGTATAGAGTTTACAGTGTATTTAAAATGTAATTAATAGTTGTCAGTTAATGATAAGACGCGTAAAATGTTTAGCTACGGTAGGTTAGGTTAGCTTATTATCTAACGGTCCATCCCGTGATACATAATACATAATAGCCTGCCTATAGCACATAAGAATCACGTACAACAGTGAAATAATTTTAAGTAGTTCCTTAGATTAGTGAGTTCAAAGAAAAAAACATCTTATACTTTTGACGTAACAACGTCTTATAAATTGGTTTGCCGGGTGACACTTCAAGAAACTGCGTTACGCTCCGCTCACGTTATGCGATCACAACGAGAGCGAGTGAGAGGCACGCGTCCCTTCCACTCGGGCATGGTTAGCCCGCCTAAGAGCGAGAGAGACAGACATAAAAAGTGAAAGGCACGCGTCCCTTCCGTAAAATTATTTTACCACTCAAAGTCGTTGTCACGTAAAACTTTCTCCCGTATACACTTTACAGGCAACCAATTTTTTTTATATTAGTTTAGATTTTTTTTAAACTTTTAGAGGTTTAACACTTGACCACCATCTCGCCTGATGTTAAGCGGCGATGCGGTCTACGATGGAGCGTGTTTACCTAGAAGAAACCGATTCACTCTCGATTTGAAGACACCAAGATTGTAACCATCGCAGAAAACCCACTCAGACAACTCAGGATCTCGTCAGATTATATATGTATAAACTGACGGTATTTCCAAAGTTCCGATGACATATCTAACAAAATAAAACCTGTCACCGTTCACAATGTCCACGGAACAATGGACGAAAATATCATTAAAATATTTACCAATGGCCAGTGAGTCATAGATAATGGTATGCTGCCAGCGTCCCGACCATTAACCGATGTCCCATACTAAATGATAACAAATATCCTTTTGTTGGTATTGTCAGTCCGTCATCAACACTCGAATATTCGATACGTAAACTTTTTTTAATTGAAGGGCAAAAATATTTAAAAATAGAATTTTAAAAACGTGGTAAAGAAAACAAATTTAAAATTCGAAGCAAATGCAGAGAAATCTATAAAAGAAACAATTGAATGTCATTGCCTTTAAAAATAAGGACCATTTTAAAATTCGAACTTTTGCAGTATTTTTTTCTGTACTAACAACTGTGAGCGTAATTATCAGAAAATTGTGTTTGTGCTTTGAAAAATGGCTAAATCCGGAATCGTGTTTGTGTTGGTTTTAATTTTCGTAAGTGTTACATTAGGAAGAATAGTCAACAAACGAAAATGCCCGGAAGTGAGAGCAGTGCCACATTTTGATCTATCACAGGTCAGTATATCTAATATATAAAATTCTAGTGTCACAGTTTTCGTTGCCACACTCCTCCGAAACGGCTTGACCGATTCTCATGAAATTTTGTGAGCATGTTGAGTAGGTCTGAGAATCGGCCAACATCTATTTTTCACACCCCTAAGTGATAAGGGTTGTTCACCCCTAAAATTTTTTTTTTAATTTTTGGTCAATTTTTATGGTTTTTATTTTTCTATAATGTGGCATTAAAACATACATACAACCCTAAATTTTTACCCTTTTATCACCAACCCCTATTTTTTAATCTATATAATATAGTATAAAAATAATGCCACTTTTCGTTGTAAGTGAATTCCTTCTAAACGGCTCGACCGATTTGAATGTTTTTTTTTTGTATACGCTTGGGTAGGGCCCTGGAAGGTTTAGATTTACGAATCACCCCGGCAGATGGCACTGCACTTGATATTTTGGTTACTATCCGAGCGAAGCCGGGACGGGCCGCTAGTAAAATACATAATTATAGAGTTGTAAACTTTTTCTATACTAAATTTATACGCACGTCAACAAACTGTTAATCTTTTTGATTTAAGGCTTTGCTAATTTAGTAGACACCTAGACACGTTTTTGTGGGTCAGTAGGTAGCTGAATCAAAAAAACATTTACATTTTGATGTTAAGGAACAGGGAACTGCAATTTTTGAAGTGTAACTTCTTTTGGCCTTCCTGGACAGATTTTTCGTGGGCTGTGAATTGAATTATATCGTCACGCTCATCGGGAATGATAACAAATGGCCATTGGCTAATTTGGCCATCTAAAAATGTAGAAATGTGTCAGCATTTCCCGTTAGTCATATTCCCAAAGTAGCTATTAAATTCTTAGTTTATTTATCAGACTGGCAAAAATTTTTTTCTATCCAAAATTGTTAACTAAGAATCACAATAGAATATTATTCTTAAGTCAGATATCAGATGAGATCTTCTTGTTGAAAATCTTGAACTAAGGTTTATTAATGAAAGGTATGGAACACTTACAATGAAATTGTAACGCGACGCGGCTTTTTAATAAGTACTACTAGTTTTCAATAGAGGAATAATTAACAAACAAATATATAACGGAAAAAAATATCTATTCACTTACTAGCAGTGCCTCGCGGATTTACCCGCGTAGTTCCCGATCCCATTTTTTCCTGGGATAAAAAGTAGCTAATGTGTTCTTCCAGACTATGTTTATAATCTAACTGTGTTTTAAATTGCAGCCGGTCATACGTTACGACGTGATTGAGCTACAAACATCCTAACATTGACATTGAGACGATTTTCTTAGCATTCCATGGATTCACCGTGCGGGTGCCGGGTCCATCGTGTGGCAGAGAAAAACTCGAGTAGTTCCCGAGACTTGTGACTCGGGCGTAGGTTTAAGGGGCCCCTTTCTGACGTACATCAACACTCACCTTCACCACTCGTTTTCTCTCCCTGCCCAGCCAAATCTGATATGAGCCTACTAGTGCAGCTTTAGATACACGTTCTAGTATAGAACTTACTGCACTTCTGGATAAGCCAAGGTCTTTCAGTAGGTTATAGAGAGATTTTGCTGGTATACCTCTCGCTCCCACTTCTACAGCGTATAAACTAACTACATAGCCGTTTTTTGTTAATTCGTTTAGGAGGTCGTAATACTTATTTTGTTTCATCGCGTGGTCTTTAGGTATATTAGTTTCCCACGGTACGGTAAGTTCTACAAGGACTATGCGTTTCGTAGCTCTAGAAAAAGGAAAATGTCCGGTCTGGATGACGAAACACCCACATCCTCTGGGATTTTGTAGTGCTTTTCATACGTGTCCATTAAAATAGTCCAATCAGGTGCTGTACCCAGGATTGAGTAAGGCTTGTTCCTGGAGTTTGAAGTTGAGCCTTCTTTTACAAAGTTAATTTGTCTGTTGTTTGTCGTCAATCCCTTTTGGGCTCTAGCTACTGAAAGGCTCATGGCTTCACGTATGATTTCAAGTACTCTGTCATGACGCCGTGAGTAATGACCCCCATTAAGGAGCACCCTGCATCCCACCAATATGTGCCTTGCTGTACATATCGCCTCTCCACAAGTATAGCAACATTTTTCAGAGGCTTTTCCCCACCTTACCAAGTTACTCTGGTCAGGGAGGGTCATTTGGAATGCATTTAGATAAAATTTTAATAAGGCAGGGGACCAGTCATAGATCAAGGTGCGCCATTTTAGAGCTAATGGGATACAGACATAATTAGTAAGATACGATTTACTCGTTTGCATTTAGTATAATTGCTCGGCTGCTGAGTGTTATTCTCGTGATAAAGTGAGCAAGGCGTGAGTTTTCTACAACGAATGTTAATGATTTCGTGTAATTGGTACTTATTGATTTTCGTCCTAATTACGCTTCAAAACATATTTACTTGATAAGTATAAACTAGGTTACGCAGTACAGCTGTACTAAACCAAAAGAGCACGTTTTTTACCAACATATTTTTTTCTGTGAAACCTATACTAACGGGTAAAAAACAACGTATCACATAAAGTGACATCGTGTCTTAGTTGACGTTACAAATACTAAAACTACTACTACTAGACTACATTTTTTTTTAGCCTAGAATGTTCCACTGTTGGGCAAAGGCCTCTCCTCCCTCCCTCCTTCCAGATAGCCCGATTTACAAACTTGAAACTTGAAACAAACTACTAATAGTATGGAATAACATAATAAGCTAAGTTTTATCTTGGAGAAATAATGGGATCTGAAATTATGCGGCCAATATCGCGGGGTGTTGCCAGTATTAACATAATTTTGTTTTATTTATGTGCAACAAAAAAGTTTATCTTTATGAACCCCTGATTTTTTTAACCATATCAGTTGATTACATAATACAGTTGTTGTTTTGAGGGGAATTACATTTCGGTATGTCTGTCGAGCAGAGATAGAGTACGTCCGGGTTCGATACGGCTTAGAGAGTATATGTCGCTACTGACTAAAACCACCACAAGTTTTTATGGCCCTGACTTGGTCTACTAAATGTTTCCACAGCTAGGACTCGGGGCATTATCCCGCAAGGAGAGAGTAAAGGCTGTCAATCCATTACTCTATCCCAGTGCGGGTTAGTGGATGGCGGCAGAATCGCAGGGCTACTTTCGTACCTAACCTCAACCATGCCAGTCCCAGAGCCCTTAAGAGTGACGAATCCTTCCGCATTAACTGCAGTGATGCGCCGGAACCAATAGCAGGTCACCTTTTCTGGAAGGTGTAACCTTAGGTAGGGTGCTCGACGGACCTAAATATTCCGCTTCATGAATAGAATAGAATATTATGCTACGGCTAAGCAGAGACGAGGTGCGAGCCATAGTGTTAAATAAATTATTTAGACTTCAATTTTAATTAAATTCGGGCACTCGACCAAATTTCAAAAGAATCAATCATTATATTGTCTAAATAAATGAAAGCAAATTTTACTTTTTTGATCATAGTATTTAAAAATCTGCGACAGTGATCAAATTAAATCAAATTTATTTGTTTGTTTGTTGTGATTTCGATTAAATTTATTTGGGACTACTTCTGCACCATGATCTACCAAACAAAGAAATAACCATCCAAATCGATCCACAATTGGCAGCACTGTATGCAAAAAAAACTTGCAACCGAGTTGAGAACCTCCTCCTTTTTCGAAGTTGGTTAAAAATATACCCTTCCTATTTAAATAAGCTCTGTAGAACCCTAAAATGTTAACTCTGGAAGCGTAGTTGCGTAGGCGCCGGATGCTCGTTCGTTGATTGATAACAAGCATACACGCTATTTAATTATACACTGTGAAAACATCATTTATTATGATCAAGCAATCAATTTTTGCCCTACATTTTCCTCATGTAATATTAGTCTTGCTCTATGAATATTTTCCTTAAAACATTTGCTAGTTTTGTCCTAGTATTCTCGTTTTATCCCATATTACGTTGGTTCCAATAGCCGATGTGACTCAAACCACTTGTAATTCGAAATAGGACTTATATGATTATGTCACCGTAAAATTGCCAACTCCATCAGATTATAATCCAACGCGTGAGATTAGAATCTCACGGTAGGTTAGGTTACTTTGTAATCTGACAGTTTTTTATAGTGGAAGTTAATTGTTTTTTAAGCTAATCACATTGTTACTCACTGATAAAACTGTTTTAAAATAAAATTGGGATTAAATTATATAATAGGGACTGTCGATAGAAGTGAAAACTTTTCACTTTAACTTTAGTATCAGAAAGCACTAATTTCGCATAATACAAACAACCAATGTAGCTGCAGCTACTGATATATACTTACTTTTCTACGTGACATTGGCGGTATTGTGAGGCAAAAGGTACAAGTTCGCCTGGAGACCGTGACACGAGACCGCGGCAGGAGACCACGACCGGTGACCGCGACATGCACTTGACATTATGGAACTGTATGGGCACCAGTAAATCTATACTAATATTACAAAGCTAAAGAGTTTGTTTGTTTGTTTGAACGCTAGGATCTCTGGAAGTACTGGTCAGAATTGAAAGATTATTTTTCTATTGTATAGTCAATTTATCGACGATGGCTATAATAGGCTATATAACATTACGCTATTATCAATAGAAGCGGAGCATGAATCAAGAATGTAACAAAAACGGGAAAAAAAAATCCCTTTTGAGACTTTTCGTACCGTTCTTTGACATGAGAGCATGTGTCGGTTGCGTAAGACTGAATATAAACTTTTGCTAATCAAATTTGTTTCTAAATCTGTGTTGGTACGACCAATTTCCGACAGGTGGCGTAGCAAGTAGCTGAAGAGGTTTTTTGTTTGAAAGCGATATTCTCAGGATTGACTGAACCGATTTCAGTCATTCTTTCACCGTTGGATATGTACGAGATTCCAATGAGTGCTATATACAATTCCATCACTCTTTATGTAAAATAAACCGGGAACGGAACTACGTGGCTAAAACCGTAAAACACTGCTGGTTAAATAATAATTTAGTTCATAATAATTAAATCCTGTGTTACGAGTTCTAATCATGAAACTTTAAAAACTATATAATTTTAGTTATGTAGTAAACCTTAGTATCTCCATAACTCCCGAATCGAGAAACTCCAAATCACAAGCTAGGCAAAGCTTAGAAATTTCGACATGTTATCTACAACCCCTCTACCAAAATCCGTGCTACCACTGAACTATTGCGGCGATATTGTTGAACCACTATAAATTGATACAGTGGACTTTGCCTTGTCCTTGGAAAATACGAAAGTGGCGTCAATCGACAATAATCATCGGTGGTGGCGGGAGTATAATATCGTACAGATAAGTTTGTTTGAGAATGAATGTTTGATCACATTAGTTTCTTAGTCAGTAGTATTTAAATAACTAATTCATCTTTTTATTTTTGTGCTAGATTCTCACAAATAGGTTTAGGTACTTTTTTTCCTATAGTATAATAGAGTGACTAGACGAGCAGGACATGTGCCTAATGGTAAGCAACATACCTGCCACATAACAGCAAAGTGACACTCAGCTATTAGAACATAAAGAGTCCAAATCATTACCTAGCTCTATGCTCGTCACCCAGAGATCTAAAAATTATATCTCTAAGCCCTGTAATTTCTCTGGACTCATTGCCTTTCAAACCGGAACAAACCGGAACACAGTATTGTTTGTTTACACAGTATTGCTTGGCTGTGAAATAACTGGCAAAGGTGTAGTACTTCCCCAGGCGGACTCTGCCAAGAGTCTTACCACTACAAACTTACAAACTTATCAGTATAATTAGGTAAGTAAACCTTTCTAGAGATCTCAATCATGGGTAGTCTAATGCATAAATTGTCTAAAAGGCCCAACGATGTTCTTACTTTGTTGGAGTAAATATAATAAAGGACTTCTATCGGACTGCTCGTAGCTCGAATAAGCGACATCGTTTCATGGCTGACGGTTCAAAGGCTCGAACGTAGAGGTTTGGCTCTACTTTTGTGATAAGGACGTCTTGGTTGTGGAAAGCATTGCTTGAGTGGGTTTTTCACGTGTCTATCTTGGCGTCTGTTGAATAAAAGGCTTATGTTCTTAAAAGTATTAATTTAGATTTATTGAATCTAAGACACTGTTCATAGCACAGTAGAAAAAAATGGAAGCCCGGAGTCAAGTGACAACCGGAAATACAAAATTTAACCTATTCACATATAGTGTTGCTAGTGCAAACTTAATTAAATATAGATTTATTGTGAATAAGACTAAAACGATTGATTATAAAGTGGACTGTAGAAAATATTATGTTCTGTACTGAACATAAGTTGGGGCGAACAATAGTGCACCGAACCAATTAATTAAATCTAACTAAACTGTATTGAATTAAGTTAGGCACTATTACAAAGTTTAAATATATTTTATTTAGTTTATCTATTTATGTACTAGAACTAGATTATACTATTTTAACATAATTAATCAATTCTTAATAGTAATTTACAATTTTGAGTTTTTCAAATAAGTAATTCTAGTTTTAACTATTTCTAAGCTCTACTACATTTTACAAGAAATGAAACTTAATATTGATTGTCATTTAAAGGGAGAGGGCACAAATTAATATAAGACCTTCGATAAATTTTATTATTGTGTCCCATCTTCACCTCAGCGACTCTAACTTTACCATCTGGTCCGGGAAAGGTTTTTACAATGCGTCCCATGGGCCAACTAAAGGGTGCAATATCTTTTTGCTTAACAATAACTAAATCTCCAACCTCAAGGTTTACTTTATCATGTTTCCATTTTGGTCTATTTTGAAGTAAAGTTAGGTAGTCTCTTGACCAGACATTCCAGAAATCTTGTTTTATTTTAGAACATTGGTCCCAAAATTTTAGTCTATTGATAGGTGTGTAGGTGAGGTCCACCTCAGGATAACTTGTGGGTGCTGTTCCAATTAAAAAATGTCCTGGTGTCAAATAGTTTAAATCAGAAATATCACTACTCAATGGAAGGAGTGGTCTCGAATTCAAAATAGATTCTATCTGTATTAAAACAGTAGTAAACTCTGCATATGTGAAAATTACATTAGATATAGATCTACGGAGATGAAATTTCAATAATTTCACTCCGGATTCCCTAAACCACCAAATTCGGAGAATAACTAGGGATAAATTTGAACTGAACATAATTTGTGGAACAAAACTTTTAACATCATCTATATGAGATTTATTAGAATTTAATTCATACAATTCTTTTAGCTTATTAGCAGTACCTTTGTAGGTCGCTGCATTGTCACAATATATGATAGAAGGTAGTGATCTCCTGCCTATAAATCGCTGAAGACATGCCAAGAATGCTGCAGTAGTCATATCGCTTACAAGTTCAAGATGGATTGCCTTTGTAGCAAAACAAACAAAGAGTGCTACATAGCTCTTTTTACCATAGGTTTTCTAACGCGTGCTACTTTAATATCAAAGGGCCACAAAAATCCACTCCTGTTACTTGGAATGGTCTAGACATTGTTATTCTGTCAGATGGCAACGATCCCATTAGTTGCTTGGCAGCTACAGCTTTAGCTCGGAAACATTTGATACATTTGTGAACAACTTTTTTAATTTCTCTAATACCATTTAAAATCCAATATTTTTGTGAAAGTGAACTTAAGACTAATTTAGCTCCAGCATGCATAAGTCTCAAATGTTCCTTTTTTATTAACATAAATGTTATATGATTAGATTTTGGAATAATAATTGGGTGCTTTTGTCATAGGACAAATTACTAGCATTCTGAAGTCGACCACCAACTCTTAGTATTAAATTGTTGTCTAAGAAGGGTGCAGACTGCTAAGGGATGATTTAATCTGGTTTCCTTTTGTAATATATTTATTTCTTTAGAAAATTCCTGATTCTGAATTTGTCTAATAATAATTAAATTTGAAGACTGTAGCTCTTGAGGCATTATGGAACCAGTCAATTTGTCATTGGGATTTATACAGTTATGTTTGAAACGTTGAAGTAATGCAATAATTCTTTGCAGTTTATTATAATCTGAATATTTCCTGAAAATATCATTGGAATTGTCTGAATCATTGTGTTGTAAATTGCACATTCTCTGGAATAACAGAGAGCTCTGCATTGGCAGAAATTGAAGCAGCAATATTGTGCTGGAATGTATAGTCTGATAAGAAAGATGGACCAAACCACCATAGCTGGTTGTCCTTTAATTTATGTGGAGCAATGCCCCTTGACAAAAGGTCAGCAGGATTATAGATCCCTTTAACATGTGACCATTTAAAATCTTTAGTAAGAGCCTTAATGTCTCTGACTCTATTAGAGACATAAACTCCTTTTACACTGGGCGAATTAAGCCAGGCTAAAACTACTTGTGAGTCTGTATATAAAATAACTTTTAAGTTGGAATATCTACTCTGTAGAGTGTTATGAACTCGAGAAGTAAGTTCAGCAAGTAGCAGGGCACCATTGAGTTCAAGGTTAGGAATGGTAAGTTTCCTACTGATGGGAGCTACTCGGGATTTAGAGCACAATAAATTGATTTTAACTTGACCATCATTAGATAAAATTCTAAGGTAGAGACAACATCCCATTGCATTTATAGATGCATCACAGTAGCCTACCAACTCTACCAACACTATATTGTCATTATTTCCAATAAATCTAGGTATTTTAATTGAACCCATATCATTTAGACTTTTCTGAAAATCTCTCCAATCCTTCAATAAATTACTAGGCAAAATTGTATCCCAGCCTATTTTTGATTTCCATATTTCCTGCATTAACATTTTAGCTTTGACCACTACTGCTCCCATGAGTCCCATAGGGTCATATATTTTTGCAATAAAACTTAAAACTTCTCTTTTTGTCTCAATTTTATTATTGTCAGCTTCTGGACATGAGAATAACATTGTATCGGCAAGTATATCATACTTTAAGCCTAACGTTTTTATAATGTTATCTTTATTCAGGTCAATTTGTTCTAAATACTTGACATTATCAGGGATATCATTAAGTGACTCAGGAGAGTTTGAACACCATTTATGTAAGTTAAAGCTGCCCAACTTCAACAACTCTATAAGTTGCCTTTTTAGCTCTTTAAGATTTTCTAGGCTATCGGCCCCGCAAATCACATCATCAACATAAGTGTTACGCCTAAGTGCCTCTGCAGCTAAAGGGTATGTGTCCTGATGCAAATTTGCAAGCTCTATAAGGCATCTTGTGCTTAAAAAGGTTGAGGCTTTAAGACCATAAGTAATAGTCTGCAACTGCAAGCATATAATAGGTTTGCTAGGATGATCTCTCCACAGAATATTTTGTAAAGACCTGAATTTTTATCAACTAAGCACATTCTAAACATTTTTCTATATCACACATAAGTGTGTACTGGTAAGTTCTGAAAAGCAGGAGTATGTTAAACAATTCATTTTGAACTATAGGTCCATTAAGCATAACATCATTGACAGAAAGTCCATTTTTGATTTCATATTACCACCAAAACTACTCGCAGCTTAGTTGTTTTACTACTTTCATTCAGAACTGCATGGTGCGCTAGGAAATACACGGGGTCTTTATATACATCATATTGACTAATGTCAACCTCCTTGGCATGTCCTAGCTCTATGAACTCATTAATGAATTTTTTATAATTATGAAAATATTGAGGATTGGTCGCAAATTTCTTTTCAAGTGAGTGAAACCTTTGTAATGCAAGTGAAAAGGAATCACCAATATTTAATTCTTCTAAAGGAAATTTTAATGGAATATCAACTGTAAATTGATGATTCTGCAATTTTACAGAATCTCTAAAACATTTTTCAGCTTTTGAAACTCTTCATTTTGAATATTTATTTCTTCTGGCATCTTCTCAGATTGCCAGAAGTTTTCATTATGTTTTCTAAACTATCTTCTGCTTTATCTTGAATAATAAAATTTGTGACCAAATTCACATTTGAAGTGTTCGGTTCAAATTCATTTTTATACTGCCAGTAACAACATGGCCAAATAATGTGTTTTGCAGAACAAGGCCATTGTCCAATTTGACAATGCCATCAATTATAACTTTAGAATAAAATTTACCCCTAATAGTAGGGAAATATCTGAGGGTTTATAGAACCCATCATCAGCAAGTACAATGTTTGAAGGAATTTTACATTTACTTACATCAATATAATTTTGTGGCAAGTTTGTAGTTATAGAATCTACAACATGACATCTCGCTGAAAATTTTACATTATAGAGAGGTGATTGAAACAATATGTCAGCACACTCGCTTACTTTGTTTGGTGTATTGCCCAAACCAATAATATTAGAATCTTGAGCCATAGGGGTCAAGTTCAATTGTTTCTAAGTGATCGTTTTACAATACATACTTGGCTACCACAATCCAGTAAAGCCTTTACTTGAATTTCACGACCTGATTTGTCTATGAGATTTACCTTTATAGTAGGCAGTAAAACATTTGTTTGATTGGTAGATAGGTTAGAATGCAAAGCAATGACCTCATCTTGTTTTGGCTTCCCTTCATGCAGAAGAGTATTGTGGTTTTGTTTGCAGATTTGACATCTAAAAGAATATTTACATTTATCAGTATGAGTTCTCAGACATATAGTACACAATTTACTATCGGTAACAAACTTTGTGCGCTGAGAAACTGGTGCCATTTTAAATTTATGGCATAAATAGATAGCATGATTATCTTTACAAAATGCACAAGTTATAGACTTGGCTTCAGGTTTGATTCAATATTGGAAACCTTTTCATAATAATTATTTGATTTCTTACCTTCATAGCAGGCATTTTTAAGAGGAGAGCTGTCCTCTAAGGCGACGGCTCTCTTTTCTAAGAAGTTTAAAACTCTTCCATTGTAGGCAGATTGTCCAGAGTCGTCCTGTCAAGATGGTATGCACGGTTAGTGTAACTGTCAAGCTTACGTGACAACACAGATAGCAATAGCATGTTCCATGACTCGACAGGCTGCTCCAGATTTTTTAATGCATTTAATTGTTGACGTACGTCTGAAATAAAAGTCCTGATGCTAGGTGCAGTACCCTTCTGCATTTGGGGCAAGTCCAAAAGGATGTTAATATGGTTAGAGATAATTCGGGCTGGATTGTTAAACCGTTTTTCTAATAATTTTGTTGCCTCAGGGTAGATTCATTGACAAGAGGTAAATTTACAATTACTGACAAAGCATCTTTTGTTAAATATTTTCTAAGATAAAATAGCTTTTGCACATTAGACAAGGATTGGTTCTTATCAATGACAGCATTAAACATGTCCATAAATGGTTTAAATTGAGTAAAATCTTTCCCATCAAAAGATATAATTTCAATGCTGGGTAATTTGCAAGTAGAAATAGAATGCTTCTCAGAATGTACCTGTGTTTTCAATTGCCGCAAAGTGGCATTGATCTTCCCTAACACAGAGAAATATTTATCTTCAATGATACCTACCTCCTCATTGTCACTAGCATCTAGGTTCAAGATATCTAAATGTACACTCTCATAGTCCTTCAGTGTACTTAATAGTTTATCACGTCGAGCTTCTAAGGTGTCTATAGTAGACGAAGCTATGTTTATAGGGTCGCTAATAAAGTTCTCAATACGAGTAATTGTGGATTTGCACTGACCACGTCGCGTACGCAGACGTTTTAACTCCGAATCCGCCATTATAACACTTTGCCGCACTGTTTACGCTTAAATCTAGCCGTTACTAAAGCTAACACTGCTTATTTCTAGCACTGCACTTCGTAATTTCACTGAAAAGCCGCAATTATATCCATACGCGGGAAACGAACTCGAACAAACAAAATGAAGCGAAAATTCGCTTGTGACAGCTCTTGACAGCGTCACCGCGACAGTGACAGACGGGAAAAAATCTTGACGTATAGACGTTCAAGTGGCGAATTACGTGAAGAAAAGGAACGAACTTACTTCCTCTTGTCTATGGCTGGAAATTTCTATAACCACCGCCTTTTGAAATGTTGAAATTGATGATGATTTCTTGTGCAAAATTATAGATTTCGCACGAATCAACGCTGAAATCCCGACGATATAGCGTCGAAATAGATGCCTCGCACCCGCATATAGGCGAGCTATGCGAGAAATGGCTGCATGCAACTTCGCCCGGCGCCGAACAACCCACGCCGACTCGATATAGCAAGTCGTCGTATCTTCCTTTACGACGCACAAAAGCGAAGAAAACACTTGCACTGGTACTTTTCACTTCGAAGGACCACAAGCCTATGGTGAATAAAAGGCTTATGTTCTTAAAAGTATTAATTTAGATTTATTGAATCTAAGACACTGTTCATAGCACAGTAGAAAAAAATGGAAGCCCGGAGTCAAGTGACAACCGGAAATACAAAAATTTAACCTATTCACATATAGTGTTGCTAGTGCAAACTTAATTAAATATAGATTTATTGTGAATAAGACTAAAACGATTGATTATAAAGTGGACTGTAGAAAATATTATGTTCTGTACTGAACAGCGTCTTTAAATCGAGATTGAATTGGTTCCGGCAGGTACTTAAGCATTTTCCATTATAGATGTAGACCGCATCGTCACTTATCATCAGGTGAGATGGCAGTCAAGTGTACTTAATATATTTACCAGCAATTAGCCTATAATAGTTAACATCACAACAAGAACCCCCGACTACCTCGGATCTCGGATTATTTGTATAACGTTCTACTAGTCAAGCCCTTTCATTTGATACCCATATTAAGGGAGTAGTGAAAAAAGAAATGTATTTTGCCATTTTGTGGTAGCGGCCATCTTGGATTTGAAATTTGTCATAGTGCAAAGTATTCTACTAGTGAAGCCCTTTCATTTGATACCCATTTTGAGGTAGTAGTGAATAAAATAATATAATTCAGCATTTTGTGGTGGCGGCCATCTTGGATTTGAAATTTGTTATAATGTATAGTATTCTACTATTCAAGCCCTTTCATTTAATATCCATATTGAGGTAGGTTGTGAAGAAATATTTTGTCCGCCATTTTGTAGAGGCGGCCATCTTGAATCGATATTAACCAAACATAGCTAAGAACATCCGCACGGATTTTAACCTTCAAATAAAAAAAACCGCATCGAAATCGGCTCATCCGTTTGAGCTCTACGGTGACACAGACAGACACACACACAGACAGACAGACAGACATCGACGTCAAACTTATAACACCCCTTTTTTTGGTCGGGGGTTAAAAACTAATATTATAAAAATGAAAGTTTATGTGTTTAGATGTTAGGCTGTTTGTTGTGATTGTCGGAAGACCTGAAAGTCTACCGCCTTACTAAAACTGTCTTAGCTTTGCTCTCTCTTTTCGGCTGCCCTAGTGGCTTAGTTGGTAGTAGCTCTGCCTGCGAAGCCGAGGGTCGTGGGTTCGATCCCCACCCAGTGCAAATATTTGTGTGATGAATTCAAATGTTTGCACTGTGTCTGGGTGTTTCTATTTATAATAAGTATGTATTTAAAACTATATAAGTATTATATCAGCTATCTGGCTGCCATTACACAAGCTTTGCTTAGTTTGGGGTCAGATAGTGTTGTGTGTGAATTGTCCACCAATATTTATATTTAATATTTCTTTTTTTTAAATTATAGAGACAGCAATAGCATAGCCAAAGAAGATATAGTTAGGCGGTAAACCCGCTGAACGAATCGGATTTAGATTTTTTTAATAAGAAGTGATGAGACGAGCAGGACATGTGCCTAACGGTAAGCAACATGCTTGCGACATAACAGCACAGTGACACGCAGCTATTGGAACTTGAAGAGTCTAAATCATTACCTAGCACTGCACTGCGCTCATCACCCAGAAATGTTAGATTTCTAAGCCCTGTAATTTCTTTAGAAACATTGCCCTTCAAACCAGAACACAGTAAAGTTTGCGCATAGCTGCTTGGCGGTAGAATAACTGGCAAAGGTGTGGATTGTGATTATTAGTCTGGAATAACACTTATGAACTACATGGGCGAAACCGAGGAGTGCTGCTAGTTATATATAAGTCTTTGGACACAACAAAATGTCAGATACAGGTGATACATTTGGCGTTCCTTGGGGTTGGTCTCGGAAGTAAATCGAAAGAACCCAAAAATCAACTTGTGGAATCAGAATAAGCAAGATAGGAGGTAAATTACTTTACGATTTTTAAAATTAGTACTAAAAAGATTACTAAAACCACTTACGAGCCCTGATGTCAGAGGAAATTATGTAAAACTAGTGGGGAGGACCCTACATCACACCATAAATCACCAATCATATGGTGCGATGCAGGCTCCTCCCCACTACTTTTACGTCATTTCCTCTGATTTTAGGACTCGTGTGTGGAGCGTTTAACGATTATTATAGGTATAATATAATTACACTTCAGAATATCTAAGCAATTTGAGATAATTCCTTGTTTCCTAACTATTAATAAATATTTGAAATTCGTATCTCCGAGCGATTTTAACCTTCAATCTCTAACGCCCTCGAATTTATCGCCGCAACGTCTGGTAGGCTTCTGGCAATAACACCTTTAATAGGCACTTAAAGTTTCACTCCGGTGACACGAAAAATTTTGCAGGAGACGACCAATAAACAATAATTTTATTATTATGAACGATCTTAATCATTGTTTTTGACGGGCATAACCTTAATTTGCAAAAGTAAATTTAATAACAATGAGATTATTACATACCAAACCACTTACTTATACATGGACCTAGAATTATGTTTTTAAAAAATATCATTGTACTTATACTTACTAAGTACATCTGCATTGTCCATAGACCGATGAAGGTTTTAAATATAATCAAGATGATCAAGTCCACCACTAGTCTGAGGCGTCCCTAGTATACTAGTGGTATACCACGCCGTTTATACTTATTTATTTTGAACAAAATACCTGTGAACGGTCTGTCTACACGGCAAAGTCTCAAGCTATAGTGTGAATTTTCTAGATATCTTAAGATGAGAGATATTTAGAACATAGATTATTAAGAATCTTATTGTCTTTATTGATGACGTGACAAATGTTTTGTTTTGCTAAAAAATCAGGTTTTTTGGAGTAAATATAAGAGTAAATGTTTTGCATACGACGGATAATACTCTAAAAATATATTTTAATCCTTTAAGGTAACGAGGGTTGTTAGCATCATATTATTCTAACAAGTTTTATAAATCTTATTAATTTTACAAATAACAATAATAATTGTATTTGAATGTTTGTTACAAATAGTGGGCAATGCGTGAATGCCAATTCATTAACTCCACAAACAACATCATTAACAGGGTTATCAAATGATCGGTTTTCCTATTCACCTCTATGCGTAATTTTTTTATCTTAATGAAGTCTTTAAAACATTTTAAGCTTGATATTTTTGTATTTGGCAGATGCTTGGTGACTGGTACGTGGTGGAGTACTATGCAAGTGCAGAAGAAGCGTTGTCCTACAGCTGCATGAGGTCGGTCTTCACAGAGGAAGACCATGTGGCATCGGCTGGTAAGATTTTTTAAAATACAAGGACAGCAATTGGCTTCTTTCCTATCCTCTTTATCATGATCCATTGGCCTTTTTAAACTACTAAATGACTTAGGTAAGCTTACCATTATTATCATTATACCAGTGAGATTATTATTCTTTTACAATGAGTATAAGCATACGGGATTTGTAACAGCAACCGTGAATGTGAAGCTGGTAAATAAAGATTTATTTAGTAGCTGGAAGTAGCTAGAGGCAGTATATTGTTATAAGGTAGGTAGGAGGTATATTTCCGTGTTAAACTCTCGACCTTTGTTGTATCGTCATCTGATATTGTTGTTATATAGTATTTGTGTTAGTTATTATAATAGCAATATTTTTATGAACAATATCTTTTACATACAATAAATTATTTTCTTTGAGTTTTTTTACAAGAAATAAGGCTATAAATATCATCATGCATCATTTCCTAACCTCAGAATATGACGAATGACATATACGTCTATGTAATATATATAAAGATTGGATGGGTTAACACCTTCCTTTAATCATATTCAAAAAGTACCCAATCTATTTAAGCATAATATTAGCTATCTGACTTCCATAGTACACGCTTCGCTTTGTTTGAGATCAGATGGTATTGTGTGTAAAATTTCCACAATTTTATGTTTACATTTATTTATTGAAGTGAAAACTTCTTTTCGCGCACCACACACAGAAATTCAGCGAGCTGTGAATTGAGCTAAACTGTCACTCTATGTGAATGAAATAAATCTTCGGATGAACGCGGGACCATGGCCGCTGACGCATTTCTAGATAGCCATAGCGTGTTACCATGGTTACCATTACACATTTACACATCTAGTCTATAGACGACTAGATGTCCGCCCCGGCGTCGCCCGTGGTACATTATATAGCACTCATCAGGATCCCGTACATATGCAACGGTGAAAGAATGACTGAAATCGGTTCAGTCATTCCTGAGAATGTCGCTTTCAAACAAAACACCTCTTCGGCTACCTGCTACGCCACCTGTCGGAAATTGCTCGTACCAATAAATTTGATTAGCAAAGGTTTATATTCAAGAGTTATGTAATCTGTGATATTCAATGACGCAACACACGCAGACACATGCCATGTCAAAGCACGAAACGTACGAAAACTCTCAAAAAGGAATATTTTTTCCCGATTTTGTTACATTCTTAATTCATGCTCCGCTTCTATTAATAGTAGCGTTATGTTCTATAGCCTATAGCTTTCCTCGATAAATGGACTATCCAATAGAAAAATAATCTTTCAATTCAGACCAGTACTTCCCGAGATCCTAGCGTTCAAACAAGCAAACTCTTCAGCTTTATAATATTTGTATAGATATAGATAATGCTTTGAAGATTTTATCCAGACTAGCTCCAAAGTTACCTATTAAATTCGGATTTATAAGTTTTTACTTATGTCGGCCGTCCGTATGACTGCCAATTTTTATATTTATTTAAAAACGGTAAAATATTATGTACATACTAATAAAAAGTCTATCCATTTTTACATTTTCGTCGTTTTCGTTTCCCAGACGGCACAGTACAATGGACTCCTGGAGTGACGATGAACTTCACTTACCGTTTCGCGGACGACCCGCTCGGGGAGACACTGCTAGGGAACATCACGTGGAAGGTGGACCTGCGGGAGCCTGCTCATTGGACGCATGCCGAGAGCACGTGTAAGTATCAAACTATTTAATGCTTTAAAATATTCACAACACCGATAATCGATTGGGGTTTTGGCTGTTGCATTATGAAGCATCATCATCATCTTTATCACCCTAGTTTAGTCTACTACTGAACATAGGCCTCTCCCATAGTTCGACACTCGGCCCAATCTAAATTGATATACAGGTAACTAACAATGTTTCTTTCGTGAATCGGACTGGACTCAGTCCCAACCTTGTGCTTATACTATGTCATTACTGTACTGTGTTTTGAGTATAAGTATGTGTTATAGTTAGTCAACTGGACTGGCTAAAGCACTCGGCACAACAGTGTGCACAGTGTGTGCAGTGTGCACATGTCCTGCTCGTCTTGTCACTTTATCTCTATTTATAAAAACGTTATGTTGTTTTGTATACGCTTCAAAAACTCAAAAAGTTCTGCGCCGATCGAGCTAATATTTCACAATTAGATATTTTATAATCCGCATCAAGGATTGTTTTTATCTAATTTTTGCATCACAATGTGCCACAGCAAAGCGTGGCAGGGTACAGCTAGTACTACATAAAAAAAAAGATTAGGTTTTCATATTTTGGTATTCCTGTCTTAAACAATGATTTCTTTTCTGTAGACGATGGAATATACAATACCTATGTGCTGGACACAGAGTACAAAACCTGGGCCCTGCTGCTTCACTGCGCTGAGAAGACTGAAGGCACGAGATATCTTACAGCGTTTGTGCTATCGCGAACTACCTTCCTGCCAAAGAACGTCATGGCCTATCTTAGGGACAAGCTACCGAGGTGAGCGTTTTTTAAATTTACATATTTACACATTACAAATCGCTTGTTTATCAATTTTAAGCTGTGGTGCTTATAAGCTATATAAATGTTATATAGCCTTAGTTCAAACGCTTGACTTCACATTTGATAGTAAGGCGCTCTCATCACCGTGTTACCGCAGCTTAAAATTGATAGATTTCAATCTACAGTTGCAAATGAACAACAGGTCTGTCAAAAGCGCTGACTTTATTCGATAGGACGTATTGGCTTGAAACACCAAATATATAGATACACTTAATGTTATTTGATATTGATTGACATGAAGTCAATTAATTTGAAGTCAAGACATTGAATTTAGAATCACGTAATTATTTCAAATGTGTATATTACACTTACGCCCGACTGTTTTGAAAGTATACATGACGGAACAATGTTGCCGTCATTGTCAGATAGTATAAAATAAACGAATCATAAACAGGTCTATGTTACAGATAGTATAACAGGCAATATTAAGTCAAGGTCGACATCGAGAGCATAGGAAAACAACACTGCATCTGACACTTTGATAAGCTTTGAAAGAGGCTCCCCTAGACAAAAGAGAGATTCAAATGACGATAAAATTTTGATGTGGGCCTTGTTCGTTCTTTGCGAGATTTTGCTTTAATTTTATATTTTCACATATATCAAATAACTCTATAACTTTACAGTTGATATTACGGATTCAACCCTCTAACACTACTAGGTACTTTACATTGGTGTTTCATAATAAACTCTCAGGCTTATGTAATAATAACTGAGCCCGGTGGTGTGATCCCCGGTTTTAACGATAATTTAATTTTTGCATAACTTCCATCCTGAATTTGAACTCCTATTTCAACCCTTTAGAATAATTTTTGAACCAAGTTCAAAATTCGGTTTTTGTTTTGTGTGAGGTATATATTACGTCATTGCGTCATGTATTTAGATGACATAATGATTTGATTCTTATGAAACTTGGTTGTGTTTGTTTGAAAAGTGGTTTTTGTTTTTTCTGAGGAAATAAATTATTGTGTCTTTTTTCAGACATTACAGTCTAGGTTATCTGTGTTCCAAATTTTATTTAATCGGTTCAATTTTTATTTTTAATAATTTAGGCATCAAAGCGTAACAGACGGTACTGTAGGTAGCAAGAACTCGCTGATAAAAGACTTTCGTTTTGAGATAAAGCGGTACAAATAATTTTATTCCGTCGTTCAGCTAGCTATGTGGGCAATGAAGTAATGCTGCAAGAACCAGTATAGTTGCCAGCAAACAAGTTGACCCAATGAAGTTAGCTGCGAATGGCTACCCAGTAACGTTTTTAAGGTCTGGTTTTGGGTCAACTTGTTTGCAGGACACTAAAACTGTTGTTGTAGACCAATGACGTTAAATCACATGAACACAACGTCTCAAACAAAGTATCCTTATTTCGTCTATTTACACTTAAATGCTTATAGATTCATTATTATAATGTCATATGTTTAAAATACAGCTCTATATCCTGAAAGCAAAGCCTAATTTGGATTGTCGAGTTTAGATATTTAAGCAAGCAGTCTAGTAAATACTATTTTCAGCAGTAGGTACGCAATATTTCCAGTACAGCGTTGGGTCAAACAACGCCTATAGTAAGGAGTGCTTAAATTACCACTTGTAATTTTTTTGGTGAGGAAGTTTTAAAACGCTGAATTTTATTAGAAATTTGAATTTCATTGGGGTAGATGGGTTCTTGAGTGAAGACCGTGTCTAAGGATGTACAGCGCACACGCTGTGGCCAGGTGGAGCGAAAGTCGTACAACAATAAATAAATATTGGTGGACAATTCAACACAACACCATCTGACTTCAAACTAAGCAAAGCTTGTATAATGGTGGCCAGATAGCTGCTATATTACTTTTATCGTTTTAAATACATACTTATTATACATAGAAACACCCAGACACAGTACAAATATTTGAATTCATCCTACAAATATTTGATCTACTGTGAGCTGGCAAAAGAGCTCAGTGGCGTAAGTTCGGAGAGACATATTTCCAGCAGTGCGCGATGAAGGTCTGATAATGATGATGATTATGAATCCGTTATGGAACAATTAATGTCGAATTCAAGAAAAATCTGTGTTAAAATTTTAAGTGACTTTCAAAGAAATGACAATGTTGTACTAATTTTATTGTAGCAGCCGTCATAGTTAGCATATCAATGTGTCTCGTTCTAAAGCTACATTTATTGAATTCTTAGCCAATTTTAAGGCGTTAAATTGTATTGTTTAAATGAATACAGGTTTTTCCGTTTTGGTTGAGCTCCATTTGCAGAAATTGAAGGCCATGTTATCAAAAACTTATCAAACAATTGCAATTTGCATAACACTATACTTTTTTTTTCTGAAGATCTCTTTTTCTGTCTCGTTTTCAACTTTGTAGTAAATTTATACTAATTTTTATTTTCTGTAATAGCGCAAACAAAATGCTTAATTAAAAGGTATTGAGCAGTGAGGGTTATAGAAACTGCAACATTTGGCTTTAATCTTATTAAATTTCAATTAAATATTACGTGACCAAGGCTATTTTTCGTTTTTATTTTAAGATAGTTTCATCCTGCGGTGCCACTCGCATAGATCTCGATCCCATTGTTATCCTGAAACAAAAAATAGCTTATGTGCTATTCCAGACTATAATACATATATCTATAATCTACATATGTAGATCCAGATCTTTTTAATAGTTTTTGCGTGAAAGATTAACAAATATTCATACTCCCAAACTTTTGTATTTAAATACGATATGAGTGAGGTTTTCTTGTATTTTATTTTATTTTTCTTTCTCAGATACGATGTGGACGTAAACTACGTGTTCCCGATTTCCACGAAGATTGCTCCGACCGACCAGTCAGGGCGGAATACTCACATGTCTTGGTCGAAGTCGGCAGCAAGGTGCCTAAGAAACCTGGAGTCTCGTACAACCTCGCTTTCGGACACTAAACCTATAAGTAGCGCAAAACTTTATGAGCCATTAGAAACTCGGAAACAAACGCAAGAAAACGGACACTTTTTCAGTATTTTACAATACAACAAGTCTTTATTAAAAGCCACCAAGATTAGGATTTAAATTACAAATAAATGCTACTTAATATCTAAACATTTTATTTGGTGACCTTACCGCTAAGAGTTATTTATCTCTACGAGGCAACCGTGCTCGTACAGGAAACAGTAAATAAACAGATTTTGAAATACTAAATACGACTTTTGTTTTACCAGAGCTTCTTGTTTGTTTTGTAAATGTTGACCTTTGTTGTGTGTAGGTTAAAATTGTTAAAAATACATGGTAGGTTTTCTGGTTCCTTTTTCAGGGGTCATAAAGTTTTGCATTTATGAAATATATGTACAAAATCTGTACTTAAAGCCAACGTTTTTATAATTGTATTAAACTGTTAAGAAATGTAGTAATTATAAACGGTTTTTATACATAACCAAGTTGAATATATTATTATTGAACACATCTCCCCTGCTTCGTAAGCTAACGCAGGCAGTGCACTGTCATGTAATCGTGCTATTCTATCTCACCCCACCATCTTCAACGAGAAATACAAGTATTTTACGATTATGTGTATTTATTGAATGCCTAGCCAACCTCTGTGAAATAGTCACTATTTTTAGGAAAATTAAGAACCATGTAAAATAATTCTACATTTCCCAGTACGAAACTGCTATCATAGCATATATTGTGGTAAAATTCGTCTTTGTATCATAGCAGAATATGTGCCATATGGTAAGCACTACGCCTATTCATAACAATACAGGGACACGCAGCTATTGAGACATGAAGAGTCCAAACCATCACTAAGCGCTGCACTGCGCTCGTCACTCAGTGATATAAAATTATGTTTTTTATGCGTTTGGGTGGCGCCCTGTGTGGTTTAGATTCATAAACCAGCCCGTCAAATGGCGCAACAGTAAGTATCTAGGTTATTATCCGAGCAAAGTCTAAACGGGCCACTAGTATTGGTACAGATTTATATCTATACCATGTAATTTCTCTAGAAACGTTGGGCTTCAAACCGAAACACAGTAATGTTTTCACATTATTGCTTGGCGGTAGAACAACAAGCAAAGGTGTGATAGGATTTCCCAGGCGGACTCTACAAAGAGTCCTATTACAGGAAAATCACATAAAACGATATGGATTCAACTAATACAAAACACGGTTCGATAGCTGATGTAATAAGCTGCAACACACGTAATTACCAATACCTTGAATACTAAATCCGAACCGGAACGAATCCACCAAAAGGAAATAACGTACCTACGAGTAGAACACTGGAAGTATCTTTTTATAGCTCTGTACTTCAATGAATACAGAAAAATCATTGTCGAATACTTCAAAGAACTGATATGGCATGCCGTGCATGCATGATTAGCATGCTATAAAGGGACAGGCTATACAATGGAGTTATTTTATGTATATGTACTTGGCCGTGTCGAAAACAACCACAATACCGTAAGGAATTGGAGTGGCTTGCGTAGAATAGGACATTGTACGATAACTAGAATTTCAGTCTGAAGCATTTGAAACCGCATGGTAACCCGATTTAATAGTTCACTAATACATAATACAATGGAGGTATAGATAGATAAGACTTCAAAAAACGTAGAAATAAGTAAAGTACAATTTCATATGTAATTTACGCCTCTACAAAATAATTCTGTTTCACCTATTTCCAATCTGAAATATAGCACCTCCTATCATAAGTAGCATAAAGAGCTCACTAAATGTTCCACTCGGGGCCTCTTCTCGCAAGGAGTCAAGGCCATAATCCACCACGCTATGCCTAATGCAGATTGGCGAATGACGCATGGCCTGAAAAACCCCTTGGAAACTCCGTGCTATATTTTAATTCACTGATCAACCCCACCACTAGGATGATGACAGACTGTTTAACATTAATTTGGGACAATACTCATAAGTGTTGACGTGATTCGACTCTACAATCTCTCAATTGTTTCGCGCATTTCAGTTCAGTCATCCGTGGTTCAGTCCATACTACGTCCATCACAATTAAATACCAATGTTTTTTTTAATATTGGGGAATAGGGCGAACTATACGTTCGCATTATAGAGTACACGGCAAACGTAGTTTTAACAAAAATAAAATTAATCGCACTTCTATACACATATCATAAAGCTGAATAAGGTTTTTTGCTTGATTTCAAAACTTCTATCATTACTGGATTTTTACATGGGCGAAGCCGGGCGAACCATTAGTAAGATTATAAAGCTGAAAGTTTGAGTCTTTATGAGGGCTTATATTTTTATTCACGGATCTCCTTAACGGATGAACGGATTTCAGTTTGTTTATTAATTAATTTAAGTAATTAAAGACATTCGAGCCCTTTTTCCATATTAGCCTAAGATGTTCTCTATTGCAATTTCTTTGGCCTTACACGTGAGGTGACACAAAGGAAACTGTCATAAAAGATGACGACTGGATCCATGTTTTTAATCACTTATTTTAAACGTTGGTGATAACAATAGCGCCAGTTTTATCAATTTAAATGGCATCAGTTCAAGGGTTTGTCGTAATTAACAGACGTGCCTAAATAAAATTTGCATACTTACATACCTATTTGAGTAATATTATGTTATTTATATGTTACACAGACAAAATTCTAGAAAATAGTTTATTGTCTACGAAAAACCAAAATTCAATCTCAAAATTAAATGTCAGTCAATCTACTAAATATCAAAAGAAACTATCTAAGACGACGTCGTCTAGATAAATGGAAGCAAATTTTAGTTTTTTTGTTGATATTAAAAAAAATGACACACTGATTTCGTAAAAATGTATGAGGGATCACCTCTAACTTATAATGTTCCACGAAAAAAAATAAACATCATTATCAATTTGCGGACCCAACGCGTAATATACATAACAAAATATGTAGAACCGAATTAGGAACCTCTTCCTTTTTAAGCCTTTATTATAAAACTTTATGACCTAGATGCTTTAAAGTGGGAAAATCATTTGTTTCTTAAAAGCATCAAGGTCCATAATCCAGCAAACTGACTGGATGAAGCATGTCCCTGAAATATGTTTTTCTTAGCTCACGCGGTTTTAGCGGTATTCTCACGATGTTTTCTTTTACCGTTAAATCCAGCGGTGATGACAAACTTACATATCTACACTTCGAATAGTACTCAAGTAGTGCAGACGGGAATCGAACTAACGACCTCAATATTGTATAATTCGGCGTTCTCGACGAATTCGGCCATCAGCCATTAGCCTCAAAAGTCTGGTATGAAAACGCGGTGGACATTTTCATTAAGCATTCGTGTGTAAAATACCTTTTTTCACTTCTTAGTTTATTTTCACGGCCTTTATGAATCATGCTTTTTTTCAAATAAACATTGTTTTTATTTTCTTACATTTCAAATGCAGACTTAAATATCAAATCTGTTCTTTTAACTAAGTGTCTATCCCCAAATTATATACATATTTTGTTACAAAAGCTTCCCAACGGCCTAGAGCCTCCATCATCCCCGCATTTTGATGTAAAAGACCTTACACCAGTTGAGGTCATACGTCCGGCGTAGTTGAATTCGTCATGTTGACACAAGCTCTCTTCCTATTCTCATGATTCCGAGGATTCTCTGCAGTGACCGTCAAATGACCAGAACGAATCCTTTAGCCACAACGTGGAATATCTTCGCTGTATATTCTTTGCCAATTCATTAGTAATTCAGGCGTCTTACGCAAAAGCCTTCGCTATAAGTATGAAAGGAACTGACGGCGGGTTTTTCATGATAATATCTGAAACATGGCTGTGAGTCGGGTGTGTTTGGTTCTACTGTTCGTTGTTTGTTTGGACTCTGTGGCTGCCAAGGTGCGTGTTTATATGTGAAGTTTTTGTGTGATTCCGAAATTGCAAGTGCCAAATAAAAATATATATTACAATTCAAACCAGGGTTCCTGGATTGATTGATTTTTCACATTTTGACGAAAATAGTCTTAAAATTCTAATTCATTGGTACTGTAGTTGAATTAATGAATTAGTTTTAAGAAAATATTTTAATCTCTACTTATGAATATAATTTAAATGTTTGTTTGTATGTCTGTAATTCCAAGTTCACAGTTTTTCGCTAAATTAATATAAAAGTATACGGGATCTTACGACATTTTTTTCCGTTTGGCTATCTGTCCGTTTATGTCAGCTAATTCTGATACGTCTGGACCGATTTATACATGATTTTCACTGGCATATGCGTTATGTTACAAAGAGTAAAAAAGGCTACTTTTATGTTAAAAAAAGCTTCACGAAAACAATATTTAATGGTTTAATCACTGAAATGTGCCAGTACGAATTCTGCCGGCTTAGCTATTTTCTACCATATAAACGTCGCGCCAGGTTTGTAAAATGTCGTGAGTGTACACGTTTCGCGAAAGAATGCGAAATCGTTCCTAAGTTCTAGCCGTATGCGGCAAAAGGAACCCTGTGGAAGTTTTAGCCTATAGGGGCACGAATCGTTGTGTCGAGTGTGATATAATGCGACTATCCACTTTAGGAGGAAGGGGATATGCGTTAATGTACATATTTCCTTCACGCATAAAAGGCTCTGTAAAATGTTAAAATTATATCAATATTATAATAGTTAGTTAGCACAATCACTAATGCCTGAGCTACACAAGGCTAGTTTTCAAGCTAGGGTAGCTAGCTAGTGCTATTTAACTTTACTGGTGTGCATAATAAAGTGTTTCTGTCTGCCTGTCTGTCTGTGTTAGTAAGCTAGCAAGGTGGTAGTACTTCTAGCATCGTGTAGACAAAACTAGCGTTGCGTAGCGTTATCTACATGAAACTAGATGTACTAACTTACTAGCTTGCTATCCTAGTTTGAAAAACTAGCCTCGTGTAGCAATCGGCATAAACATTTTCGACATTTGTGTTGTTTTTAATTTTAGACCAATTTTATTTAAATATACCAGATTTAGCTTAATTAACTTTTTAAGACTTCAAAAGCTGACAACAGCTGAAGTACTAAATCTATATGTGTATAATAAAAAGGTATTACAACATCCAAAGAGAGATAAATACCTTTTTTATAATAAAATTGAATACATATATCAAACTACTAGTAGGTATTTACTTGCCACTGTGACTGCATGACATTTAGAAAAAATTACTTCCAAAGGAATCTCACATTTTTCGGAATAAAATGTACCTGTGTCACTACAGACTACAATCTATCTGAATCCCAAATATCAACCTGATCTGTTCAGTTAGGCCAAGCACCCAGATCATTATTGTAGATAATAATGGCAAATATTATGATCTACAATAAAGATCTCTACAATTTTTATCGTACGTATTTGAATTTACTTTCAGGGGACACCTTGAACATATTCAAAAACGTACGATGCACTACAAGCCTACTTTTTTTGCTGCGGCAAACTATAAGACTATATATTACTATATAGGAGGATATATTTTTGGACTATAGGACATAATTGGGCAACATATGAATTATTCAAACTTACACATATTTGTAATAGGTATTAGTAAGGTTCTTTGGTCCCAGTGTAGTAGTAGTATAGGATATAGTGGGAAGAAGAAAACTCAAATTCTAGCTATTTTTCCCCCGAGACTACGAGTAGGTAGGTACCTATTAGAATAAGGAAAGGTGTTAGTACAAAGTTGACGACGCTAGCTAACTATTTACCTATTATCTAACTATTAATCTTGGCTTAGCTAGCTAGACTTTACTTATATATTTATATTCATAACACAGTAACCAATCAATTAGAATTGCATCGCGCTGTAAAAATAGTTGTTTAGAAGGAAACATAAATAAAACATTACATGCTTTGCAGGTATTAATGAGTAAAAATATGTGAAATGCACAACAGTAAGAAATTAAATAAAAATTCTACGGAATAAAAGTATTTAGCATTACAAATTTTTGAGCAGTTATTGTAGATACTAAGTTGGCAAGGTAATATTTTGTTGAAAAGTTCTTTTTATAGTGTTCATAAAAAAATGTTATTGTTTCATTATACTTATTCGTGTTTACTGTAGTAATATCACAATATTCGTAATACTAGTGCTTATACGTCATATGATGATAGTCAAAGAACTTAGAGGCTAACTTATCGGATACATTTCGGAGCGTGTGCAACTGATCTGCTTGATCTAACATTATTATGCCCATTTTTCTATCGAATTGCCGGTAGCTCGAAAAAGCGACATCGTTTCAGGATTGATGACTCAAAGTTGCAAACGAGGAGATTTTTCGTAATAAGATGACGTTATTTTCGTAATAAGAACGCCTAGGCTATGAAGTGCGTTGCCTAAGTGGTTTTCCCCGATCGATGGTTATTAATTTCGATGTTTTCAGGTCTAGAGTAATTTGGTTGTTATTAAGTTTTCTCTAACATAAGCTGCATATTAAGATCAGGCTGTAATTAATCCTATCTACTATTTGGCAGGTTTTTGATCCAAAACATTCGATATTTAAGCTCAAGTTTATGTCTTAGAATTTTTTTTACATCACAAATTTCAAACATTCATACCGCGATACGAATATACTCAAACAATTTACCACTTTTTTACTTTGCCTGTTGTCAAACTTTGATATACTTATATACCTATGTATGTCACCGACAAGTTGTAAAAACCGCCAGGTCATAATCTAACAACGTCAGCTTTCAAATTAATCTAAACGACCGTAGGATTATAATCTCTTGCGTTAGCGTTCGATTATAATCTGACGGTGTTGAGTTTTTTACGCTGACATAAGCCAAGGTATATACTAAACACCGCGGCAAATGTTTGTCTGATACTGAAATACTGAATTAAATTCGTTTCTTCAGCCCTTCCTCGGCTTTTTATGGTGCGACTGGGTTTGTGAAGACTATGATGACGACGGCTCGACATCCACAACGTCTTCCGATTACGACTACGGCTGTGACGAGTGCAGACCTTCGAGACGAAGGACGACCACGACCACAGCGAGAACTACTACAGCGGCGACTACACCTGCTGTCATGCCTGGGCCTAGTCCTAGCCAGTTCACTTTAAATATACGTAAGTACCTCTATCTTAGTTTAAGTTACGGCTGGTCTAGTCGGGAGAACGGCGACTGCCGATCCGGAGACCCCGGGTTCAAACCCCACACGCGCCACTGTCTTTTCGAAGTCATGTGCGTAATGCCGCTAACTTAAAACGGTGAAGGAAAACATCGTGAGGAAACCGACATGTACCTAGAATCTTTCGAAGTCATGTGTTATCCACATCCGCACTGGGCCAGGGTGGTGGATTATGGCCTTAACTCTCTCCTTGCAAGAGAAGGCCCCGAGTCCCAGCAGTGAGAAAATTTAGTGGGCTCTAGAAAATGAAGTACCTCTATAACGACATATAGGCAATGTTTCCAGAGAAATTACAGGGCTTAGAGATATCACATTTTAGATATCTGGGTGACGAGCGCAGTGCAGTGCTAGGCAATGATTTTGACTCTTCATGTTCCAATAGCTGCATGTCACTGTTTTCTTATGTGGCAGGCATATTGCTTACCATCAGGCACATGTCCTAATTGTTTTGTCAATCTTCATTTTAAAAAAACTGAAGAGTTTGTCGTGCTGTTAGGAACTACTAACCTATTTCAAAATTATTTCAGCATTGGATATGTACCTGTTTTTTTTTTAATAAGAAGAGACAAGTCGAGCAGGACATGTGCCTGATGGTAAGCAACATGCCTGCCACATAACACGTTACACGGAGCCATTGGAACATGAAAAGTCCATATCATTACCTAGCACTGCACTGCGCTCATCACCCATAGATCTAAGATGTTTTATATCTAAGCCCTGTAATTTCTCTGGAAACATTGCCCTTCAAACCGGAACACAGCAATATTTTTACATTACTGTTTGGCGGTAGAATTACTGGCAACGATGTGGTACTTCCCCAGGCGGACTCTGCTAGGAGTCCTACCACTACAAAAAATAATATTATAATATTTTTCAAATTATAATAAATTATAATATGAAAATGCAGTTACCGGTAGGCCAATGCTTCATGAATCTACTTCAAAATATTTAGGACTTGCTCTACCATCGATATTTGCTAAATATCCCGTAATTTGTAGTACCTACTTACATAGTTACAAAATATAAAAGACTGGAGTAGAGCCAAAAGACATGAAAGAATGCTAGCTGGCTGATGACAATGCTACAGATAGAGCGAAGTAGAAAAGTAGAAGTAGGAAGACTGGCCCCACCACCATGTGGGATATCCTGGAGAGAGAGTGAGAGTTATAAAAGATAAAATACTAAGACTAGTGTTATAAGTGGAATTTACAAGACCAGTGGAATTTCAGCTTCTACCTGCCTCAAGGTACTACGTCTAGGGATCTTGTGTGTACTATTTGTTTGGAGTCTAAATTAGTTTGATCCATTTTCTGTCCTTTTGCCAGCCACCTCCGCAGTAAAGCTCGAAACGCACAGCTATTGCTTCTTGCTGTAGATTACTTGACAAAATCGAAATAGCAAAACACTGTCTGCCATAAGTTTCAAACAAAAAAGTAGAAATGCAACGTAACTTTCCTTGTTTTCGTGGTGATTTCTGTGATTCTCCTTGCTTCTATTTCTATTGTTTTTGGTATCTGTGCTAAGTTGTTGTGACTTGATCTATAGTAGTAGTGTTTGCTAACTAAACACATGACATACTTTCATTAGAAAAGAACACCGATTCTTTTGTATTCTTCTCCTATGAATCAGATTTGCCTCTTTTGAAAATGATGCCTATTCGGACGAAGAAACAAATTCAAACTACTTACTATTATAACAACGCTTTCAAGTTTTTTGGTACTAATTTGCTACAATCAATATTTTGTTATTTCATTTATCTTTATGTATATATTTCTTTTGTGCGTATGTTTGTCACTGAATTCCTCCTAAGCGCCTAGACCGATTTGAAAGATTTCTTGTGTATGCGTTGGGTGACGCCCTGGGTGGTTTAGATTCACAAACCAGCCCGTCAGATAGCGCGGTAGTCGCTATCTAGGTTATTATCCGAGCGAAGTAGGGACGGGCAGCTAGTCATATGATAAATGTTTGGATGTTCGTTACTCAATAACGTCGGATCGGCAGAATGAACCAAATTGAAATTTGGAACACAGTTTGATTATAATTTGAAGGACACATACGCTACTTTTATTCCGGAACAAATAACATTAAAGGAGACTACGCGGGTAAAACTACGAGGAACTGCTAGTGTAGACTCGTAATAATCGGTTTGGATGTTTCTTGCCCAATAACGTCGGAACTGCTGAACGGCTGGGAATGAAATTTGGAACGCAGATAGGAGCTAGTGTGGAATAGCCCTACTTTTTATCAAGGGGAAATAACGGGAACGGGAACTACGCATGTAACCCCGTACCCCGTAGGCTACTTCTAATATAAATATATTAGAAAATAATAATTTGAACCACGATTGTTCATAATATATAAAACTATTTAAAACCCTCCTCCTTTTTGAAGTCAGTTAAAACGGAGGAATGTAAAGATTATTAAGCAATGGATAACCATTCGCTAATAGTCTTTATGTTTCTCGAAATCGAATCGAAATTCGATTCGAATCCGATTATAAATCCGAATTTTAGTGATCACGAAATTTTATTCCGAAGCACGAACCATGTTTAAAAAAAACATTTATTTCAAGTCACAAAGACTCATATACTAAATATTTAATCGTTCATAAAATTAATTTCGTCACATTACATTACGAGGGTCAAACTGAAAGTTCTTAGAAAATCAAAAACTGATTACATTAGCCAGTTATTAGTTTTATTATATCTTTTCAAAATATTGTCCATTCACGTCAATACACCGCTGCATGCGATGGAACCACTGGGAAAAACACTTTGCCCACTTGTCCTTAGGGGTCTCTTCAATGGCATCGCGATACGCAGCCACCGCTTCTTCAGCATTCATAAACCGCTTTCCTTCAAGTTTTCTTTTAATTTTGAAAATAAATAAAAATCACAAGGCGCGATGTCGGGGCTATACGGCGGGTGACCCAGTAATTCAACGTTTGATGTCGCCAAATAGTCGATCGTTCGCTTGGCGGTGTGCGATGAGGCGTTGTCGTGGTGAAGGAGGATCCTACTGCGAGGTCGTTTCTCTCGAACTTTTCCAAGACAAGTGGCAAACAATTGGTAGTGTACCATTCTGCAGAAACTGTTTTTGATCCTCTAACACAATTGTTGCGAAATGACCTATCCTTCCAAAGAACGAGGCCACCATTTTTTCCCCGCACTTCGATCTCTCTTCACTTTAGTTGGCAACTCCTCGAAAGGAAACACCCACTGAGCAGATTGTCTTTTGGTTTCAGGATCATAACAGTAAATCCAGCTTTCGTCACCTGTTAGTATGTCGAACACAGCATTTGAGTCACCTCCGTTAAATCTTTCAATCATTTTACGGCACCAATCCACACGATGGAGTTTTGAGCCTCAGTCAAATTATGAGGTATCCACCGGGCGCAAAGCTTCCTGACCGCTAAATGTTCGTGTAGGATTTTGTGCACTTGACTCATACCGATGCCTAAGCTTGTCCGAATCTGCTGATAGGTCACTCTTTTGTCAGTCTCTATCATACGCCGCACAACACAGATGTTATGTGTCGCCGTAGAAGGCCGTCCCCTCACGTAAATCATCAGTGAGATTAGTGCGACCACGTTTAAACTCATTAAACCAGTTGTAAACAGTCGCACGAGATGGGGCTTCATCGTGAAAGGCCAATCGTAGTCTATCATAACTTTCTTGTTGACTTAAATGACATCGAAAGTCATAAAAAATCATTGCACGAAAATTTTCTCGTGTTAAATTCATGTTGACGTGACACAGACAATTTTCAATTTGCCGCCAAATCGTAAAACAAATGACAAATGAATGAAGTATATACTCAGTAATATTGGCAAAGAGTTCTATTTTCAAATTATAGAATAATTTTTTTATTATATTGTTTATAAGTGGTCAGTTCTAAGAACTTTCAGTTTGACCCTCGTATAATTAGAAATCATTAAATTTATACATTTTATCATTAAATTCAATATTTTACAATGTCTAGCTTATTTGGATGGCCACAACGCAGGGCCTTAAACTATGCTGTGAAATTTCAACTAAAACACTTTTACTATATAATTTTTCATATTGTTTCAGCGCCAGGTAGCTCAGGCTACAACTTCGTATTGTCCAATGACGGCGGACAATGGAATATAATGATGCAGCCAAGTTCTGGTGGGCAAGCCACTACGACCACCGGAACGACGACTGTGGTGACCACCACCTCGTCTGGTACTACTGCGGCTTCGGCCACCACGGCGGGTGGTACGACCGCGGCCGCGACCACCGCCGCGCCTGATGCCACCACCGCGGCCGCTACCACCGCGGCGGCAACAACGGCGGCAAAGTAGAACTTTTATAAAGTCTTCATTATAAATAGTACCTGGATGACCGAGGTTTGCTGGGACTTCAGTGCTTGAAAACGCGGAAACGACGTTTTTGAAGCTACATCGATTTATTACCTCCAAACCAAATAAAATGAAAGTAATTTAATTCAGATAACAAAAATAAATATTCATCCATACAAAATTTCATGAAAATCGTTAGAAATATAAATAAATTTAGACACAACCACTATACCTCTGGAGCCATATACAAGAGTTGCTCGTATAAAGGTATTAGATATTCGGTTTTACGAAAAACTTAAGTTTTACACTAAAATGTCCAAGTATCTAAGCATGATTTTGATAAAACAAGGTAAAGTAAGATGAATTTTGTAAGTAATGGTCTCTGGAATTGTTTGGATTCGTGTGTAGCATACAAAACCGGCATCGAGTTGAAATAAGCGTTTAGTATCACTAACAATAGCTTTTACTTAGAATCCTAGAAAAGCGAGAAAAGAAAACTGTTGTAAAATAATATTTTAGCAGGACCAAAAGGTACTTTAATTCATATTATTAGTAGTACAAGAACTTGTAAAAATATTGGATGTATAATGAGTCGTTTATAGAATCAAACCAATTTGAAAACGTACGAAGACAATTTCTTTTTATAGATAAATTATTTCATAAAAACTTTTCTATGCATGTAAATATGTATTGCAATATTGGAAACAAAAATCTGCCAAAAACCATAATTATTAATGATAGTTGTTCCATTCATGGTACATACATCAACATATGTGATGGTACTACTTATTCCCAAAAAATTGTCTCTGGTACCATTAATGGTACTAAGGATACAAAGTTGTGTCATTTGTACCATCAATGGTACAAATCAATGGAACAACTGACATAAAGGCACTTTTTCAACTTTTTTGCAAATTTTTTTTAAGCCTCTTTCCCATTGACTATATTTTGTCAAGTCTTTACATAGTTGAAGATTTTTGTGTTTCTTGTGAATATTACGGTATTAATCTATATGTTAATATGAGTAGGTATTAGAAGAAGGTCTGTAAATTACATTGATGTTATTTATATGTAGTTTGCGAAGGAAGTTTTTACAATAATCTACATTGTTGAATGTGATGCAAGCCTCATGTTTGGTTTGCGATGTTACGAGTATGAAAAATTGCATCAATTTTTTCGGTTCTTTTGCCATATTTTTTAAGTAATGTGTGTGAAAGGAAATAAATATCTTTTTTTAGGTTTTATTTATTTTTTATTACGCTCCTGCTTCATGAGATTACATTGTGCTGATTGAAATGTTGCCATAATATTGTGGAACTAGCAGGCCACAGTTTCTCCCGAGTATTTTCTGATCCCGTTATTTTCCAGGGATATTTTTTATTTATTTTAACGAGACGAGCAAGACAAGTGCCAGATGGTAAGCAACATGCCAGCCACATAACAGCACAGTGACATGCAACTATTGGCACATGAGGAGTCCAAATCATTACCTAGCACTGCACTGCGCTCGTTACCAGAAATCTAAGATGTTATATCTCTAATCCCTGTAATTTTTCTGGAAACATTGGCCTTCAAACTGGAACACACTAATGTTTGCACATTATTGCTTGGCGGTAAAATAACTGACAAATTTGTGGTACTTCCCCAGGCGGACTCTGCCAAGAGTCCTACCGCTAAAAAATTAGCCCTACCTACCAAATTTCATCCATATCCCTTTTGTAGTTTTTCGTGAAATTCATACATACATTCTCACTAACTTTCACATCCATAATACTCGTATTAGCAGGAGAAAAGATTACTTTACGATAGAAAAATAAAAAAATACAGTGTAAATTACACCGCTAATTTAACCAACTGCACTAAACTCATTAAAATTATGAATATACTCGTACTCATAAAGGTCTTAGTTGGATGTGTATCGAAACGAAATAAGCGTCCGGCCCTCAAGGGCCGATGTCTTAACACGAAGCGGATCAAATACGTTACCGCTTCTGAGGTTAGCATACTCGTATCTTCTATTTTGTTTTCAATTGATATTATGATGTATTGAAATAAATGCTTGTCTATTTACGAGCGTGTAAGTCAAGTCGCATATTTTTATGGGCGCGAATTTTGTGCTCAGGTTTACGCGCTCCCGCATTTTTTTTACTATGTCAACTCAAAAAAAAAAAAAAAACAAAAAAAAATTATGAGACGGTATCTCGCAACTAAACAGCCATTTTTTTCTTCCATTTGCTACTGCTACTTTTTCGCAAAAATTAAATATAGATAAATATAGGTACATGTTACTAACTCTTTAGCACTGATTTATTTATAGTTTAATGTAAAATAATAATTGTCTTGTAATTAAAAAATAATTAATGAAAGTAGCATACAGATTTGTGCAAAAATCATACCCAATTTGCTGGTAATATTTTTACCTATGAGTACCCGTAGATACATTAGATATTAACCCATCCCTAATACTAAAAAAAAAGTTGTATTTTATTAGGTTAAGCTAATTTCGATTCGTTACGATTTAGTTCAGATAAAATTTGTATAGTTATTTACAATTAGATATTTTTGTAGTAATAGCAGATTTTAATGTATCTTCTTAGGCCTTAATATTCCACGTACCTGAATCGCAATCTTATCAGTAAGCAACGCGATTTAGAGTCGTGATGCACATAATACCATACCTGAAAGGGCTCAAACAATTATCATAATATGAGGTCATGGTATCGTGAACCAAATCATCAGTATACCTAAATAGGTAAGCACCTAACAGCCCGCAATGACCTTGTTTTCAGTATTGTTTTATACACAAGTACGCGAGTCGAATTCCCCATTGTGTCACTTTAATGTATTCTGTGCACACACAGAATAAGCAAGATAAAAATTCGTAGTTTCACCCTGAAAATGTTGTTCTATCTGTTCCACTTCATCTTAATATTGTTTAGAAATTTCTTTAAAAATATCAGAAGCCAGAATAATAAATAGAGTACACGAAAGTGAGCTCTGCTCTTGCGAATAACGTTATTTTTTATACCATAGTGATGAGACGAGCAGGACATGTGCCTGATGGAAGCAACATACTTGCCACATAACAGCACAGTGAAACGCAGCTATTTGAACATGAAGAGTCCAAATCATTACCTAGCACTGCACTGCACTTGTCACGCAGAGTTCTAAGATAGTATATTTCTAAGCCCTGTAATTTCTCTGAAAACATTGCCCTTTTAAACCGGAACACAGTAATGTATGCACATCAGTGCTTCGCGATAAAATAACTGGCAAAGGTATGGTACTTCCCAAGACGGACTCTGCCAAGAGTCTTACCTCTACAAACAACTTTAATCATTTTAACTACAGTAATAATTTGGGCGGCCGTAAGGTTAATACTGATTACCGAGATCTGCTGTAATTCCAATATAACAGTAATTTTCCCCTTTACATAGCACTACATAAATAATTAACCAATTAATTTTCAAACCTAATAACGCTAATAAGAGGATTACCCAATTTCATCGATGCGTAAAATACGGCAGTTTCCGAGAACTGGTATCATTATAGCGGACATGCATTTTTGTATCGAAATCTATTGATTTATAAGTATTATTTAGTAGAGGCGCGGTCATTACGAAGGACAAGAAAAATATTTGAAATAAATTGTCGAAAAAAAGTGTTGCTCTTGCGTTACTCTCATTTATCGGTACTTAACCTACATTCTCCGAGTCGTTAATTTTACTATGGTATAACTAACGGGTTAATAACAACGTAAAGAAAGTATTTTACTAAACTAGAGTGCCAGATTAATTACACTTTAGTAGCTTTTTACTGATATAACACTGTCTAGCCCAATATCAAGGACATGAAGGTGTTCAACAAATATATTGATGGTAGAAATTCAACACACAACATTAGTTATTCCCACAGAAACCAAATAATATAGTACTTAGATTTATGTGATTATCCCCAAAACTAAGCAAAGGTTGTAACTATGGGGGCCTGACAGCTGATATCTATATGTCGGGGCAGAGTACCCTTATGATTATTGTGTACAGATTTAGAGCGAGTATTACTCGAACAGGGTCGTACGCGGCAACACCGGTCGCTTACATTGGAGTGGAATGGCGTTGAGAAGTTGTAACAGGTTGACATTAACAAGTGAGTTAAAAAAGGTTGAACAAGGTTAGTACACAAATCCTCACGACAATATTCTCTATGCCATTCTATCTCTATGGGTGAACGTCAGTTGAGCTCGCGTACAAATCTGTTGCTTTCTAAATCCACAGATTTCTAAAACAAAAGGCAGATGGAACGTTCGGAACACAGATCCTTAGGTCCAGAAAGCAAATATCAAACGCCAAAGCAAATACAAACTCCAGTCAGTACGAAACGGACTTCCGTCTCGGACGGGAGTCCCGTGTGATTTTAAGTTTTGTTTAAGACTATGCCGTCTTGTGTCTTCAAACATTGCAAACTTGTTCCCAAAAATAAGAAAAGGAAAGAGGAATATCATTTCATAGGAAAGTTTGAATATTTTTACTGCTTTTTATATAATTTAGGCGATTTCATTTCGATTGATGAATAGAAACACAACACCTCAACGAAAATTGGTTAGTGTTGCTATCCTAAATTGAAATTATTTTCCCTAAAGTTAAGGTAAAATATAGATTATGATTTTTTAAGATACTCGTAGACCAAATTATTTATGTACTTAAGGAGATTGTATTATTCTATTTTAAACCCTATTTTTATAAAGGTATTTTTTTTAATTTTATGTGAATCGATGCCTAGCACAAATCTACGTCATTACTAGTGTTTATAAAAATACTAATGGTGTTGATGAAAATTATAGTTATATGAAGCTAGTTTTTAATACTTGTAAGTAGGTATAGTGGAGCTTAAAAAAGTAGGCGAGTTCTTTTGAGATATCTAATCGTTTTAATCAACTTCATGTTATCTGGTTGAGTCAGTAGTGACATTGTCGAAGTTTTATACGGTGCTAATTTGTGCGTACATACTTACCCAAAAAGATGTTGGGTTCAGGCACCACATATACTGGCCTTGCTGCCAAGGTGGGTTGTAGGTATAAAACGTTGCACTTTCGAGCTCTCTGTCCCAACAAACTTGATTTTGGTTCTCTGGGTGGATGTGAGGCTGCTGTTCATTCTGTCCTGACTTTCTTTGTCCAAAATTGGGGAGAGGGTTGTTAAAGGTGTACGTCAAAAACGCCTTTAATTTGGTTGATCGAGGAGCCCCAATGTCCGAAGTGAAGAATAAAATTCTTGACTTCTACAATTTTCTTTGGCAATGTTATGGTGGACCCACAAAATTATCAAAACAATCCTATGCTATCTTCCGTTGGCTATCAACTTGGTGAATCTTCGGCCATGAGACCTTTGCCCTAGACATTCGCTCTATCATTTAACGTCTCCAGTCCAATTTAAACGTTTGGTACTTGGACGACGGAACTTTGGGTGGCGATGTGAATAATGTTCAACTGATTTACAAAAACTCTTAGACGGTTTTCGTTGGTTTGTATCAACATTTTTGAAAAGGTGAACTTTTCGTTTGGGACACGCGTCCAGACAAAGATTGGATAATAAGCAAATTGAATGGAATATAGGATAGAAATAGTAATAACAAGAAATCCTTGCATAATATATAATCGGTGTAATAATAAATTATTTTGACATTATCATATATGTGTTTATTATACGCGAAGATTTCCGAAGCTAAGACAACAATAGTGGGATTTTTTTCTTAAGACTGGGAACATTACACGCACTCCAACGTGAGTAATTTGACAACGTCGGTGAGAGCTGTCACGCATACATAACTAATAACTGGCCTCACAGTGTCGTTCACGAAGGTTTCATCTGTTTAGAAATCTGTGTCTAAATCCATCTCAATCTTAATTGCCTGTGATTAATTTGTATCAAATAAATTGTAAAACGGAATATATAACTCCGCTGATTCATATCAACTATTGGTTTCAATAAACCCGCAACTGAAGAAACCAGGCATAACCTCACGTGACGGAAAATGGCTGATCCGCCCTCACTGATGTCGGGCGATCTATCTGTCTCCCCGACATCAGAAGTGGGATCCCGACAACGTCCACATCAACATAATGCAGGTCAGAGTAATATTAACAGTAATCTCGATCATGATGAGTGGCAGAAGTTATATGCAGCCACGCACGATACGCGAAATGATTACTGCCCTTAAAAACCGAGTTATGCTGAAAGTAAATAAATTATTTTTCCGTAATTTAACCCTGATTCGCCGATCACGATATTCGTGCGTGGTGCAGGACGCGGTGGATTTGTACATGGGAGAAGAACTTAAATGGAAGTAAACTAACTCTAACGATAAGTAAATCTCTGGTGTGAGATTTTGGAAAACATGCGAGTATGAATAGAGCCGCTGCAATCACCGAAATCAGCCTCCTATAAAGAACTGGCGATACGATGCTGTAAATCAAAATACCAATGCAATATCATGTGTGACGCAGATTTATTTCTCGGAAAATAAACACAAGTGGCGGTCAACCATAAGCAAGGCGTTTCAAGGCGAAGCATCAACGTGGTTAACTGAGATTACCCTATGAAGGAATTACGTGGAAGCAAGCTGCTTTTACATTTCGACCGAAACGATAGTCTTTATGCTACCTGCCACCTATCCACAGTAGACAGACCACGTGCCTGCCCACCTGCCAGCCTACACCGATATAAAGTTGTGGAGATTGGTTGGTCCATCACTAATCAAGCAGTCGAGCGATCAAGTCGATGAGTCAAAGTCTACGCTCAGCGAGGAGCCTCAACCGTCAATCAGGTGTGTTCGTTTCTAGTTGTCATTCGTAATTATTGCCTCTTCATTCAGTTTTAATTTAAAGATTGTAATTGCTGTAATAGCCCATCCTATGCCGAGCTGAGTTTAAAAAGCAGTTTCATCAAGTTTATCATCACAGCTACCTATTTACTTCGGGAGTTATCAACTATCTCACAACTTGGAGGTATCTACTCGTAGTACGCAAAGGTAAACGAATTCGTAATGCTTTTGCTGTGACTGGTATTGGTCAAACAGGAACATTCAGTGAAGGACAGATTTTATGCCGTGTAGTGATTAACGATCATCCTCTAAAGATTTTGTTACTTAGTTTGCTGGACAATTATTACGAAAGTGACGTCATGTTAGGCCGTAAAGTTTTAAATCGGGGCTAGTCAGAAAACATGACAACGACGCAACTCACATTAACTAAAGTTCTTTGTGTAAATTTGATAACACAATATAATAGTTTCTATCAATCGCATGTAACTTCTATCGTAACAAATGTTAAACTAGTGATAAGAAGAAGAATAAGAAGTCTTAAGTTTTTGAAATCGTTAATTCATTTTCTGAGTGTTTCATTGCGGGTATTACGACTACCTGAATGAACACAGGCGAGCTTTTAATTAAAATTATTGATTTTAAATAGCGTGATACAATGGAACCGTATAGGATGTCCGCAGATGATCGGAGGGCTACGTGATCATGCGAATCCGTTCTTAGAAGCGAATGTTATTAGATCTAGCTGCTCCCATTTGAAAACCCAGCTATATTTGTAAACAACAAAAACGATGGTTCAGACCACATGTGTGTAGACTATGGCGAGTTTAGTAGTAACACTGTATACCCGCCCGTAAATCAATCAAATACATTGCCTTTATGGTGCCATTATCTTTCAAAATTAAACTCTCCGCCGGTGCTTTTCATTTGATATCTGTGACTATAAGCGTCAAAGAACACTGCTCTTATAACAGCAGAGAGTCGACATGAGCTCCTGATTATGGTTTACTTTTGGTCTAAACAATACGATCTCAGTTTTAGAGAACATTACACTCTAAGCTTACTTACAAGTATACACATGATAATGAGAATGTTAATGAGAATGTCTGAGGGCCAAATATCTCTTAAAATAGAGAAGATGCAGTTGAGTGATAGTATGGAATCTTAGGTCAGTTGGTCGGGTCGTACCAGTAGCAATTTCGTAGCCATAGTCCGTTAGAAGTCGGCGTCTGTTTTAGGCAGTCCGTGGATGCGCGGTGCGTGTCTGGCTCTGGCGGAGGTCGGGTCTATTGTAAACCATAGAGTCAGGATGACTCGGAATTCATGAGGAATGCAATAAAACAACATGGATTTGTTGGAAAAGCGCTGAATCGTATAATCGCGGATCAAGGGCTCGGTTTTGCTAGTAAAGAGTTTAAGGATTTTTGTAGTGACCACAATATTAAATTCCATTTGATTTCTACCGGGACCAGACGTGCCAACGGTCAGGTAGATAGGGTTATGGTCTCTCTTAAAAATATGCAGTGGAAACGGGTAATAATCAGTCATGATAAGGCACTTTGCCCGATATTCAGCTTGCTTTCGGTACCGGAAACCGTGTCACAAGAGCAAGCCAAGTAGAGCTTTTGATTGGTAGAGTAGCTAGACCGTTAAACCTAATGTAATGACTTTGGACGATATAGCGGATACAGATTTGGAAATATTCTGAGAGCGCGCCGCTCAAGCAATAAACACGAGCGCCTTACGCAAAATGGCGAGGTTTGATAAAAGTTCAGTTGAAATTGAGAAGTTTGCGTTGGTGATTATGTTTTAACAGAGAATCATGAAAGAAATCAGACAAACTTGATGCAAAGTTCAAGGGCCTGTACAAGGTGATCGAATTTTCGGATGGCGATAGATATTGTTTGAACAGAAACAGATTGAAGTGCTGGCTTATCGATCAAACTTTTATAGTTGCGGTGAATTTTGGAGAGTGATGACAGAGTTCCTATAAGGTGTAAAAAAAGAAAACTGACATGAGTACGAGTAGGAAGTATTGTATTAAAACATAATTATTATGCTCGCGTAATGCTTGACGGTTTTCTGTACGATAATTATTGTCATACATTGAATTAGTTATTTTAAGCTTTGAAATCGTATACAGGTTGTATGCTCTTTCTTTTGATTTTATTTTTATTTAATTGACGTGTAAATTGTACATTTGTCAATGAAGAACTTTGACTATGAAGGCAATGAACTCAAATCGCTCATACAAATACGCTCATGAACGTCTCCACGCAATGCCCGAAGGTACCGTTCCTTTGATTTTGACTTTGGTTTGAGAGCAGGATGTTTTGCGTTTACGTCTGTGATCATCAGAGTTATTGTGTAATAAAACCAGCCTGTGTGGCAATATTTATTGACTAGCCTGTTTGGCAATATTTATTGACTAGCCTGTGTGGCAATAGTTATTGACTAGCCTGTGTGGCAAGCCTGTGTGGCAATATTTATTGACTAGCCTGTGTGGCAAGCCTGTGTGGCAATATTTATTGACTAGCCTGTGTGGCAAGCCTGTGTGGCAAGCCTGTGAAGCATGCCTGTGTGGCAAGTCTGTGTGGCAAGCCTGTGTGGCAAGCCTGTGTGCAAGTCTGTGTGGCAAGTCTGTGTGGCAAGCCTGTGTGGCAAGCCTGTGTGGCAATATTTGTTGATTGGCCTGTGTGGCAATATTTGTTGACTGGCCTGTGTGGCAATCTTTGGTGACCAGCCGGTGTAGCAATTTTATGTAGATGACTGTGTGGCAAATTGTTGTGGTCTATGTGGCAATCGATGACCCTTAGTCCTGACCTTAGTTATCAATGTGCAGGAAAAGCCTGTGTGGCCCGCCTTTGTGGTAATTGATCAGATTATACTGAAATGGGTAGATTGAGTAGTGCGCCTAGATAGGTGTAAGAGGTACTGGAATTAAAGAAGTTTAAAGAAGTTTTTAGAGGGGTGCCTGGAAATTGTATAGACTTGCTGTAATTTTGATGTGTTCTGATGTGTGTCGCTATTATGAACCAGTAGATTGTGCGATCGGTGATCGGTGTCATTTAGAAAATCGATTGTTTTTGTTTGTTTTGAGGAGTACTTTGGTACACGTTTTGTTATCGTTATTACACATTGGTCTATTGTGTTGCTAACAGACCATGAAGATTCACACGAGGACGTATGAACAGCAGGATGGCCGTGTCGGGGCAGAGTACCCTTATGATTATTGTGTACAGATTTAGAGCGAGTATTACTCGAACAGGGTCGTACGCGGCAACACCGGTCGCTTACATTGGAGTGGAATGGCGTTGAGAAGTTGTAACAGGTTGACATTTACAAGTGAGTTAAAAAGGTTGAACAAGGTTAGTACACAAATCCTCACGACAATATTCTCTATGCCATTCTATCTCTATGGGTGAACGTCAGTTGAGCTCGCGTACAAATCTGTTGCTTTCTAAATCCATCTCAATCTTAATTGCCTGTGATTAATTTGTATCAAATAAATTGTAAAACGGAATATATAACTCCGCTGATTCATATCAACTATTGGTTTCAATAAACCCGCAACTGAAGAAACCAGGCATAACCTCACGTGACGGAAAATGGCTGATCCGCCCTCACTGATGTCGGGCGATCTATCTGTCTCCCCGACATATATATATAAATCAATGCCACTTTTCGTTGTAAGTATTTCCTCCTAAACGGCTCGACCGATTTGAATGATTTTTTTGTATACGTTTGGGTGGATTACCTTGGATGGTTTAGATTCACAAATAACTCCGGCAGCTGGCGCTGCAGTTGATATCTAGGTTATTATCCGAGCGAAGCTGGAATGGGCCGCTAGTAATCTATATTAATATTATAAAGTTGAATAAGAATAAGTATTTATTTATTGCTGTACCGTGTAAAAATAGATCTTAGTTAAAATATAAAAACTGCAACAACAGCTGATGAGTTTGTTTGAACGCTAGATCTCGAGAACTTCTGGTCCGCGATGAAAGATTATTTTTCTGGTGGATAGTCCATTTATCGAGGAAGCCTATACGCTATATAACATTACACTACTTTTAATAGGAGCGGAGCATGAATGAAAAATGTAACAAACACGGATAAAAACATTCCTTTTGGAAGATTTCGTTGCGTGCGCTGACGTACATCGAAATCCGTGACAGCATGTGTCTATCTTTTAATGTTGCGTCATTATAACTGAAGCTAACCAAATTTGTTCTAAATCTGAGTTGGTACGACCAATTTACGAAAGGTGGCGTAGCAGCCAGCGCTATATAGTGTGGAGTGCAGCCAGCACTTACTTAAAAAATTTTAGATACGTACCAGACATAGAACAAACAAATATATCTATTGATCACCAAATTAGAAAACAGAAGAGGGAAGATGTTGGGACATCTGATACGACACGACAACTTCATTAGAACAATAATGGAAGGTAAATTAGAAGGGAAGAGGAAGAGAGGTAGACCTAGGAGAAGTTACATGAACCAAGTGAAGGAGAAGATAAATGTAGTGTCGTATCAGGAAGTCAAGGAGAAGGCGGAGTGTAGAAGTACATGGAAGGAACTCCACCGACAAAAGCGCCGCTCTTAAATTATGAATAAATGAATGATCACCAAATTATTAATCTTTTTGGAATTGAACTCAACACCGCCGGCTCCGCGCTCAGACTTATGCCAACTAACCACGCGGTAAGTCAGGACATTTAAATAGTTTTGCATTCGTATATTAGGATCTTCTTTTTACAAGCTTTTATTTAGTTTCACCTGTCCCTTTTGTCATCACACATAAACATCCCACTAAATATTGCCACTACTAGGACTTGGGACTTTCTGTCGCAAGGAGAGAGTCGAGGTCATAAAACCACCACGCTGACTCAGTTGGCGTTGGTAAACACACACGACTTCAAAAGATTCTACGTGAATGTCGGTTTCCTCACGATGTTTTCCTTCCTCGTTTTAAGTTAGCGGCATTACGTACATAACTTCGAAAAGACAGTGGTGCGCGTGGCTTTGATCCCGAGGTCTCCGGATCGGCAGTCGCCGTTCTCCCAACTAGACCAGCCGTAACTTGACACTCCCGTTGACAGATTTTGCTTAGATTTATTATGGGAATTGCGTGACAATGTAATATTATGATGAACTGATGCTGATCTGATGATAGAGCTATACGTCTATGATTACAAGTACTGAAAAAACAAGTTTGCATAATAGAGACACAGTTATTAGGACATTTTTAGAGGGTTTTTTCTTGATTGTACTTCTGCTGTATTGAGAATCTGCTATTTCGGGAATCTGATATTTCGATAATCTTATGTTTTGAGAATCTGATATTATGCGAATGAGCCTAATAAGTACATATTAAAGCTACTTAGCCGAGTGCACGACCTAGGACGTACGTATTTCTTTTGACTAGCGTTGGACCTTGACGTAACTAGTCCACCTTCTACGAACCGTAACTGAAGGATCATATTACATTTAGGTACAGTCATATATTCAGAATTAGCAGTGCCCCGTGGATTTACCCGCGTAATGCAAGTTTTCGTTATTTTGCCGGGATAAAAAGTAGCCTATGTGGTCCTCCAGACTATACCTAATCTGTGTTCCAAATTTCAACCCGATCCGTTCATACGTTATGACGTGATTGAGCAACAAACATCCAAATATTGACATCTAGGTATAATATTCAAAATTTTTAACTCCAAACTAAGCAAAACTTGTACTCCGGAAGCCAGATAGCTGATATAATGCATACATTTTTAAATACAAATTTATTATTCATAGTTACACCCAGACACAGTACAAATATTTGAATCCATCACACAAACATATTATATTGGGATTATCATCAACCTTAGCGCTTAGGTATACTCAGATTAGATTTTAAATGTTTAAATTTTTTACATACACACTATGTATTTAAAAAATGAAATAGCTTAGCAGTTTCTCGCATAGTTCAGATTTTCATATGTAATCCAGGCTGTGTTCCAACTTTCAATCTAATCCAATGGAGACGTTCTACAAACAACCAAACTTTTACATTTATATTATTAGTAGGTTTGCCTCATCTCCGAGGTAGAAAATAGCCATCGCCATTCAGCGAGGCAATCCAGCCAGCGTTTTGGGCACCTTTGAAGCGGGAACGATTCGAGGCGTGTTAATCGAGTCAACAGGACTTTGTGGCCGTGGATTTAGTTGGCATTAATATATAAATAAATATAGGTAGACAAATCACACACCCACCATCTGACCCCAAACTAAGCCAAGCTTGTAATATGGCGGCCAGCTGATCTTATACTTATATTTCTTTTTCTTTAAATAAAAAGTGACGAGACTAGCAGGACATGTGCCAGATGGTAAACATGCCTGCCACATAACAGCACAGTGACACGCAGCTATTGGAACATGAAGCGTCCAAATCATTACCTAGCACTGCACTGCGCGCGTCACCCAGAGATCTAAGATGCTGTATCTCTAAGCCCTGTAATTTCTCTGGATACATAGTTGTGAATACATAATATAAAATAGAGTATAGAAATAGAATTATAATACATAGAAACACCGGGACACAGTGCAAATATTTGAACTCATCATACAAATATTTGCACTGAGTGGGAATCTAACCCACGACCCTCGGCTTCGCAGGCAGAGTTACTACCCACTAAGCCACGAGGCCACTCAACCCTTGCTTAGCCTTGCTACCCTTTTAATTCTACTTTTATCATAAACTAGCAGCTCTTTGCGGTTTCGCCCGCGTATTTGCCCGTTCCTGTAATTTTCCCGGGATGAAAAGAAGCCTTGTGTTCTTCCAGACTATAAATCTATGTTCCAAGTTTCAGCCCAATTCGTTCGTGTTCGACGCGACTGAGCAACAAACATCCAAATATCCCAACATCCAGACATTGTTGACATACATAACATTAGTAAAAGAAGGATGCAAAAGTTTAAATGTTTATTACTCGATCACGTCAAAACGTATGGACAGATCGGATAAAATTTTACACACAGATCATAGTCAGGAATAGCACATGGCCACTTTTTATTACGGGAATATGAAAGGAACCGTAATTGCGCGGGTAAAACCGTAGGGCGTTGCTTATTATTGCTTTTTATAGGAATCATTATGATATTATTTATTTTAATATTATTTTATATAATAAATTTGAAAGGGCTTGAGTAGTAGAATACTTTTTGTAGTGGTTGTATTTAAGGGATATGTTCCTAATTAATATAAGTTGTATTTACCTGTGTATTATGTTTACCTGTATATAATAAATTGACAAAGTTTAAATAAAGATATAAGCTATATAAGAAATCACACAATTAAAAATAACATCATAAATTCATCAGTCACATAACCCACCCCTAACGGTACCTGGCACAAATGTGCCCATTACACTGGCAGCATTACCACGCTGAATAGCTATGGACAATCTTTGTGCCAAGTACAAGCCGGAGCGGGAGTCACCGCCATTTTCTCTTATGCGTTTTTCTAACTCTCTAACGAGCTCCCGCGCCTGAGTGCCCCAACTGCCCAGCGTCTCCACTGCAATGGGGATAAAATTATAGAGGGGTTCCAAGGACGCGTACTTTTGTCGCTTTTTATTAGCGGCATCTTCAGCTGCAGCTGCAGTAATTAAGTACGTAAACCTACCTGTTAACTGGCAAATAAATATATTGACTATGACTTTAAATCCCTTTAGGTTTACACCGGCACCGTTACTGCGTAAGCTTGTACAAGCTCTTAAGTAAACTTAATTTCAGTTGGTATGATAATTTTATGAGGCGACGCCGACGACGGGCCAAAGTTACTCACTAGTCACTACCTAAGTTTAATTTGGCCTAGTTATTAACTGCGTTCACGTACCTGAACGTAAACTAGCTTGTTTTTCTTTTTTTTACGTTTTATAGGCTCACACTTGACTCCCATTTTGCCTGATGTTAAGCGACGATGCGGTCTGCGATGGAGCATGTGTACCTAGAAGAAACCGATTCACTCGATTAAAGACACAAAGATTGTAACCATCGGGGAAAACCCACTCAGGCAACGTATTCCACAGCCTAGGCGTTCTTATCACAAAAGTAGAGTCAAATCTCTTTGTTTGTGTCTTTGGAACATCAACTATGTGACGATGTCGCTTTTTCGAGCTACGAGCATTCCGATAGAAAAAAGGACAAGGTGGTATTAGATCACGCAGATCAGTTGTACACTCTCCGAAGTGTATTCGATAAAAACCGATAGGCTAGCAATTTTTCGGCAATGTTTTTTTTTTACACATATCTTGGATAAGGAGAAGAAGAGGAAAATAGGAGGGAGTTGGGTACATTTAAAATCTAATTCTAGTGCTCGTCTGTAGAGCCGATCACTACCGGTTGGGATTCCGCTAGTAATCGACTCGACATCGAGTGTTTGCCTAATTGCCTTTTGCCATTTGCCTAAGCTGCCTCCTCGCGGCCCAGAGCCTCCGGAGCCTCCTTTCGGCGATGTTCAAGACTTTAAAGTCTTTTTCGCACAAGAGTGGCATTGTCTATGAGCCTTTTGGCACGTCTCTCGGTCGATTCCAGGGCCTCCAACTGATATTTGGCCGATCCATCTCAAAGGTGTGAACAGTACTCCATACAAGAGCGAATCTGTGCTTGATATAATGTGAGGAACTGTTCAGACTTGAAGTACCTTCGCACCTTTGAAAGGACACCCAGGTTTTTGGCAGCTAATTTAGCCTTGGACTCGATATATGAGCCAAAGTTGAGCGTAGATGTCAAAGTGACGTCCAAAAGTCCAAGACGGTCAGAAATCGGCACGGACACACCTCTAAAAGTAGGAGTCAGTTGAAATGGACTCCTTTTTGCGGAGAAAAGACGCGCTTGCGTTTTAATCTCGTTGAACTTGACCAGATTGGCATCGCCCCATTTAGACACAGCCTCAGGGGTCAAGGTCAAACGCTCGATCAAACTCTCTCTCAATACCTGAGTTTGCTGCCCACTGGCTCTCACGCTAAATATGTAACTCTCTACGACGGTGCTATCATCTGCGTACCCAAAAATACTGGGCTTCAACAGATCATTGATAAGTAGCAGGAAGAGCGTCGAAGAAAGTACCGACCGCTGAGGAACTCCGGCATTGATAGCCATTTGATCCAACGACCAGCCATCAATGACGACTCGTATGGACCGATCCTCAAGAAAAACGCTTTCTATGCAACACGTAATTTCGATATAAACTCGCGAATTTCCTACCTTCCGGTTCTACTTCGATTCGTCATATCGTCTGTTCTAAGCCTACTCTTTAATTAATAAAGTAGGGTTAGAATATTTAAACGACAGACAATGTTAGATCGGACGAAACAAAGTAGAAACGGAGTAAAAAAGTCGCGAGTTTATTTTGAAATTATGTTTTTCGCAGAAAGAGAGTATGTAAACGTCCTTTTCATATCTCTTTTGTCTTATATGGGTATTTATTTATGTATATATTATTGGTACTAATATTATAAATGTTAACGTTTGAATGATGTTTGGATATTTTTGTTCAATCTGTGGGTCACATCATATATGGATGATGTGATCTAGAAAAGTAGCGTACTAGGTAGTAGGTACAAGGTAGGTACTTGGTAGGTAGGTACAAGAAAGGCCTATGAATGCTGATATGTGATTGAATATCTTTATATTTAGTAAGTGGATGTGATCAATGACGGACTGCGAATTGTGAAATTATTATTATGATGGCTAATACAGTAAGGTACTATAAATGTACCAATATGTTTAATAAGAAGTGCCTGACGTTTATAATATAGCAACAACATAGATGCTAATCTGCTACTCAATATCAGTGAAGCAGTGAAAACGCGTTTTCACTGCAGCGACGCACGGGTTTGCCGACAAGAGTAGCAACATTTTGAAGCAAGTTGTTTTGAATACAGGGCCGTTTTTACTGTAACCTTATTGGTTACTAATGTTAATATTGTCAAGACGTTCTAACTTGATTTAAGGTTACATTGAGTTGCCATGAATTTTGAGGCTTTGCATTTTGGCGAGCACGTGTGTTAAGCATAAACAGCGCCTTCTATGTTCCCACTGCTGGGACTTGGGCCTTCTCTCAAAAGGATTAAAAGTCTTAGCCCACCACCACTCCGTCCAAGAATGGGTTGGCACATGGTTGCACATGACACTTGTCCTTGATAGATGTTTTCTTGTGACATACCTTTCACTTTTATTTCACGATATTTTCTTTCAGCATTCTATCCAGTGGTAATGACATACCTGTGCGTCAGCTCATGGAAAAAACTCAGTTGTGTAGGCGGGAATCGAACCTGTCCTCACGAATTTGAAACCCTAAGTGTGGTCCAATCCAAAAAATTTATTTGCTGACTGTTAGTACTGATGTAAACAAACCGATATACTTTATTGAGACCCAAAACAAATCGATATACAAAAAAATGGCAAACCTTAAAATTAGGCGACCTTATCGCTGAAAGTGATCTCTTCCAGGCAACCTTATAGTGGAAACAATGTCTGGACAAGTCAGAAAACGGGGTTCGCAAATAATATTAATTTCACCCTTAGTGAAAATGATCCAGTGAGTCTACTAATTTGCGATTGATTGTGTTCATTTGATACTTTGACGTAAATAACAATGTAAACAGAAGTTAAACACATAACTGCGAATTTAAAGAGCATTTAATGATAACGACGCTCATAAAATGAGATTTATTGACGTGCTACGAATTCCTGTTGCTACTGGATATTTTTTCTAGGATTTATTTCATGCATCGGATCGCAAATGTGTTAAAGACAATGGACAAAGAACGAGTGATATTTAAGATCACACGGTATCAGAGACTTGGTTTTAAGATGCCTACCTATTTTGCGTAAGGTTGGCACCACGTCTATTGTTGACCAACGTAGTTTGTGACGAGAAAGATAATAGAAAATTGAGAAGGATAAAGCATCAGCTGTGCACTAAAAACAAAATATGTTAGATGTTAAGGATAATAACTACACATGAAATGTTTTCCATTTTCCATGACACGTTACCCCTGTACTATTAGATCACTATTTGAAGTGTATAAAATAATAATATTTCATGTATTTTGATTAATCTGAATTAAGGCCAGGTAGTTCTGTCAAATTAGGCATTTAACGCTGTCTTGTTCTCGCGACCGTCACCGACCGCGGAATCGGTGCCACAGTGCAGAAATAACATTAAAATATTGGACTATGTAATTTAAACTCATTTTTTGTTCAAGATTTGTTTATACTAGTGATAACAATTTTGTGAATAGTAATAAGAGTTTTTTTGATATATGAACGAAGAAATATTAAATTTATCTGTACTCGTAGATATACAAAACTCAACCTTTTCTATTTGGTCACAATATAAGTTGAGAACGGCTTTTCCAATTTCATGCATCTTTTTAAAATATTTCCTAATAATTCACAAGTTCGTCAAAAATTAAAAAAAATGTGCTGAAACGTAATGAAAGGCCAGTAAAAATAGAAGGTTTTTTGGTCAACTTTGCACTAAATTTCTAATCCAATTTTTTTCTATGAGCATAAAATTACAAAATGCTCACAGATCCAGGTAGAGCTTCAAACGCCAATTGAAAAAAACTGTTTTAGCCGATATTTTGGAAACTATATATTTTGACAATAATTGTAAAAAATTAAATTTTGCATCTTTTGTTGCTAGTAAACTTTTTTTGTAAAACTTACCGTTTACGATTTATAACCCATTCAATGATACGATTGCTATGATGCCGATAATAGTGGATGAAAATGATGTTGTCTACGATGGTACTTGTTTCTGTAATAGAAACAAGCACAGTGTACCTCGTAACCCCAAGGTTCGAACCTTCGACAAAACCCACTCTGGCAATGCGTTTCACAGCTTAGTTGTTCTTATTACAAAAGTGGAGACCAAACTCTTCGTTCAACTCTTCAATCATGATGATGAACGGTGCTGTTTATTCGAGCAACGAGCAATGAGATAGAATAACTATAATTTAAAAACCCCGACTACAAAAAAAATCTACACGTAAAAAGGACACTTTGGCGAGTCAGACTAGTCTTAGAAGATCTTAGTTACCAAAAGCCGTTTGGAAGATATGTGGATATAAAAGATTTACAAACATAAAGATATACGCGAAAACAAACCCTTCTTCCATTCCGGTAAAAGGGTAATGTTTATGCTACTGGTAACAGAATTCACATCTTATTATTTTTACATTGTTATCATCAAATTTGACATAATAAATCGTAATCGGTAAGTTCGAAAAAAAAGTTTACTGGCAACAAAAGATGGGAAATTTTATTTTCTACAATAATAATAGGCTTTATAACTTTTTCAGAATATCAGCCAAAACGTTTTTTTCGAGCTGGCGCTTGAAGCTCCACCTGGATTTGTTTTTGTTTTGTGATTTTATGCTCAGGAAATGATTCTAAACCTTAGATAAAAAATACGAATCGGAAATTTAGTGCAGAGTTAAATTATACGAGTAATTTTACTGCCTAAAAGGCTTCTTATCAAATTTGGTCGAGTGTCTAAATTTCTATGAACAATATTAACATTTTCACACAAAAAAAAAGAAAAAACAATAAATTTTGGTGGTGTCACAAACTTGGAAAAGAAATAAAAAAAAATTCTAACAAAACCATACGTGTATCTATGGAAAGGTGTTCAAAATTGTATTGAAGTTCCTAACAATTTTTTTCTAAACTGAATAGTTTGCGCGAAAGTCTCTTCCAAAGTGGTATAATCTGTATGTGAGGACTTTTCTTCCAAGTACTAAGTACCTTACTACCAAAGAATTTACCTAAATGGCATAAATGATACCTAACTTGCATTTATATTAGATTTATGCAGGGATTTCTCCCCTCTCATTATTTCCTTATCCCGATCTCTGATTTAACGGACGAATATTTTACCGATACTTATCTATTTTCCATTGCATCCGCATTGAATTTTTTACTGATGTGGCATCGACGTCAGTTTTTTGAGACTCCCCTTTTGGTCTACAACATAAAGTAAACAGCGTACTAATTAGTATCAGCGTCTATTTGCAATTCCAATGAAAACTGTATCAAAATTCAAGATCATAGCGTGCTTCACTAGTAATACCTACTGATATTGTTATACTGTGGCACTATGATCGTAATATTTAAAATTTATCGGTTGTCAAAATTGCAAAATCAAGCACAGGCCCGTCGTCCGTGAGCGCCGAAACGCGACTGATCAGGCTGGCCGAACGGCGCGCTATATATATGGTAGATATTAAAACATAGTGAATAACTGATACTTTTTATCAAGTCAAACTCTGCGAATGCATCTATAACTTTTTAGTGGCTTTCGTTGAGTACAAAAATTTTGTAAAAAAATTCATTAGTTTAGTCATAAACTTGAAACAACTTTTTGAAAAGGGGTGACTTTGGGATTTTTTTTTATCAAGTAAAATTCATTAAATCGTGTTATTGACTGCGAATTGCACTAGATTAGATCCTTAACTAATACATATATTTTTTTCAGAGTTTAATACACTATTTTAAAGGTCTTAAAGTTGTTTTGAAAATTCAAAATTTCGGCCCACACGCCCTTAAGCGTGTGAGCGTTTTAGGTATTTACAGAATAACAAATTACCAAAACAACAAAATTAACGATAAACTTTCATACTAGTGCAACAATTGACAGTCTTATAGCTGAAAGCAGCTTCTTCCAGGAGACCTTGGTATGGAAAATAGTGTGTGTAAAAGGAAATGGGATGCGAAACTATATAGTAGAAAACCCGTAAAAATAGTTGAATTTATTTTTAAAATATAACTAACATGACATAAAATACTGGCTAGCTGAGAGATATAATTAAATAGCCACATAAATTACTGCGCCAATTTGTTTATTTTCTCATTTACTTTATTTTGAAATCATTGTATTTTCTTCGCAAGCATTACGATAAGCTTGCCTTCTTTTAAAACTGCATACAATTCACGGCAACAACATATAACATCAAATTGTTACAATTTCAACTTGTGCATGTATTGCACGCAAACCGTCAATATGTCGTTTGCATAATGGCAAACTGCCTAATTATAGAATGCCATGATTTGGCTGTTCCTGCTTTGTACACGAGACGGGCTAGTCACATGACATGCATGCCAAATGTTATGCATGCTGGACATATTTGGGCATGTTACGTACATTTACGTAGTACTATGAAACGAAAAATTAGTTTAAGGTAAGTGATTTGAGGGCCGAGCGTGAAGTTTGCAAGAAATGACAATAAAATGTGATAATATTAGTACATTTTGATATAAGTGCGGTAAGTTGATAATTACAGCCGAGGCAATATTGCTAGCCAGAGATAGATAGATAGATAAACTCTTTATTGTACTAAATTAAATACAAAACTTCAAATGAATAATTTTAACAAAAAAGAACCGACTTTCAATGGAAAACTTATGAAGTAAAAAAGTTTTCCTCGATTTCTCTAGGATGTCATAATCAGATCCTGGTTTCCTATCATGGTATCACTCTTGAAATATCTTCTTTACAACAACTTTGCACTTTATGAAAATAATCATCAAAATCGGTTCATAAACGACGAAGTTATCCGCGAACACACATAAAAAAACATATACGGTTGAATTGAGAAACCTCCTTTTTTGAAGTCGGTTAAAAAAACATTACCTAAAAAAATTGAAACAATTGGCGGTCTTATCGCTAAAAGCGATCTCTTTCAGGCAACCGTGGTATGGAAAAGGATTAAAAATAACAAAGGAGGGCGGCTACCCAGGCCAGGCCCAGGGCCAGAGCCATAGGTGAGGGCTACACGAGAGCTAAGGCTGTAATTATCAAAGCGCACATATGTCATACGACATTTTGTGTCATATTTGTGGGGAAATAAATCTTTGCATGTTTTTCATGAGATGAAATTTTGATACGCTTGTACCTACGTATAGCTATTGGTTGATTTTTCGGGCAAGAGAAGAGAGACTTCTGGCGGTGTCGAATGAATAAATTAATTATTACTTGACGACATTTTCAAATCTAAAAAATAGGTACAGCGCAAAAGAAAAGCGCGTGGAATAATTTTCACTTGTTTACAAATTAGCTTTGCGCGCGCATACGTACTTGAACGTTTTTTTAACTTACGTTTTTTTAGGAGAAGGCACAAGCAGTCAATATTACTAATAAATTAAATTACTATTAATGTGTGCTTTGAGCAACATTCTTTTCTTCGGTAGCACTAAATCATTTATTTTTGTTTATTAGTTGGCTAGGCTTATTATTTAGAATAAATAAATAAATAGTACTTAAAGTTACCTACTTAAACGTAAAAAATAATGTATTCTCTCATTCGTAAAAAGTACTAAGTTACCGTCTTTACGACCATTTTTTAATTTTCCGTCCATGTTCGTTACACAAAAAATGTGATGTGATTCTCAGACAATAGAGATTCAGGCCTACCCCTCAAACAACGAGGTTTCTCGACGAGGATGATTTCAGTTTTAGGTTACTGACGGCTGACGGTAGAAGAACTGGCAAAACATATTTCAATGTCAATAATTTGAAGAATATTCTCACCCATTTACAACTCATACATTATGTGTTATTCTGAAAACGCCTAATGTGTTTTTTTTAATTTTGCTTGAAAATTACCAAAAACCTAAATCATTATCTATTCTCCCTGTTACAAAGTTTTTATACAGATGGTTGATTCACTAGATCTCGCATTACATACATAGGTCTACTATAAGCCATATTTCGCAAAAATAAAGATTAAATACTGTTAATCACCCTGGCCTATGAGGTTACAAGCAGCGCATTTTAACCGTTCCAGTAATGTTTTTGCGATAAAATGTAGGCTTTTTGTTATTCCAGACTTTCACATTTACATATAAATAGGAATTAACCAATAAATCGGTAGTAGGTAAGTGTTGTGTTATAGATTCCATGCTTAGATACAGTTGTAACCTCTTTGTTTCCATGACAAAGTTGAAACCGCAACAGGCCACTAGTATTAATGTCACTGGCCGGTAAAAAACAAACTTTGCCAGAATATCCATCCAGTCCAAATCAGTATTCCGGCAGCGTCTTCCCGCAAATTAACCGTCTGTTTACATAAAACCTAAACTTCTCTTATTAAATTAAACTCAAAGGAATTTTCAAACGCACGAAAGTACCGACAAAGAGTTTGAAGAAATGTAATCATTGGAAAATGCCATTACTTGGGATGAAGTTGAATACTTTGAAGTATGAGACGGCTTTGAGGAATTGAACACTTAGCCGAATTAAATTGCCCAGTTTACTGAAACTGGTATTTACGATAGAACTAGGAACTTAGTACGTCTAATCTGTAATAGTTGAACGCATCTTATAAAAGTGTGCATGGGATTTGAACCCGGGGCTTCGGATCAACAGTTGCATTTACAAGCTAGATCAGCCTTAACTTGTACAAAAAACGGTAAAAGAAAACATCGTGAGGAATCCGACATACACCTATAACCATTCGAGGTCATGTGTCATCCACTAAACCACACTGGGCCAGCCTTGACTCTCTCCTTGCGATAGAAGGCTCGAGTCAGAGCAGTGGCATCATTTAGCTGCTAGGCTAATTATGGACTTACGAGCCATCTTGTGGTGGCGGCCATTTTGGATTTGAAATTTGTTATTAGTGTATACTATTCTACTAGTCAAGCCCTTTCTTTTGATACCCATATGGAGGTAGATTGTGAAGAAATATTTTCTCCGCCACTTTGTGGCGGCGGCCATCTTGAATCGGTATTAACCAAACATAGCTGAGAACATCCGTACGGATATTAACCTTCAAATAAAAAAACCGCATCGAAATCGGCACATCCGTTTGAGCTCTACGGTGCCACAGACAGACATACAGACAGACGGACATCGACGTCAAACTTATAACACCCCTTTTAAACCCCCGACCAAAAAAAGGTGTTATAAGTTTGACGTCGATGTCTGTCTGTCTGTCTGTCTGTCGGTCTGTCTGTCTGTCTGTCTGTCTGTCTGTCTGTCTGTGTGTGTGTCTGTCTGTGGCACCGTAGAGCTCAAACGGATGGACCGATTTCAATGCGGTTTTTTTTATTCGAAGGTTGATATCCGTGCGGATGTTCTTAGCTATGTTTGGTTAATATCGATTCAAGATAGCCGCCTCCACAAAATGGCGGACAAAATATTTCTTCACAACTTATCTCAATATGGGTATCAAATGAAAGGGCTTGACTAGTAGAATACAATACATAATAATAAATTTCAAATCCAAGATGGCCGCCACCACAAAATGGCGAATTACATTATTTTTTTCACTACTACCACAATATGGGTATCAAATGAAAGGGCTTGACTAGCAGAATGTTGTACAGATTACAAATCCGAGATCCGAGGTAGTCGGGGGTTAATCAAAATTTTTAATTTTGTTCTTGTTTTGGTCGGAGGTTAAAAATTCAAATTACTCAGTATCGTTCTAGAAGCGACTGTCTGATAAATTACATAGTTATAAATTCGCTTAAACGACATTGGACCCATTAATTGGACTTTCACCTTCGCTTAAATCTTTCTGTTATATGAAATTTTCTTTTCCTGAAAAATATTTTTCATGACTGGAGCAATAAAGTAAAATGATTTATTTTAACAGACCTTGCGTGACGAGCAAAGTAACAACAATTGTTTGTGTTATGTGCATCAAAGCTATTGTAATCAACAAATAAAGGAACGTTTTTTTATGCTGACTCTAAATTTACAAATTTTGATTCAATTTAAATTTAATGTAAAAAATGTCAAATTCATAGTAAATAAATAACTTCGCTACTTATTTAGTGCGCCAAACTAGTGGTAGTGGGCACTTTTTACCAGTTTGGTTTTCGCGCAAGCTATTCTGTATAGAAAAAAAATTGTTAGAAACCTCAATATCATTTTAATGACCTATTCATAGATACGAGTATGTCATTGGTACACGTATGGCATTGATAAAAAAAAAATTGAGTTTCAGTTCCATGTATGGGGCATCCCTAAAAATTTTTGTTCTTGCTATTTTTTGTATTAAAATCTTAATGCTTTTATAGTTTCGGAGAAAAGTCTCTTCTCTTCTCTTCTCTTCTCTTCTCTTCTCTTCTCTTCTCTTCTCTTCTCTCTTTCTCTTCTCTCTTCTCTCTCTTCTTCTCTTCTTCTTCTCTTCTCTTCTCTTCTCTTCTCTTCTCTTCTCTTCTCTTCTCTTCTCTTCTTCTCTCTTCTCTTCTCTTCTCTCTTCTCTTCTCTCTCTCTTCTCTTCTCTTCTCTCTCTCTCTTCTCTTCTCTTCTCTTCTCTTCTCTTCTCTTCTCTTCTCTTCTCTTCTCTTCTCTTCTCTTCTCTTCTCTTCTCTTCTCTTCTCTCTCTCTCTTCTCTTCTCTTCTCTCTCTCTTCTCTTCTCTCTCTTCTCTTCTCTCTCTCTCTTCTCTTCTCTCTTCTCTTCTCTCTCTCTCTCTTCTCTCTCTTCTCTTCTCTCTTCTCTTCTCTTCTCTTCTCTCTCTTCTCTTCTTCTCTTCTCTTCTCTTCTCTCTCTCTCTTCTCTTCTCTTCTCTTCTCTTCTCTCTCTCTTCTCTTCTCTTCTCTCTCTCTTCTCTCTCTCTTCTCTTCTCTCTCTCTCTTCTCTTCTCTTCTCTCTCTCTTCTCTTCTCTCTCTTCTCTTCTCTTCTCTTCTCTTCTCTTCTCTCTCTCTTCTCTTCTCTTCTTCTCTCTTCTCTTCTCTTCTCTTCTCTTCTCTTCTCTTCTCTTCTCTTCTGAATACAAATATCGTTAGTATGAAAGTAACTCTGCATGTCCGTCTATCTCTTACAATTTCACAATTAACCCCAAAAACGATCAATAGTATAAAAATATTTTTAATTAAAAAGATGTACATTTGAATGGGCGTACAAATATTACATCAGTTACATGCTCTAATATTTTTTCGCGCGAAGTCGCGGGTAACAGCTAATGACCTATAAATAAATAAAATTAGTAATACTTCGTTGCGTCTAACACTAAGTTGTTTTCTTTGTAGAGGCGCCGAAAACTTCACTGGCCAGATATAATTCATCAATCAATCTCAAGATAAGGCTTGACTGTCTTCCTTCTAGTCTCTGTAAAAACTCGCCAAGTTTCTTGCCCTTTTCTCAAATCACAAAGGCGATGCGACTGAAGGAACGAGAATTTTTACTTTAGTATCTCAGAAGATTTAACCAAATACGTTTTTGTGTAAATCCTTCAGGAAACACAATTTATAAAACACAAGAAATTGAACAAATTTACTTCGTTATTTTCTTCCCGTTTTATGAAATTTTTAGGTTGAAAATAATCACATAAATACTAAATTCGAAAGTTGGACGTTTATATAGTTGGATGTTTCTTGCCCACTCACGTTGGAACGTCTGAACACATACAAATAAAAGTATTTTGTTAATATCACAGGTTTGTATTAGCAGTATATTAAACACAAACCGTTTAATTAATCTTTGTTAAGTTAGGTATTTAATACTTTTAGTATTTGAAATTTTTGTTAAGTTAATTAATTAAAATAGTACATAAAATCTGTACTAATAATTTAGTTAAGCCTCGGATCACTCCGCGGGAAGAAGGTAGTTTTTCATACATTTGCTAGCATCTAGACGTTGTTATTGGCTAGAGTTAAATAATACATTATTTTCCTGGTTAATTATTTGGAAGGAAAAACAGACAGATCTACAATTATAAAACACAAAGTGAATTCTCTAGGGAAAAGTCGAGCTTAAGTTGTATTTTAAATTATTCTTATTCTCATAATAATGATTGATTGTTATTAGCCACACTGCTTTTGAAATGGCGGCAGGCTTATCATGGGATGAGAACTTTCTTTCACAACAAAAAACAATACTTGGTGTTTAGTTAATTATATCTCATAACAAGTTCATTGTTATCAAACTGTGTAAAACTTTATGGCAATAATAATTAACTAATATGTATTATTATGCCGTGGTGGCTTAGTGGCGAAAACATCAAATTGAACAATTGTTAGGTCACAGGTTTTAATCCCGCCCACCTCTCAGTTCTTCTAGTGTAGATTTACAATATTTTCACTAAATGTAACGACAGAGAAAAACATCGTGAGAAGCTTCAGCACTTTTTTTTTCAAAAAAGACACATGTCGAGAAGTTGTGTCATCCACCAACATGCATTTAGCCAGTGGTAACAATAAGTAGGCTGATTATATACAGTTTTTCATTCAGTGGGAGTGGAAGGAAAACTATTTTCTTAATGTTTGTTGGGTCTATGCAGCAAATCATCATCATCATCATATCATCTGCAGCCTGCAGACGTCCTTTACTAGTTATTCAGGCTTCGTGGTAGAATAGTACCCACCAAGCCAACCAATAGGTACAATAGGCATGACAACAGGTCCTGCAATTATATTAAATTATTTGATAAATATAATGACAGTATTTAGATAGAATAAAATATGTACCAATTTGAACTTACAATTTTTTAGTTTAACTTTCTTTATGATCATTCAAAGCTGGATGGGCAAGTCCATTTTAAAAATACGAAATTTTTAAATACAATATTTACCATTGCATAATTCATTTAATTTCAAGTGAATTTTGTGAAGAAACCAGTTTCCTAAACGCAATATTTAATATAGCTACCATAAAAACTTTACGCGCGAGGCGGAGAAAATACCACACAGTCAGTCACTTCTGTAGTGCTTTTGTATGAAGCGTTTTTGGGAGAGTCCAAAATTTTGATATCAAAATCGTGATATCACGGGAAGTTTTTAAGATAACAAACACATTCTTTCGCCTATGTTTCAGTTATTGAGTAGCATTTTGATGGCACATTAAATCAAAAAATGCCTATTGTTTAGGACGTTGCTCTAATCTTATTATAAAAACATGTCCAGTGTCAAGCTGTTTGTTTCTTCTGAAGTGTCTATATCTGTATCTACGCTTAACTAGCGTCCGCCCCGGCTTCGCCCGTAGTACATAATATAGCTTACAGCACTCAGAGGGTCTACCGCCTAACTAAAACTGTCTTTGATATTGTTGTCTCTTTTCTTTTCGCTTGAAATGACAGAGACAGCAATAGCAAAACCAAAGCCGATTTCGTTAGGCGATAAAGGGTCAGGAATCACGTACATATCTGACGGTGAAAGAATTTTTGTAATCAGCCTAGTAGCTCCTGAGATTAGCGCGTTAAAACAAAAAAACCTTTTCAGCTTTATAAAATAGATAAGGTGTATTGGGGTAATTGTGACATAAATTTATATGAGATGGCCAGGCTTTTACATTTCAGCTAAATATTTGAAATACATTTTTAGTTAGTGCTATTTTTTATTTTCCTTTGTTCTTTATATGAATATGTAGTATGATAATCATTATTAAATACCCATAAAAATAGGATATTTCTATAATTTAGTTATTTAAAAAATTGGATCGTATTCTTATGAAGTCAGGGAAATTACGAACTATCCTGGGTAATTCCGAATCACTCAAAATTGATTTTATTTAACATATACATAAGTTCTAACATCCTTTTTAGACCCTTATTACCCCAAGCATAAAATCTCGACATTTTTCCTATCTCTTATCTCTAATCTCACACTTCATAAGACTAGCACTTCGGAATTACCCCATGAAGAGTTTGTGATTCTCAAACTGTTATGTATAAATTTGGTCTGATTTCTTCACCCTCTGCAAGAAACAATAACAGTACAGTACAGCAGCTGTTGAAGTTCACATCAAAATAAAATAAAATATTTAGGTACAACAAATCTTTATTCATGTACTTATATACTTTTTAGGAGAAATATAAATTAAGGGCTCCTAAAATCTAAATCACAATCTTTTCATTTTATTTTAAATATTCATTTTAATATTAATTATTTTATAGGAATCCCGTACTGTTACACTGCAATATACTTAGTAAGCTCGCCATTTTTAATTTTCAATGGCTTGAGCTAAGTCTTCTTGAGGATATGTTTTGATTTTCTTTGGTACATATGTTCGAGGCATATTTGACCTGCAAAAATGTTAATAGTTAATAAAAAAAAACAATTATAATTCTCATTTGCAGAAGAATGTTTTTATCACTTTATGAGCAATACAGCAAGAGATACGTAACAGTATTAAGGGTGTGCGTGTGTGTTGGTTTGTGTGAGGTGTGTGTGCGTGTGAGAGGGTGGGTGTGTGTGAGAGAGGTGTGTATGAGTGTGTATGTGTGAGGTGATGTGTAACCCTATCATAGTATGTACTTTGTCTACGTCTAATCGGGCATCTTTTATACAGAGTTACTAGTAATCAGAAGCCTTTTAAGGATATTTCTTGTATGTTTTTTATCAAATCAAAAAACTTTTGTTTGAATTAACATATGACGTAGAACAAGTAAGTTCGTTGTGTAACATTGAGTGGTTACCAGTAACCCTACCTGTAAATACGGCTGAAATTTTCTTTCATCTTAACTCTATCAGAACCGGATCAGTGGTTTAATTACAAAATAGTAAAAAAGTACCTAGTTGTGTATTAAATGAAAAACAAACTAGGTAGGTATTTTTCTACAGATTGAGAACCACTGCTACTTACTATTGAAAAGCTATGTGGGGTTATTGTGAAATAATACTGTCACGTAATAACCCCAATGGGGAATTTGCGATATTTAATAATAAACACAGGTATAGCTTGCTGTTCCTGACCCGAAATCGTAAAAAACGAACTATTTATAGAATATACAAACATTTATGCGAATAACTCACCATAACTCCAAGAAAAGTGTGTTGGGGTAATTGTGACACACCGAAAAATGCGCGAAAAATCCTTGTTTCACTAAATTTGCAATCTCACACGTCTCTCCAGAGTTAGCGACTCGCGGATGACTGCCGCGGCGTGAACAATCAATATGGCATCTATGTTTGTGTAGCCAACGGTTAAGTATTTCTATTAATTCGTAGAAATTTCGAATTTTCGGAATATACCCATTTACGGAATTACCCCAATGTACCTTATGATTTTATTTCGATTGATAGCCTCTAATTTTTTTTTGTAAATTTATAATTATTTGTTTCTTAAAGAAATTACTGGAGTGAAACGAGAACGAGAGGGACGCTAGTATTGATATAGAAACAGCCTTAGATAAAGAAGTATAATATGTAAACTCTTTGGAAACAGTCGTTTGTTTATGTTAGTCTTCTCGAGACTTCTAAGAAAAGACGCAAATTGAAGTGGTTCAGAGAAAAGTGTTTGAATGCATTGACCTGCTGATTAGTGCAGCCTCGGGACGCCCTTAGTGTTAATTACGCGTCGGAACTGTCTGTCTGTTTGCTTACAAAGGTGGCTGCGCAGCCAATTAAACTTATAAAATTAAGCTGACCGCATATTGAACATTTGAGCAGTGTAACGTTTTTGTAGCTGAAACTTCTTTTAGGCGCGTCCCCGAGCAAAACCATTTTTTGTATAGTTTTCAGAGCTACCTACTTTTTATCGAAAACATATATCAACTAGTAAAAAATACAATAAACTTCTGCAAAATCATAGCTTTAAAATGGTCGTTTCTTGTTTTTGTTGATTAATATATTGTTTAATTCATCTGCACATAACCTAACCATAAAAATTAGAAATATTTTTTAATTATCTACTATATACCACTACTAGAAAAACCGCCATTATTTAGATTTTGTACTTACACCAATGGATGAAAAAATCAAAATCTGTTTCTATATACATATTTTCTACAATTTAATACAATTACAATTTTATATATTTATTATATTTTCTACATATTATGACCTGATTGGATTTACACTACAGTATTTTTTTTATAGTTAAGAATGACGAGACAAGCTGGACTTATGCCTGATGGTAAGCAACATGCCTGCCCATAACAGTGCAGTAACACGCATCTATTGGAACACATAGAGTCCAAATCATTGCTAGCACTACACTGCGATTTAATTTCTCAGGTAACATATGCCATTTATATCGGAATACTGTGGCATTATCACATTACTGGTCGGTGGTCGGCGGTAGAATAACTGGCAAAAGTGTGGAACTTCCCCAGGCGGACTCTGCAAAGAGTCCTACCACTACCTACTATATTACATTGTAGTTTGTATCGCATGTGGTTACTGTACGTAAACAACTCTCCAATTTGTGGCGAACCTTATCTCAGCGCCGTGAAAGATAATTGGCTGGCTTTTGTTTATTCAGAACTGGATGTTTTAATCTTGTTAGGAGATTTGTAATTCGTACACAAAGACACGTAGATATTTAACTTTAGTCAGTAGGTAAGTTAAATAATTAACGGCTGTTAAGATGCGTATTTCATATTTCATGAGGTATGTTCAAACGAGTATAATACATTATTAAGCAATGATGGTTGTTGTAAGGACTGTTGATAGAAGTGACAACTTATAGTTTGAAATCTAGTATCCGCAACACGTCACCTATACAGCACAGCATACAGCTATAAATTTGTAATAGTCCAAGATCCCAGAGCCGCCAGAAGCCATGTATTTTTTGATGGATGAAACGTGGACGATTGATTAGATTTAGTACGTACTAAGAACAGATGTTTACCCGCTAACTTGCATGTGCCTGAACTCGGATTTTTTCCAGCATATTTGTTAATTAAAAGTTATAAAAATAAAATCATCCATACATTTTCTTAGAGGCGTTCGCAAACAATAATTAAACTACACATTTTAGCTTCGTAATTCAAGTCAAGAATAACGTCAAAAACAGTACTCCCAAAAAGCAACTATACTATAATACTCTATCAATGATGTGTATTTTTGAATATCTCAAATTGCATATCACTAATCTTATAAGCATATTACAAAGGGTCTCATACTAGTAACATCCCGCTTCGGTCGTTCCCGTAATTTTGTTCATAATAAATAACAGGGTTTGTGTTAGATTGTGATCTGAGAGCTAGATTTTATTCAGATACATATATTTCTTTTTCGCAAAGAGTAACAGACATTCTTCTTCTTCTTAGTCGGTATACTCTTGACAGACATCATTTCCTAATCTGGCCCGTCCACCTCATAGGTGACATACCGCACACTAGGGCGCCTTATTTTTAATTAAGAGAGACGCAACGAGCAAGTCATGTGCCTGATGGTAAGCAAAATGCATGCCACATAACAGCATAGTGACACGGAGCTATTGGAACATGAATACTCCAAATCATTACCTAGCACTGCACTGCACTACACGGCACGCTCGTCACCCAGAGATCTAAGATATTATATCTCTAAGCCCTATATTTTCTCTGGCAACATTGCCCTTTAAACCGGAACACAGTAATGGTTGCCCATTTCTGTTTGACGGTAGGATTACTGGCAAATATTTGGTACTTCTCCAGGCGGACTCTGCCAAGAGTCCTACCATTCCCTTTCCCTGTACTAGGAGTACCAGACGCTCTATAGATGTATCGCCGCGCCGAGACAGGTGCCCAAAGTTAGTTAATACTAGGAGTTACAATTTAATGATGAGATCAAAATGAAAATCAGATAATTTTAATCTCATGACATCTATAAGTGCACAATTTATTATGATTAACTACGGACAGGTATGTGATTATTTATATATTATAAAAATGATTGTGACATCTATATGTTTTTTGTCTGTACATAAGTAGATGTCACAATTGTTTATGTACTGTTACTTTACGCAGATCAATAAATTAATTTGATTTTAAACTGTGATAAAGCTTTTAGACAAATTTCGCTTAAAATCATCTCAGCTCTCTAGATGGGATGTTTACGAACGACACACGGTTGAACCCACAATTAACTTCTATTCACGACACGAAAAAAGTAAAACAATTGCAAGCAGGAAGACGGGTGTTTTTAATTAGGAAACCGGCTCAGTAAAAGCGGCCTTCCGTCATTGTACAGACAGGAAAGCATCATCGGTGTTTTAATGAAGTAGAAGCACGAACGAGCTGTGATGCGCCCGCGCATCGAAGACATTCAAGCCCGCAGTGCCGTCGCGCATTCTGAGCGTAGCGCGCGTTCGCTCCTGTCAATGCTTCCATTTTCTGTCAAAATCTTGAGGTCGATGACTCGCGTCGTGATGACAGTTTGAATTGATTTTCGAAAATGGAATCGATCGAACTGGTTTCGGTTTGAGGTGCGTTTGGGTTGCAGTGTTTGGGTGGTCTATTGTTTCTTTTTTTTTTGAAAGAGTTCGCAAAGAGTTTTTAATCAATGGTATCTGATTAGTGAAAATACTATTTTTATTTTTCTGTAAACACTATGTGAATATATTCTTTAAGTATTTCTCTACTGTTTGTAATCCAATGAAAGTAGGTATTATATACGTAGTATGTAGGTAGGATTGCTGTTTTTAAACATTGCCCAAAACAAAGGCGTTTGTTTTTTTTACCTACATTAAATCTTGTTATACCGAAATAAATATAGAATATAGTATAAAAAGGTTAGCAAAAAACCCAGATCTAGCCCATAAAATATGCCTGTAAAATTCTCAGCTTTTAATCATTTTACTACCTTGTTGATTGGTCTTGTTTATGCCCGAGTTTACTGCCTTGTTGATGTTCAATTAAATGAAAAGGTCACATTCAATCCGTGTTGCCTGTAATTACTTGATCTGGTCCAATTAAAATGATACTTTATAGAAGTGCAGTCTAAATAAATTACGTAGACTATCTTACAACTTTTTTCTAAAAGTGACATACTCGTATGGTAGTTGGCCTCTATTGCTTATGTATCAGCATATTATTACGGGAATGGTACTTGGGATCCCCATCCCAAGTACCATTAACCTACTATTTGTAGAAATTAACAAGATTAGTCAAAATATAAATTAGACATATTCGACAAATTCTTACTCTTAATCATAAAAGTTTAATTAGAAAGATTTGTAACCTAACTAATTGTTTTTAATACACACACGACGCTATACTCTGCTAAACAAAAACAATGATAATATAAACTAAGATTACGTTGCATTTAAAATAAGATTATGTTGAAAATTATCACTGCACTTGATATACTAGGACACAAGTTATTTCTACTTAATTTTAAATTATGTACTTAATGTAGTATCTATTTTGTCTATTATAATTAATTCTACTTTTTTCATATTCACATTAAAATTTAATTATTCAATTAATTCTACTTTTTTCATATTTACATTAAAATTCGTAGTAGTAAACTAAACATTTATGTATAAAAAATGTAGTTTAACAAATGTTTAATTCGATTCGTTCGTTTTAGGCTATCAGAATATTAATTTAAAAAATGACAAAAGCTCAAACACAGATAATGTCACACCCTCTCAACCACTTGGGCAGCGCTACTAGAATTATATTAGCTATCATGAAAATAATATAATATATAGTAAATTGTTGAGGTGTTTTGAAAAGGTTTTGATTTCACGATATTGTTCTAGTCTACTATCGTATTGTCCTATTCCTGAAAATTAACCTTTTTAGGTATACTAATTTCCTAAAAGGTTAATTTTCAGAATAGGACAATACGATATCCAAATCTTAGTGACTATTTTAAGTTCCTAATCACGCGATACAGACTGTACGGATGGAGATGGAAGCTTAACAAAAAATAAGTGTAATAGGACTATCTACCAACACTTTTTCCCTAGCCAATTATAACCGAAGAATGACAAAAACTTAACATGTAAATTATAAAATAAACAATTTTAACATTTTTATTTATTACCAATTTATTTATCCCATGCCATTGAATATTTAATTTAGTTTATACATAATAAATCAATTACATTAATTGAAAATTAAACTACGCTCCTTTTTTTAATATACACCTAATGACTGCATGGTAAACTATCTAAATACAAAAGAACTTCATTCTAACCGTGGCCTTTTTTATAAAAACAACACTTTTCAATATTATTATTTATTATATTTAACTTGCAATTTTAACATCCTTCTGCACAAGTACGCAAGAGTTGCGAGAACGAATTAAGTATGTTAGGTGCATCTGCACTAGATAAAGCAGAACAAATCGTTCCAATTTCAGATCCCAACAAGACAGTGTTAGTCAAGTGAAGTTAAATAAGACAGTATGCTCCTCAAAGTTTTAATAGTTTTGTTCGCGGTGTGTCAAGTGGATGTCCTGGCCAGGACCAGAAGGTTCTCCAGGTCTCAAACAACCAACAGCCTATCCAGGGCACGGTGTGACATCGTGTGCTTGGAAAAGAGTAAAGAAGGAAAGACTGAGGTAAGTTTGATAATGGGAATCTGTTATTTTGTTGTGTAAGTGGTGTCTTTTGTTCCTGTTCCGAACCCACTTTTTTATTTTATAGACGTTTATACTTATTGTAGATATGTAGATTTATAAACTGATTGTTGCCTTAAATAAACTACTACAAAAATAACTACGTGCTAATAATAAATGCTAGTGCAATTATTATTTTGTGTATATTACGGATTTAAACTAATTAGACGTAATTTACAACATCATTTTTACAATTTTTATCCGTACGCGAATCTCAATATATTCAAGTTTACTGAGTGCAACTGTTTGAATTAATAAAATATTTTTTATTTCTATAAAAATATTTTTTCACGATATAATAAAAAACGGAATTACCTTTTTCTTGTGTTCGATGGATGAATCTATAAGAATGGCGAATCAGAGTCATAGAAATTAATTTAACTATTTCATCACTTGTGACGATCCGATCATACGTTTATTTTGCCCAAATCTTATACTTGTGTAGTGAGAAACAGAAGTATATAGTCGTTTCTTTCAAACGAGTACAGATTGGAGAGGTCTAATCTAGACTAAATTCAGTTAATGTACAAACAAGAACAAAATTAAAAATTTTGATTAACCCCCGACCACCTTGTATTTGTTATCTGTATAACATTCTACTAGTCAAGCCCTTTCGTTTGTAGCCCATATTGTGGTAGTAGTAAAAAAAAATTCGCCATTTTGTGGTGGCGGCCATCTTGGACTTGAAATTTGTTATAGTGTATATAGTCTGTATAGTATTTTACTAGTCAAGCCCTTTCATTTGATACCTATATTAAGGTAGGTTGTGAACAAATATTTTGGTCGCCATTTTGTGGCGGCGGCCATCTTGGATCGACATTAACCAAACATAGCTAATAATATCCGCACGAATTACCTTCAAATAAAAAACCGCATTGTAATCGGCCCATCCGTTTGAGCTATACGGTGCCACAGACAGACACACACATAGACAGAGAGACAGACAGACATCGACGTCAAACTTATTTAACACCCCTTTTTTGGTCGGGGGTTAAAAAGTGTATCTGAAAAAGTAACACATAATAATAATACCACCATATTTGTTTTGTCCTGACTAAACTAATGATTTAGTAAACAATTCAGGCTATCAATACTAGCAGCACTACTCGGTTACACCCGCGCAGTTCACTTTCCCGGTATTTTTCGGCGATGAAAATATATATTATTCTAGACTATAGGTAATCTATCTACGTTCTTCGATTTTAAAACGATCAGTTCAGGTGTTCCGTCGTGATTGAGCAACAAACATTCAAATACCCAAACATCGAAACTTTTGCATTTGTAATATTAACTATGATTATTAGTTGTTTACTTTTTTACCCCGACCAAAAAAGGGTGTTATAAGATGGACGTCGATGTCTGTCTGTATGTCTGTCTATCTGTCTGCACCGTAGAGCTCAAACGGATAGGCCGATTTCGATGCGGTTTTTTTTTGAAAGTTAATATTTGTGCGGATGTTCTTAGCTATGTTTGGTTAATACCGATTCAAGATGGCCGCCGCCACAAAATGGCGGACAAAATGTTTCTTCACATACTACCTCAATATGCATATCAAATGAAAGGGCTTGACTAGTAAAATACTATACACTATAAAAAAAATCAAATCCAAGATGGCCGCCACCACAAAATGGCGAATTATATTATTTTTTTCACTACTACCTTAATATGGGTATCAAACGAAAGAGCTTGACTAGTAGAATACATTGCACTATGACAAATTTCAAATCCAAGATGGCCGCTTCCACAAAATGGCGAAATATATTTCTTTTTCATAACTCCCTTAATATGGGTATCAAATGAAAGGGCTTGACTAGTAGAATGTTGTACAGATAACAAATCTGAGGTAGTCGGGGGTTAATCATTAATTAAAAGTAAACGTCTTCCATTAAAAGATAAAGTAGCTATTTCTATTTCAAGACTTTTTTTGTTATATTGTAAGTGGTTAATCTGCATTTTATACGCATAATAATATGCGATTCTAAAAGCGTTATATATAAACACGTTAAAAATCGCGATGTTCATAATTTTGGGTACCTAATGTGCAGCGGATGTAGACTGACAGTTATGTTTATTTAATTACGAAAATTAGTGTGAATATTTGACTGCATAATTTGATGAAAAATAAATAGTAGAATCAACTAGAAATAGAATAGGTCACTTGTAGAATTTGGTTTTAGATTTTTTAGTCCTAAGTATAATTTATTCATTTATAGAACTGATAATTTAATTATTAACTGCTGTATTAGAATACCTGGCTTAGACTACAAACGTTTTTTTTTTTTTTTAAGTTATATTGTAACTTTGCTAAAATATTTTACAAAATTTAAGAAATGTTTGGAATTTCGCGATACGGCGTTACTTATTCATGTTCAAACTTAAAATTTTACTATGAAACCAATTATTAATCTTTAGCGGTCTACAAGTGCTCGAAATTGTACCATAAAATAAAATTAATCTGTTCGCATTTTGACCACATATTTTAACAAGAAACAGAAGAGTATTTGTTCGTGTATGACAAATTTATGGTAGTGTAATGTTTTTTTATAAAAAAAACATTGTACATTCCTCTGTATAAACTATAAGTGTGCGAAATTGTTACACTCTTCTGTTCACTCAATCTCAATTTTCGTAAAAAAGAAGCACAATGTTTTCGCTTCACATATTAATATGTACCAGTACATATATGATCGAGTCGTTTATTTAAAAAAAATCCAAATAAATTCAGGTATCTTCAATGAACCCTAAATCTAATAATAGCTCTATTTTATCCTCAATACAGTGACAGTTGAAAGCCCTGGTTTCCCCAAACTAAAGTTCAATAAGCTGCCACGAACTCTATCAGTAAAAAGCTGTTGTTGTTTGACATTTAGAATTTGTACGCTCACAATTACACGGCAAAAAATACGCGGACTTATAGTAAGTACTACCACAGAATAATTACACAGTTACTACGATACAATACGATGAAAAAATGAAAAGTATCAGAGATAAAACAACCAGCTGTCATAGGAATCACGGATCTGCAAGTTGTAGTGCAAAAAATGCGTTAAAGCATTTATAAGTAACACTATCAAGATTGCATTCGTGATTTCTGTGAATTAAATATGAACAAAAAGTGTTTAGAGATCTCTGAATTCAAAAGCAAAAATGCCGAGCGCACTGGTTTTATAGAGTGAGAAATCAAAATAAATAGGTAGACATTATCACTTACTCCTACTTCAAAAATAAAGAATAAGTGTAAGCAAAAAGACATTATGTCCTGGCAAGGTACTATCTTACTTACTAACTAAATTGCCAGTGATCAATATGACAAAATTAAACTAATACCTAATATTGATTTTCTTGAATTTCTATCAAAGTAAAAAAGAGAACTTTTGTATTATGTTACTTGCTGCTACAGAAGCCTTCATGGGCGAGCCCGACTCGCACTTGACCACTTTTGTTAAGTTATGAGGAGGATAAAAGTAGTTCCAAAGGGTTCGTGTAATATATTACATATTACACATGGTGCGGCTCACCGGTTTACTTGAATGAACTTGGCTGGCCACCCTGTCGTGTCTAGATATGTCATGTAGGTATCGGTGAACCCTATAGATATCTCTTTGAGATTTTATTTATTAAATCTGATAAAATAAATGTCTACCAAAATGCCCACGAAAATGTAAGCTATTAGGTTTCGTCAACAATTGTGTTTTAACGTAAGTAGTCAAGAAGCGAAGTCTTATCTGTAACTTTTCAAGGTTAGAAGAAATAATTTTCTAAGTCAGCATATTTCAACTTCGACCACACTGTTGCTCAACCTGAGATAAGTTAACGGTCAAACGCAGACCTAAATGATTTAAACAATATGAATGTATATACATTCCAGTAAATATCTAAAGAGAAAATGATTCATAGAACATCAAAAGGGCGGTATTGTGAAACAAACGAGCAAGTGTATGCTAATTTCTATACTAACGAAGTAATACTAACGGAACTTTGTTCAGAGAATGGTTCTTTTATGAAGATGCCCGCTCTATCTATAAGCACTTTGATAATTGATTTCTTAGAATATTCCACCGCTTCCTTCGCTCAGACGCCATCTTTGCCTCATTTAAAATAATAAATTAAGTTAACTTTCAAAATGTTTGCAAAGAAATCTACTCTTCGTTTCTACCCCTTTCACAAGTTCACAATGTGTTTTGCGTTCACTTAAAGGTATCATTAATCGTAATAACTGTCTTCATTCACTCAATATACTATTTATCATAATAACTGCTGTCAGACTTGGAGAAAATAGCCTAGAAAACATTAACTACAGTCTTTGTATGCGTTTAAGCAATTATCACTTATTTTATATACTTTATTTTAAGATTTAAATCTTTGGTTTAGTTTTATCCTTTCTTTAAAATGTACATTGTGTGCGTTTAATCTGTACCTCGCCTGATGGTAAGCAACGGTGTGGTTAAGGCGATTCACGCTGATCTGAAAGATTCCTATTCACTCTGACGTCGAAATTTCTAGTTTATTTATATGCCTCAGGAAATAATAAAGCAGTTTATAACACTCTTTGGCTGTACGGATAAAAAGGAGAAATTGTTTCGCACGAATTTTGTCCTATGTTATTTTTTATTATCAATTAATTTTATGCCTGTTTGCTGTTTGTAATTACCAAGACAACAATGTAAAAACTTTGTATATTTGTAACAAAATACAATGATCTTTACGAAAGTTGGGTACTTATTAACAGTGGAGGTATTCACGTTAAAAAAACATTCAAGTATTCAAAACCGAATAGGGCTTAGAGATACAACATCTTAGATTTCTGGGTGACGAGCGCTGTGCAGTGCAGTGCTAGGTAATGATTTGTACTCTTCATGTTCCAATAACTGCATGTTACTGTGCTGTTATGTGGCAGGCATGATGCTTACCATTAGGCACATGTCAAGCTCTTCTAGTCACTCATTATTTGAAAAAAAAACACCCAAACTTTGACATGATATTTATAATATTAGTAAGGTTTTTGAATTTCGTTTGTATTTAAATTCGATCAAAGTTCTACGCAAACCAATACATATAAATAATCCACGCACCCATGAAATTAAATGCCGTTCCCAAAAAAGATCTCAACAGCATCCGTAAAACCTTTCTATTTTTATTTATAGACGCATCAGTGCCGCTCCAAATGCCGGTCTCAAGAGCAAAAGCCTGGCACCTGCCCCATTCAGGACAGCCCCAAATGGGCCGCAGCGTGCATCGAGTCGTGTAATTCGGACTCACAGTGTGACGGCACGCAGAGATGCTGTCATCATGGATGTGGGGCATCTTGCAGTGAACCTGTTGACCTCCTCACATTGCCTGGTAACATTTAGAATGTTCAGCGGAATTAGAATTTCTTTATAGTATTTTTTTGGAATTATATTTAAATTTCCCAACGTCAACTACTTGGCGAGGAACCCAAAGAAGAATCATCATCATCATCATCATCAGCCGCAAGACGTCCACTGCTGAACATAGGCCTCCCCCCCCTAGATTTCCACAACGAACGGTCCTGCGCAACCTGTAACCAGCGGTTTCCAGCGACCTTTATGAGGTCATCTGTCCATCTAGTGGGAGGCCGTCCAACACTGCGTCTTCCGGTACGTGGTCGCCACTCGAGAACCTTTCTTCCCCATCGGTTGTCGGTTCTGCGAGCGATGTGGCCTGCCCATTGCCACTTCAGCTTGCTTACTCTTTGAGCTATGTCGGCCACTTTCGTTCTTTTGCGAATATCCTCATTACGGATTCTGTCGCGCAAAGAGACTCCGAGCATAGCCCTCTCCATAGCTCGCTGTGTGACTTTGAGCTTCGTTATGAGACCCACAGTTAAGGACCACGTCTCAGTTCCATAAGCCATCACTGGCAACACGCACTGGTTAAAGACTTTCGTCTTTAGGCATTGGGGTATTCTGGACTCAAAGATGTGCCGAAGTTTCCCGAACGCTGCCCATCCGAGTTGGATTCTTCGCTGGACCTCTTTGTCGAAGTTGGATCTACCTAATTGGATCTTTTGACCCAGGTAGACGTATTCGTCAACAACTTCGAGTGTGGTATTCCCAACAATAACCGGTACAGGTGAAATATGAACATTTGACATGACTTTCGTCTTGTCCATATTCATCCTCAAACCTACCTGTTGGGATACTCTACTGAGGTCCCTGAGCATAGCACCGAGGTCCTCCAGCGACTCCGCCACAATGACTATGTCGTCGGCAAACCGAAGGTGAGTGATGCATTCGCCGTTGATATTGATGCCATATCCGTTCCAGTCCAGTAGCTTAAAACATCTTCCAGCGCGGCAGTGAACAGTTTCGGAGATATAACATCTCCCTGTCTCACGCCTTTCTGTAGCTGGATATGTTTTGTGCACTGGTCCTGTAATCGGACAGACATTGTGGCTTTACTGTAGATACACTTCAACACTTCGATATAGCGATAGTCAATGCGGCATCGCTGGAGAGACTGAAGCACTGCCCAGGTCTCGATGGAATCGAAGGCTTTCTCATAGTCCACATACGCTATACATAGTGGCCGATTATACCCTCGTTTTTCTGTATAATCTGCCGAAGCGTATGGATGTGGTCTATGGTACTATAGCCTTTTCGGAAACCGGCTTGTTCGGGTGGCTGGAAGTCGTCAAACCTGCGTGCGAGACGATTCGTGATTACCCTCGAAAACAACTTATAAACGTGGCTCAGAAGTGAGATGGGTCTGTGGTTCTTCAACAAGGTGTTGTCACCTTTTTGAAGAAGAGCACCACCACACTTCTGCTCCACGCTTCTGGCGTATTACCGTTAAGTATGACGGAGTCGAACAGCTTCTGGAGGACTTTAAGTACCGGTTTTCCACCCGCTCTCAGAAGCTCAGTCGTAATTCCGTCGTCGCCAGGTGCCTTGTTGTTTTTAAGTTGTTTGAGGGCCATCCTAATCTCATACAGGCTGACTTCCGGGATATCTTCGGTAAAGTGTCGGGTCAGCTTGGCTCTGGGGTCTTTTGCCATGCTAACGACAGGTTGTGCTTGCGTAGAGGTGTATAACTGTTCATAGAACCTCTCAATCTCCTCAAAATCTCGGGCTTCGACGAGACGATGTTACCACTATCGGTCTTCAGTTTGGTCAGCTGACTTTGCCCAAGAGACAGATTTCTTGCGAACACTTTCGAGCCTTTGTTCTGCTTGATTGCTTCTTCAATACTAGAAGTATTGAAGCAGCGTATGTCGCGTCGCACACAAGTAGAGATCTGTCTATTGAGCCGTCTGTATACCGTCATGTCGACCGAAGACTGTAAACGCATATCTCGTCTGACTGCCATGAGATCTAGAGTTTGATCGGAGAGTTTTGGGTTCTATTTTGGCGTCGGCTCTTATAAAATTTTCTGCCAACAGCATGAACAGTTTCCACTAGCCTGTCGTTTATTTCGTCCGCCGTTACGCACTCATCTAAGGATTCGAAGCGATTTTGAAGTTCGAGTTGAAAGTTATCGGGATCTTCGATTTGAGCATAATTTGGTCGGAGCGTGGGCTTCATTAGACGTGACCTTTCGAACTTAATGTTTAGATTCAGCGTGCCTCTTATAATACGGTGATCGCTGCCGGTCTTAACCCTGCTGATCACAGAGACATCGCTGAATATTTGCCGTTTAGTCGTCATAATGAAGTCGATCTCATTTTTGTGGAACCGTCTGGGCTAATCCAGGTCCACTTTCTTTGTGGCTGTTTCTTGAAAAGGAGTTCATCATAAAGAGGCCCTCCTTTCCAAGAAATCCGCTAGACGTTGCCCTCTTGGGTTCCGCTGCCCATATCCGAAATTCCCCACTCTCAACTCATCACCGCTACGTTTGCCCAGTTTCGCGTTGAAGTCTCCCATCACAACTGTGAAATGTGTTGGCGAGACATGTATGGCTTTGGAGATGTCCTCATACATGCTCTCAACCTCTTCGTCGGGATGTGTCGAGGTCGGTGCGTATACTTGTATGACCTTTAATGAATACCGGTCGCTAATTTTAAGTACAAGGTATACAACCCTATTCGACACACTCTCGATCATTATCACGTTGTTGACGAGAGACTTGCGGACGATAAACCCGACACCCCCCTGGGATTGTTGATCTCCCTCCCGGTAGTAGAACAAGTTGCCGGATTCAAGGATTATCCTGTCCTCGCCCTGTCTACGGACTTCTGATAACCCTATGATATCCCAGCGCAACTTGTCCACTTCTTCTTCCAGCTCCACAATCTTTTCGTCAGCCCTCAGCGTCCGTGCGTTAAAAGAAGAATAAGATTTAGTTATTATCTATTATAATTAGCTTATTATAACTGAAATAATATCCGATTCATGGTTGAAATTATGTCCATACCTTTCTGAATATCGGTTTATAAATTTATGTACTAGTAGCATCCACGAGCTTACTCGCGAATTCTCAGATTCTGATATGATCGAAAGTGGTCTATAGGAATGGGTTTCCAGAGTATTGTATTTATATATACCAAATTACATCCATATTTCTTGAGTACGTTTTGTTTGAAAAAGTAACATACATTTATACACCTATAATACCTAAATACATACAAACTTTCGCATGTATAATATTTTCAGAATCTATATAAAATATTGTGGCTCTGAAATACAATCGAAGACGCAAGTGGTAAAGAAATGAGCCAATAATAAAATATATATATATAATAATACAGTGTATATTGTGCCTCTGGTGATCTCCAGTACTGGAGTCATCCCTAAACACTTAAAGCACTACCTACAACAAATTGGATTACAAAGCAACTTATTCATGACCATGCAAAAAGCAACTATTTTAAATACATCCGAATCGTGCGGAAGTTCTTGCAGGACGAAGTAAATACCGAAGAAAGTCCTAACCATGAAGTCCACTTGGCCTAGGCCCGTGGCTTTCATTTTAATACCGGCACTCTTCTAGTGTTGTGAAAAAGAAAATTTCAAAATAATAATAATAAAAATAAAAATAAAAATTTGACCTGCATCCGCAGGTCTTTGGATTTTCTTTACTTCATCACTTGTTTATAGTTGTAGTTAAGATTAATTAAATTAACTGTCTATCTCAATCGCAGGTCTCCCAGCAATGCCAATAGTAGAAGAAGCCAAAGAGAAAAGGCGTGGCAAAGTCCAGATCAGATGGTCGGGAGGAGTGGGAGACGTAGCCAGAGCAGTACCGGGGCGAGTCCTGTACATTCTTGAGGAGCAGCATCATCTGGGACCTAAGTACGAGGAGATCAGGCTGGGAGACTGGAACATGTTGTTGAGGACGAATAAGTAAGACAACTCACAAGTAAAGATGTTTTTAGAGACTTGTCCTAATAGAATTGATGCCCCAAAATCAAATCGGAAACCATGAAAAATAAAACTTGGCTCGATTCAAAAATTGTCTAAGTGTATTTTGTCGCTAACTGTATTATTGGCTGTCTCATGGCTTAGTGGGTGGTAACTCTGCCTGCGAAGCCGAGGGTCGTGGCAGCGATTCCCACCTTGTGCAAATATTTGTGTGTTGAATTCATTGTATAAATAATAAGTATGTATTTAAAACTATATAAGTACTATATTAGCTATCTGGCCGCCATAATACAAGCTTTGCTTAGTTGGGGTTATATGGTGTTGTGTGTGAATTGTCCACCGATATTTATTTATTGAGTAAAATCAGGCAAATGAAACGGAAATAGTGATGAAAGACAAGGTTTTGAGTCCCAGCAGAGGGAATATTTAGTAGGCTTAAACCCTCTACAGACGAGCCCTAAAATCAGAGGAAATGACGTAAAAGTAGTGAGGAGGACCCTACATCGCACCTCATGATTGGTGATTTATGGTGCGATGTAGGCTCCACCCCACTACTTTTACGTCATTTCCTCTGATTTTAGGGCTCGTCTGTAGAGGGTTTTAGGCTAAAAATGTGCGTATCAATATGAACTCTTTACAGAAAAACAGACAGATAGGCTAGTATCCAACAAGATCCTCGTTCTTTTCGTTTTACGTAATCCTAAGACAGATATTCCTCCCGTAAATAGTTCAATGGAATACATAACAGCTGCAGTTACAGGTCAATAGGCATCCGTGCTCATTGAACCTGATGCCATAATCAATTCATCGCGTTACTGGCCGTTATCGATACGTAATGCTACGTAATAGAAAGTTTTTATGCGTTCCAAGATAGTAACAAACGATTGCATTTATTGTTATGCATGCGTAACGTGCTTGGTTTTTAATGACTTCTATATAGGTTATAAACTCAACATAATAAATCGAAATAGTTCTTACAGCTAGCCCATCTTTGAAATTATGCGAGTTCGTAGTCTTCAACTGCAAATAGACTTACATTCTGGTACTATGTGAGTCTATGTGGGTACAGTGAACTTATCAAAATAAAATTAATACTCTTTTTAATCGACTTCAAAAAAGAGGAGGTTCTCTATTCGTGCTTATTTAAAATTAAAGTATCCTGTTTAGACAGTAAACTAATTCAGTAAACAATGAGGCGTTTTTCAGACGCAAAAAGACTTGTCAAAGATAAAATATTGCCAAGTGTGGCACCACTGTTGGTTTTTGTGAAATTTCTCTAACAAAATAAAACAGTGGCGCCACCTGTGGTGAAATTGGGAACTTTATTTGACAGGTCTTTTTAAGTCTTGAAAACGCCCCATTCAAATAAACTGTGACGTAGTTTTCGATTTTTCCCAGTTATACAAAGAGCTTACATACGTAGTATATGTAAACTCTTTGCAGTTATTTCATAACTATATTCTTTATTTGTAGGTAAATACTATACCTCTACTTAGTCTGTGGTAAATACCTACCGATATCTGACTAATAAGTGTACTTAACTCACATGCGTAAGTGATACTGGAGTGTTAGAATTCTCACATAACAAATGAAGTTGTGTAACTAAACACGTTTCCTTTGACGCGAAATGTGCGCTGCACCGGTTTTTTCTATGTAAATTATTATTAGTTCCCATGGGAAGTAATGGGACTAATGGGAATAATGAGACGCCAGACTTAGTCATAACTAGGCTCCTTTGATTTGAATTAGTGAATAATAATAAATAAATAAATATTGGTGGACAATTCACACACACACCAACCATCTGACCCCAAACTAAGCAAAGCTTGTAATATGGCGGCTAGATATCTATATAGTGAATAGATAGAATGCTTACAATATAATATTACACTAGCGACCCGCCCCGGCTTCGCATGGGTGCAATGCTGATAATAAATATAAGTACAAATAAAATGATTATTATCAGTTATTCCTAAGAGATAGACATACTTATACTACTGCTGACATTTTTGTAGGTTTTTGACATAATTTTGATCTAGCTCATAGGGGTCAGCCAGCATTTGCAGTGTAAGCGCAAAAATGTGTTTATGCATAACATTACATTAGAAAACTTTAAGATTATCCGTGTTTTTCTGCTATTTTTTACACGTATTATACATATTACAAACCTTCCTCTTGAATCACTCTTACGAAAAAACCAAAAATAAATAAATTAAGATCTAAGCATATATAGAGACGGACAGACGCAGAATGTGACTTTGTTTTATACTATGTAGTGATTACAAAACAGTAGTTAAATAAAAAATGACTAGAGTTGAAATTAAAACATTTAAGACATAAAATAAGATCTTATCGCTTATAGGTGATAAATTTCTTTACATATTACGATATTTTACCGGATAAGAACAGTGGTGTGGTATTTTTTCCTTTTTTTTCTTTGCTGCCTTACATGTAGTTACTTAGGTACCTACAATTAATGACAAAAAATCACTTATTACTCATTTTATTTTCTCTCAGAACGAAAGTATCACTACGCGACGTCCTCAAGTCGGGTCGGTGGTACCGATTCAGGGTGGCGTCTGTGGGCACATCGGGCTCCAGGGGGTTTTCCAATCCCAGTCCTCCGTTCACACCCCGCAGAGGACCCCGCCCGCCGCCAAAACCGAAGAAGCTCAAAGTCCGACCTGTTAGGGTGGAAAACGGTGAGTTATCTAGTTTTATGTCGATAATTTATTAAATAGCTCGGTGTGTCTCCGGTGTACCTCTGGGGCACTGTGTGCCCCGCTTTACTAGTCTCACTGTTTTCGTAAATTGTACGTTGGTATCATTGAAAGGCGTGAACAACAAAAAAAACATTAGTTAATTCATATCTATACAAATATTATACAGCTAAACAGCTTATTTGTGTGTACACTCTAATCTCAGGAACTACTGGACTGATTTCAAAACCTTTTACCGTTAGACATGTACTTACTTACCTACGTGATTTTTGAGTGCTATAGGCTAAACATTAGCCACGACCATAGCCGGGCCGACCGCTAGTTTTAATGAAAGTAGGTACTCCAATTTATTCAATTGTCTTTGGCCATCACCAGATGGTCATAGTCAATCTTTTACGACTATTTAATTTAAAACAGACAATTTGTGACGATAATAAAATTATTCAACGGACGAAATCAGGCCGGGCTAGTCAATCACATTTATCGGGCACATAGTTCGGTAATCGGCATCGATATGATTGACTTTACTTATCAACTTAGGTTTTCCCATCCACTACGTGTAATGTTCTCAATCGATACATCCATGATTGATTAGAACAGGTTTTATAAATTATAGTTTACGCAGAAACGAAGTCCTTAACCGAAAGGGACACATTTTTAGGGTAATAGTTTAATAATAGATTAATAGTTTATTAATAGTAAACTTACTTCTATATTCCTATCTAATTACACCAGGACGTCATAACTAAAGACAAAAGAAAAATACAGTTTCAGCTTCAAGGTGTTCACTGAAACCCACACTAGGTTATCATGTGTCGTGGGTTTCAGGCTCTCCTCTAAACGGAGTGAAATGTTCTGTGGTTGCGTTGAACGTAAAGTATTCAACGCAACGGTTTGTGAAAATGTTATCCGTTCGCGTTATCGTTATGCGTAATAGCTGTATATATGTACCAAGATGAATAAATAAACATTGGTAGACACACCACTATCTGACCCAAAATAAGCAAAGCTTGTACTATGAAGCCAGATAGCTGACGAAGATGGGTGATGTAGTGATATTAATGCGCAATTGTAAAATTTACGACAATAGACGAAGTACAAATCCTGTCACCTCTGTTAACACCATGAAAACGTTAGCCAGAAAGATTGAAACTGCTCCCGTCTGTAAATAGAACCCAAATATCTTGCTGTATAAATTAAACAATTGCTGGTGCTTCTGTACGCAGAAATTATCAAAATACCAAAACAACATTTATTTTTATGGCACGCAAATATTTTTAAATAGGAATTTGTGACCCATTTTCCAGTTTCACTGTAATAAAGGTATCACAAACGATGTCTGTAAGACACCTTTCGGTATTTGTAGCCATTCTTAAGCAACGGATGTATACATCATTGTCCAGATGAGTGATCTTGTAGATAGGCAATTTCAATCTGCTTACGACCTAATCAACGCACATTAACTATCGTAAACCTGAATTAGTAGGTACTATTTTTAGATTATCGGATGATTAGATCCATAAATAAACTTTGGGGTGTGGTTATGACGATATTCACGTCAATGTTTCGATGTTTGCGATGAATTAGTAATACTAAATAGGGTCTAAAATGGAATCTTAGCTATGCGGCTCACTTATAAAAGTATGCGCTTCCAAATATTTAGATTTGTAACTATTTACTTACTAAAAACTAAAATTATAATATTACGTTTGTACTAAGCCCCTAAATAGTTTGATGTTTATTGTAATGATAATCGAATCGGAATCGGCTTAATTCACAAACGATGAATTGTCAAAATATTTTTTCTTTGGAGAAATGTCATGGTTTTTAAATCTCTCTATCGTGTTTCTGCTCTCATATCTGGATAAAATACTCGTAGTTTGTTAATTTGAATTTCTCATTATTGTTAGTGTCAATTAGCAGTTTTTGTATCATTGTGTGTTGTTGATATTGGTTTCTTCCTTACGATTTTATAGTTTCTGATTGACAACTGATTCTGATTGATCAATTTATAGTAAACTAGTGACCCCAGGGTCTACCGCCTAACTAGAACTGTCTTAGCTATAATATTCCGCTCTCTTTTCCTTCTGCTTGAAATGATAGAGACCGAAATAGCAAAACAAATGCCGAATAGTTAGGCGCTAAACGGGCCGCTCTGGCGTCGCACGGGTGCAATGTTGATGCTGATACTAAATATACATAATATTATGTTACTAACAAAAGTGGTTATAGTGGTGCTGTAACAAAAGTGGTTATTATACTGCATTTTGTTCGTACTCAAACTATTCATATAGGTATGTAGAGGTTTACGTTAAGTTAATAGGTAGGCACATTGAAAAAAAAGATTGTGTCGCACAGTTTTCTAATGCAAACAACCATTTTTTATAAATGAAAATATTAAACGAACTCTACCTACATTGTAAGCTGTACCTACAAGAAAGATACGGAGCGAACATGTTTAGTTATTATTTTCTAAATTTTAAGGACATATTACACTTGGCTAAATTTAGTCACTACTGAATATTATAGTGAAGTGTAATAGTATCCAGTAAGTAAAGTCTACTAAATCCAGGAGCGAGGTCGGCTTGCTTCTGAATTCAGTAGACCGACCTAATTTCTAAATTCAGTTGCTAAATTTTGCCAAGTTTAATAAGTCTTTTATTGAGTGGTTGTAGGTGTATTGAGTTGCTAAATAATTATTTTAATTTTTTATCAGGTACAGTGACAGTGAAGCTGGAATGGAAGGAGCCACAGTCTGACCTACCGATTCTCAGGTACAAGGTGTATTGGAGTCGTCGCGCCAGAGGCATTGGAGGCGAACTGGACTCTGTTCTCGTTAACCATCAGAACGTTCCTAAGGTTGGTGGAGTATAAATAGCTACTAGCTCTTCTATCAACATTTTGTAAAAGCTAACAAATGTTTGAAAAAAAAAAGACATTTCCCTTAAGAAAATAACAAACGCCAATTCGGCTTTTTAAAATCCAAGATTTGAGAAATCTGTGGTGCCATTCGCACAGATTAAATATATATCATGTTTGACTGGCTGTTCTCCAAAACACGATTGAGCTATCTAGGTATCTATTTTGCAGTGCTAACTTTGATCATACTGGTGGTGGACAATTCACACATTCAATTATTAAATTTTATATTTATATAATAACTACCTACTACATCAAAATAAAGGCGTTTTTCTATAATTACCGTCTCATTTCAATTTGTATAAATGAGTACCTACGGATGATACTACGAGTACAAGTAATTTTTCGATGATATTCCAACATTAACTAGAAAGCTAATTTTAAACTTGTTAATTCAGTTGGAAACTACTTAAACTGTTGCATGTCTGAATAACTAAATAATATTGTGTGATTTCCCTGTGTGTCTCCACGAACTGCGTTGATGAATTTTCATACAAATAGACAGGGAAGTTGGATAATATTTATTCATCCAGTGTCACGCTCGTCCGTAACTTATTGCCACATGGTGCTTTAGAACTAATTTACGGTAGGCAGCAGTGGGCCCTGAGCATCTGGCTGGTCATCCCAAGCGCGAATCCAGGAAGGTGTACGGGGGTCATGACCTTCCCTAGATTGAGTCCAGTACCTAAATGGATCACTGACTAAAAGGCATGCATGTACTTATAGCTCAGTTTTGTGACTTGATCACGACTTGTGACCTCCCCTCCCCCCTTGGAGCTAAATCTGGATCCGCTCTTGGGTCATCCAAGCATGCATTTAAAACTAACTGGCATAGGTCTCTATTGAAAGTAATATGAGAATTAAACATAACACTGAGACGTTTTAAAATAAATTGTAGATAGAGAGCATAGTGTTCTTCATAGGTACTACTTACTTTGCCACCGTTTCTATTTTCTTATATCATTTATTTTAATATAAACATATATATATGCCAATTTTATAGTGAGCAGAAAATTATTACATATCAGCATGTTCAACTGATCAAACGTCATAGTAAAAGAAATAAAAGTGGTCAAGTGCGAGTCGGGCTCGCCCATGAAGGCTTCCGTAGCAGCAAATAACATAATACAAAAATTATTGTACTTCGTTGTTACTTTAATCAGTGTTTTAACAATAGTCAATTTATGACGTAGGTATTAAAATAAAACGATTTACTAAATATCATTCAAACTAATTTTCGTTGATAGTTTACATGGTAAAGTACATCATACACTTTTTTAATTTTTGTCATTCTCTTACTTTAGAAGTTACAGGGGAAGGGGGGGACACTTTTTACCACATTGGAAGAGTCCCTCGCGCAAACTATTCAGTTTAGAAAAAAAAAAGTTAGAAACCTCAATATCGTTTTTGATGACCTATCCATAGATACGCCACAGGTATGGTATTGATAAAAAAAAATTTTTGAGTTTCAGTTCTACGTATGTATAGGACACCCCTAAATATTTGGTTTTTTACTAGTTTTTGTATCAAAATCTTAATGCGGCTTACAGATTACATCTACTTACCAAGTTTCAATAGTATAGCTTTTATAGTTTCGGAGAAAAGTGGCTGTGACATATGGACGGACAGACAGACCAACAGACATGACAAATCTATAAGGATTTCCTATTTTGCCATTGGGCTACGGAACTCTAAAAAGCTACTAATTCAAAAAGAAGTAAGTACCTACAATTAAAAAAACTGGAGCCAAATGTGGCGGGTAGCGGCGTAAATCTTAATTTTTCAATTTAATCTAATGTTGTTTTTAATACTTACATAACAATTATATATAATGCTGTGTTACTGATTATCAAAACATAAACATTGCGACTAATCCTACAATAAAAACAACAAAAGCAAAAAAAAAACAAATTATTTCATTCCCTGAAACACATATCGGTTTTCCAGCCAATGTCTTGTAGGCGCCATTTCGACCCTCTTTTATAGCAATTTGAGAGGGTGAGAGACGTTTTTATAGACAACGGCCCTTATTTAGGGTTTCTGTGTGTTCGCACTTACAAAAATACTGCTGGCGTTATCGCTAAGGACATGTGTTCGTAACCATCGATATAAATCAATGGATGTGCTCTCCCAAACTTCAGGCGTATGGCATTATGTTATCGTTGGGAAGAGTGAGCTCACTCTTTTCATTTTAGTCGACTATAGGAAGTGATGAACGCCGGACGTTTATACCTATCGCTATTCGTTGTCAACAACCAAAATAAGTAGAGCCGCAACATACCTCGCTAGCGATTCTAGGGGTCAAGTAGATTGGTAGTTGTAAGCCACTCACACTACACATAGATACGCAGCTTGTTAACAATTTCAAGGAGCTCAGGGCACATCCATTGATTTATATCGATGTTCGTAACTTTGTATCTAAACAATTGTTATTTGTTGTGTTAAGGCTGTAGGCGATTTATACCGGTACCAATCTTTACAATTTACGGCGATATATCAGGGAAGCTGTCAGCTTACCTACTTTTAAATCACACCTGAAACAATATCTTGCCGAGCAAACTTGTTACAATTTCAAGAATCTTTTTTTTTTTCAATGTCTTTAGATAATAATTGTTTCAATATAAATCTCTTTATTATCCCACAAAAATAAAGAAAAAGGGTGATTACCTACACTGAAAATAAAATCATTTTGAACACAAAAGGCGGTCTTTTCACTAATAGCGATCTCTTCCAGATATACCTGTAATCGTGAATGAATACGCCAATCCGAGGGTCACAGATGGGTACATTTATAAAAAAAAACTAGCGGCCAGTTTCGTCTTCACTCGGACATTGTAATTTTAAGACCAGTAATAGTAATAAAAATATCCTATCTCTCAACAAGAATAAAATTAAAAATTTTGATTAACCCCCGACTAGATTTGTTATCTGGGTTGGGGCTGCTAGTATCAAATAATATAAGAACATACTACAAACTTAAGTAATATTCCGAGAGCTGGCCGCAAACTTTCTGTAGGTATTTGAGGTAAGCTAAAAACTTGTCATTTATCTCTTCTGTTATAGGTACCCCAACACGGAAGTGCAGACTTACCCTTCTACCGCCTAACAAAATCGGGTTTTGCTTTGCTATTGCGGTCTCTATCATTTTAAGCGGAAAGAAAAGGAAGAGCAATCAAAGGATCAAAGCTAAGACAGTTCTAGTTAGGCGGTAGACCCACTGGCTGGTGAATAGCGCGGCCGGGAGCAGGAGTAGTAGTAATAGGTTTTTTTTACCTTTTATAGGCTCTCAGTTGACCGCCATCTCGCCTGATGTTAAGCGACGATGCAGTCTACGATGTAGCGTGTTTACCTAGAAGAACCCGATTCATTCTCGATTTGAAGACACAAATATTGTAACCATCGGGGAAAACCCACTCAGGCAACGTGTTCCACAGCCTAGACGTTCTTATCACAAAAGAAGAGTCAAATCCCTTCGTTCGTGTCTTTGGAACATCAACCATGAAACGATGTCGCTTTTTCGAGCTACGAGCATTCCGATGGTATTTGACCTACTCAAAATTTGTGGCCATCTCTCGGAATATAAGCTCTATTTGATTTAATTAATATTTAGTTGATCCATTTTGTATTTCAGAATCAAAACTATATAGAAATAAAGGATCTACAACCAAACTCCATGTACTTCCTCCAAGTCCAGACAATCAGCCAGTTCGGCCTGGGCAAGCTGCGCAGCGATAAGGCAGAAATTTTTTACAACACCACCAGCACAATAACTGGTAAGCTTTAGAATATTTAACAGTGATTTTGTTACCTTTGACACAAGATTGATTTTGCATTAGCTTTTCCATTGTTGTAGGTACCAATAATTTTAAAATATTAGTTCTGCTTTTTGGTGTTTAACTCATCATATTAAATGTTTTATAGAATAGAATGACGGGACAAGCACGTCATGTAATAGTGAACAACACGCCTACCTATTCCTTCAAAAAAATTATAAATATCTATGAGTTTCTTTATTCATCACATAAAGAAGCCAATTTACAAGAAACAAATTAACCCTCACATTATTCCTTCAAAAACATTATATATTTTAAATAAATAAACGGGTAAGTAACTCACGTTTGATATAGTCAGTCCAGCCCGACTCAAGTTTCGATCGTTAAACGTGGGGAGATAACGCGCGCGCACTCTCCTTGAAAAAGATCGCTGGACGCGATCGAAACTTGAGTCGTACTGGACTGACTACATCAAACGTGACTTACCCGTGTATTTATTCAAAAACGTGTAATAACCACGTAAAATTTCATACTAAAACTTTAAATATACAATTAAATATCACAGAACCTATGTAGGTATAACAAACATCACAGTGTAACGCAACCAATGGAACATGAAAAGTCTAAATCATTACATAGCACTGTGTCACCCAGGGCTAAAAAAAGATGATGTTTTTTTGCCCTGCAATTTACCTAAAACTGGAACACTTTTTTGACGTGTTAAGCACTTTTTAGAGGAAAGAGAGTAATTTACTGTGCTGTTTGATACTAGAATTCTAAGTTTTAAGTTTTCACTTTTATCGACAGTCCCTAGTTTGACTGTCAATTTTTTTCACATTATATTTCAAATCTTTACCATCTTCCGATAAGCTTTGTGTAGTTGCGTTTTAATCTGTCTTCTTAAAACATCGTGAAACTAATGGTAAACTGTTTTCTTGAAAGACGAGAGACATGATCTTCTTAGTATTCTATGGATTCACCGTGCGGGTGCCGGATCCATCGTGTGGCAGAGAGAGAAAACTCGAGTAGATCCCGAGACTTGTGACTCGGGCGTAGGTTTAAGGAGCCCCTTTCTGACGTACATCAACACTCACCTTCACTACTCGTTTTTCTCTCCCTGCCCAGCCAAATCTGATATGAGCTTAGATACTCGTTTTAGTATAGAAATTACTGCACTTCTGGATAAGCCAAGGTCTTTCAGCAGGTTATAGAGAGATTTTGCTGGTATACCTCTCGCTCCCACTTCTACAGCCGGTATAGCTGTTTTTTGTTAATTCGTTTAGGAGGTCGTAATCTCGTAATACTTATATACAGTCTTACCAACTTGACGCACTAGTTTTTAAGGTTTTTTTAAATCTTATTCTTTGGGTGTGTCAAAAAGTATATATTATAATATCTATCTATCTTACTTGTTTTTACAAAACCAATTTTATTTCAATATCAGTTTTTTTTTTCTAACTATCTAATAACCAATGTTACTTTTTGGAGGAAATAAAATATGTGTCTACCTATTCTATTTTACAGATATTCCCCCAGAGGCTTTAAGAAAACGGGAGAACAAGATAAAGGGTTTGAAGTTGCATAAGATTGTCTGGTACAACCGCAAGCTCAAAGCTCGGATCTCCTGGGAACCGTTACCAAATGTTTACGAGCAGCATGGAAGGTATCGCTTTAATTATTTTCTAAATCTTCATATATCACACTGACCTATTTACCGGCTCTCATAAAATAAATACGTAATAATTAATATAATCATGTACCTACCATAGTTCAGAATCTGATTTACATGATCTAATACTTTTTTTCTATCGGAATGCTCGTGGCTCGAAAAGGCGTCATCGTTTCATGGTTGATGTTCCAAAGACACGAACGAAGAGATTTGACTCTATTTTGTGATAAGAACGTCAAGGCTGTGGAATATGTTACCTGAATGGGTTTTCCCTGTTGGTTACAATCGTTGTGTCTTCAAATCGAGAGTGGTTTCTTCTAGGTAAACACGTTCCATCGTAGACCGCATCGTTGCTTAACATCAGGCGCGAGGCGGTCAAGTGTAAACCTATAAAAGTTAAAAAAAAAAGAATTATACTAATCCTATTAATGTTATAAATTTCAATATTTGGATATTTGTTGTTCAATTACGTTGTTGCGTGTTAACGGAGCGGAGGGTGTAAGTACCGCCTAACTAAAAGTGTCTTAGCTTTGACATTGGTTTCTCTTTTTCTTTCTTCAATAGCAAAGCCAAAGAAGATTCAGTTAGGCCGTAGAAAAGCAGGTTTATATTTGAAACCCAGTTAGATTTTAGTGAGGAAAAACTCAAAAAGGAATGCCAATAATAAACAGCTAAAGCTGTGGAATATCTTGATAATTAAAAACATATAGTCCCACAACTTTCTTTTTAATCTTTTAACACTCAAAAAATATATATTATGAAAACGATTGTTGTTGAATCAAAAACAAGGATCGAACATAAGCATCGTTTCAATAAACATTCGAAACGCTTTACTTCTTGAGACTGACGACGACGTAGGTAAATATGTAGAGGTACCTACTAAGCCCAAATTGAGAAGCAAAAACATACATTATTGTTAAAAATGAGTAATAAATGCTACAATAAACGATTTCAAACTTACCTAACATTTATACAAATATTAGCTAGTATTTGTATAAATAAATGTTTTTTCATTTTCTTCCAGATATTACGTCCAGTGGAAAACTTCGAGGTGTGAAAATCCGAAAAAGCAACGAAAAAACCTAAGTGCGACTACAGAGGTAAATAATTGTTTAATCCACAGTACTACATTATTTTTTATTCTTGTTCAAATGTAGGTTGGTAAAAGAAAAAAAACCAACTTAGTAAAATAAGTACATACCCACCTACATATGAAAAATGTATCAATGATAATATTGGTAATGGAATCAATTACGTAGATATGGAAAGCAGTTAACCAATACCATAGAATAGATAATATAGATGCCAATACCAAGTACCTACCCACGGCAAAATAGCAACCAGTCAGCCGACACATACACATCATCTGTAGCAACGCAATCCTCTAACAATAAGGCAGTCGACATTTTAGATAACAAAAAAATTATATATTATCTCTACACATTGATTAAAAGTAGCGGTCCGAAAGGGTGGGAGGGGGAATGGGGGTCCCAGGTGACATGAGGTTCCCTAAATCGTAAACTTTAAATTAAAAATTTCTTGATTCTAATAGTAGGTACCTACATTACACTATTTTGCTACGCGGGAATACAATTGGGACGGCAAACTACGCGTGTAAAATCAAAGGGCGCTACTACTAAAGTTTGTTTACTCGATTTATTGTATTTCTAATGGTGACAACCCAAATCTGAGACTGCACACAGGTAACCCCCTCCAAAATACTCAGGCTCAGGCTGAAAGGCTGATACCGCGTCTGAACGTTTGTTAGGCTAGGACACAAAGTGCGATCCACCCGGCCACAGATCTGATCTTAAGCATTTTTGAAGTAATAACTTCTTTTGGCGCGCCAAAGACAGATTTTTCGTTGGCTGTTGGAATAATTGAATTGTAGCATCACGCTTGGGATTGATAACAAATTGACATTGGCCACGCACTCCGGTTTCACCCGCGTAGTTTCCAAATTAAGCTATCAAAATCGGAGTTATAAAATTTCACTTCTATCGGCAGTTCCTGTCTTCCTGTGAGTACCAATTTTTAGCCGTAGGTAATCCAAATTACCTAAACAATTAAATATTTTTTTACCTGCTTGCAAATTTTCAAATCAAGCCATCTTTGGTAAACTCCGCCAAAATAAGTAAACTGTGTTAGGTACCTACCTTCTATACTATATACATGGACGTATAAAAAACAAATGTAGCTATTGCCTATTCGATTTTGTTTTACCCATGTGTTACCCTTATTTGCTGAAAATCGGTTTAGACTTTTCACTTTTTGAATTAGAAAAAAGATAGCGTTTTGAGATCGAGATTACCGATAAAATACAACTTTTTATTTATTTTCTATTGAATTGAAACTATTCTGTATTCTGTTTTTCTGATGAAAAAGCAACAAATTTTTATTTTCAGCGCGCTCTCCTTTTTGAATTATGAATGAAGTGAAGTTCGTTTCTATTCTAAGATATTTTTTTAATTTAGCAATAACACATTATTCAATTCTGCTCAAAGATAACGTTACGTCTATTTTTTTAACTTAGTTTTTTACTTACATACCCCTAAACTTATTTATATTTCACTCCTTATAGACGATTCTATTCAACAGGTATAAATCTTGAGCTCCATTATCTACCTACTTGCCAATTAAAAAGTGCAAAATTAATCATTCTAATATTTTCAATAGGTACTTGCGGAAATTAAACGTAAATTTTTTAACCGACTTCAAAAAAAGTAGGTTTCTCAATTCGACCGTATAAATGTTTTTTTTATTATAAATTTACTTTGTAAAAAAAACACGTAAATCAACCCAACCAACACTCGCAAAAATCATTAAATTGGATAAAATGTGTCAAATAGGTCATCTACAGATATTTGTATTGTCTGAAACCTTTCATTGAATAATAACAATAATATTTAAATAAACAACTTACACTCACAAAAACCATAAAGTTGGATGAAATGAGTCAAATTGGGTTTCTATAGTATTTTGAATGGTTTGAACACGACTTATAGAATAAAAATAATATTTTTTTAAATATGTTTATGTCATAATATTATTTTATTATGCCGTGATATACATAATATTACTAAACTGAGCATTTCTTTCATAATAATAATAATACAAACTAGGTATAATAGAAAATGGTGGCCATATATCGATAATTAAATCAAAGAAGTGTCCCAACATATATGTCGCAAAGATGAAGTAAGAGAATTTAGAATCGAATTTTATTTATTCCTCTCTTACCTGTATTTTATTATAGTGCATTAGATACTCTTGTTCATCTTAATCGTGATTCCGGATTGCTCATTCAACCTACGACATTCATAATATATCGTTTTTTTTTTAATTATTTTCGTGACAAATACAGTATCAGGAAGGATTTTAAAAATTATGTACCGATGTTCTTTATAAATATTTACTATAGATTAACTTTCAAAGAGTTTAAAGCAGTTTTGTTTCTTTGCAGCAAACCACGTTCGAGCTCTACGAACTTGAGTATCACTGCAGCTACGTCATCAACGTCAATAAATCATTGAAATCTAAAGTTCCAGACTCAGAATTAGTAATCAAAGTCCCTGGTTGTGAATATTTTCAAAAAAAAGTTGCCAACGGTACTTTTCTCAATTGTTAAGGAGTCGACTAATAGTAATTTGTATTACTTTCAGCTTTTATGTTAATTCTGAAAAAAGATTATTTAATTATATACCTACTTATCAGAGATAAATTCACTCTAATTCTGTTACTATTATTAGCACCTACTAATTAGTGCTAAGTAATATTAAAAATTATGCAAGTTTTTTGTTAGCTGCTGTGCTTATTAAAACAATAAAAATTTAGTTCATGTAAAAACGGCGAAAGCGCACTAACATGTAATATTAATATACTTACAAGATTTTGCTATCAGCAATAAAAAAAATGTAACAAAGGTTGTACCTACAATGTTGTCTACGTGGTACACAATGTTTTGCGGCTACTTTACGCCGTATCATAATATGTAAATCTACTGCAAAGTTAAAGGAAATCGAAAGCAGCTTATGATTACAAATATCTCACGGACATCATCTTCAATTGCCTTTCATTGAATGTCCACCCTGGAAAACCTACCTCAGTCAACCATCGTCTGCCCACCCCAGACCATCAACCAGGAACCACCAACCTACGCTCAACCGTACACCTGGACTTCCCATCTTGGACAATACACCACTCACTAACAAAATCCTTCGCCATGAAGTCAATCCAATGTCTAATATCTTATCCACCGTCACAAATTTAATGTTATAGACCTAACAATTTAGCCATAAAACATATTAGACCGTACTACTTTCAGCGTTTCTAATTTCAATTTTGAATTTGAAAGACCTTTGATGATGGGAATGATTTTGGAAGGCATTCAATACAGGTAAACAAACAGTGCCTTTGATAATTAAATAGTCTATGATGAATATTTGATAAAAATAATCAGTGAATAATCTTAATGCACTTCGTGGACGTCATATTTTTGTGTAATTATATTATTTGTATAATTTTATTTTATACTATGAAGACTAAGACATAATTTTAAGTCGTAATTTTATGTGATTGTGTAAACTGTAAACAAATTGAATAAAATACAAGGTAAAATTATAAGGAAGATATATAAGACAAACACATGTTTTTCTTTTTCCATTTGTTAGTGTTTTTATAACAATGAAAATGGCTGCCAAATCTTAAATATTTCCAACATTTGTAAGCTTAGGTTTGGGATTTTTAAAATAAATTTGGTAACATTGATGTTGTAGACATTTGTATTAATAAATGACAACGTTGGATGTAAATGTGGTTGTGAAAATACTGATTTGTGATTGATTGATTTATGAGTTGAATACCGAGTTCTTGTGGTAAATAAAAAGAAGTAAAACAACAAGGTTACTTTTAACCGACTTCGCAACAGAAAGTGGTTCTATGATCGACTGTACATTGCTTCAAAAATTTTATAGAGTCGAATACAGCAAATATACCAATCGACATTATTCTTTCATTTTTTACCCATGTCACAGATTAATAAAGTTACTACGTAACAGATAAATCACTCCAAGGAAAAATGACAATACCTACTGCTATAATAACCTACTCCCTCTAGTAGCTAGACGTTGCAACCCAAAATTAACCAAAGCTTACGAACATAAAGTTGACTTTGCTCTGTAGGTGCGCGCCGCCACGTGCTCAGCGTAGATTGTCAGGGCTGCCTCTTTCGATATATATGTCAGTAGGTATTTGCAGTAAACTTTATAATTGAAAGAAAAATAATTTATTCTGTTTTAGCATGTTTTATTTTTTAATTATCAAGAAATTATACATAACTTACAAATGTTTTATTTTGATGTAATGTTTAATAAATTTTTTGCCTTGGCGAAATTCTCGGTTATTAAACTTAATTGTGGAAAATATTCTGAATCGTATAAATAATTTAAGTAGGTATTCTTGTGGGAAACAAGGGCAAGGGGAGTTAAAAGGAATATTTTTTAAAAGATCAAGGAGCTTGCGACCGGGTTTTTGTCTCATGTTAATTTCAAAATTTTTAACAAATGTGATTTCTAGATTTTTTACATAATCGTAAAAGGAATCTGAAGGTACTTTTAAACTTCCATAAAAAGACGATGTTTTGTTGAAAGCTTTAAAATTAATGAACATTCTTTTATGATTAACATCCTTCAACAATAATGATTTACATCCTTCAACTGCACATAGTGTACCACTATTTTTATTATTAGTTTCCATGTTAAATTAGTAAGTAACAAAACAAACAACGAACGTCGGGCTACAAGTCCGGTAACACAAAATATCTCCTCGCGTACGAACGCTCCGCTCGGCTGTCGGCAACCCACTGAGAAATAAGCAGTCGACTGCCCGGCGGCCGGTAGGTACTTATCGCGCGCAAGTACATGGAGTGAAAGAGGCCTGCCCATGTTCACTACTACGACTACTGTCATAAGTTTTAGTAATTGTGCTACTATAATTCTATCGTAAATAACATCAGTTACATTGTATTTTTTTCAACGGAAACTAAAATAAAAATGAAATGTCTGCCCAAAAGACCGCATGGCTGAAGTGAAAAGCAAAATAAGAAATGCTTAACTATTATCAAAGACTACATAATAATTTTAATCATAAAAAAAATTGGCAGACATAGGAACTGCCGATAAAAGTGAAAACTTGTAATTCAGAATTTGATAGCTTACTTTGCAAACTAAGCTGATGAAACCGGAAGTCGTGGCTTGAACATGGCCATCTCGAAATGCTGTCGTATTTCTAGATGGCCAATGGGGAATACTGAAGCATTTCTGGATGGCCAAAGGCCGTGGTCCCGAGTTTACACAAAGATTTCTTATCATTCCCGAGTGTGACGCTAGAAATGAATTGACAGCCCATGAAAAATCTGTATGTGGTGCACCAAAATAAGTTTTAACTTCAAAACCCTAAGGACCAAAACTGTGCCGGTGCCCGTAAAGGGTACCCATCGCGTGACACCGCGCCAGGCGCGGTCCTAGGCTCGAATTTTGGAGGGGGTCACCAGTACGCAGCCTCAGATTTTAGAAGGGGGGGGGGTCACAAGTAGAAATACAATATATCGAGTAAAAAATATTTTACTAGTTGCACCCCAAGATTTTACCCGCGTAGTTCCCGTTATAGTTGTTTTCCCGAGTTAAAAATAGTCTATGTCCTATTAGATATTTTTAATTATCTTAGAATTTTAGTTTAACGTATACGATTTGGGGGGGGGTCATGTCCCTGTGACCCCGCCCCCCTCGGACTGCGCATGCACCGCGCATGCTCTCCGTGAGCACGGAACGGTTGGCATGTAAGATGTGGTACTTTCCCAGACTTTGCAAAGAATCCCACCACTATAAAAATTACCACCACGAAGGTTATGACTGAACAGATCTGGGTCTGGGTACTGATTTACAAATCAATCAGAATGATTCAAATTTGGAACAATTATCCTTGGCTCCGTCATTCTTAACGGATATTACCAATACCGAGACATGTGATTCCGTGTCAACATCAATCCGATTGCATTGTGAATCAGGGTACCTACATACTGAACAATCCCTTGACCATTGGAGGTCTGCTTTTAACTTTTTCATTGTGACAATTCAATACGCAATCTAAGTTTAATTCCTAATTACATTGAAAAAATAGTACCTAATACCGGTTTCAAAATAGTCTTTTCTATTTATTTGGTATATTAGGCTACCTATAGATATTCAAATAATTCTAAGTTTTTATTCAGATTCGGTGTATAGAAATTCAAGTTTGTCGGTAATATTAATTATTTTGAATTATCCACCAATATTTATTTCTATTTTTTTAAATTTAATTTATTAATTAAAAATAAATACACGAAATTCACGGTTGCTTGGCTTTATTTCGAGAACCACTAAGAAGTTTCGTCAAACAAAGAGTTTCCTGTATCTTTACTACACTCTCATCCGTAGTATACTGGAGTACAACTCATCAGTCTGGTTTCCTTTCTACAATGTACACAGTGATAGGATAGAGCGCATTCAAAAACGATGCCTAAAAATTATGAGTTACAGATGTGGCATGGGTCGCAAGCTCCCATCGTACAATGATCGTCTACAATATTTTCACGTTACCTCCCTAAATATTCGTCGTAATTATATTGATCTTACACTGTTGCATAAGATCGTCCATTCTTCGATTGACTCCCCAACCCTTGATTGCTTTCTCTTTTAAATTTTAATACACGTTTCCGGTTTCGTAATCGTAATTATAATACCTTCAGTTTGCAAGTTTTTACCAATAATACATCTTATTATAATCCCATAGTCAGAATGAGTCGCCAATACAACGAAGTCCTTGTCTCCGATAGGGACATTGATATTTTCCACTTAAAGTTATTCCAATTTCAGAGGAAAATGAAAGAAATTTTACACTTTAATCTAAAAGAATAATAACCCTGTTGTGCTTACTGTAAATACTATTATGAGTTTTTTTTATTTTTTTTTATATTGTTTATACATTAATTGTTTCACACTGTTAATATACTTATCTGTTGTGTTATAATATTCTATGTTTATATCTTATGTATCTACTGTTTTAACGCATGTTAGTTTTTAGTTTTAAGTTCAGATATGTTGGCCTAAGTTTCTTTATGTATTATCACTAATGTAATGTTATTATTATCAAACCACTGAATTTAAATAATTGTTGTTTCTAGGCCCACATAGTTTGGAATGTAATACAGTTCTGTACAGTATACTCTTATGTTATAGTTTATATTTATTACATTCTGTTTTGTGTGCTCATTGAATTAATAAATAAATAAATAAATTAAAAACTTCTAGAATAACAGTTTTCATTGACAAAATATATCGTCATATGTTATTATTATTGACCATGGAAGTACTAAATACTACAACGTACTTATTACTCCATGTTATTGACACATTTTTGGATTAGTGTATAATGTCAGCAGTGACAAAGAAAATAAACTGTGTAAATGACAAATTAAAAACCTCGTGTAAATTGATTTACGAACTAGCAGTGTATTAGCTAGTGTGAGAAAAGAAAGGAATTTATTTTTAATCTTTTTTGTTAAGCTGTACATTTTTAGGAATGGCAACATTTTGGTTTGACGTTTGTGTTTTGATCATAGAAGAAAAAACAAACGTCGCTAACTTCAGTCTAATCGCGCAAGGCTGTCGCAATGTCAAAAGTAAATAGAAAATATTTCACAATAAAATAGAAAAAATATATAATATATTCCAATTTTGCAACTATTTGACTATTTTCTCGTATTCAAATTTGATTTGTGTATTTTATTAAAAAGTGAATATACTATAAGTGTCTTTTTCGGATCTTATTGGACGTTTTCTTGCGCACTGTATTTTTACTCCTATTTAGAATCCAATTGTTTGAATAAGGATTTGTAAATTACTTTTAATTCAAGTGCACCAATAGGTAAACAGTGTAATATCAATAAGTGTTCATTTTATTGAATAGTTTTCTTGTGGTAAAAATGATATAAGGGCGTAACCACCCTGGATTCCTGTGGAAGGCTGTGTAAAAAATGATGATTCTCATCTATTTCTGAAATATAGTGGACAGTGGTACTGTTAAAAATGGCTGAGGACGAAGTGCTCTTCGACGACGTGTATGAGTTATGTGAAATTATTGGCAAGTAAGTTGAGATTCAAATGCCTTCTGTATAATACTTATCTGGACCATAGCCTTTTATCAAGTAGGTAGTACTAACTAGAAAATATGTCCCGCGATAATGAACCATTCACTAATTTAAACAGACATTTAGTTGGAACATGCATCAACATACATATGGTATCAATAAACTCAGTCCATGAACTGTCTAGGAAAATATAACAATTATTTACTGCAAATAAGTCATTTTTTTTTAATTACAAAAAGATCAGTGTGCTTTGCTTAAAAGATTAGTATTGCTGTTTGTTTAATTTTTGTAGTTTACATGCAAAGTATATACTTCATTGAAAAACCTGTCATTGCTGTTTTCAATACATAACTGAACTGAAAGATTTAAAAAATAAAACTATATGTAATGTATACTGGCAAGCATCTCAAAAGATTTTATGACAATGCCTGGCTAATTGTTAGTAACTATTAGCAATAATTATGTATTACTCTGACTCTCTAACTGGCTGACGCTGTGAATAATGTTCTGCCATATTGTTATTTCAAATATTCTTTCACCATTAAACATGTTCATGATCCCCAAGTAGTATAGGCCATATACTATTATTATCAAGGGCGAGCAGACCCCTAGTTAATTTTAAACCAAATGAAATGTTACAGTGAAAATAAATAAATAATGGAAAAATGTTTAAGTAAGTAGATATTTATCATACAAAATAGTAAATTAGTCAAATAATCTTTATTTATTACTTTTTATTTATTTTAAATTCTTCAGCAAGTATCAAAACTAAGTTCTTGTGAGTTGTAAGTTGTCCAGAGCCTTAAATCTTTTTTAATGTCCATTACAAATCACAAAATAATAAATATTGATAGCCATTTCACACTTTCACACACAACACCATCTAACCCTAAACTAAACAAATCTCATACTATGGGAGCCAAATAGCTGATATAATACTTGTATGTTTTTAAATACATACTTGCTATGTATAGAAAACACCCAAGCACAGTACTAAATTTGTATTTGTCATACAAATATTTGCACTGGGTGGGGATTGACCCACAACTCACAGCTTCATTTTAACTTTTAGTTATATTCAAAATATCCCCACTAACAAGTCAATCAGAGCTATCAGGAATTTACATAATATAAAATATTATTGTGGATAGTTTTTACTATGAGGCCAGCTATCACAAAAAAAGCTACTGTTTTCAAGCTCAAAGATAATTTCCATAGAAACAAGAAATACTATGCCAACTTTTAAGTTATCCTATAAGGGTTTACATTAAAAAAATACAAAACAAAAGTATTTAAAACAAAATACAGTTATTGACATAATACAACGGCTGCGTGAATTGTATTGAAATCAAGGGCACAGTTAGATTATAGTCTAGAATTGGGCATATAAATGCAACTTTTTACTGTAGTTTACAGGAATTACCTATACAGATAAAACGGTGTGGTGCTGCGTATTAAATAATTGTTTGCTGACTTTTTCTCAAACAGCACTAGCTAGCCTCGAATTAAGGAGAGCTTGTATATAACTTACTACTTACTTAGACATTGCTTGCACAAAAATATGTGTACACAAAAATACTAAAATAGCAACAAAGAATGTAAGTGACGGTGAGTGTGAAAATACTTCACAACACGATCCCTACCAAATATTAAACCAGAAACTTCCCACATGAAGAGCTCTCTACTGGCCATGATTTGCAATGGCCTATCTGCAGACCTAGCACGGGCAGTGGATAATTACTCCACCGGGAAAGGAAATAATCTCTTTCTCCCTTGTCAATTTTGTCCACTTTCAGAGCACGGACTCGCCGGTGGATAGTTATTCCACGGTGGATATACGGCGGGAGTAGCGTTATCACTTCAGTATTGCCGTTATAAGAAAATTAAATAAAAATTATGTATTAATCATCAGTTTTTCTGTCAACTCATCAAACCTTCAAATTTGTTCGTTCTTTGTACTTTAATTTTTTTCTGTGCTGCGTTTTGACGTTATATTTATTTTTTTAAACAACCATAAAACATTTTCTAATCTAAATCCAAAGAAGTTGAAACATGCCTTAGTAAAGAGAACGCATTTAGATATTTATAAAAATGAGCGGAAGAAACTAAATTATTCTTTTATTCATAATATGTAGATATTAGTAACATGTATAAATAATTTCATTTCTGTTCTTGAGACGATCTTCTTAGCATTCCATGGATTCACCGTGCGGGTGCCGGGTCCATCGTGTGGCAGAGAGAGAAAAACTCGAGTAGTTCCCGAGACTTGTGACTCGGGCGTAGGTTTAAGGGGCCCCTTTCTGACGTACATCAACACTCACCTTCACCACTCGTTTTTCTCTCCCTGCCCAGCCAAATCTGATATGAGCCTACTAGTGCAGCTTTAGATACACGTTCTAGTATAGAACTTACAGCACTTCTGGATAAGCCAAGGTCTTTCAGTAGGTTATAGAGAGATTTTGCTGGTATACCTCTCGCTCCCACTTCTACAGCGTATAAGGGCATTTCTCATTTTTCATTTCCAAAAAAAAAATAAAAATGAAAACTTCTTTCTGATACTTTTGTTATGAAATTAGATTCTTTTAGTCTTACTCTTTATGGCAAAATACTGGCTGAGCTTACAGCCCTCTTGGATCTGAGTAATCAGGGTTGAAAAAAAAAAGCCACCCACGGAAGTGACCTAGAACTCCATGGTAGGGACATTCTATACAAAAAGTTTTACATGGGGATAAGATACTGCAGAAAAGTCATAGTTTGTGAGATACCTAATGATAATAAAAATGCCATATTATTAAAAACAATGTTTATTGGTTTTAAAATTACCGTTATACAATCACGAATTGTTAATTTAATACTGTCGCTGCTGTGATGAAGCTTATATTTTATGCCTAAAATATTGATAATTGCTATTCCAACTTATTGTAATTACTTCAATCAAATTTTAGGAACTTTATTATTATTAATAAAACAGTCTTACTAGCTCTATGGAATACAATTAAAAATATTCAGTAAGGCTTTACTGAATGTTTTTAAATTTATTAATTTCGCTATTGAGGAACAGTAATTCTCCGCGTCGTCCAGGTGTGGGCTCTGTAATAGTAGCCAATACATCAGACCGTGGAATAGCGAAAATATCTTCCGGATCGATCCATACAAAGACAGTCTGATCCTTAGTAACTGTTGTCTTTTTTATGAACTTTACTTTGGGCTCTTCACCATCAAACCCAATTATTTGGCCAAGAAAATGTGTGTCCGTTTTTTTTGTTGTCGCAAATCTGGCTACCAGCCATGTCCCATCTTTTAAAAGTAAGTTTTGGTAATCATTATTATGTTCTTTTTCATTATCAGTTGCTAAGTGGAATTGGATAACATTTTTTTTTGGCATTGAATAATGAGCGCACGTCTGATGTGGTTTGCATGAAAGACATGTCAATGTTCTTAAATTAATCCTATTGCTATTTATTGCATCCCAGGTTATTTGGTGTATTTTTAATGTTCCAGGAATACTGTGTTTCTGGTCTGGGGCTAGCTGGTCAATATCATATATGTCTTTTTCAGTGACAACAGACATTTTTACATTAGCTATGCTGGTTGACAAAGATGTCACAAAAGTATTAAAGTCAGGAATGTCATTTCCTTGGGCAACTATTCGGTCTGCTGTGCGTTTAACCACAGCACCAACACCATCCATTGGACCTTTGTCATGTCCTGCTTCGCTGAAATTCCATGTTGCATTTTTAAGTTTATAACGCTGTGTCAAGTGTTGTGTAAACAAATAGAATGCTTTTTTATTCCTATATTGCGCTGTTGGACCATCGCTCAAGACGTGCAATGTTTCCATAGGATGTGAGAGACGGATTTGGTCAAGAATGTTCTGCATGTGAGCAAGAATTGCACAAGCATCATGCCGAACATCAGAACATGTGCAAAAAGATTTGCTTTTGGTATCTCCAGTATCAGGACACTTGTAGTAAAAAAACACCAGTATGCAGACTCACTTGCTGTCGCGATGCGCCGAAATGTACTGCCTGTATTTCATTAGAATACTTGCAGCAGTAATTTTCGGCAAAGTCTACTTGCATGAAAATTTCTCCCTCAGAAAGATTTGTCTTCATTTGTTTGGTAGCCAAATATTGATGAAGTATATTGTATTCATGTTTTAAAAATTTGTCTAAAACTTCTATAAAATTTAAAAGAAGCGATTTCTTTGTTATGCTTTGCTCATATTTTATAGTTCTACGGATTTGTTTTTCTTTGCCATGTATTATTCTATTTTCTTTCTTCACCGTCCATATCTTATAATTTGTGTCAGTTGAGTTATCAAAATCATTTATAATCGGAACTTTAGTCTTACATTTCTCGCATTCGCGTAACATGCAGGCTTCTTCATTGATATCACATACTACTGTTTTACAAAGCTCCCGTAAATTCTGTGCTGATAAAATGTCCAGATATTTGAACCGAACCATTATTTACACATCGATATTATATAAATCAATAGATGTGCCCCGAGCGTCTCTGTGTGTATCGTAAGTAGTTTACAAACAACCAATATAGGTACTATAATCGCTAGCGGTGAGATTTGCTGTGGTTCTACTTATTTTGGTTGTTGACAACGAATAATGATAGGTAAAAACATCCAGCGTCCACCGCGTCCTGCAACCGACTAGAACGGAAAGAGTGAGCTCACTCTTCCCAACGTTGACATGATTGCATGCGCTGTGAAGTTTGGGAGGGCCCATATTGGGTTCTACGATCTATGTATTTACAACTAAATCACTTCCATGGAACACAAGGTCACTTCCATGGTTACATTTTTATCCACGGAACCATGGAAATGACATCCACGGATGGGACATTTTACCTTTTGAAGCTCAAAAACATAAATTCAAATTCACGCATAAACATGCATATTTAGCCACATGTACTTGGCATAGAAATGAACCTAAACCATCAACCCAAAGTGCAAAATTGAAAACAACATACCTTTAATTATATCCACTGTTGTGACCGCTTATGCTTGACAAAACGTGAGAATAGAAATTCAACATGAATTTTTTCGTCGCTGTTGCGACGTTGGCGCCAACTAGCATCTGAATTCAAATATGGCGGGTCTGAACTTGTCTCTGCTCAATTGCGTTCGGATACACGCATTATAGTTTTTAATTCCTGATTGTTGTGACGTACGTCCATAGATGTGACAAAAAAATTGATCACAAACTTTAAATGACCGTCCAAGATTTTTTATTAGCTTTAGATTCGTACTTTTTTGTATAAATGAAGCATAGGTATCTTAGATTATATTAGTGCTTATTACTACACGATCTATAGAACATACAGATCACAAATATTTTTTGTTCTTGCAAAACGGGAGTGCTCACACCCACGGATGGGACATTTTACGTGTTTATTTAAATCATAAAAAAAAAACTATGCATATTTTTTTTTTAAAATCCCTCTGAATCATTAGTCATTTACTAGTACTTTATTAGTATAATAAAAAAATTACGACATTTTAACTGCATTTAGTAGAAAACTAGCAGTCACATGTTTTTTTTGTCAAAAATGAGAAATGCCCATAAACTAACTACATAGCCGTTTTTTGTTAATTCGTTTAGGAGGTCGTAATACTTATTTTGTTTCATCGCGTGGTCTTTAGGTATATTAGTTTCCCACGGTACGGTAAGTTCTACAAGGACTATGCGTTTCGTAGCTCTAGAAAAAAGGAAAATGTCCGGTCTGGATGACGAAACACCCACATCCTCTGGGATTTTGTAGTGCTTTTCATACGTGTCCATTAAAATAGTCCAATCAGGTGCTGTACCCAGGATTGAGTAAGGCTTGTTCCTGGAGTTTGAAGTTGAGCCTTCTTTTACAAAGTTAATTTGTCTGTTGTTTGTCGTCAATCCCTTTTGGGCTCTAGCTACCGAAAGGCTCATGGCTTCACGTATGATTTCAAGTACTCTGTCATGACGCCGTGAGTAATGACCCCATTAAGGAGCACCTTGCATCCCACCAATATGTGCCTTGCTGTACATATCGCCTCTCCACAAGTATAGCAACATTTTTTCAGAGGCTTTTCCCCACCTTACCAAGTTACTCTGGTCAGGAGGGTCATTTGGAATGCATTTAGATAAAATTTTAATAAGGCAGGGGACCAGTCATAGATCAAGGTGCGCCATTTTAGAGCTAATGGGATACAGAACTCACCTATGGTTAACCACTCAAAGAATAAATTAATAAGAAGCAACAAAACCCGAATTCGGGTGTTGGTCGACTTTATGTCGAAATACAATGCCATATTTTTATGCATCCGAAATAATTGCCTAAATTCATTGTCGGGAAACTCAAAGGGATTACTAGCATCCCTTATTGATCTCCGATGCAATTTTCGGGCCATTGTTTCCATTTGTTCCGTAAAAATATAATTATAATATGCTCGCGACATTATGTTTGTGAGAGATTTACTTATATCCCCACCTCCAAATCAGACGATAGTTTGTCCCCTGTCATATGTCAATTGAAGAGTATTTATCTTCGTTTTCCCGAGTCCGTGCTATATATACAGCGGGGAGTAGCGGGATATAATGTCAACGTCCATGTCAAATCAGTCAAGCCATTCTAGAGGAACATGACCAAGAAACTGTCATGATAAGATTTTAAAAGAAAATGAACTGAATACTTAACTGTTGCTTTCAGTTTACAGTTTATTATAATTAATATACTTTCTTTTACTTCAAAAAAGGAACATGTTCTCAATTCGATTGTATGTTGTTTTTTTTTGTATTTAAGTTAAGTGATTGGTCCATCAATTATGAATATTGATTATTTATTATTTGGTAGACCAAAGTTCAGAGGTGACCCTATAAAAATTTATCGAAATCGATGTACTTAGCAGTTTTTGAAATAAGAACAAAAACTAAAATTTATTTTCATTAGTCTCGACTTAGAACTTAGTGATAGGTTCTTATAAAATTTGCAAAATGTCTGATTTTTTTTAAATGTGGATTCTGTTTTTTTGGAGATTTCCTTTAGTAGATCATAGTTTAGAAGTCATCATCATCAGTCTCTTCCGTTATCTCATAGACTTATGACAGACATATGATATTTGATAGTGTCTGTCTGAAGTAATACTTCTATTGTCACAAGACTGATTTCATCTTGTAGGTACTGACTTTTACAATATGTCCAAAAATATTACCATTTGGCAAATTCTGTATTAATTTTTACTCTGAATGTAGTATGAAAGCTAATCCTTAACTCAAACTTTGCCATCACTGTCACGCACCACGCTGCTTGTTGGATGTCGACCCATCTACGGCGTGTACCTACTTGCGGGAGTGCAGATCTGCATCATCATGCGGAGTTTTTACGCACTTACGCGCGTTGTTGCGTTTTGTAGAATCACGGCGGCTCTGACTCATTTCATTCAAACACACGCTAAGCCCTTACAAAAGTCACGCACGGCTCTGCGGGGCTCGGTGTGCCATAACCACGCGAGGGGGGGTGCATGTTTCTCTGTTTGTAGGCGCGTGATCTTCATGAACGCGCGTGGGTGTATTTTCTGTGTGTTTGACTGTCCGTGTTTTCTATGCAAACATAGATACGTTGGAACATGCATTCACGCGCTGTTTGTTGGGTGCTAATGTACTAATCTGAAGCACCTCGATGTTTCGGTATAGTTTTTGAAGGCTAAATGAGCGTAGATAGAGCTCACCTCATTTTGTAATTAACCACCCGCAATTTCTTACGGCGATTGTAACGCTGCCGATACGTCGAGGTAATTAGATAATAGGTTAAACCGTGACCAAGTCCAGTATAATGTTTACAGTATGTGTTCTAATCGCGTAAGTTTAATAGCAATATAAAATTCACACATCATAACGTTGACATTTATAATATTAGTAGATTTAATGCTAGTTTAAACTTTTCTTAAATACTTGATTATTTGACAGGGGACCATTCAGCCTGGTGCGGCGCTGCGTCCACCGGCAGACAGGACAGCAATTTGCGGTGAAGATCGTGGATGTGGCGAGATTTACGGCCAGTCCAGGGCTTAGCACTGCAGGTCAGTTCCAAATCCTCTGGCCACGTGCTTTCAAAATTGTCTAAACTGAAACAAGTGTCACGCTAACGATCGGCCAACCTCATTACGGAATGCTTTGGTAGTTTTATATGTTACGCAAACGATCGGCCCTTTTCAGTAGATTTTGGTAGTTTTTGTCAATTTCTGCCTTATAGACAGTTGGTGTAACATCTCAGCATCTCACACAGAAAGGATGGATAAGAGAATAATCAAAGATAGTTTCGTGTGACACATGGTAAATGGTATTTTACTGGCCATATTAAGTATTTTATGTGAATTGGGATTGAATGCGTGTTATTGTGTAGCAATGTTATTAGCCTTTTATGGGACGGGCTTGAGTTTGGACTGTGCTCTTGAATAAAACAATATTTTGTCCGGTGTATTCGTCATCCGAAACTTGATCATAGCCTGGCAATTTCTACGGCCCAACAGAGTACTATGTCTATGACCTGTACTTCCGAACAGTGTACGACGAAAGTTTTTAACCAGTGCGTGTTGCCAGTGATAGGTTATGGAACTGAGACGTGATCCTTAACTGTGGGCCTTTTTTTAATTTAAATTACCCACTGCACAGGCTCCGGGGTCAGTGATCTTTGTCATTACAATTATATATTTATTTATTTGACACATTTCATGGATAAAGAGAAGAAGAGGAAAATAGGAGGGAGTTGGGTACATTTAAAATCTAATTCTAGTGGTCGTCTGTAGAGCCGATCAATACCGGTTGGGATTCCGCTTGTTGGGTATTTGCGCTCCCTTATATCTTTTCTGTTCTAGGGACTTTATACGGGGCGCTGAGGAGTACATACCGGAGTATATTTCCCTAAGTGCATATGTGACGTCCATTGGGTTTCGATGTGTGCAGAGTAACTCCTGGCTGATCTTTGTTACCAGGTTCGGACGATGATACCTCATTTCGAAGAGATTTTCCTTGTCGATATAAGGCAACTGATTGACGTCTCCAATGAGGACAATTTCACCAACACCAGACATCCTTGAAGCCATCACAATGGCTCCAAAATGGTTCATGAGAGCTTCGTCCACCATGAGGCGACTGAAACTTTCTCTACCGAAACTATTTACCAGAGCAAAAGCCATGGTTCGCACTCTGGTTGTGACCAGGTTTCCGATTCGCTGCGATAGCTTTTCTCTTAGATCTTTTGCTGCCTCAGTTGTTGTAGTGATGATGGCGTCCTTGTGGGCCTCATAACGAAGCTCAACGTTACACGGCGAGTTATGGATAGTGTTTATGCTCGGAGTCTCTTTGCGCGACAGAATCCGTAATGAGGATTCGCTAAAAAACGAAAGTGGCCGACATAGCTCAAAGAGTAAGCAAGCTGAAGTGTCAATGTGCAGGCCACATCGCTCGCAGAACTGACAACCGTTGGGGAAGAAAGGTTCTCGAGTGGCGACCACGAACCGGAAGATGCGGTGTTGGACGGCCTCCCACTAGATGGACAGATGACCTCACAAAGGTCGCTAGAAACCGCTGGTTGCAGGTTGCGCAAGACCGTTCGTTGTGGAATTCTAGGGGGGAGGCCTATGTTCAGCAGTGGACGTCTTGGGCTGATGATGATGACCTGTACTTGGGCTTTGGGTACCGCTGCGCTGGTTATACAGCTCAGTTAATGCTCCCACTTCTGAAAAGGGGCCTATCCTTTTTTCTAGCAAGGAGACCTAATGCCACGCTAATCAAGTGCAGGTTGCCGGATGACACATAATAATATTTCCTCAAAAGATATCTATTTATTAGAACACTTAGGTTTCCTCACGAATTTTTTTCGGTGTCCTTAAAATCAGTTCTGATGACAAACTCTTGCATCTGTACTTTGAAAGATATTGAGAGGTGTAGGCAGTATTAGAAGCCTCAAATGCGTCGGCATGCACACTTCGTGAGGTACGCGCCGCACAAGTACCATCAGGAACTGCGACTTCTAGATGTAATCCAGATCCAGATTCCAGTAAAAGACCATAACGCAGCGGCGATGGAGGCTCCGGGCCGGATCGAAATTTTCTAGCAGAGACAAAAATATAGTATGATTTCTCATATCTATCTATCTCATATAGTTGTAAAACAGTTAGGGAATGCAGAACCGGTTCCGTTTTGAAGAACAGGGAATTTTGGGATCTTCGGGCTAAATAGCCGGGATTCCCGGGATTTCCAACACTTTATGTAAGCCTTTATAAAATAAATTGGATATTTAAAAGTGTTTAAAACGGCAAAAGTACGAGAAAGGTGAAATGGCAGAGCAAAACAAAAACCTTTAAATTCAAATCAAATTAACGTTTTATTTCTCGTTTTATAGTCACAAAATCAGTCTTATTTAGTGTAATTTTACAAGAAGTATGCATTTTCTATATGCTACCAGCCACATTTTTCTACCTAATCCAACATAACATTAGGTGTTAATAAATTATATTTTTGTATTATTATTATATGGGGTGCGTGGGTCGGGATCCTTCACGTGGTGCACCCTGGGCGTCACACGAAGGCATCTTGTTGTATAATGGCGAAACCCGGCCGGGGCTAGGAACTTCTATACGCACTCCTCATCCTCTTGAGCAGTGGGTGTAGAGGTTGGGGGAAATTAGGTTAAAATTCATAAGCCTTCCATAAAAAGGGTTCTCCACGAGCACTATGATTAGCAGAGTGCTCGGTGGAAGGACAAGGGCCGCGATGCGAGCCATAGAGGCGGAAGCGCGGCTATCTATCCCTAGCCACGTTGGTGATGGCGGACCTTTCACTGCCGACTATCTCTGCCGTCAGATGTGAGATGAAAGTTTCATGACAGTGAGGGGTCGTGTGAGTTAAAAAAGCGAGAGACCTCTCGCCCTTAACTAAGGCGGAAGCGGACTCGGGGGCAAGCCTAGAGAGTCGTCACTCTGGTCTCGTACCCCATCTCCACGGGAAGGCCTGGGGCGTCGGATGTTTTGGGCCGTCGGACGCCCCACCTAGGGATAGGCCTTCGAGGAAGTGACGCGCCGCTGATTTTCGGCGTCGTGGTCGTTGACGGGAGTGCGAAAAGTGACCCCGCGCCCCTGACCCCTGAGCATGCTGGAGAAATCTGTTGGGGGTTTAGTCGGTATGTCCATGTCGTCCATCCATGTCACCATGTCGTCCCCCATGGTGTCGAGCCCGACATACCCCACCATGTCCCTGCATGGTGGGCATATGTAAAAGTATTTCCCCACACAAAAAGGCCTTTACTTATGAAATTGGTGTTTTGTAAGGGAGGAAAATAAAGTCTATTTAATAGATATTTTATTTATTTAATAAAACCATTGATATCTATGTACTTTTGCCATCTCATAAGTAGGTCACTGATCCCTTTACTAAAAAACCATTCGGATGGGAATCAATAAAATCTATAAAAGCGCATTGGACTGCCCCATCGGAGTATTTTTTTTCCCTTGGAAGTAGTTATCCAAATTTCGTAAAAAAAAGTAATGTGTTGGACTTAATATAATATAAATAATTGAAAATAATTTCCACAGATCTATAAGTTTGAATTGAAGTTTGAGGTGAAGTATAATTTCCCGAAAATCCCGAAAGAACCGGGATTTAGTTTTGAAAGTACCGGTTCCTAAACCGACGCTAATTTCCGGGATTTCCCGGGACTATTCACTAAACACAGTGCTGTGCTAGGTAATTATATGGATTATTCGAGTTCCAATGGCTGGGTGCCACTGTGCGTTATGAACAGGCATGTTGCTTACCATCAGGCATATGTCCTGCTCGTCTCGTCAGTTTATACTCTGTACTATAAAAGAAGTACCTAAGTTCGTGATTGTTGCTCGAAAAATGTAACGAGTACTGTACATATTTTTTACTTGAACTTTGCTTGCCACACTACCTACTGTGTCTAGATAAGATAACATAAAAGCGGCATGGACCCTGTAGTCCGTGGAGCTCATACAAGTATTTAAATAAAGTGTAACACCGCCCTATTTCAGGCAACACACCTAAGATGTAAATTAAAAGATTATGTTTGTTACCTTTAGCAACCGATACTGTGAAGTCAGCTGAACTTGGTCATACAAAACTCTAGGCTTAGAATAATTTACCTCAATATTTGAACTGCCCGATAGCCGGTAAACATCGTTATTTAAGCAGAGTTGAGCGTTGTTTTCAACTGTTTCAATTGTTATCACAGCACTTCAATGGTTTCATGTTACTCGGGTATAATTAATTTACAAGTTTCAATTTGGAACATAGTTACACTTGAATTTGTATACAACTTTGTAATTTTGGGCGTGTGCTGTATCGTAACAAGTAATGTTTAACGAATTACTTGATTTAATTTTACAACTTTTATTGGCAGTTCTACGAAGGTAATAATGGAACAATGCTTGTTTTAAGCTAAAGTGGTACTTTCGCGGTAACGCTACTGGTCCAATTAATTACGGAATAATTATTAATTACTATCGATTCGGTCCACCATATAAACCATAAAAACCTCGCAATTTTGATACACCACTACGTTCTTTACGTCGTTTCGGCGTAGTAATATGTCTTAAAAATGTAGAGCTTTCAGTTATTCCACAGGAACTCTGATGAACCTGGAATAACATAGCCTTTATTGACTTGTTTGGTTATTTGTGAAAAGCCCCGTGACGCAGAAACGCCATAGCACGAATCAGGAGTTACGATAATACGATAAGATATGGTCAAGCGTCTCAATTTGGCCTTTCAGATAGGATCTAGTTACTGCAATGCCAATCTGGCCAATTATAATGAGGAAAATACGAAGGCGTGTCTGTTCTCTTCAAAAAGAATTTAGATTTAACTGGTTCCTACTTTTAAGGCTGCGTATGTTCCGGTAACTGATTACTCGAGCTCTTGGGCGTCTGTATGCTCTAAAGATCTAAGAGATCTAAACTTTTGGGGCTTTGAATTAATCCGAGACCAAATTCGTTTCCGAAAAACTGGGTCGCCTTTCGAAGGTGCGAGGAGACTTCACGTGTAAACAATCACTTTATACAAAGTACAGATTCGATCGTGTGTATTGTTCGCATTTTTGGGAAGGGTTAAAACCCTTCAAGTTCAAAGGTTTAGTAATCCCCCTGCCAGTTAAAATTTCCATAGAGCTCTATTTTTGCCGCTTACAACTGAAACACAGAGATGATCTTGAGTTTTTCCGTGAACCCACAGCGACTATGCCGTCTCCAGGCTCTGTAGGGCATATACCGGCACACCTGAACCCAAGGCACGCCGGGACCTTGGGGACTAACTAACTAACCCGCGTCTAGACAGTCCGCCGTGACAGACCAGGTCTGTGGTCCCATCGCCTACCGTTTGTCGGCTGCAGAGGATATAAAGAGCATCATGCCGCAAAATGGGCACTCCTCTTCCCTTGTAGCTCCACCGTGTTCGCCGTATTATGGCTTCCACCTCGGAGCCGCTATACTTACCTCCCAACAAAGCGGCCCGTTTCAATGGCGCCGGTGTCTATACGCTGCATAACCTACAGCCGCATCGTCGCGTCGTCGGCTTGGAGGCAAACTCTACACGAACGGCACTACTTCAGGTTCCTCTTCGCTTCGCCGTACGTGGCCAGGCCAGTCCACGACTGCTGAGCCCCCTCGACAATTCTAAAATCTTACCAAATGACAAAACAAGTCAAAAGATGTTAGGCGACAAAGCGGTCTACAATGCGACGCACTTACCTAGAGATAACGAATTCACTCTTAGATTTGTAGATTGTACTTGTATCTGTCGAGAAATCCACACTCGGACATGTTACACAATTTAAATGGCTGTAAAATATGAAGAAGTACTATAAACGCTGCCATAAACTTTCAGCTTGATAAAAATATATTGCAAGGAGAAAAGATAGAAAAATAGTAGTAAGTACAGTACGTGTATGTGGAAACAATTCAAGCTTCTGCTTGTATATTCTCACTGTCCGTCGTTCTCCGTGCTGGTTTAGGCTCAGTACGTTACGTCTACTTATTCCACCCTAAGCCTATGATATATGGCGTTATGCTCGAGTGGAGGGCCCGTTCTTGCCGGGATAATATTTCGCATTTATTTAATAAACGACTAAAGGTTTGTAAAAATCCTGGACGTAACATGTAGGCTAAAAGTCCTTTTAAGACCGCAGTAGTTTGACCGAAGCCTAGTCTACCTTATAATCTAGTACGCAGTTCGGAAGTTTTTTCTTCTGAAGGTATATTTTGATCACAGTAAAGTTTCTGTTTAAAAGTATTTTGTTTTTACTTCGTTATTTCTTGTATTTCAGATCTAAAACGTGAGGCGACGATATGCCACATGTTGAAACACCCCCACATCGTGGAGCTGCTCGAGACTTACAGCTCCGAGGGCATGCTTTACATGGTCTTCGAATAGTAAGTATATTATCAATTACGACACAAAGAAGCTGCTAATTTCAACTATCCTAGCCATTTTTAATGCTTGATTTGTGACTGCGATTAATCAATAAGTTTATTAAAGACCATGTTAGTGTAATAGACCGCAGGCCCGTGAACAAAATTTATGGGTCATCTGCTACAGCAGGAGACCTATGTAGGATGATAGAAGAGTATAAAGTAATAAGATTGAGCACTATGCCGTCACTTGTAAGCTGTCCAACTGAGTGCTGTTGAAGAGGGGGGGTTCAAAACCTCTATCATTTCTCGTTATCGCATGATTTTTGTACGGCGTTGCGGAATAATAGATTAGAAGAGGTATTGAAACTGTATGGAACCAAAGCCACGCAAGTACGCCAGACATTATAGCTAGAATAGCAATGGCAAAAAAGCTTTTAACAATAAAAAACATTTGTTTAAAGCCCGAATATCAAAGAATATTCGCAAGAGGCTGATTAAGATCTACGTCTGGAGTATTGCATTGTATGGCAGCGAAACGTGGACCATGACTCAAAGGCATAGGGAAAGATTAAAGGCATTCGAAATGTGGTGTTGGAGGAGAATGGAGAGAACTGGCTGGAAGGAAATAAAGAGCAATGAAGAAGTTTTGAAGATGGTAGAGGAGAAAAGAACATTAATGGAAACAATAGAAAACAGAAGAGGGAAGATGTTGGGACATCTGATACGACACGACAACTTCATTAGAACAATAATGGAAGGTAAATTAGAAGGGAGGAGGACGAGAGGTAGGAGGACCTAGGAGAAGTTGCATGAACCAAGTGAAGGAGAAGATAAATGTAATAATAATAATATAACACTTTATTACAACTACAAATCTTAAAAATTGATCATAACAATAATAGCATTACAGGACAAATGAATAAATTTGCAGAGTAATTGGCGGCCTTATCGCTTAAAGCGATTTCTTCCAGACAACCCTTGAGTGGAGAAACGTCTATAAATATTTTGTAGTGTAGGTGGTGTAACTTACTATAGCAATAATATTCATCCATACCAATAAAAATAAACATACTTATAATACAGAAATAAATACTTAGATAAATACATAGTCATATAAACATACATGTATAGTCTATAAATAACAAATATGACAAAAAGGAAAGATAATGTTGAAAGACAGACACGATTTTTTAAAATGGGAAGGGACTTGGCTTGTCTGATAGAAAGAGGAAGAGGATTCCATAGTAAAATAGCTTGTATTGTGAAAGATTTATTATATGAGAGGTTAGAATGGGCTTAGGTAGAGAACACGATTTAGGCTCAATAAACTTAAATTGTTTTTTTAAGTATAGAGGAGTAGTGGGATTGTATAGAATCTTGTAAAGCAAGCAGAAACTTTTGGCGAAATTGAGAAATGTAGTGTCGTATCAGGAAGTCAAGGAGAAGGCGGAGAATGGAGTTCCTTCCATGTAGAAGTACATGGAAGGAACTCCACCAACAAGAGCGTCGCTCTTAAATTATGAATGAATGCTTCGCCTTTCGTATTTATTTCTCGAGACTAAATAACCTAAGAGTGTCTATTTACCCCGTAAGTGGAAAAATCTGAAGAATAATTGTTTTCAAAATCCAATTGGTAATATTCGTACCAACGCGACGCGTTCAAATATTAAAGTGTTTCAGCTTTATACATTAGTGTAACTATGAATAAGATAGTAGGTATACGATACTCGTATCTCGTGTCATATATTTAAGCATTCCTTTCCTTATTGTCGTCACTTCCGTACACGTTCTATTACACAGTTTTTCCCGTGGGAGTTCACATATACTACTTCCATCCCTTTGCTATTATCGTAGTATCTTTCACTTCAAATCTCTGTCTTGTGTGCTTTTACAAATGCTCGTCAATTCGATCTTTCTATTTGGCATTGGTTTACTATTGCTGTTTCTATAATTTCAAGGACAAAGAAAAGGGAGAGCAATATCAAAGCTAAGTCAGTTTTAGTTAGGTGGTAGATATACTGAATAAATCTCCTGCTTTCTGTTTCCTTCTTTAAACAAGAACAAAATTAAAAATTTTGATATATCCCCGACTACCTCGGATTTGTTATCTGTACAACATTGTACTAGTCAAGTCCTTTCATTTGATACCCATATTAAGGAAGTAGTGAAAAAATAAATGTATTTCGCCATTTCGTGGTAGCGGCCATCTTGGATTTGAAATTTGTCATAGTGCAATGTATTCTACTAGTCAAACCCTTTCGTTTGATACCCATATTGAGGTAGTAGTGAAAAAAATAATATAATTCGCCATTTTGTGGTAGCGGCCATCTTGGATTTGATTTTTTTTATAGTGTATAGTATTTTACTAGTCAAGCACTTTCATTTGATACCCATATTGAGGTAGGTTGTGAAGAAATATTTTGTCCGCCATTTTGTAGCGGCGGCCATCTTGAATCTATATTAACCAAATATAGCTAAGAACATCCGCACGGAAATTAACTTACAAATAAAAAAAATCGCATCGAAATCGGCCCATCTGTTTGAGCTCTACGGTGCCACAGACATACACACACACACAGACAGACAGAGAGACATACATTGACGTCAAACTTATAACACTCCTTTTTTTGGTCGGGGGTTAAAAAAAAACGTAAAATGGTTAAAAAAGTCGGTATGACCTAGTAGTTAAAACGTGCGATTGACATCATAGGTCCGAATCCCGAATTCAGTACTTTTTCAGGTGCATGCGTACAGGCGTTTCATATCTAACAACACCACTGACTTTAAGGTAACAGAAAATGTCCTGATGAAACCGGCATTTATCAATAATCTTTCGAAGGGATGCTTCATCTGTTAATCCGCACTGAGCCAGTGTAGTGAATTATTGCCTTAGCCTTGTGCTTTCAAGAAAAGTTTCGAAGTCCCAACCGTAGGAACATTTATTGAGCTAATTATGCATTATAAACTTTCGGCTAATACTTGATGTTATGCGATGACATAGTCTACGATAGAGCGTGTTTAACTAAAAAAACTGATTCACTCTCCATTCGAAGAAACCGAGATTGTACCCATTAAGAAAAAAACCCCAGGCAATCCATGTCATGCCGAGATTCCCGATTGCCGATTCTTACTAAGAAAGTGGAGTCCAACTTCGTTCGAATCTTTAGAACGTTAGCCATAAAACTGGGGCTTTTCAAGCTTTCGACCTTTTTGAACTACAAGCAGTCCGATAAAAAAAAGGACAACTGATCTTATAGATCAGTTGGTCAATCTCCGAAATGTATCTGATATAATAAATAATACATATTGGTGGACATTGACACAACACAGACACAACGACACAACACTATCTCACCCCAAACTAAACAAAGCTTGTACTATGGAAGCCAGATAGCTGATAAAATACTTGTATATTTTTAAATACATACTTATTATACATAGAAAATACCCAGGCACAGTGCAAATATTTGAATTCATCACACAAACATTTGCACTGGGTGGGGATAGAACCCAACTAAGCCACCAACCACCAACTAACTTACTACCAACTAAGCCACCAGGCCAGCCATCATCATATATCATCATACTTTTCTTAAGAAGTCAACTCTGTTAATAAATAAATATTAGTGGACACTTCACACACAGCACCAACTGAACCCAAACTAAGCAAAGCTTCTACTATGGAAGCCAAATAACTGATATAACACTCATATAGTTTTCAATACATATTTATTATACTGTGATTGCAAATATCGTCTTGCTGATTTCGAAAAAAATACACATAAATTTACCGTCCAAAATCTACTTTATTAGAGACTATACACAGACCTTACGAGATTTTTTTTACAACGAACTTAAAGAGTTACCCTCTCCGTCCCTTCGTAGTGAAAAACATAGACTAAATCGTCGTAAACGGTACATAGTTCCCAAAATAAATTCCCGATGAGTATTTCCTCTTTATCAATAAAGTCATGATCACCGAAAGATTTGAAAAGTTCTAAGCCGCGGTTGCCCTCCGTTACGGAAGCCCGTAAGACGTGACTCGGTTACCGATAGTCGAATGTTTGTGATATTGAGCACCTGTCTCACTGTTGGTAAGCTGTGATTGGAGCTACAAAATGGAATGGAATTGTATATTAGGCAGTTTATTATAATACAAAGTGATGGAAGGTAAGCGTCTGATGGTAAGCAGTATGCCTATTCGTAACAGCACAATAGCACTCAGCTTTCTGAACATGTAGATTCATTATGTTCAAATAGCTGAAGGGATAGAAATGTAGCCGTAGTGGAGGCTCTGGGTCGGAGGAGACGACTTAGAAGATAACAAATAATGAGTTGAGTCGATTACTAGCGGAGTCCCAACCGATAATTAATCGGCTCGATAGACGAAATCGGACTAAAGAACAATTGAATGAGCTTGAAATATGACGTTTGATACGACATGACATTGACAAACCCTAACATTTGGGCATCATTGGTATAAGTTTGCTATACAGTAATTACGATTGAATACGATTGATTGATTTACGAGTTAAATTGAAAAAGGGGATAAAATAAATAAATTAACTATATAAATATTATATTATTTGTAGTGTAGTGTATGTAGTTCTCATTGTATTTTAGTTTTGTTAATAAAGGCTCTGCCCAGATTAAAAAAAAAAAACTATTACAATGTACGAGTATAAAATGAATATTAGCAAATTAAACACTGAAAGATCCGAAAGGATAATTTAGTTTAAGAACAAATAAATAATATATAACAACGGTATAAAAATATTATTTCGATTTATTCGGCTATTCTCGGCTATAGCTTTAAAGCAAGAATGTCGAAAACATTAGATTTTCGTTCTAGCTCCCATAGAGCGTATATCGCCATCGCCTTCTCTATCCCACTGCTGGGTATAGGCTTATCTCTTACATTTTCATCTATTCGGGGTTGAGTGTTACGAACTCGATCTTTTCATGGCTCTCTGTGCTACTCTGATCATAGTCAGCCTCGTGTAAGAATAATGTAAAGCTATAAAGAGCTAAAATAGGTCTGTATTATGTTTTTAGCAAACGTTTGAAGTACTTACGATCTAGTTCAAAACACGTTATCGCTTTACGCCTGTGTGACACCTGCCTAATACACAAACTTTGTATAAATATCGCTTGCATACCGAATTGCAACGTGGAATATCGACGAGCCAATTTGTCGGAACCTCGTTTTATTCCTGACACGGGCTATTTTGTGAAACGGTGGTATTTTTTGAATATTGGCGAATGATTGATTTTTGTTTTAAAATGAAAAAGTGGATTGTGTATTCAATTGTTTTGGGATTGTGACAAAAGTGAATCTTTTTCATACTTTGTCACTATTCATTTATTCCAACTTCGCTGATAGATATCCATTCAACCGCGTCATATGACTCCGATATTAGATGGCGTGTGAGACCCGACGCCTGACGGCCCGACGGAATAGCACATTGTTTCATAAATAGTGAGGTAGGCGCTTGATTAGTCACGCGATGTGTTGTGCTGTCACTACCCATCATTTTCTATTTATATTTTTGTTTGAACCAGACTCACTAAAGGTCTAGTGGGACATAATATGTCTCAGGTTTATTTATTGAAGTGAAATCTTCTTTTGGTGCGCCACAGACAAATTTTTCGTGGGCTGTGAATTGAATTCTAGCGTCAGGCTCGAGAATGATAAGAAAATTGCGGGTAAACTCGGGACCTGACGGATTTGAATGGGTGGCCATTGGCCATCAAGAAATCCGTCAGCATTTCTATATGGCCATGCTCAAGGCCACGCCCTCCGGTTTCATCCGCGTAGTAAAAAAAATGTAGTCCGCGTAATAAAAACAAAAATGTAGTCCAAACTGAATCGCTGACACGGCAAGAAGAAATTCGCGTAGTTTTCAAAGTAAGCTATCTAGTAGTTCTGAGTTATAAGTTTTTACTTCTATCGGCACTTCCTATGACTACCATATGTTTTAAGTATAAAGTGATGAGATGAGCGGTACATGTTTTGTGAATTTTATTTAAATCAACTCTTTTTCATTCCAGTATGGACGGCTCCGACCTCTGCTTCGAAGTTGTTCGCCGTGCGTCTGCCGGATTTGTCTACAGTGAAGCGGTCGCATGGTAATAATAAATTTAGATCTATCTCAATCAACAGAAAAATACGAATAATCGTATAAGAATAATAATGTATATATTGCCATACGCTCCAATCACACCAAAAGCAGAGGCGCGCAGCGCAGCGACATGCAGTTTAATCGTGATGCGATTTAAAACCTTATAGTCGTTGTTATAGTACCTACATAGTATCGCTTTGTTACAATACAAACATAGTACTTATAGAGTGGCAGGACAATACCAACATTAGATTGTTATGTAACAACGTCACATTATAAAACAAACCTTACCTATCGTAGGATTATGCTTTAAACTACAATCTGACGGTATTTCCAATTTTATGTTAACAGATAGATTCTTTACTAGTAGAACTCTTTGTAGAGTCCGCCTTGGAAAGTACTACACTTTTGCAAATTTTTTCTACCACCAAGCAGTGATGTGTTACGGTTTGTAAGGCAATGTGTTATTAACATTGAAATAAAATATCTAACACACTCACAGCCACAATTAATTTTATGGTTTACATTCGTTGGAAAGTTATAATTAATCAATAACGAACTAAGATATTGGAAACGTATTTGAAGAATAATCCCACAAAACCGATTTTGTCGAAAAGCTCGAACTGACGAAAAATATAGGTGGCCGGTTAATTATGCCTGTGAGAATATCTAGGTGACATACCAAAAAAAAAAACAAGGTCAAAACTATTTTGCTACGATTCTTTCGTTTCAGCCACTACATGCGTCAGATACTGGAAGCGCTCCGCTACTGCCACGAGAACGATATCGTTCACCGCGACGTGCGTCCGCACTGCGTGCTCCTAGCGGGCCGGGACAACTGCGCGCCGGTCAAGCTCGGCGGCTTCGGCGTGGCGGCGCAACTGCCCGCGCCGACCGCGCACCGGGCGCCTCCTGGTAACATACCCACATTAACATCACCCATTTTACTCCTACCAATCATACAATTTAATGCTATAGTAACCATAAACAACCCACTAAATGTTCCCACTGCTGGGACTCGGGGCTTTCTCTCGAGAAAGTCAAGGCCATAATCCTAAACACTGGCCCAGTGCGCGTTGGATGACACGTGACTACGAAAATTTCGAGGTATATGCCGGTTTCCTCACGATGTTTTCCTTCACTACTACTACTTGCTATACATGGAGCACACACACACCTTCCATACTCGTACAACTGTGTGTGTCTAGGGTTGCAACACGAAATTAAATAGAAATGCTAATTATACTCTTCATGTTCATTGTTTTTTTATGTAGAAAATGCTAAAGCTTACTTTTATATTATTTGCCAATAAAATGTTTATTACATTTTTCAGGATGTAGAAATACAGAGTGTTAGGTTAAATGATGCACATAGTCGCAATAATACTATACTAAAAATATAGAGGAATACGTTAAAAAATATGCAAATGATTAATCAAGCTTATGATCTGTTTATTTGTAGAATTCGTCGATGATTAAAAAATACATATATATTTATTAGATACAAATTTTGCCACATGTATATTTTATTAATTATAATTCTGATTTTATGATTTACGTTAATGGAATTTCTGTCGTTTACCCTAAACACTCAGTATTATGAAGACTATCGTAACAGTAGGTTGTATTGTACAGAACTGGTGATGGACAATCGACCACTAATGGGTCCCATGGGCCAAGCGTATCTGAAATCAGACGAGTACGGTAAGACGTCTATGTCAAACGGAATTGTGCCCTAACTGCATGGACATAACGTGCGATATCATCTGCACCAGTCACGATCACCTGTCTTGTACAACAGACAAGCTACACGGCACTTTAATAAGATTGGCACTGACTTCATTACAACACCTAATTGCTGTCGCTAACTGGGAAGTTATGATCGATGACGTAGTTAGTGTGGTTGACGTCACTTATCCCTTTCTGAAAATTTGAATTCGACACATTTTCTGGTAGAATGTAAAATTTACCGAACACTACATTTATTTTTATTTGTATTTAAAATATCATACGAATTGTAGCTAATTAAGGTAAGATTATATGAATGCAATTTTTACTGAAATTTAAATTATGTTTTTTTTTCTTAAATTCTGTTGGGGGTTATTGGTCACATATGCAATTTTTCTTTTCTTTCACTGGGCAGCTAGAATTTGAAACTTATAGTGAAAAGTTACACATACCATTAATTAGATGTTGAGTTCAAATAAAATGTATCACAATCCAGTAGTGTAAAGATATTTTGTCGAAATTAGAGTTATGTAAAGAAAGCACTATGGCGAGCAACAAAAGCTCAAATTTAAACACTACCTCAAAATCTATGTGATTTGTGAGATATCATTCCTATGCTGAAGTTACAAATGTAATAATCTTGAGGCCATTAAAATAAGAACGAATATCGTTTTTGCAGTACCAGTTAGCGTCACGCATTACATCATTACTTCTCAATAACTAAAAGTTTTTAAAATTGCTTATGAAATGCACAATGGTGGTGGATTTTGATTTTAAATACTTTAAATAATGTTTTTTATTTCACTGGTAAAAGGTTCCAAATTTAAATTACACTGTATGGTTGTACTTGTTGTCCTTCAAAAGTGTGTATTTTATGTTTTTAATATAAAGGGCGTTTTTGTGTTTTGGTGGCGGATAATAAAATGCATTTTCTTAAAAAATCTATTCAGTCCTTATCACTTCCTACCTACAAAATTTATTTATGAGGATCTTTTAAGATACTTCTCAAAATGTCCCATCTCTCTTTCCTTTGATCTTAAGAATGTGTACGCATTGAACAAAGAAGCTGCCAATATAAATAAATGTACTTATACAAGGACAAATTATAAAATGCGTTCTTCAATGGGGCCAGTGCCAAAGATTTAACAGTGGGACTTTAGGACAACTGCAAAGTCTGACTGAGTAAAAACCTTTTGTCAGCTATTACTGCCAAACAGTATCGTGAAAACGTTACTGTGTTCCGGTTTATGGCCATGTTTCCAGTGATTTCACAGGGAAAAGACATAAATCATCTTTCTTACACTTCCAGCCCTCAGTTTTTCATCGTTAAATTTGGCTAACTTGCCACGAGTTCACTTAGAGACTGTTCAGAAGGCCATGCTTTAACACTCTCTCAGTGTTGATGCTTTTGGTATGGCGGATGCAGTTGGTGCATTATGGAACCGTGATCAATAATTCATAATGTCATAAGGCATATTGTTAAAATTTGTCAATTATTAGAAATTTTGGCACTTATTTAGAAACGCCATGAATCTTGGTAGCTGATCTGATTGATGAGCTGATGGAGTACCACCAGATTTTACATAGCAGCAGAAATATTGCATTGTCGAAATACTTAGAGCGATTTAGAAATCTAAATGCACAAATGCGAATAACTATTTAATTCCACAGTCATGTTATCAGTACAGCAAGTAAAACACGAATCTAGCGTCTCTGTGTCCGTAAACATTGTTATTAAGAACCTGAAATGTTCCAATGTTGGGTAAACACCTCCCTGAGCTAATTCCATTTGTCTCTCTCTATTCTGAATTCATTCCATCAAAAAAGGTAATTATGGAGATCGTCCCACCGTCTAAGTTGGCATACCACAATGTCGTTTGCAATCTAGCTTCCACGGATGTGTAATGGAATATATGGTTAAACATTTGCTAGAGGTTATGTTTCTGGTTTTCAATATTTCTGATAGCGTATGCAACGCTACCAAAGGTAAAATTCCGTACTTCGCATACATTCTTAATTTCACACCTTTTAAGTACGCAAACTTCACACACTACGTCTCCGCAATCACTCTAAAGTTTATTCCGTGCTCTTCAATTAAATCAATATTGCAGGTCGTATCGGAACTCCTCATTATATGGCACCGGAGGTGGTGTCAAGCCAGCTGTACGGCAAGCCGGTCGACGTGTGGGCGGCGGGAATACTTCTGCATGTTTTGCTGGTGGGGTACCTACCCTTCACCGGTACTAGGGAGCGGCTCTTCGAGGCTATCTGTAGGGGAAGACTACGCGTGAGTATTGTGGTCAATTGATCATAAAACTGGAGTCCTTCCAAAAGGTTCTCTAGATTGAATTTTGAAGTTATTGGCTCCGAACTTGCAATTTATATTGTAATGATGTAATTTGTATACCAAATAAAGTTTATTTATTTAATCTATCGGGAAATTCCGACTCTGGTATAGGATTAGATAGTTTTGATGTATTTTAATGTGGAGGAGGTTTTGAGCAAAATGCTCAGCAACTTTGGAGACGTGTATACATACGACGATACTGTAGTAGGACTGGTGGGTGGTGAGGTATCTTCTCTTCATTGACGTCAGATACACTCCGCGAGGCATAAGCTGAGCTTTGCATTTGTGTGAGTGTACATGGATAGTGTAGGTGTGACAACCGGTCTTAGGCGCGGCGCCATTCTGTCTCGCCGCGCTCCTGCCTGATTGGTGATCACTCACACTAATGCAAAGCTCAGCCTATACCTCGCGGACAAAATTTCAAGCTCCTGCCTGATTGGTGATCACTCACACTAATGCAAAACGCAGCTTATACCTCGCGGAGTGTACCTGTTCTAGACCATTTGTAGAGGGAGTGTAAATAATAGAGGGACCATTTATACGTCAGCTATTTGAAGTGTTGCCCGTTTTGACGTGTAGTATTCTCACAACTAACCACTCGAAAGATATCTCTAGAGTGTTCTTGTTCGAGAACCACATACCAGGACATTGTATTCCGATTGAATGGCGACGCTAATGACGTGAAGTATTTTGCACGTAATGTCGCGTTACTTTGACCTATCATTCGCTTGTTATTTTATTTAGTAGAAAAATTGCGGGGTCAGTTGGTTTCTATATAAATGGGCTATAAAAAGCTAAAGTGCTCTAATTTCTTTACTTCCAGTTCGACGCTCCACCGTGGGACGACATCAGCGACTCTGCCAAAGACCTGGTTCAGCGCATGTTGACTGTGGACCACACACTCAGGATCAACATACAGGAAGTTCTCAACCACCGGTGGATAAGGGTAAGAACAATTTTATGTATAAGTATGTATATTTTAAACTATTACGGCCTTATTCCAAAACGCTGACCAAAGTTCTAGTATTACTAACTCAGGTACTGCCAAAACTAAAATTAACTTTCATTTATCGGGATATACCTAGTGATAGCTTCTTATGAACTTCGGTCGAGTGTCGGAATACGGTATTTGAATAAATTTGTAAAACCGTTTAAATGATTTTTGACTACATAATATATATATACACCACTGTTTGTTGTGATCCGCTGTTTTAACATTAAAGATAAATGTTTTTAAAGTATGACGTTCGTAAAGCCCGCCAAAAACGCTGGCATGGTTATGTGACGCGCGTGACGTCACACGCCAGTAAATAATTCACTGTTCTTAAAGAAACCCTTTACTTATAGATGGCAAATTTACTGGCGTGTGACGTCACCAGCGTTCCCATCCTTAACAGTGTGTTTACGTCGAAGATAAAAATTCAGTATTTTTTTAAATTTTCATTGGCGTATTTCACAAAAAATACACACTATATCTTCCAAAATAGAGCGAAATATGTTTATTGAATGTGTTATCTAATAAAGATTATCATAATTTATGTTATATTATCAACATTGTCAAATTCCGTATTTATGTTTTAATTGATGTCGGTTTTCGTTTCGTAGAAAATAAATTATGTAGAAATCTGGAAAAATCTTCGAAAAATCACAGTAATATTGTTTCACATATCGTTTCACCTTAATGGTATTGTGTGTGAAATGTCCACCAATAGTTGTTACTATTATTTATTAACTTTCCAGGACCGCGACAAGCAGAACCGCATCCACCTAGCGGGCACGGTCGACGAGCTGAAGAAGTTCAACAGCCGGCGTCGGCTGCGCGCCGCCACGCTGGCCGCGGCCGCCGCCGACGACGAGGAGGAAGACACGGAGCCGAGGAAGCAAGCCATGCTGGAGGAGGCTAACGCTGCAGGTATTGGAACTCATAGATCGTAGAACTCGAGATTAGCCTTCACAAACTTCAGGGCGCACGGAATCATGTTAACGTTGAGAAGAGTGAGCTCACTCTTTCCGTTCTAGTCGGTCGTAGGAAGCGGGGGGACGCCGGTCGTTTATAACTTTCACTGATTTTGATCATTTTGAACATAAATATAAAAGATTATGCCTTCTTGTGCGTTCAAAAAGTGTTTTAATAATTCTAGAAACTCAAATAAATCTAAAAAATGCAGTACATACGCATGAAATGTGTTTCTAACACATTTCATGCGTATGTACTGCATTTTTTTTTCTAATAACATACCCATTAATGTTTAAAAATGGCTACCATCACCGTCACCGGTTACACATCACCGTGTGACAGAGAGAGAATAATACCATTTATAACTAGCGCGAGCGAAATATATGTCTTAGACAGAGGCAGAGATATCTTAGATAGAGACAGATGTCATAGACGCAGTTTGTTACCAATGTCAAGATGTTCAGGGCTAATCTTGAGTTCAACAATCTTTGTTGGAACTAATTAACACAGTGACTCGAACAGTCGAAGTGAAGTAACACGAACGAGATACATCCGCAGACACCACTCGGGACACCTGTCTTAGTGCAAAGCACGCACTGCTTACTTTAGCAGACATCTTGTCGATGCCAGTCGATGTTCCCATGCCATGCAGCCGTCAATCTCGAATCCCAGAAATGTTGTGTTTTGTACCTGCTCAATCCGGACGCCGTCATTCAGTTTACCAAACTTTGGGGTTAGCGCAGAAGGCGCAGTTCCCTTTGATGACACTGAAAAAAAAAAATATTCAAAAAAAGGCATTTATATTTAATAAAAAAATGTATATACGTATTTCTTCTTTTGTTTCACAAACATAAAATGACGGCTATGTAAAGCTTAGAAGTTTCGAATGACGTTATGTCTATATATAGTTTTTATATAGACGTGACGTCACAATTCTCCGTTCCGTCATTTTTTCGTAATCTAACATAACATGGTGGTAAATCTACTACTAATTAGAATTAGTAGTGGTAGGACTCCTAGCAGAGTCCACCTGGGGAAGTACCACACCTTTGCCAGTTATTCTACCGCCAAACAGTAATGTGAAAACATTACTGTGTTCCGGTTTGAAGGCATCCGGATGAGCGCAGTGCAGTGCTAGGTAATGATTTGTACTCTTCATGTTCCAATAGCTGCGTGTCACTGTGCTGTTATGTGGCAAGCATGTTGCTTACCATCAGGCACATGCCCTGCTCGTCTCGTCACTTTTTATTAAAAAAAAATAGAATGGTACGAGTAGGTATAATATATTTGAGCCAGTCATTATCCCAATTCGACATAAATGGGCTTCTCTGGAATGAGAGTTTTTACGGCAACAAGGCCGTCATTAATCGCAACATTGTGCCGACCCATAACGGTAGGTTGATAGACAAGGGAGCAAAATAGTATCTTTACTAGGTGCTACTTTGAACCACGAGCGAAGCAAAGCATAAAGTCGATGAACTTTAAGCCTAAGGGAAAAAAATGACCTCGAGTCATAAACTCTACTTTCCATCCCTTTTCTAAGAGAAAAAAAAAGAAATGGTGTTATGTAGTTGTACAATTCTTAAAGATAGGCCCCCCAGCCGATATACTTTGCATCCGACGCTGCGCTCAGGATTCTACGTTAGAAAAAAAAGTCGCTTCCTCGTCGTTCAAAAACTATTTTACTCCCCTTATCAAACAATCTACTATCTCTGTATATAAAAACGTTATGTTGGTTTGTGTACGCTTCAAAAACTCAAAAAGTTCTGCACCGATCGAGCAAAAATTTTATTTTTGCATCACAATGTGCCACAGCTAAGCGTGGCAGGGTACAGCTAGTTTCTTATAAATTAGCGAGAAATCAATAATGCGTTATCATTGCTAGCTTAGCGTAGTATTTTTGTGATATTCAAGTACAAATCGGGCAGTTATCGATTTCCATATCGGACTGTTACGTTTTTTTAAATAATAATTTAAAGCGGTGTTAAATGTTTCCAGCGGTGAACCTCGTGGTGGAGTCTCTGGACGATGTGTCCGTCCTTCAAGACGGACCGCTGTTCATGGACCCGGACCTCTTCCACAGCGTGCTCGATGACTTGCAGCTGAGGGCATTGCTGGAGGTAACTGTATTACACAGACCATTTTGTTCCCTTCTTTTTTAGGGGCACGCAAAATCTCAAAAATTGTAATTCTATAACTTTATGAATACCCTTCAACCATGCCATTTAGATAATTTTGAATTAAAATGTTTTGTTTTTCAAAATGCATTTATTAAATATTTTTGAAATTCCTTTTGAAGTATCTGCATTAAATTGATAATTATAGTCTAGATCTAGAAGAATACATAGGCTACTTAATGTACCGGGAAGTGTTTGCTGGTGAAAACGTTGCTAGTTTATAACATGAGTAGGAAGTAGGATACAAAAAATACGCATCTCACGCACATCGTACGCGGCAATATCTAAATATGAAAACGAAAAATCGTCCTAGTAAACATATGGCTCAGTGTCGACTATCGTTTGTAGGTGTACGACCGCATCGCGTGCACGGTGGTGGTGTCCAGCGGTCGCGCGCCGGCCGCCGAGGGCCGACAGCGCGCGCGCGCCGCGCTCGAGGCGGCCGCGCGCCTGCGCCCGCCCGGGCCCGCGCCCGCCGCCGCCTCGCCCGCCACCGCGGCCAACATACACGACCTGCGGCGGACGCTCGCTCTACCGCATTTACAGGTCAGTGGAACTAAGGAACTAAACTAAGGACTCTAGATACGATGGCTTTGTTATGGAGACTACACTGGGAACGTCGCAATCGTCGCGCGAAGTAAAATACGTAGCGGTTGTAGCGCATGCTGCGTCGCCGTCACATGCTTGCGCAGCCGCAGCTACAGGTCAGTGTAACTAAACTAGGGACTCTTGATACTGACAATAGGTGCTGTTTGAGCTTGTCGTAGCCGTCGTAGAGTATGCTGAGGCACCGTCGCGCGCTCGCGTAGGCGTATCTAGAGGTCAGTGCGACTACACCGCGATGACTGGAACTCTTTAACAACGCGAACGTTTTTAAAATGACTACAGTTTGTAGCTTGTCGTAGCAGTTGTAGCGCGACTTGCGGGTTTTACCCTTCGGCTGTAATATGTTTCATATCAAAACCACTGGACCATAGCGTTAGATATTATATTTATTTCACTCTCCTCTACTCGGTAAGATACAGTTCTTCAGATGGTTCATGTGCTTATATTTTATTATGAGCGCCTACGGCTGAAAAACAAACACCTCTATGCGAAATTTCAAGCACCTAGCAGTTGTAGTTTCTGTGATTTCGTGGTTGCGATCAAGTGACCTTTCGCTTGTATATATACTACTAGATGTCCGCCCCGGCTTCGCCCGTGGTACATATATAGCACTCATATCCCGTACATATCCAACGGTGAAAGAATGACTGAAATCGGTTCAGTTATTCCTGCGAATATCGCTTTCAAACAAAAAACCTCTTCAGCTACCTGCTACGCCACATGTCGGAAATTTGTCGTACCAACTCAGATTTAGAAACAAAAAGGTTTATATTCAAGAGATATGTAATCTGTGATATTCAATGACGCAATCTTAGACCCATGCTGTCATGTGTCATGTCAAAGCTCGAAGCGTACGAAATCTCTCAAAAAGGAATATTTTCCCCCGTTTTTGTTACATTCTTGATTCATGATATTCCGCTTCTATTAATAGTAGCGGTATGTTCTATAGCCTATAGCCTTCCTCGATAAATGGACTATCCAATAGAAAAAAAACATGCGATTCGGACCAGTACTTCCCGAGATCCTAGCGTTCAAACAAACAAACTCTTCAGCTTTATAAGCTATACTAATATTATAAGCTGAAGAGTTTGTTTGTTTGTCTAAGATTGCGTCATTGAATATCACAGATTAAACACCTTTTGAATGTAAACCTTTGCCAAACAAATTTGTTTATAAATCTGAGTTGGTGCGACCGATTTCCGACAGGTGGCGTAGCAGGTAGCTGAAGAGGTGTTTTGTTTGAAAATGTTTGAGCGATATTGTCAGGAATTACTAAACCGATTTCAGTCATTCTTTCACCGTTGTATATGTACGGGATCCTCATGCGTGCTATATAATGTACTACGGGCGAAGCCGGGGCATCTAGTATTGGTATAGATATATAGATTGTTTTTTCTTAGATGCATTGTTTGTTTATTTATTTATGGTACACAAAACAGAAAATTTACATAATAATACAAAGAAAGAAAACATAATTATTCTGAGCAGGTAAATATCCCTAAGCATGTGAACACAGCAAGATTACACAGTTAAATTACAAATAATTAGAAAAAGAAATGAATTATCGAAATACAAATATTGTAAAGCATTTTTATAAGTTATCTAATACACAAAACAACTGACACGAGCAAAATATCAAGTCCCACTCATCGAACAAAATGTGTAAATTGGACGAAATGACATAAACGTATACCAGGTATAAAGCTACTGTTATCATTGCAAAACAAATAATTGAAAAACAGAAAAGACAATTACTACAGTTAAACGACGAGTATCATAGGATAGCCGAAATATCTTCGGCCGATGTATCGTTTATCGGACTTCGTAGTAGACCTGCAGTTCATGCATAATATAGGGAAAAATGTATACTAGACAAAATAAAATTCTAAATTTACTAAAATGCCAATGAAAATAAAATAAAATAATGAAATAAATAATGGTATTTAATTTTTTTAAGATTTTCCAATAACAAAAATAAAATTGAATTAGCTTCTACGATGATTTTCTCGAAAATGAACACAGGACAGGATCGTACAGGAAACTATTCGAATGAATCCTTCGAAACTTATATAGAATCTAATCTAATATCTGTTCAAGTATGGCCATCAAATCAGCGTGCCTCTTGGCATATGCCTCCTCTAGCTGCTTCCACTGTGGTCTTCGATATGAATTTTGTAGCTTCTATATTATCCGAAGGGACTTCGTTCCTACCTGATGCCCCACTACACCAAATTGCTTAATTTTGCAAATGTTTTTATGATGATATGCGCTCAAGACTTGAGTCTAAGTAGTAAATTGGATTAAACGTTTTACGTAGCAGTGTAGTGTAGGCTTTTGTTGTTGGTTGCGAGGGGTAGGAATTTCCCTCTCACGTTTGCCTCCAACTTCTACGAAGAGTGCCTGTGTGTAGCCGACGAGTGAAGTTTTACGTAGTGCCACTCTAACCGAGGGAACCCGGTGCCGTCGGGACCGCGGTGAGTGCGAAACCTTCCCATAGTTCCGACATGTATGAAACACCCCGAGGGTTTTTAGTGTGTAGGCTACCGTTAGTTGAGTTCCATATAGGTACCTACCCACCCTGTATAGATCCCCCGGAGAGAGTGCAAATCACAAAGATGATAGATGCTCTAGTTTTTCCCGTAGATTCCCGTATTTGTTACATTCTTGATTCATGCTCCGCTTCTATTGATAGTAGCGTTATGTTGTATGGCCTATAGCCTTCCTCGATAAATGGACTATCCAATTGAAAAAGAATCTTTCAATTCGGTCCGGTACTTCCCGAGATCCTAGCGTTCAAACAAACAAACAAACTCTTCAGCTTTATAATATTAGTATACATTAGATTAAATCATTATAACGACAAGTTCTGCCGTATTTTGAGATACTCATTTTCAAAACTAAGCATTTTCTCCACAAAGTTGTCTTTACTGAAGCGTTTGCGCCATCTGTACGTCGTTACTGGTACTATAAACTTTTATAATTTCTTCATCTTTCCCAAAGTATACGTGTAAATCTCAGAACCGCTTGATGGCGCCATTCCATATAATATTGCAACTCAAAGTTTTCGTTTCGTCGTTTTATTATCCTCGTGAACCTTTTACCACCACTACCTTGCTCCTTCATCACTAGATGGCGCATATTTAAATCATTCAATGTTTTTCAGATCCCGGCACCCATCCTGAGTCCTGTACGATCCTGTCCTGTGTTCATTTTCGAGAAAATCATCGTAGAAGCTAATTCAATTTTATTTTTGTTATTGGAAAATCTTAAAAAATTAAATACCATTATTTATTTCATTATTTTCTTTTATTTTCATTGGCATTTTAGTAGATTTAGAATTTTATTTTGTCTAGTATACATTTTTGCCTATATTATGCATGAACTGGTTGTTCAATGTACTTTCATCTCCACGTTCTGGCGACGCAGATATAGTCCTTCACCCCGATTCACTACGCAGTTGGGAAAATTCCGACATGAAACTTAACAGTCATTGTATCTGTTATTCTGAACGAATTGACGACTGCGACAGTTGATTCCGTGTCAAAGGAATCATTACGATTGCGATAAAGGTGCTGAGCTATTTAAAAATGTATTGAAAAGCGTTTTTTTTAAGTTACGTGTAAATAGAAGTTTTTAGAAGATAAATTACTACTGGGTAAACTATATTGACACCATGACCCACTGATTTGTGCGTGTCATCCTGTATGTGACAGCGCACACGTATATATTATGTGGTTGACTCTAGTGACACAGTTTTGGTTTTAGCGAGACTACGTCCGACTTTTTATACGACCATGCTCTAAAAGTAAAGACAAAATCAACTAATCCAAAACAAAATGGTAGTTTTACAGACAGAATAATATAAATTTGTCAAAATATACCTACTCGCATGTAGATCACCAAACGACGTTGAGATAATCTTAAATGTGGATAAAATTTTGGAAGTCTTATCGTCTTTTTTTTAACCCCCGACCAAAAAAGGGGTGTTATAAGTTTGACGTCGATGTCTGTATGTCTGTCTGTGGCACCGTAGAGGTCAAACCCGGGCCGATTTAGATGCGGTTTTTTTATTTGAATATCCGTGCGGATGTTCTTAGCTATGTTTGGTTAATATCGATTCATGATGGCCGCCTCCACAAAATAGCGGACAAAATATTTCTTCACAACCTACCTCAATATGGGTATTAAATGAAAGGGCTTGACTAGTAGAGTAGTAGTAGTTTGTAGTATATAGATACAACAAAAAAAAAACAAATCCAAGATGGCCGCCACCACAAAATGGCGAATTAAATTGTTTTTTTTTTCACTACTACCTCAATATGGGTATCAAACGAAAGGGCTTGACTAGTAGAATATTGTACAGATAACAGATCCGAGGCAGTCGGGGTTAATACATTTTTTTATTTTTGTTCTTGATAAGACTAAAAATCAATTACTTGTGCCATTTTTAGTCTTATCTAAAATCGCCTCATGAGGCATTGGCTTAAAGGTTTAAAATGTTTTGAGAACAATCCGGAGTAAAAAGTTTAAATATTTGTAGTGGTCGTATAAAGGAGAACTGGCGACATGCCAGAGTGCCTATTAGCTACGAGGGCTTGGAAAGGATCCAGTGTAACACCTTACAAATTTGTTCAGAATGTAGGTAATAGGTATGTTATATATCCGGGTTACGGTAACAGATGGCAGTGGCCATGGAAACTTGTAGACTTAAATTATTTATTTATATTTAAAGAGATAATAATATGTATTTTTTTATAAACGTTCACACATTGTCGATTACCATAGTTGAGTACTTAAAAAGAAAATTTCAACTACTTGCGTAGTACAAAATGATGTAGTAAATATAATCTTAAATCATTATTATGAGAAAACATATTGACTAGACTACTTAGTGTAGACTACTTAGTGGGACTAGACTAACTAGAGTGATTTTATTTTGTGACCTGTCATTAGTACGTTTATTTATTTTCTTTGAAATTTACCCTGATGGCAATGTGGCGCCACCATTATTTAATGTATTTGAACGGACACTTTTTTCATGTGCCCAGATGACACTCCTTACCTCAACCCTCCATACAACTAAGCTACTAGGCCATAATGATGATAAGATATGCATGGTATAATACCACCTTGTCCTCTTTTCAAGTAGGTAGCTGGAAAATTTTACACCGATTCTAGGTGAATACTCCAAAGACAACATTTTCGTATTCTTAACTGTGGAGTCTCTTCAAGCCTAGAGTGAATCTCTTTCTACTAGGAATATACCTACCGCTTTATCGTGCATCCTATCCGTGCATGATTGCCTGGACGAGATCGGTCTAAGCGAAAAGGCCGCCAATTTTCATATGTGTACTTCAAGTTTCCGTTGTAATAAGTGTCTCTTTATTTTGCGGCAATTAATAAAAAGTTTTACCTTATTTTCGATACACATACAAGTATGATCGGAATAGGTTTTAGTTTGCGTAGTCTTCCATGCGTGAACAAAGTCAAATTGAATTTTGGTGGTAAAAACTGTACATAGAATAATCATCTCATCTGCAGCCTACAGACGTCCACTGCTGGACATGGCCTCCCTCAATGATTTCCACAATGATTGGTCTTGTGCCGCCTCCATCCACCGACTTGGTGAACTTTTTAATGGTTAATACATACTTTAGCAATTTTGGAAACCTGAGTAGTCTAGTAAGGAGTCTGATTTTTTCAACAACATGAATTTCGATTTCGATATCTTGGGCTGTTTCGAGATGAAGTAGATAGATAAGTACCTTTTCCAATGCTCCACCCCAGACAGACACAATATTTTAATATTACATGATGGCAAACTAGCTGCGAGTTCAGCTTATCGTAATTAGGCGTGATGTGGACACAACAAATACATTTCATCTTCCCGAGCGTTTCTATACCTACTGACCTTAACATCCGTGGCGCCGTTTCTGGGAAATACTAGGAATGTATCTATAAATCTACCTATATGATATCACCAGAGACAATCTGTGGATATCAGCAGTGGGGTGATATCACAGGTGTCGAATGCTGTTACGATACTTTGAACATAAATATACACACTTACAAATTTAACTTCGTAGAAAGTCCTATATATTAAATGATTTAGTTAGTAATTTTATTGCTGGTATACAATTACACTAGATGTTCGCCCCGGCTTCGCCCGTGGTACAAATATAGTCTGTAGCACTCAGGGATCAGGTATCCACATATCCAACGGTTAAAGATTTTTTTAAATCGATGAAGTAGGAAATCCTTGTTCCTGAGAATATCGCGTTCAAACAAAAAACCTCTTCAGATACCTGCTACGCCACCTGTCGAAAATTGATCGTACCAACTCAAATTTAGAAAATTTTAGATTAGCAAAGGTTTATAATGACGCAATACACGACGTCACGTCAACGCACAGTACAAAAGCTCTCATAAAATAATATTTTTTCCCGTTTTTGTTACATTCTTCATTCATGCTCCGCTCCTATTGATAGTAGCGTAATGTTATATAGCCTATAAATATAGCCTTCCTCGATAAATGGATTGATAGTCCATTTATCGAGGAAGGCTATATATAGGCTATATAACATTACGCTACTATCAATTTAATTAAAAAATAATCTTTCGGACCAATAGTTTTCGAGATCCTAGCGTTCAAAACAAACAAACAAACTCTTCAGCTAATTATGTTTATTGCAGCCGAAGGTCGCAAAAAAAACCAATTTACTTTTAAACTAATTTAATAAAAATGAAACTACAATTATAATTAAAACTAAAATGAATTGATTCGATCGAAGTTTGATCTAAGAATGCGCTTCGCGGCGGGCCGGCCGCGCAGGCAGCTTCGGGTGTCGCGGCGTGGTCACGTTCCCACGGCACGTTGCGCTGACGCCGCGATTCCTGCTGTTGCTCGGAATTGAGGTTGATGCCGACGTAGCTATTCCTATACATTAGGGTGGCGTAACACCTCCCCGTAGAACAGCGACTGTTGAAGACCTTTGTTGTAAACGGAGCTGAGGGTTGATTCGGGGTTGGCTCAACCATCGTTGTAGTCGGTGTGGCGTAGACATCTTGTAGCTGGAGTTGTCCTTGGTAACTGGACTGGCTCGGCGAATTATCTAATTTCCTTTGGCGGTGTCTGCGATAGTAAAGGCCACATATTATTAATATTACACCTATCAATACCACATAAAGTGGGATAGTGGTATGATAGAAGCCATAATCGACATCTTCAATTAGTTTCACCGGCGACTGCTTGGAGATTCTTGTGTTCAGTTCATGAAGGCTTTTCAGGCTGATGGAGTTCAAAGTGATTTCAGGTGCGGCCACTGAAGTGATGATGGTGTTATTCGGCAGGTCCATTAGCTTTAGTGCTTGTCCTTTCAGACGATCCTTACTGTTGGAGATCGTAAACTGAGGTGTCTCTAGGTAGCACTGCTGCGGAATAATGGCTAGGTAGCTACCTTGTACAGTCTCGTATACATGTCGGTCGCATGAGAGATGAATCTTAGTTGGATGGGGAAAGCTGATAGTGTAATGCTTTTCGTCTAACTCTTCATATGCGGGATTCTCGAAGGCCACGGTGACTGGGTTGCAGAGGGGACTCCGCTGCTGCGTCTCGATGAGGTGGTGTATGCAGTCTCCAGATGTTCGGCTTTGCGGGTTCTTGTTCGCGTCGCATAAGTACCACTTGCTGGTCTTCGGGCATTCTGCCTCTATGTACCTGAATTGTTTCTCATGGATAGTCAGGAAGGGATATGGGGGAAATAATATTTGATTATACATATTGGGGACTATAGATAGTTTATAAAGATCATAAATGGATGACATGACGATAGGAAATTTAAAAACTATAACTATAGTATTACCTACATAATATGAACCTATTTTAACTATATCGAAATACTCTCTATTATCTAACTCTAACACCTTATCTCTGCCATATAATATGCTCAACTTGCTAATTACAGCTCGTAGTGCATATAAATCTAAAACCGAATGATGTAAAGTAGAAGTCCTGATGAACGCTAGAATATTTTGTAATTTAATTATTTCAAACGAAATTGCTTCAACATTGTCACTCAATATCATTAAAATTTGAGCAAAGTGTGCGTTTTAACTAGATCGTCTTCATTTGTTGCTTCACTATTGCGAATTTTGCTAATTAGGCCAACCATTTTGTTTTGGTTGTCGATTATACTGTTAATAATTTTTGAATATTGTAAAGTCCAGTTTTAGAAATACTTATATGGTTGTTGAATTCATTTGCCAAATGATTTTGATTTTCCTGAAGGGATTTTAGAGCCTGATTATAATGCTCTGCATCTGTGTAGTCAAGATTCCCTGTAACACTTTTTATTACCGAACCGAGACCATCTATCAGACCTCTTTTTACACGTTTTGACTCAAATGTCTCTAGTTGTTCTAACACACTGTTAAGTAGGTTTTTAAGGTATGTAATATGAGGCTCGTACAGAGACCTAGTTTTATTATTAAAGTCAGGGCTAATAGAGTCTAGTTGTTCTTTAACGGAACTAATTCGGTCTCTCAAATCCTCTAGATTTATATGTTGTAGAAAGGAATGGTAGTGGGTTATGATCCTAGCAGGACCTAACTTGAAGGGTAAGATACCGGGGCCATCATTGAGGCTTTCAAGTTTTATGTCCTGCGTTAGAGCTGGTTGCAGAATCAGATGGAGAATCAGGATCAGTCTGGAACAATTGGTTAGATTTAGGGACTCTTTTAACTATTTTTGGCTATAGGACCTCTCTTCTTCTTTGTGTAGATGTGAATAGGAGGTTAGCCATTACTACGTCATGAGTATATCTAGGAGCTAACTTCTGTCGTGATGCGACTGGATTTTTAACAAAAATCTGTTGCTCTGGGGAATAGTCAGTTTCTGGTTCCCGTTTTTGTTTCGGTTCTCAGTCAAGTCTTGACGCGAGGCGTTAGAGAGTTCGTGAATTTCTTTATACGCTATGGTCATTTTGTCTTTGTGGCTTGTAATGTATTGCTGTAATAGTTGCGAGGATATGTCAATGTCAAACGGGTCTCTAGGGTCAAAATGTCCAGTTATGACCTCAATTGGTTTACATTTAGTGAGGCTATGTATACTACTGTTATATGCAAGTAAGGCATAGGGCATTAGGTTTATAACTGATTCAGATTTATGGTTGATTTTAAGTATGCGAAGGTGTTCCAATATCGTTGAATGGAATCTCCACTATACCGTTTTCGTTTGGTGCATGCGGAGCAACCCTGTGGTGGTGAATTTTATGGATACGCAAAACTCTGCCATTAGTTGGTTGGTGAACTCGGTACCATTGTCTGTGACTATAGTCAATGGTAGTGAGTGATGTGCTAAAGCTAAGAAGGGCTTGTACTACGCTAACTGCGGTCCCGTCTCTTAGGTAATAGGCTTGGGCGTATTTAGAAAATGCGTCAACAATTGTAAGGAACTTTTCACTCTATTGTCAAAAGGTCTAAGTGAACTAGTTCAAAGGGCTTAGTAGCTGGTGGCACTATTTTAAATTGTTGTTTTATAGGGTTACGGTCGTATTTGGCTCGACCGCACACTGTACACTCATTTATAAATTTAGTAATATTTTCTCTCATATTTGGCCAAAAGTACTTATGTGAAAGGGCTAAGTAGCATTCGTTTATACCGCGGTGGTTGGTCTTACCATCGTGGTACTTGTTAATAATTTCCTGTTGACGGAGGTACCCTTAACATTTTCTAGTTCCCTTTTAGTGAGTGTCAGGCTCATGGATGAGCTTTTGAATGCGCTTTGGATAACAGGTATAATTTTGTATAACGCTAAAGGCGGATTTATTAGCAACCCAGTTTTGACTTTAGGGTGGACGTACTCTTTGATAGCATTAATTACATCCTCCTCAAGGTTAGACTCAGATATTTGAACGGATGTGCGTGTGTGAGTTGCAAATGGTTTTGAGACGATTGGTCTGCCTTTTATGTCACCTACGACATTTAGAATTAGTTGCCTAGTAAACCTATTCAAGGGGTCGTCTGAGATAGGGACTTCAAAATAGGGTTTTCAGCGCTAGAGTGAATGGTTTCGGTAGTTGAACCAGACACTGATCTATTTGACGGAGGGACTTCGTCAGAACTGTGAGCTGTTATAGTGGTAGATCCTGATCTAGATAAGGGTTGTTCAGAAGGGTTTGCAATAATAGAGCTGACATCTTCGTTGATGTTAATTTCTACTCTCGACAAAGCATCGGCATTTGTATTAGCCTTGCCTTGCTTGTATACTATGGTGAAGTTATATTCACTTAGCTTAAGTCTCCAGCGTGTTAAGCGAGACCCTGGCTTTTTTAGGTTCATAACCCATTGCAATGGTTTATGGTCTGTAACAATTTTAAACTGTCTTCCAAACAGATAAGGGCGGAAATATTTAGTTGCCCATACGATAGCTAAAAGCTCCTTTTCTATTGTACTGTAATTTATTTCACTAGAGTTCAAAGTTCTTGATGCGTAAGCTATGGGTTTATCGCTGCCTATCGTTCCTTGTGATAAAACAGCGCCTACGGCGAAGTTCGATGCATCCGTGGTTAGTACAAAGTCCTTAGTGAAATCAGGGTATTGTAGTATGGGGTCATTCGTCAAAAGTAATTTGCATTTCTCAAAGCACTCTACATATTTCTGGTCTAACGAAATTTTACTTCCTTTTGAGACATTGGGTTAGAGGTTTAGTCACACGTGCAAAATCTGGGATGAATTTTCGATAATAGCCAAGTAGTCCGAGAAAACGTTTGATTTCGGTGGTTGTTTTTGGCAGGGGATACCTTTGTATTGCCTGGATTTTATTAGGGTTAGGTTTGACACCCTCGTTTGAAATGACATGGCCTAAAAACTCAGTCTCTAGCTTCAAAATTCGGATTTGTCCATTTGAATTTTGAAGTTAGATTCTCAGTTTTTTGAACACTTTCTCCAGATTTAGGATGTGTTCCTGGAGTGACGTGCTAAATACAATGATGTCATCGAGATAGACAAGGCATACCTCATTCTGCAGGTCTTTGAGAACATTGTCCATCACCCGTTGGAATGTGGATGGAGAGTTCTTTAACCCCATGGGCATTCTTAAGAATTCATAGTGCCCGTTCTCTACGTTAAATGCAGTTTTATGTATGTCTTCTAAATCCATTTCCACCTGGTAGAACCCACTTGCTAAATCAAGCGTGGTGAAATACTGACATTTGCCAAGTTTGTCAAGTACGTCAGTTATGTTGGGAATTGGGTACTTGTCATCAACCGTTTTCTCATTAACTTTTCTAAAGTCCACAACAAGACGCCATTTAACCTTGCCTGAAGCGTCGGCCTTTTGGGTACAATCCAAATTGGAGAGCTCCATGCAGAGTCGGAAGGTCTTATAATATTTTGTTCCAACATTTTATTAATTTGGTCTCTAACTTCTTGTCGGTGGACATAGGGGTATCTGTAAGTTTTGTATGTACTGGGATTTCATCGGTGGTTCTTATTTTATGTTTTATTTTGTTGGTGAATGTTAAAGATTCTCCTCAAGATAAAACACATCAGCATAGGCCGCGCATAAGCGTTCTAAGTTAACGCGTTCTTCCACATTTAGATGTTTAGTGCGGAGGCGGAAACAACTTCACTAACGCGATTCGGTAAAATTCCAGTACGTTCACTTTCGATGTTAAATACCTCGGCTTCTACCGGTCTATCCATAGCAAAAATAATGTCGTTAGATGTGGGGTTAGTAACTTCTACCCAACCGCGGTTATTTTCAACTGTGGTTAAGCAATCGGAAATGAGGCAATTACAAATAGTCTGAGTTTCAACTACCACGTCTCCGTCTAGTGAATTTACTGGTAGCCTAATTAATTTGGAAGAGTTGGCTGGAATAATTTCCTCATAAAGATTAGCGTTACGAGAGTCATACATCCGAATAGGTATCTCAGCATTACGAGTAACAAGAACTTTACTACTAAGGTCTATTTTAGAACCCCACACGTCAAGTAAATCAAAGCCAATTAGTCCATCAAAGTAATTATGGAACTTGTACACGAATAACGTAATGTCATCTTGCTCACAGAATTCCGGGAAACAAGGTAATGTTATCGAGTAATCGTTCTTACTCGTGGCGTGTACATTTGTCACCTCAAAAGGGTCGTAGTTCAGAGGGACATCACTGAAATATTTTTCGACAGCGTCTGGGCTTATAAAAGACTGATTAGCGCCCGTATCAATTAAAAGTTTTAATGGTGGGTTAGATATTTGAATGTAACCCAGCTGTCTTTGGATGTGAAAGTTCAATTCTATTTTGGCTTTTCGCACTTCGACTCCTGTTGAAAATTTGTATCATTTACAGGAGGGGTTTGTTCTACTTCCTCTAAAATTACCGATTCAGCATAGGGCTGAGGCTCTGGGTAATACCCATAGTCGGTATAGTCATAGCAGGGGTAATAGTACTGTTCTTCATAATCGGTACAATATGTGTCGTGGTCAGGGTAGTTAAAGTCGCACTCGTTATGGTTCATTTCGCGAGTTTTAAAGTAATTAGTCGGGGGCGGATTCCCGAATTTCCGCCAATCGTGTCCCTGCATAGTGGGCGGTAAAGCTCTAGGAACAAAATGACTGACCCCGCTCATCGGACGAGTTTGGTTGCCGAATCTATATTGCTGTTGAGGCCTATTATTCATAGAAAAGTTATTTTGTTGGTTATTGTAATTTGGTGGTGGAGCACGCATCATCTGCTGTGTCCTGGTTAGGCCTCGAGGCTGTTGCACTTGGTTTGGGTAGCTAGGTCTCCAACCTTGAGGAGGTTGGGTCAACATTGGCATTTGCCGCGACGGACCGGGCATGTTAAAATTCGGCTGTCTAACAGGCATACCGAATGTCATGGGCTTTGGAACAAAAGTGTTTAAGGGTAAATTTTGTGCAAATTGTGACGGTTGATGGTATTCCTTTTTAGGACCACTACCATCATTGCGCTGTTGCAAATACAGCGTATTTAACTCCTCTTGGACAAATTCCAACGCCTTCTCCATAGATTCAGGTCGCATACAGCGTATCCTGCATCCTAGGGGATCTTTAGACCTCTCAAATATGCCTGAAGGGTTAGTTTTGGTACAGTGTACGTTTAGCCTCAATAGTAGATGGAATATGCTCGTGTAGAGTCACATACGTCATAACTGTGCTAAAAAGATTTTGACAGCGCTCGTAAAATTCCTGAGGTGTACTAGACCCTTGGGTCTGTAGGGAAAGGTCACTATACAGAGCAGTTTCATCGCGATGGTCTGCGAAATTGTTAATAAGGGCACTCCGAATACCCTGCCAGGTTTCCGGTATGCCATTGGCGTTTATCAATCTAGACGCGGGTCCCGTGATTTTATTTAGTATTCCGTTAGTGAGGGCTAAGTTGGATAGTTCGTGCCCAGGCTGCGGATTCACGTGAGCTATAATTATTTGATCACACAAATTAATGAACCGCGTAAGGATATGCGGGTTCCCGTCGAACTCGGGTAACAGTCTAAGTGACTTGTAAATGACATCTATATTGTCATGCGCGGATGGAGCTAGGGCCTGAGGCTGAGGTTGAGCTTGGGGCTGCTCCATTTCTTCTAGATTTCTACTCGCGTCAACTAAATTAAACCTATTATACGACCTACTTCTACCTACTCTAATGTCCTTAATTTTCCTCGGATGGAAAATTTTGGAAAAATTTAAATTAATCTAACACAATATATGAGCCTGGAAAAATCACACAGTACACATATAGCACACACAAAAATTTCACAGAAATAAATGACACAGTATAAAAAGAAATTACACACAAAAAATTTAAATGAAAGAAAATAAAATAAAATATGGGTTCAATAAAATTAGGATGGAATAAGGCTAAAGGAATAAGGACTGAGAAAAATTCAAAGCACTTACAACATGGTCTCCTTTTGCCGAATCAATGTCTGATTCCTTCGACTACAACCGTAAGTTCTTTTATTGTAAAAAGCCGCGATTTTAGTGACTTTACTTTACAATCCTACCGACTGCGCCAATTATGTTTATTGCAGCCGAAGGTCGCAAAAAAAAACAATTTACTTTTAAACTAATTTAATAAAAATGAAACTACAATTATAATTAAAACTAAAAATGAATTGATTCGATCGAAGTTTGATCTAAGAATGCGCTTCGCGGCGGGCCGGCCGCGCAGGCAGCTTCGGGTGTCGCGGCGTGGTCACGTTCCCACGGCACGTTGCGCTGACGCCGCGATTCCTGCTGTTGCTCGGAATTGAGGTTGATGCCGACGTAGCTATTCCTATACATTAGGGTGGCGTAACAAGCTTTATAATATTAGTATTGATTGTACTGCCAAACATCAATTTCGCATGAAATACTCGTTAAATTACTTGCAATCAACGAAATTAAAAAACAATGAAAACGTCTTGACGTGGTTTCTATTGTCTACAGGGCTAGGGCAGAACGCGCAAGGCTCTAAACTTCTAACTAGAGTTTCAAAACAACTAACACTTGAAAGTTTGAAACATACCTGAAAACATTCCGTACCTATACTTAGGTACCATACTCACTTACCGCACTCAACGGAATACTACATCTCTCGCAAGACGACTAGCACAAGGACACCCCAGACTTAACCTACCTCGGCTTAACTGCCGCGCCGATAAGAAAAAACATCGATATAAACCACGAGATGTGCCCTCTCAAACTTCAGGTGCACGGAATTATGTTATCGTTGGGAAAAGTGAGCTCACTCTTTTCGTTCTAGTCGGTTGCAGGAAGCGGTGAACGCCGGACGTTTTTATCTCGTTTATTCGTTGTCAACAACCAAAATTAGTGGTGCTGTGGTTCTAACCTCAGCATATATTGCCGCTAGCGATGCTAGGGATCAAGTAGATTGGTTGTATGTAAACCACTTACGCTACACAGAGACGCAGTTTATTACCAATTTCAAGGTGTTTTAGGGGACATCCATTGGTTTATATCGATGTGAAAAACTAAGAATTCAACCCGCTGAATTTAATTTTTTTATTTGATCAAACAAACGCCAGAAATGAATATGCAATCGCATATTCTCGTACTCCCATGTACAAAGACATTCATGTTGCCTTTATAAAACTTTTATAAAGCAAGGTAGGTAGATACTTCATTTACATGTCCTAGTAGGGTCACCACCAATGTGGAGAACTGCGGAAGATCTGAGTAACTGCCACAGAATATATTACTGTTACTTCGGTGTTCTGTTATTTATGCATGAGATCTCAATCCCCGTGTAAAAAAAGGTGTGATATAGGCAAGGTTGACGTGACTTGCTGTAATTGGTATCTGTATTGTAGGTAGGTACCTATGTTAAACAGATGGACTGATTTTGGTGCAATTTTTAAAATGTTTTAGCTCCGTTGTGATCCAGAAAATTCGACACAATGAAAAAGCTACGCTTAAAGTAGCATCTTTCTGATTTAGCTTGCGAGAGAATGAGATAGAATACAACTATACCTACTCTTGCTTTCAAGTACGTAAATGGAACTGATATGTGTCTTCTGTGGTTGGTTGGTCGCCAGAAGCTGCTTCAGGCCAACTCTTAATTGAGAACACTCTAAAAATAAATATGGAAATGGCAAAAATTCTATTTACCTTCCATAAAACGAGTGAGGATAGAAATCCTTGTCATTCATTGATGCCTTACTTCTTCCGCAATTGCGGAGACTATGAGAATAGCCTCTTGGGACACCTTCGTTGCCGGGCTGGGCTGCGATCTACATATTTACAGGATCTATAAATGTATATTATTGGTAACTGAAGTGGTAGGACTCTTTGTAGAGGCCTACTGGGAAAGTACCACACCTTTGCCGGTTATTCTACCGCCATGGAACAATGCGCAACTATTATTGTGGTTAGAGTTGAAGAGCAATGTTTTTAGAAAAATACGATGCTAAGATTGTAAATTATCTTACCTCTATATCTACGAGCGACGAGATGCAATGTCGGGCAGTGATTTGAACTCATGGGATTTAAATAGGTGCGTGGCTCTTTGCTGTTAAGGGCAGGTTTACTATCAGGCGTCCATCCAAACTGTCATCCCCTATTAAAACACTTTTTTCGTCAATCAATCATCAACAGCCCATTAAATGTTCCCACTGCTGGGACTCGGGCCTTCAGAGAGAGAGAGGCCATAATCCACCACGCTGGCCCAGTGCGGGTTGGTGGAAGACACATGACTTCGAAAGGTTACATGTCGGTTTCCTCACGACGTTTTCCTTCACCGTTTTAAGTTAGCGCCATTACGCGAATGGTTTCAAAAAACAGTGGTGCGTGTGGGGTTTGAACCCGGGGTCTCCGGATCGGCAGGCGACGTTCTCCCGACTAGACCAGCCGTAATTTTTTTCATACCAAAATGTAACTTAAGTCCTTCTCAAGTCTTTGGCCAGATTTTATTTAAATCGCTTTAGTACTTTGGTTGTGTAAGCGTAATGGGCAGACAAACAATTACTTTCGCATTTATGATATGTGCGTATGTGTATGATATAAAGTGAGATAAATATTAATGGAATTACGGTGTCGCAATTTAGTCTTACATCAATCAGATTATAAAATGTCTTAAAACTTCAAATAGACTTAGCCACCCTAGTCTTTCAAGTCTATAGGTGTTGCTTACGTCTGAAGTCTAGCTTTAAAATCTCTATCTACCGATTCTTTACGCCTTTGATAACAATATTCAATATTTTATGACAGTGAAAAGCTATTACGAAGCCGTGCTAGATATTGGTTATTAAAATGCAGTGAAACGGTGAAACCAGTACCTACAAAGAAAATGACTGCCAGTTTCATTTTGCAATCTTTCTCGGGAAAATAGCTGAGATAAGCATCGTTGGGCTTATTGAATGAATATCATTGAAGAAAGTTAACTTGGGAAATCGTATAGTACCTATAACTTTTGTAATAGCGACTCAGGATTATAAAGGAGTATAATTATAGGAGTATTAGGAGAATTAGGAGTATATAGAGTATAATTTCAAGGGTTTCTTTGCGTTATTTTGGTAGGTATATGTCGCATAAGCAGTCTTTCCATTAACTCTAGTGGGATCCTTATCTCACAAGGAAAATCTAATTTCGACCACTATTGTGGGTTAGTGTGGGTTGGAGTCTTTGAAAGATATTTTTAGAAACATTCCGGGTTTGGTTTCCTCAATATTTTCTCCATCACATAAATTTTTTTTGTAACTTGTTTTTTGTAATAAGTTTATTCAAGGTTCTAGGTAAACAAGTAAACATGCTCTATCGTAGACCACGTCGTCGCTTAACATCAAGCTAGATGGTGGTCAGGTGTGAAAATGTGTAGGTGTAAAAGAAATTCGGTCAATTATTATTGAAATATCCTGCTGAAGCACAAGACGTTGGCGTAATTGTGCTCATCAAACATAAAATATCATACTTACATAGCACAACCGGACAGAAGCCAGAAATAAATAGACGATGAATCAGATGACATATAATATGATACAACCCGACATCCGTGGATACAACCGAATTAAAAGCTAAAAGGTTTTTAGAAGAGAAGAGGACAGTTTTTATGGGTCAACTTTTAAAATGTTTTGTATCACCTTATCTTATCCTGCAAACAGCAATAAAGATTTTCGTATTTGTATTTGAAAAGTCGTTTAGTTCGTTGTTGAATTTAATGAGTTTTTTCATTGAAAGAGCCCTTTAGCCACATTGTAGGAATAAAACTTCCTTGCGTAACGTCTTGACAAACAAGGTACCTAGATAATGAGTACGACCTTCTGACAGGAGTTGTAAAAGCAAAAAGCACGCCGAAACACAGAAACTTACTCTGAATTCTGAGACGATGTCGAAAGTTTCTCTCGAACGAGCGGAATATGCGAGCGCTAAAAATTTCTTGTAGCCAGATGGTGACATGTCTGTGAATTTTCTCCCGGAGTTACAAGATTCATATTTACAAATACCTACGATTAAGGAACGTACTTTACTTCTAGCATCGAAATTTACATCATCGTTTTAAAAGACATTTGAGAAAATAATAGGGGAGGTTGGCCCAAAACGGGCAAGCTAAGGTAGGATGCATAAAAATCTAGTTTTTTTGTAATTTTAGGGGCTTTCATTTTAGTTATATCTTATTTTTGAAGGCCAATATTTCCAGTCAAATTATAGGGTATAGAGATAAAACATCTTATAACTCCGGGTGATGAGCGCAGTGCAGTGCTAGATAATGATTTGGACTCTTCATATTCCCATAGCTGCGTGTCACTGTGCTGTTATGTGGCAGGGATGTTGCATACCATCAGACACATGTATTGCTCGACTCGTCACTTCATACTATAGATATATATTAATTAGTATTGGTGCACATTTCTCACACAACACCATATAGCCCCAAATAAAGTAAAGTTTGGGTGCCAGATAACTGATATATACTATGGATATTAATAGGTGAAGTAACAACTTTTTTCAGTCCTATTGACGAAAATTACGTGAACGGAGTATAAAATTTCCACTCTTATAAATTACTAGCAACGGCCCGCGATTTTTCCCACGTAGTTCCCGTTATATTTTCGGGTTAAAAACAATAAATCAATAGAAAAGAATAATCACACATTACCGTGAATTTGACACACACGTATAAATACTTACTCTTTTGTTTACAGATAGTTTTTTATGTTTGTCTGACAGTCTGAGGTCAATAGATTAATATTGGTTTATGCCCGAGCAACACGAGGCTATTAGACTAGGATAGCAAGCTAGTGTTAGCAAGCTAGTATGTCTAGCTTCGTGCAGACAAAACTAGCGTTGCGTAGCCTTGTCTACACGAAACTAGAAGTATACTAGCTTGTTAGCTTGCTATCCTAGCTTGAAAAAACTAGCCTCGTCTCGCTCGGGCATTATGTTTATATTTCTACCACACACAGAACAAGCTTTGTTTAATTAGTAGATACATATATTTATTCTGCAAATATTTATATTTGCACTGGATGTAATCAAACTCACGACCTACATAGCAGGTAGACTTATGTTGGTACTAACAACTAAACCATTATAGCCAGCCACAATAAGTTGTTTTCAGCCGAGGAAAAAATATATCATATATTTCAATAGATGGATGAATCATAGAATTAAGTGTCAGGTAGGACACTATTATTATCAATTCTATAACACTTCATGTAATATCAACATGCTTTTTCGAAATCTAAAATTCTATCAAAGTTAATTGGGTTGATTGCCGTGCCGTATATTTGTACAAATTTAATTCGATTAATAGACATTTTCGTTATGGCGTGGTTAGCGTTAGGTCTTAATTTACTTTTATGGAACATAAACACAGACACGTAAAACATGGATTATGTTCCCGAGATATTTAAAAATCTAAACTAATAATATAAAGCTTTTTTGTTTGAGATTTTTGTTTCAACGCGCTAATCCCAGGAACTAAGTACTAGAACGATTTAAAAAAAATGTTTTACTTACGTATGTTGCACTCGTTATTTTCAAACTGTCCAACGCACTAAATATATGGTGGAAAATATACAAAAATAGTATGTTTCTTCGTTAACTCGGCATGACCATATCAAGATCTTTTTTTTTAACGTCAATAAACCTTCGTTAGACCATTATATCGCGTGTTAGCAAGAGATGATGACGGAAGATGAAATATACATATTTTAAAAGGATCTTCACTTTCACTCTCTTCTAATTCAAAACAAGTTATAAATAGTGTATGCATAGTGGTACAAATTAGGTACATATGGTACGAGTATAAAGTCATTGTTTCAGCCAATCCTGTCCCTATAAGATAATACTTTGAGTATTAGAGGATTTTTTATTAATTTTATTCACTCCACAGACTCCGGGGTCCGTGACCTTTGTCATTACAATTATATTATTTTTTACATATTTCTTGGATTATGAGAAGAAAGGGAAAACAGGGGGGTGTTGTGAACATTTTGAACCTAAGCCTAGTACTAGTCAGTCGGATTTCGTCTGTTGGAGCCCATCACTACCGGTTGAGATTCCGATTCTAATCGACTCGATATCGTCTTTTGCCTAAGCCGAGTTTTAGAGGATTGTATTGTACAAGTCAATGTATCACTACTTGAGATAGACCAAGTCGTTGTAAATCTACTCGATATCGCGTTCGATCTCCACGCCATCGCCACTGGCCTCTACAAAGATAAAGGACGCCGGTCAAATCATAACTTTCCCCCTAACTTTCTCCACAAAGTTGCTTGATTTATCCCGCGAAATTAATCCAAACTCCTTGATATTCTGCCAACACTCGCCATCTCCTGGACTACGTAAACTTGTTTTTGTGGCTAATGAGTAACTTAAGTTATTATTTTGTGGATTTTTTAACACAGTTTGATCGGTAATCATTAGGAGCATACATTGGGCACTTGATCAGGATGCTAGTGGTGCTTTATAACTACGTACCTGATACATAAAATTGAGAGGGCGGGCCGAGAATGCACCTTTGGGCGAGAAGTGGAAGTTTTCATTTTATACGTAACTAGCAGTGTCCCGCAGTTTCACTTGTATAGTTCCCGATCCTATCATTTTCCTGGGATAAAAATAGCCTTTGTGTTATTCTAGACTATTAGAATGTCTATGTACTATTTTTCCAAACATAATTCAATCAACAAAAGAGTCCATCATCATCCATCCATCCTTACAAACTTTCACATTTATAATATTAGTAGAATTATACATTACTTACACGTTAATTACACGTTACTTTTTACAAAATTATTGATATAAAGCAGGTATAACATACAATTAATTGAAAATTGAATAACTTAATGTACAATATATTCAGTGTTTTTTACTTACAATGGCGGTAAGTAATCTTAATTACCTACTTACCTACCTCAGTACCATTGATTGAAAAACACTTAAATAAAGCGCAGATCCACTAAAAATACGTTTTCCTCATTCGATAAGGGTACTCATTTCACGAACTTAGCTCTTAACCCCTCCGGTCATTAATCAAAAAGTTAATGACTTTCGAGAATGCGGTTTCAACCCCGGCCCATCTAAATGTTAAATCTGCATTTCATAACTGTGCTTAGAGTGCAAAACACAAATGAGCCTGAATTTTTTGTGTTAAACAGAACGTGCCAATGGAGGGGTTGAAGTTTAAAACGTTTCCTATGAGCGTCCTCACTCTGTTCCCGACCGTCGGCTAAATGGTACGCGCGCGCGTATAGTCGCCATGAATATTGATACCGAACGTGTAATTGCCGAGGTGCGCCTACGTCCTGCATTGTGGGATTTATCTAATGGAATGCTGCAGCAACTAAACAATTTATAAACGGGTTCATAATTATCCCAAATCCACTTGGAGACGCCTGTACCGTGGAGCGATCGGTATCGCACTACGGATGTTTTCATTGGCGCTGATGGCCAGCGCGCTACGCGACTGACGGTACGCGACCGACGTCAGCGACAGAGGAATTCAGGCCTAAAACACTTAAAACATAAGGATGCTTTTAAATACATTCAAAGGCACAGTGCTGAAAAGTTGGTTTGAAACGTGATAATCGTAGGTTCTAACTCAACCGTATCGGGAACACCCCACTCAGGCAAATCATTCCACAGCCTAATCGTTCTTATCACAAAAGTAGCCACTCCATAGAAAAAAAGGGTAAAGCCTAAATAAGCTTGAAAAAAAATTGTAAATTGATTGAAAAGACGCGATTGTAGGGTTAGTGGCGTAGTTTATGTTGTTTATAATGGCAATTACAGCGCGTCCCTTTTGGCTTAGCCTTATGAGGGATGGATTAAACCACACCACGGACACTCCACTAAAATTCCATACAAACGCCGCTGTGGAGCTACCTACTCTTCACACAACTACGCAGATGTCGTTCGTACACACGCGCACACAGCGTTAGCGCTAGGGCTACTGAATTGTTTTATTGAATAGTTGTGCCCCTTGAGTTCACCTGGTGACGTAAAATAGTCTATAAACTTGCTATAATGTTGAGTTACATAAAAAGAATAGAGCCAAATTATACTATTCTAATTAAAAGGGTGTTTCCAAAGATTTCTTTATTGTTTTAGAAATCTGTAGGTGTTTGTATTGCCGCGTAAAATGAAACGAAACCGATGATAGATTAGATTACCTAGATATCTATTTCTGTTAGTAGGCACACATTCGCATTTTATTTTACACTTACCCATGAACGAAACTTTATTCTGTCACTATAATTATTCCTCCCGGCATTATCAATCCGTGCTTGGCCACGTAAGATACGAACTTTGAGTTAAAAATGACTTCGTTATTATAAATAAATAAATATTGGTAGACAATTCACACACAACACCATCTGACCCCAAACTAAGCAAAGCTTGTAATATTATAAAGCAACGTTATTGAAAAGTTTCTAATCTTACGTTATTATAAAGCTTTTAATTTTGTTCCGTTTAGTTGACGGACAGCCGTAAACAGCACGACAACCCACCATGATGATATTTTGTTAGGAATTAGATGTTCGATACCAGCCCTTCGTTGAGTGCTCCTAGCGTATCCGAAACGGCCTGAGGGGTGAGGAAGCTTGAAATTGGCGGGGGGGTGGGAAGTGTCCGTTCTATCTATATTATCTATTCTATGATTAAACTTAAGTGTATTGAAATCGGGAGTGAAAACCTTCTACGAAAACCGACGGAACGCTTTATCATTTATTTTGTTTTGTTTCTTTTTAAGTTTGTTTCATTCCAACAAAGTTTGTAATTTTGTTAATTCACTTTGTTTTTATCTTTGTACACGCCGAAAATATTTTTGTAATATGTCGCACGCGGGTCCCAAGGCCTCAAGCTTAGTTTTGGGTTTACCTACTGTTTTAGGCTAATGCGTCTTGCTTAGAATGGAAATTATACGGCGGGGTTAGTCCTAGAAAAGAAGTATTTCTCGTATCTCCGTATCTGTCATACATTGTAATTTGTTACGTCTACTGTTTGTCTATGCACCACTGTTAGTTTTTTCTTACGTGAGTACTTATTCGTTTGACTCACATACACATATCACGTGACTTTGTTAGTTTAGGAACCTGGACTTCTAATGAGGATAGGATTAATAATTCTAATTTAATTCTTGATTTCTAATGTAGGTACAGTACTCGGTATATCTTTTTACTTATTGGCCAATAAGCTTGAGGTCGGCGGGTGCAACTAATCTCTTAAAACGTGATAGTAGTTGTAGTGGTAGGACTCTTGGCAGAGTACCACACCTGCGGAAGTACCACACCTTTGCCAGTTATTCTACCGCCAAGCAGTAATGTGCAATCATTACTGTGTTCCGGTTTAAAGGGCAATGTTTCCAGAGAAATGACAGGGTTTAGAGATATAAGATCTTAGATCTCTGGGTGACGAGCGCAGTGTAGTGCTAGGTAAGGATTTTTTGGACTCTTCATGTTCCAATAGCTGCGTGTCACTGTGCTGTTATGTCTCAGGCATGTTGGTTACCATCAGGCACATGTCCTGATCGTCTCGTCACTCTTTATTTAAAAAAAAAAGATAGAATTTCACTTAAAGGTCAAATTGTTAATTTTTTTTTTTCTAGAAACGTTATATCTATAGTTTTTAGTGTTAGCTGTTATTTCTTAGCGTTTAATCTAAAAAAAGTTTGATCTTTCAGAAAATTGCAAATTCATCATTGAAAATTCGGAAAATAAGTTGCCGAGCTTCTTTTTCCTGAGACATACAGTCTGGAACTTTTCAAGGTTAGAGTGAATAGGTACTTTCTAGGTCAACGTGCGTCATCTTCGACCACACCGTCGCTTACCATCAGGCGAGTTGGTGGTCAAACGGAGACCTAAACGCGATAAACAAAATGCATTGAGGCGTTTTTTTGTAGATAATTGCACGATAGATACCCAATTACATTTATATTGACCTCCGAGCTCCGATATCTGTATCTTTATCTTTATATTTTTTATATTATATTTGAAAACTGGTTTTTGTGACATTTTGACCTTTGTAACTTTTTAACAAGTACGATATCATTACAAAGTCGACTTTTCACATGTTCATTAAAATGTCGAAACAGAGGCGTATCCAAAAATCGAGCTGGCTCGAATTTTTTTGACAATATAAAACATAAGTTGACTTGGTAATGTCATAATAATCTTCTTCATATAAGTTCTTGTTTTGACGTGACAACGTCTTATAAATTGGTTTGCCGGGTGACACTTCAAGAAACTGCGTTACGCTCCGCTCACGTTATGCGCTCACAACGAGAGCGAGTGAGAGGCACGCGTCCCTTCCACTCGGGCATGGTTAGCCCGCCTAAGAGCGAGAGAGACAGCCATAATAAGTGAAAGGCCGCGTGCCTTTCACTTCCCTTCCGTAAAATTATTTTACCACTCAAAGTCGTTGTCACGTAAAACTTTCGCCCGTATACCGACTTTACAGGCAACCAATATTTTTTCAGTAAAATGTTATCTTACACAAATTTACTACTAAAGAATCATCTCACTTTCCTTTATTATCATTACATCAGGCATGGTCTATCGTAGGTAATACGCAAAATCATGAGACATAGGTAACACAACCTACGTCGTTTAGTTCCGTGGTAAATTGCTAGAAAGCGCAGATGCTCTTCATCTGGTTTCGGTTCGAGATAAAAATTTGTGCAACTTTACAACTCCGAGTCTGCAAAATTAGATTTGAAGAATTTTCTCGCAGATTGGAATGATTGAAAAAGTTCCGTGACAAGCGCTTTGTTTGAATGATAGATTGTTGTAATTTAAAGTTGCTTTAATTTGGTGTATTATGCATGTTTTGAAGTGAAAACTTATTTTGACGAGCCTAGAGAAGCCTCAGAATTTTCATGGGCTGTGAATTGAAATCTAGCTAGCGTCACGCTCATGTATTATAATACCTTTTCGGGTAAACTCGGGATGCTAGAGCAAGAAACAAAATACAGTGAACAAGCGCGTCAGAGCGAGAAATATAATGTAGTTCCTGTGTACCTGTGTTTATTATATTTATGTCTTTTTATCGCGACATTCACTTCTAGGTCACCACATTAATGTCATTAATGGAACTTGTGTCTCAAAATATGTGTAACTGTAACCCTGTAACTTCTAAAATAAGAGAAAGTCAAAACTAAAAAAAAATATGATATACATTATGTAAACTTACCACAATAGTTGGTTTGAATGAGATCTAGTAAGTACATAGTTTTATTTTAATACGTCATAAATTCACTATTGTTAAAACACTGATTAAAGTAACAACGAACTACAAGAACTTTTATATTATGTTACTTGCTGCTACTGAAGACTTCCGTCTTCATGGGCGAGTCCGACTCGCACTTGACCACTTTTTTATCATGGACAAAACAAATATCATCATAGTCGTCGCATTAAATTATTGTTTTAGTTAATAATGTTGTTTATCCGTATCTTGTTTAAAATTGAATACAAATTAATTCACATAAAATGTACAATTTATCTTATTTATTTGCATATTCATAAAAAAGATTGGCAGTAAGTATCAATATTTATTTCATTTGATGTAAAACAACAAAAATATCAGTTTGACGTTAATTAGCTCAATTGTTATTTATTAAGAACCATAGAATTGGATGAAACATGTTAGACGTCAGATATGCACCATCTATCGTATTTTTTATTTTATTTTATACACTACCTGAAAATGTTTAATTAAATGTCAATACTTTAAAGGTGAAGTTTCCTAACTATCGGAAGTATCCCACTTAAGATTGAACCGAACCGTTTTCATTTCAATTTGGTCGAAAACAATAGCTGATCGCGGGCCAATCGAAATTAAACTTTAGCAAGTTGAAATGAAGTACCTATTATTACTCTAATAAATCAATTTATCCGATTATAAGGACGATATCGGAGCAATCTATTAGATGGTACTTCAATCTGCCTCACAATATAGCTAATCTTATTAATATGGGCTTAAGGAATTACTAGGTTTGTTTTAATTTCGTATATTCTTGGAGAAGTGTTCATAGCTTCAAAAACCGGCATTGTTTCGTGGTTCCGGATGTTATTCCCGAGACGCACACAAGACAGAGTTCGAGTATTATCGGATACATTTCGGAATGTGTGCAGTTGATATGTATGATCTAATACCACCTAGCCTTTTTATCGGCGACTTGTGGTTCCATAAAGCGACACAATTGCGTTTTAATGTTCCAAAGACTCGAAATTGAATCGTTCCAATGACTCGAAACTTATGTAGGAACGTTTTGCATCAGTTACTATTATAGTTTAAGTACCTATTACTGTAGGTACCTAAGTGATTTTTAACATTTGACAACTTGTTTAACAATTTTATTTTATTTAATGTTAATTAGATATCATTTGACATGTATCATGTATACTTCAAAAACAAGAATATTATTTTTATTTATCTATAGACAAATAATTTGTGTTTTCTTGATATACAAAATATTCAATATTGTAAATTTCAATTATTAATTTTCAAATAACTTGTGTAGGTACTGCATATATCTGTTCTAGTATTGATTATTCCTGTATCCATGACGTGCCTTGTAAAACTAACATTTTGTAATGGTGAATAAATGATCGGAATCTGAATCTAAATACTACACTCGTACGTGTTGTCGTTGTGGATGTAATCTGGGTTTTCGAATTATGAGTAAATCTATTTTTTGTTAATTGCGCTTTATCGTAGAGCGCATCGTCGTTTAAAATCAGGTGAGATGGTAGTTAAGTGCAAAATATGTTACTTATCGATGAAAAAAGTAAAAGGTACAAAGCAACCGAAATCATGGAAGCGTAGAGCGTAGATAAACGTTGCGACAGTAATAGAAATTAGTTCTTTTATACACCTAAAATAGAAGCTTTTTCTGCCTAACCAAGATCATTATTCTTCTCTACTCTTCACAATTTCGTTCAATGCCATTCGCATATTCCAGCGCAAAAAGCGACAATAACACTGTCGACGAAGTATGAGCTCTAATTAATGCAATTCAGCGCTGAATAGAGGGAGCTTTGTTCTACGTTTGGTGCTGGGATCTTGATGAATCTACGTTCTCTGCAATATGGAATCTTGGGGCTAGTTCACAAACTGCATACATAAATCTAATGAAGTGAAGAGATGAGAACCTGACAGTAATGAAGTGGTAGAGGGATCGATAGGCCGTTTTTGCGTAGCCTGTTTTGATGGAGAATTGTTGTCTTACTAATATTGTAAACTTTTTTACATGATACGCGTTTTTACTTGCGTAGTGTCTGTTATTTTTGCACGATGAAAAGTAGCTACGTGTTATTACGGACCAAAATCTGACTGTTTTCAAAATTTTTACCCCATCCGCTCAGCTGTTTCAACGTGTTTGAGCAAAGAACGTTCCAACATCCAAACATATTTAGACATTTGTTGCTCAATCATGTTGGAACGGGTTAATGAATGGAGTTGTATTTTGGAATAGGTACAATCAGATAGTCTAGTCTCTATTTGACTGGCCTCGTGGCTTAGTGGGTAGTAACTCTGCCTGCGACGCCGAGGGTCGTGGGTTCGATTCCCACCCAGTGCAAATGTTTGTGTGATGAATTAAAATGTTTGCACTGTGTCTGGGTGTTTCTATGTATAATAAGTATGTATTTAGAACTATATGAGTATTCTACCATTTGGGGTCAGATGGTGTTGTGTGTGAATTGTCCACCACCACCACCACCAATATTAATCAGATGTCTAGGATAGCACAAAGTCTACTTTTTATTATGAAAAAAATAAGAAGCAGAAACTATGCAGGTAAAACCGTTGCTATGTATAAATAATCAGTAATCACAATTTTGAAAGAACTGCTAATCACACTAACTTGAAATGATTCCCAGTAACGGGTAAACGAATTTGAATGAATTTAAATACGTAAAAAGTACAATAATTAAATTAATATACAGCCGTTTCATTCCGTTCAAATTAGTGGTTTCTGTGGGTTAATTAATGAATTGATCCATTTGCGTCAATCGTGTGTGGCGAAAATAAATTTTACTGTCTAATTGTATAGCCGCGAGTTGGGGGGGTCAAAAATTAGTCCTACCAACTCAGAAACTTTCCTTGATTCATGCACTTTTTTTCACATCCTGTGATGATATTGGGCACAACTTTGCCCAATATCATCACAGGATCATATGCATAGTTTACGGTTGTACAAAGTACACGCAGACAAACATTCACTTTTAGCAGCTTAGGCAAATGGCAAAAGGCAATTAGGCAAACACTCGATGTCGAGTCGATTACTAGCGTAATCCCAACCGGTAGTGATCGGCTCTACAGATGAGCACTAGAATTAGATTTTAAATGTACCCAACTCCCCCCTATTTTCCTCTTCTTCTCCTTATCCAAGAAATATGTTTAAAAAAAAGACAATTGATATGATAAAGATCACGGACCCCGGAGTCAAAAAAAAAATTCAAAACTTTATTTGCCAATAAGTGTACATTATGGTCTTACAATAACAATCGGTATCTTATAACTTAGTCGCCCTTTACGGGGCATTGCAAATGTTACAAAAGCGTACAGTAAGTATGTTAATGGTAACTACAAGAGAGCTTTGTACATTAAAACACTATGACTAATAAAATACAAGTAATTATTGGAGTGACTTAACACATTTATCTATAACATTTATAATAATATAACATAGGTATATATATTTATACAATAATAACATTAATGTTAATAATATGAGATGTTATGACACCTTTCATTCAAATATCTATGAAAGTTTATTATGCAAAAAAAAAACAAATTAAAAATTAAGTACTATTGTTAAAATATTCTTTTACGGAATGAAAACTATTTTTTGTAAAAAATGATTTAAGTTTAGATTTAAATGAAGAAAATGCTGTTTCGTTTTTTACGCTAAGTGGTAATTTATTAAAAGCTTTAATAGCCATGTAATGAGGGCGAGTCTGTGGAGTGGCTAACTGAAATAAATAAAAAACATTCAATTTTAATATATCATGACAATGTAACATAATAATACATATATTTTACTATATGAATGTACTATTACCAAAATTTGACAATTTTGGCAATGCAAGAGTTAAAATAGTAAATTAAGTATCTAGCTACATTTCTTTTTTTTAATATTTCGCGCTAATAAAATATTTGATTGATGACAGTGATAACGAAATTCTACTTCTCTTAACCATTTAGAGCGCGTAATTTGAAATGAGAATAATATTCACTTTGCCCTATTAAAGGTTAAGTTTTCAAGTTCGACTAACAAATCTTTGTGTAATTTATGTTATCATTATTAATTACACGATGTTCACCGTAAAGATAAAGGTGCTGTGACAATGTTATATGTATGTAAACTTTCTCGTCTTGACAACATAAATCCAAAGACAAAGTAATACGCGTAATAACCTAATAAGAAACGCTATAAAAACATCTCGTGAACATACCCCAAGGCGAAAAGTCTCATATTACCTACAGAGAACAATTAGAGACTTTGTCACCATTAAAAAGTTGAGGCAGTTTAAATTGCAAGAGAGTGCGGCGAAGATTTTGCATAAAACTGTCGTTAGAACAATCTCGAAGGAGTCTGCGAATGACGTCACGCAAATCTGTTTTTAATGTGATCGGTTAAATGAAAAGATTTGACAGATGAACGAACAAGGTGCGCTCGATGACTTTGCTTGCTATTATTTACTTGAGATAAGTATTCAAATTGAAATCTTTGTTTGATACTACGTAAGGGTATTAGTGTATTATGTATCTGTATCTACTTATTATAATATAAATATCATGTATCTGTACTATAATAAATATATGACGCAGCTAACTTGTCGTTCATCAAAAGTCTAGCCTCTTTACTAAACAGCTAAAAGATATTCAGCCGTAGTGTTTGTTGTAAAATTTTGTTAAATGGTTATTGCTTTTTTGTACTGTATTTATTCAATTCGTACAGTATTGAATGTAACGAGGTTAGGTTAGTTATGAAGAAAAACATTAAATTTGTTGTTTGCCGACGCCATTTTGATTTGGTTTTGACAGTTTAGAGAGTTTCTGCGCTAGGTGGCAGAAAGTGGAACTAAATTGAACAGGATAGGCAAGTAATAAAATATCACCGCTCCAGGTACTTTGACTAGCCGTTTGATCAAATGGCTGAAATTCAGGAAGCTACTTAAATGACGCTGTTTAGAAAAGAGGCTAGTCTTTTGATTGAACCGCTAATTACTAGTTATAGTATTACTAGTTGGCTGCGAAATATACATAGGTAGTTATATGGTTTTACAATCATGTGACAGTAACTTATAACTTAGTTGCCCTTTACGGGCATTGCAAATGTTACAAAAGCGCTTGGTAAGTAATGGAGTATTAGAATACAAAGTTGCTGTAAGCTATCATGGTTATTAACAACACTAGTATTACCAATTATGGTTTCTAGTTCTAACATTAACCCACAGTAAAAATCCCGTTATTAATAATAATGTCATAAATATTTTTAGAAAAAAAGCCGCCTTCCTTTAAAATTAAACTTGGGCACTTGACAAAAAACATATTTTTTGTTGAATCTAGAAGTACAAACTCGTTATCCGTATAATAAAGGTAAGCAAATTTTAATTTTTGTTGCTATTTTAAAAACCGCATGAACAAGAACAAAATTAAAAATTTTGATTAACTCCCGACTACCTTAGATTTGTTATCTGTAGAACATTCTACTAGTCAAGCCCTTTCATTTGATACCCATATTAAGGGAATTGTGAAAAAGGAAATGTAATTCGCCATTTTGTGGTAGCGGCCATCTTGGATTTGAAATTTGTCATAGTGCAAAGTATTCTACTAATCAAGCCCTTTCATTTGATACCCATATTGAGGTAGTAGTGAAAAATATTATATAATTCGCCATTTTGTGGTGGCGGCCATCTTGGATTTTAAATATGTTATAGCGTTTAGTACTCTACTAGTCAAGCCCTTTCATTTGATACCCATATTGAGGTAGGTTGTGAAGAAATATATTGTCCGCCATTTTGTGGAGGCGGCCATTTTGAATCGATATTAACCAAACATAGCTAAGAACACCCGCACGGATATTAACTTTCAAATAAAAAAAACCGCATCGAAATCGGCCCATCCGTTTGAGCTCTACAGTGCCACAGACAGACACACACACAGACAGACAGACAGACAGACAGACAGACAGACAGACAGACAGACAGACAGACCGACAGACAGACAGACAGACAGACATCGACGTCAAACTTATAACACCCCTTTTTTTGTCGGGGGTTAAAAACCGATTTTGTCAATATACCACTGAAATATTTACTAAGCAAACCAACAAAGAATCATCGAAATTGATTCATACAAACACAAAATACAACCAAACTGAGAACGTCCCTTTTTTTAGGTCGTTTTAAAAGTAGCTTTTTTAAATCCTATTTCAATAATATTATAAACAAGAAAGTTTTGATGTTTATTACTCAATCACGTTGGAGCGTCTAAACCAAAGAGTTTACATATACTACGTAAGTATAGAGTTGGAACAAGCGCTTTACACCGAAAGCACGGGTCTGATCGGTCTTGTCTTGTACCTCTTGAGGAAGTGTCATACTTTTGTCGCGGCACCTGACTCTGTTGCCATAGCTAACATATACCTCATCTGCTTACGATCAGTACAAAGGAACCGTGCGAAAAAACCATAGATTTCGTTTTTTTTTTCAACATTTTGGGAAAAACCTAATTTATTTATGTATTCTTTATCGAAGTTTTATTAGATTGAGTTGAAATTATAACACAGAATATAGCCTGGAATAATACATAAGGGGAACGGGAACTACGGGAACTACGCGGGCAAACCCGCGGGGCGTTGTTAATGTCACAGTTAAGACGTTTAAGTGTTTTTGTGATTAATAGTTAACTATACTTACCTATAAGCAAAAGTATCAGCAGGAGAAAGATTAAATAGTAGATTATTCACCAAGGGAGTAAAGCACTGTCTTGTGTCATGGGCGTCATATTTATGGGATCCAAGCCGCCCATGACACAATACAGTGCTTTACTTCAGAGGTGAATACTCTACTTTTCATATCTTGTGCGAGGCAAATAAGAGAAAGGGCGTACATAGCCTTTTCTTTTCAAATTATATTACGTAGATTATTAATAATTCCAAAAGCGTCCAATTTGATGAACTCTGGGGTTAATTCACTATTGCTTGAAGACATTTTGGTGTTATTTAAGAATTAAAGTCATAAACTAACAAAATTCGACTTTTTCTATTAACTTTTTTTGTGTTTTGTTTCTGTGCGTGCCAGTTCGAAATTTGGAAAAAAATGTTCGAATTTTTAAAAAGTCTTTTTACAATGGTACTATGGGTAAGAATTTTCATACGAATTTTAACGTTCCAAATTCAAATCATTTTAATCCCTAGGGAATCTTCTCAATATTACTTACCTCTGCATTTTGAAAGGTCACAATCAGTTGCTTTGTTTTGACGTTTCATGACATTTAATTGGACTTTGTCGAGCAGGAGATATGAAAAGTATTAAACGACACAGTAAAAAAAACAACAGTAAAGAAAACGTTTCCGCCAAGTTCAACTAAGTTGTATGAGACAAGAGAGTAAGTGAAGCTGAGGCGAACTTGCCTTGAACACAAACACCAAACAGTGGTAACCAGCCATTGTTCACACGAAGTTGGGTGAGAAATGAGCGCTCTGAGATACGTAACTTGATTACACCTGATTAGTTGAGTTCATATGTGTGATAATATGTATGTATTATGTTAGTGTATCGAATAATCTTCTAAAATTGAATCGTCGTAATCCAAACATCGCTAAATTGACTACGATATGTGTTTGTTCCTTACTTATTTAGTAGTTTTCGTTTTCGTTTCTAGAAAAAGCGACCTTTCAGGATTAACATTTGAAAGACTTGAACGAAGAGATTTAAGTAATTCAACTTTCGTAATGAGAACTTGTATGCTGTGGAATGTGTTTCCTGCATGGGATTATCCCATGGGTATAATGTTGATGTTTTTAAATCGAGAGTGAATTGGTTCCTTCTAGGTTAGCGCATTCATAGACCGCATCGTCACTTAACGAGACGGCGGTCAATTGCAAACCTACTATGGAAAAAAAGGAAAAGCTTTGGGGTGTTGTTTGGCCAGTTTTCTAGTTAGGGTTCCCATAGCAGTGATTTACGATAACAGATAAATATTTTTGTAACCATTAAATCTTCAATATTCTTCCGGAAATTAATAGAACTTCGGTAAATTTATTAATAAGCTAAGCTGGATGTCTTCAGATATATTCTTCCAAAATAATAAATACCCGGGCAATTTTGGACGTTTTTTTTATAGCATAGAGTGACAAGACATGACGAACAGGACATGCATCTGTTGGTAAGCAATATGCCTGCCCATAACAGTCACATGCAGCTATTGGAACATGAAGAGTCCAAATCATTGCCCAGAACCCCACTGAGCTCTACCCCGGAGATTTAAGGTGTTTTATCTCTCAACCTAGTAATTTCTCTGGAAACATTGCCTTTCAAACCGGAACGAAAACAGCGCGAAAAAAAACAATAGGTATGTTCCAAGAAAATATTTTTTGAGGCAAGTGTCAATTTGCCAACCCACACTTGGACAGCGTGGTGGATTAACACTATTAATCATTCTAATAAAAGGCCCCGAGTCCCAACGGATAAGACATAGGTACAACCTGAGTTTCTAGAAATTTGTGGTAACTCATGCAAATTCCATTTTTAATTTGAAGACTGATTTCTTATTGACAAGCGTGCGTCATCTTAAGCCGTGATATTGCATAATATTGGGCAAATCGCAGTCAAGTATAAACCTATTTGTCATGTTAAAAATAGTCAAACCATACCGACCAATTAAATTTTTGGACAGCAAAATCGTTTTCGTTACGTTTTCTTTCCCGACAATCACTTTATCCTCACTAAACAACGAGGAACTGATGGCGACGCCAAAATTCAATTGGTGCTTGCACCAAATGCGTATTAATCCGCTCGCTAACTAGGTAGTCCATGATCTACGGGAGCGGCAGACAACCGAGTTAGCAACGCGGAACTGGGTCGCGGGAAACTCAATTTTTAAACTCACTCACCTGTGCTGTACGTTGCACATACTACCGGCGATATTTTATAAATCCGGATATTCTTTTCATGTCAGGAACAAAACGCTGGGTCTCTATTTTCGTAATATGAACATAATTAATATGCTCTTTGGAATGCTTCGCCTGTGTGGGTATTTCCTGATGGATATACTCTGGATGTCTTCAGGTCAGAGTGTAGAGTGAATGGTTTATTTTAGGTTAGCGCGGTTCTTTGTGAAACAACGTACTTAGCTCCTTATCATCAGGCGAGATGGCGGTCAAGTACGAGCCCATTATTGATAAAAAAATACATGTATCTGATACACAGGATCTGCGTCCTCACGATCACAATATCCTTATGAGCGTGTGTGTAAATGACAACGACTTGTCTATGTTATATCATCGGTTATATGACGCCGTTCGTGCAGTCCTGCGTTTGTGCGATTAAGTACTCCAATATTATTTAATCATCGTGATTCAGAAGTAAAGACCCGTGATATAAGTTTAGAATTACTTCCACACACATAACTTTACGCTCCGGATTTCTGTTTTTAAATTTCTAGAATAGAAGCTACGTGTGGTCACCCTATTTCATACCCTGTTGGAGTCATAACAGAATCACTGCGACCGGTTAACTTTGTTAAAGTCGAGGGGTATATTTACGGAGTATTGACTTCGTGCTTCCTGTCTATATGTTGCTGCGTAAATTGTCACGTTCTGAAATAGTTTTTAACAATATTACGGACATTTTGTTGAGTCGGAATTGTTTTTTTTTTTGAACAGCTACGAGTATTTCTTGGTTTTAAAAATCCTTGTCTGGTATTGTAAATCACTGCAGTGGCAACTCTAACTGCCGAATTTCAATAATAGGTTTGCGTTTGACCGCCATCTACCATCTTGAATGTAGTGTGGACTGCGCTAAGAAGATTGTTCGAGTCTATTAGTATTTTGTCGATGGAGCGTAAACCATGAAATTATGCCACTTTTTCGAGCCACGAGCTCTCTGTTAGGAAAACGGCAAGGTAGTTCATAACAAAACCTTCCGGTTAACTTTGTTATAGTCGAGGGGTATATTCCCGGAGTATTGACTTTTTTTTTAAATTTTTTTTTTATTTAAATTATCCACTCCACAGACTCCGGGGTCCGTGATCTTTGTCATTACAATTATCTTTTTTTTTACACATTTCTTGGATAAGGAGAAGAGGAAAATAGAAGGGATTTGGGTACATTTAAAATCTAATTCTAGTGCTCGTCTGTAGAGCCGATCACTACCGGTTGGGATTCCGCTAGTAATCGACTCGACATCGAGTGTTTGCCTAATTGCCTTTTGCCATTTGCCTAAGCTGCCTCCTCCCGGCCCAGAGCCTCCATAACGGCCGCATTTCTGTCCCTGATGGCCATCTGTAGGTTGAAATCGCGGATGGTCTTCAGTGATGCAGCCCACGCTCGCCGCACGAACCGACCGATGGCGTCGTCGGTGTCGTCAGCGTAGTATGTGAAGGTCCCCGTGTGCCGTGAGATTGCAACTACCGCATGGGGCACGCTCTCGTGCAGCTTCATGTTTGCCTTGGTTTTGATTATTAGAGTATTGACTTTGTGGCTTCTAAATTGTCACGAACGTGTTGAAATAGTTTTAAAAACATTACGTACATTTTGTTGAGTAGAAGTAGAATTTTTGCATGAAACAACTGTTTTTTCGTGATTTTAGTAGTGACAGTAGTAATCATGATAAGTTGTTCAATTGATGTTCATGACTGGGAGGCCTTCTGTCATAGAAAGAGTGTTAATTGTAGATTGACGAATGACTCTTGGCCTCGATAGTGCTCGTATACACCTTTGGTATACACAGTCTTTCTTGTAATATTCTGATTTTCTCACTATGTTTCTCTTAATCTTTTAAACCAGTAGGACAAACTCAAATTTGGGAAAAGGCTCAGACGTGCAAACGAGCTTCTAGACTAACTAACGTATAAAGAAAGTGAAAAACCTTTAAGCAACTCTAGCAAAACAATGACAAGTATTTATTTATTTATTTATTAATTCAATGAGCACACAAAACAGAATGTAATAAATATAAACTATAACATAAGAGTAAACTGTACAGAACTGTATTACATTCCAAACTATGTGGGCCTAGAAACAACAATTATTTAAATTCAGTGGTTTGATAATAATAACATTACATTGAATAATGGTGAACATCAAAATGGAAAACATAATAGGTACATAAAGAAAATTAGGCCAACAGATCTGAACTTAAAACTAAAAACTAACATGCGTTAAAACAGTAGATAAATAAGATATAAACATAGAATATTATAACACTTCTTGATTTATTTTCTAAATTAACATTTTGAGTAATAAATGTTTTCTGCTGTTGTGACTTAGGTAACTTGTAAGTTAAGTAAGTTTCGTGCTCTGTAAGTTTTGGAATTACGCCAGCGCCTGTGATGAAACTGGGTTCCTCCCAAAGAGCCCGGACGTTCCATCCGTCTGGCGTTAGAAGTATCCAACTGTCCAGTGCTACCTAATTTATTTTTCACGTAGCGCTGTTCCGAGTGCCACATATAAATTGTAAAACTTGCTCTATAGCGCCAATCTCCTGTCAATGTTGCAAAGTTTTGCATCAGATAGCTCGCAATTGGTTTACTTATTGGATTACTTTGTAGGAACTACGTTTATGTTTATTTTACAAACGGATACCGTGCCGATCGGTTACTATATAATATGGTGATATGGTATTATGGTGATGGTATGCAATACGCTTATATGGAAAAATACTGTATCCACGTGACTCTGTGTTGGACTGAGGACAAACTCTAACGCCTGCCACAAATTAAACTGGTGGCCTAAGTATCTAAAGCGTGCAAATAGAGTAGTTTTTCAAATGCAGATGTACAGTTTTTTTGACATTATTGGTTTTATTTATTAATGGTGATTGAAAGCTTTGTGAGGAAACGGGCGTATGTAATGTTTACAATAGTGTCATGATTTCAGATTGTTTTAAAAAGTCGTTACTTTGATTCGGAACCGGAACGTGTTATTTCTCGAACATACAGATAGTGACCCCTAGTGGTAGCTAACGGAGGTGCGAAAAGGGAGCCCAGTTGCACTGGGAGGGGCAGAATAATTTTAGCCTCCGGGCAGACAAGTCGAAAAGAGTGAAAATATATGTGGTTCGATATAAAGTGACATAATAGTGGTTTCATTTAACTTCACATAAGGGTACTATAATCTATGAGTTCATTCACGATAGTTTAAAAAGTAAAAACTAACAATTTCTCCTTCATAGTTATTATAGTTCTCGAAAAATTAAAGGCCGGTATTATATACATAACATTTTATAAATATACGTAGATTTTTAGACGCTTTAAATAATATGGTGCATAATTGAATATAAGGTACATTGCAAGTATTTTTACAAATTTCATAACGAATAAATAATACCTACGAGTATATACCAACTTGTACGGAGTAAGAAGTAGGTAATTTTAAAACTTCCCTATCGTGAATCTAAAAGTTACACAACAAAAGCGCGCTCATTATAAGTAAGGCGCCTAAGTAATTAGTTCATTATAATATGCTTCAAACCAAATGTCGGGACCGACGTCCGCTCAAAGCGGAAAACTCTTTGTAAAACAAAGGTAAACTCATTCAGTGTACTACACAGCAGATAAAAGTGCGTCTGACTAACAAGGGGTATTTTCCAAACATACGGGCTTTCAACCTACGTAATATAAATAGGTACATACATATCTTCCAGGGAAACAACCTAAAGGCACCCATATATTAGGTAAAGCAAAAAGTTTGGCTGTTCCCCTTTTTACAAAAAGTGCGAGGACAGCGAAGTATTAAATTTTGCTCACTTACCTAAGTTTATATAAAAAAGGTGCAGAATGATTAATTTAAAAAAAATGACAGCCATAGGAACTGCCGATAGAAGTGAACTTATAACTGAAAACGAGATAGCTCACTTTAGAAACTACGCGGGTGAAACCGGAGGGCGTGGCCATGGCCATGGTCTCAAGTTTACACGAAGATTTCTATCATTCCAGAGCGTGACGCTAAAATTCAATTCACAGCCCACGAAAAATCTATCAGTAGGTAGTGTGCGTCAAAAGAAGTTTTCACTTTAGAATATGCGTAAAAGTAACAACAATACGAGACAAATAAATGTAAGTATCACTCATGTAATAGGTACTTAATTTAATAATTTCAAATAATACCCGACATTATTTGTTTATTAATTCGATGTTATGCAAAATTCAATAAGAAACCTTCTAAACTCGAACGCATAAAACATTGCCAAATTCCGTAACACTGGACATTCTCTTATGAAATTCTTTCTTACAAAATATGTTATCAAGAATCAATATCCCCATATTTGCTCTCATCCCTTGTCAAAGGAAAAGTCCGGGGCTCGATATAAGCTAATAACTGTATATTGGCGCGGGTAAGCTCGTTTTATGGTAATACCCTGTGATAAGACCGCACTGGGATCTCTTTGTAAAATGCAACGAATGTTTTGGCGGGAAAATCGGTGGTGACATTATCTTAGTGTCAATGGTAAGACGTGATGCTAAATAAAAAAAAAGTGTATGTCATAATATTATATTTCATTGACATAATATATTATGTTTTAATTTTCGAATGTGTTTAATGTTTGAAAAGTTCGAATAGGTGGGCGCGTTTTTTAACCGACTTTAAGATTCGATCGATTTTATTCATCAATCGACAACCATATTTATGTATATCTCCGATTTCTTTAGAACGCCCGGACTGATTTTTATAATAATTATGTTTAATGTGTTTTATTTGAAAATGTGTGGTGTAAGTACCACCCGAACGGTCCCATAAACATTTTATCGAAATCATTGGAACGGTAAGTCGGTGGTTTCATTTATCAAAGAAAAAAAAAGATTAATAACTAAAAAGGATTTGACGCAGTGTATTTCTACCTTCTCTTCGTTACGTTATAACAAAAGCTGTGGTCTACGTTGATCTAGATTCTAGTTGCGAACGTCTACTCACCGCATTAATTTGTTTTGGTTACTTGCGGTTACTGAGGGTAACTACTTCGAGGAACCTGATTGAGGTATTGGATTTATGATCTCCTCGGTTACTTAACTACTAATAGGAATTTATGGAAGATTTAATACATTGAGATATAGATATTTGTTCTGTGTATATTTTGTATGTATTTACAACAATATATGTATTATAACAGCTATCTTGCTCTCATAGTACAAAGCTTTGCGTAGTTTGGGGTTAGATGGTGTTGTGTGCAAATGTCCACCAGTGATTGTTTTATGTATTGAAATTAATTATTATTTATAAATTACTCAGTAAAGCTAGTAGCTAGCTAGCTAGCTACAGAACATTATAGTGCTAAGACTCTCTGCAGAGTCCGCCTGCCAAAGTACCACACCAAGTTTGAGTGTCCCACATCACAGTAAGTAGTAATGCCCATATTATAAGTAGTCAATACATAGACCACTTATAATATGGGCATTAAAGCAATTGTCTAGCTCCTATGGTACAAGCTTACTTATAGAGTGACAAGACGAGCAGAACATGTGCCAGATAGTAAACAACATGCCTGCATATCCACCGTTTATTTCTGATGTATTAATTTTTACAAACGATTTCCAGCATTTTATTTTAACAGCAGACTCGGATTTCCTAAAAGTTTTTTTCATAGCGCTAAAACTCTCACATTCGCCGTTGCCAAAAAATATGGAAAAGGACCAAAAAGAGACAAACCGCTTTCGGCTATTAGTGTAAAAGATTGGAATAGAAATATTGTGATTTTGTAAATAAATTTTGTATGCTCGTATCAGAGTTATTGGTTCCAAAGGTAAGGGAAGTCCATAAAGAGTATGGATAAACTGTGTAAATGAGGATATGCATTTAATAAGGGTGATCTTGTATGGAGTACTACTGTTCGCATCATTGGGATGGTTCGGCTAAGTATCAGCTTCTAGGCTAAGTATAACCATCCCAATGATGCGAACAGTAGTACTCCATACAAGATCACTAAGGTTGCCTGGAAGAGATCGCTATTAGCGATAAGGCTGCCGTCTGTGTCACTAACTTTAAGTGCTTAACTTGTTTTAATTTGTAAATTATTGTTATTTTGGTGTGTTCAATAAGGAGTATATCTATATATCTTTAAATTATTTATTTATATTTATTGTTTTTTTAATTTTTATATTTTTTTATGTATTTATTTATATAAGTATATATATTTTTATTTTTATTTTTTTTTGACTGCCCTATTGGCTTAGTTGGTAGTAGGTCTGCCTGCGAAGCCGAGGGTCGTGGGTTCGATCCCCACCCAGTGCAAATATTTGTGTGATGAATTCAAATGTTTGCACTGTGTCTGGGTGTTTCAATGTATAATAAGTATGTATTTAATACTATATAAGTATTATATCAGCTATCTGGCTGCTATCACACAAGCTTTGCTTAGTTTGGGGGCAGATGGTGTTGTGTGTGAATTGTCCACCAATTTATTTATATTTATTTATTTATTTATAGTTTCTAAATAAGTACGATACGTCTGTTGTTTTCTCTAACAAAATATTTTTCTTTTCAGGTAAGTGACGGCAATCTGATCAGTGATCAACAATGTGGTGGATATGTTGGTGAGTATACTTTTTTTTAATACATTTTGTAAAATAACAAAACCAAAAAGAAGAGTGTGAAACAATTACCTAGTTTATTGTGATTGACGACCATAAAAAATCCTGAAATGTATATTATATTTTTATGCATTCAGGAAATAAAAAAAAATTTGGTTTAACCCGAAATTGTGCATAGTCAAAACAGATTTTCTATTTTGGAAAGAGAATAATGACGCGTAAAAAAGCGTAACAGTATGTTAGACGAGTTTTGGGATGGGTCGGTTAATTACCTATTAGCTGTAAGCAAAGATTCTTTTTATTTTTGCATTTTCTCTGAATACCTAAAATCACCTGAGCCGAATTGTTTTTTTTTATAGTTGTCTCATTCAGTTTTTGAGAAACAGCTGGCATACTATTTTTCAAATTCCTACCGTAATTGAAAAAAAAAAAAAAACTATTGGTTGTCTGTAAAGTCGGTTGTTTTACGGACGATAGTTTAACGTTAACGTGACAACGTCATAACAAAACATTGATAGATACGTCGCAAGTGTACAATGAGAGTAACGGGACAATGAGCGTAACGGGACATAACGGGACGAGACATAACAAGCACGAAAAAGTTTTCGTGCTTGCAGCCGGCGTTCATCGATTTGTTAGACGTTTTCACGTCAAAAAAACATATTAATATTATCCCAGCCTATACATATGCTACCTTACTACAGAACAAATACCGTTGTCCAATCCCACACTTTAAAACATAAAATACATCGATCTTTTTGTCTTTACTCTGAAACTTTGCAGTGCAATGAGTCGTTTTCCAGACGCAAAAAGACTTGTCAAAGATAGTTCTAAATATTGTCAAGTGTGGCACCACTGTTGGTTTTTGTGAAATTTCTCTAAGAAAACAAAACATACGGCGAAATTGGGAACTGTCTTTGACAGGTCTTTTTGCTTCTTGAAAAAGCCCTATTGGCGCAGTGTGTTTGGTTCCGTAGCCGTCCTATTTTATTTCGTTTAGTTTTGATAAATAGTAGATTGTGTGAGTTATTTTTAAATAGGAGTCGCTTTTTTGGTTTTCAGAACAAAATAAAATTATATTGAAGGTCATTAGTCACGAAGTGACGGGTGATTTGGTATTACTATGTGCTTATGTGACTAAATATGTCCTAAATTAGATATTCTAAACTCATAAATTGAACATCACTGCAAAGTTGGTGGCTAATCGGCTGTCGGATCCATTTCGGAAAGTGTGAATCTGTTTCGCATGATGTAAAACCATCTTTTCCCCTTTTCTCTATCTGGCTATCTTCAAAATAGTAACATCTTTTCATGGTTGACGTTCAAAGATTTGAAAGAAGTGTGACTCTACTCCCGTAATAAAAACGTCTAAGCTGTGAAATGCTTATATTTCTGGGTAATGGGCAGTACGGTGTTAGGTGGTGATATGATGATATGGCTCTTCATATTCAAATATCTGCGTGTCGCTGTGAAGTGTGTTATTTACCAGACGTAGGTGCATAGGTATATCATGCTCGTCCTATCACTCTACAATATCTTAAGTGAAAAATGTGCTGAACGTCCTACTTTTAATAGTCATACAATTTCGACGTTTTAAAACAGCGCAACATTTCGTAACTAATATAATTGGAAGTCAAAAACGAGAAGTATGGCGTGTGTTGCCATAAATTACTTTCCGAACCAACCGACTAAGCGTAGGTAAGTATCGAAGCCAGTCGACTTCGAAAATCTAAACAATTTACCATTCACGTGCTGCTTTTGAAATATTTCATTATTTTTCTCGATATTTTTCTCAATTTCTCTTCGATTTTGCGGTTCGAGAAAAGCTTTTGTAGGAAGCGTAAAATGTGAAACCAGGTTACGCTGACTGTACTTAGCTAAAGGCACTTTATAAAACTGTGTTGATAATTTCAGTACTTAGACAGATAGCCCGATAGAATAGAAATCTATCATAAAAACAATAAATACAAGTTACAAAATGATAAAGACTTTTACATAGTGATATTTGGTGGCCAGTCCCATAAAATTTCTTCCAAGTATCCTTTATCCACACTTAACTAAAAAGTACACAATATATACTTGTACTCTTGGGTACTCGTACTAGTACTTTCGAGTCATCATCAACAACAGCCCATTAAATGTTCCCACTGCTGGGACTCGGGACTTCTCGGAGTTAAGGCGGTTGGTGGATGCCGTACTTTCGAGTACGGCAACCATATTTATATTATCTATATCCTACTAATATTATAAACGCGAAAGTTTGTAGGAATGGATGTATGTTTGTTACTTTTTCACACAATCACCACTAAAGGGATTTGGTTGAAATTTAGTACATAGATAAATAATGGTCTGGAATAACACATATGCAATTTCTTATCCCAGGAAAATAACGGGATCGGGAACTATGCGAGTAAAACCGCGGAGCACTGCTAGTATATTACAGTATTAAGATATCGTATCTACAAGTTCTTCTTTATCTATTACTATCAATAAAATTTTGACACTTGTGATATACGACATAATGAAACAAAATAAAGTTTAACTTAGACAAATTCATATTATGACGGTAAAACTCTCAACACACGAGCCTTAAAATCAGAGGAAATTACGTAAAACTAGTGGGGAGAACCCTACATCGCACCATAAATCACCAATCATATGATGCGATGTAGGCTCCTCCCCACTACTTTTACGTCATTTCCTCTGATTTTAGGACTCGTGTGTGGACTGTTTTAGTCTTCTTTTCAGACTCCGTGACCTATTACAAAAATAGATCTTTACGAACAGTCGATTGAGATGTTTTCCCTGTGCCTCTTAGCCTAACGACCCATTCTAACCTTTAATTATTCCTTCCCCTAAAATAATGCAAACCAATTATTATGTTTATAGCGTAATAACTCAAAATCATAGCCTACTGATGGAGATAATAGCTTCCAAACGCTTTCCTTATAAAGTAGCTATAAATTGCTGAGAGTAAAGAACCGATTTAAAATGACACCATGTGACATGTCTGAAAAAATATGTCAAAATAATGACAGTGACGTTTACTTCTTTTAACGTGTGCTATCTTTGTGAAACGACTTTTTGTACAGTCTGCCCACAGAAAGTACCACTGTATCTTTGCCAGTTATTCTACCGTGCAGTGATGTGAATGAGAGCTGCGTAAGAAGTGTTGCTTACTAGAAGTGTATATGTTGTCTCTCATTATTGAAAAATAAGTTTTTCAAATAAAAATAAAAGTGGTCAAGTGCGAGTCGGGCTCGCCCATGAAGGCTTCCGTAGCAGCAAGTAACATAATACAAAAGTTCTTGTACTTTGTTGTTACTTCAGTGTTTTCACAATAGTCAATTTATGACGCATTAAAATAAAACTACTAACAAGATATCAATCAAACCAATTTTCGTTGATAGTTTACATGGTAACGTACATCATACACTTTTTTTATTTTTCTTATTCTCTTATTTTAAAAGTTTCACACTTTTTACCACTTTGGAAGAGTCCCTCGCGCAAACTATTCAATTTAGAAAAAAAAATATGTTAGTTACCTCAATACCATTTTTATGACCTATCCATAGATACCCCACAAGTATGGTCAAGATAAAAAAAAATTGAGTTTCAGTTCTATGTACGGAACACCCCAAAATTTTTTTGTTTTTTTTTTCTAATTTTTGTATCAAAATCTTAATGCGGTTCACAGATTACATCTACTTACCCAGTTTCAATAGTATAGCGTTTATAGTTTCGGAGAAAAGTGGCTGTGACATACGGACGGATAGACAGGCTGACAGACATGACGAATCTAGAAGGGTCCCGTATTTTGCCATTTGGCTACGGAACCCTAAAAAGCGTACACGCCTCATGTGGCGCAAGTGAGAACTGTTTGTGCCAGTTTTATGTTTCTGTTCGGAAATGTTTAACTATATCACTTTTATTTTTACATAAATACACGGGTAACTCACGTATAATGTAGTCAGTCCAGTCCGACTCAAGTTTCGATCGCGTCCGGCGATCTTTTTCAAGGAGAGTGCGCGCGCGGGTTCGCAGCTCGTTTAGCACTGAGTTATACGTTACGTTACGTTACGTTAACGTCACATTATACGTGAGTTACCCGTGTATTTATGTAAAATGTGTAGTAACCACGTTAGTTTTCATCACTTTTATTTCTTCGCCTATTTATATCTTTATCCTTTTTTGCACTGAAACAAAAAATGACCTAAATTAATTTACAAAGTTTCAGGTGTGTATTCGTTCCATTTAAGTTTAAACTGTTGGCCGTAAGTTCCAATCCAGGTACGGACTTTACAAGCTAACTTTCTTAACTGTTGCGGATGATGTGAAACTAATTAAGGCTACTTATTTTCATAAAATCTAGGCCAGTTATTGGATGCAGGTTTAGTTTAGGTTAACACAATTGATATTTTTAATTTTAGGAGATATTTAGGAACTTTTTTGTGACCGTTAAACACTAAAACAATTAAATTGATATTAATAGTTATTTGAGAACATAAAAAATATGTTACTAAAGATGGTATTTGTGTTTCAAGAGTTGGTACATCGAATGTGTCAAATAATGTGTCAAATAATTATAATAATTTTATACATTGGTAAATTTTCTAAAATCAGGTGATCCAAACTTAATTCCGATTTCACTCATGTAACTTTCTAAGGCAGACTCTACAAAGAGTCTTATCACTACAAAGATAGTTAACGTAGAAAATCACACATCGACCCAACCTTATTATATTGACAATGTTTTTCACCCATCTGTCAAATCGAAGTTAAAATTAGTTCGATTTTTTGTCTCTCCAGATTCAGATTCAAGCAGTTTCACAACTGTCATTCTAAAAACACCTCTTTACTTTCATCAGTTCATAGCCAATTGACCAAACCGTTTTACTACGACTAAATACTAGAATACCACTACTAAGTATTAGAATCATTATTGGAATCTAGATAAAAAGGTTTCGAGAGACAAACATTAAAACTAATTTTAACTTAGATTAGATTCCAAATTTTCAGACGTACTCTAAACAACGTTGTTTTCCTCTCTCGTACTTCAACCTTGAAACTATGTCTAACTTGAGCTTATTTTAAGCAGTTTGCGATTAAAATTCTCTTCACGACACCTCTGTCGTTTCCTACCCAATCCTTCCAGCCAGTTACCCGTCTATAGTGCAAACAAGCCTGATTCAAATTCAAATGGGGCGGGAATCTAATTGCGTTCTAATTAGGTGGCAAGAAACTCGGCAGGTGATTTAATGTACGTTCGCTGAGTTTTACGAAGAATCCGATTAAATGATAAAGTTCTTGTATTCCTTTTGACGCTGATAAACTTGGCGGATCGTAAATGGGATTGGAGTTATAAAGTTTCATTTGTAGAGAGGGAAGGTATTTGATATAAATAACGAATTTCCCCCAATTTGACGTTACAATTCGTATAGTACCTATAATACAAATATAATTAAATAATAAATATAAATATATTAGTGAACATTTCTCACATAACACTATCTAGCCCCCAAACTAAGCAAATTATAACTAATAAGTGTGATTTCTGCTATCTGGTGACAATAATAATACAAGTTTAGTTTGGGGCTTGCTAGTGGCGTGTAACGAATGTCCAACAATATTTGTTGTAATCGTCAAGTTTTTTTATGATCGATGTTTTCTTGGATATGATAAGGTATGACACTGTATTGCGTAAAGTTTGCTTTAGTCCTGTAGATAGAAGTCTTACACTATTACAAATAATACTTAATAAAATAAGTACCTACCTCAGTATAAAGATGTTATTAAATTTAACATGGTAAAATGTGTAGATTCTAATATTTTATCTATAGGTACGTCCTATATACGCTACACATACGTCTATTTCGTAATTTCTCCCGACGTAGATAGTTTTTATTTTATGATGTCACTGTTTCCTACTAGCTAAAATTAGGGTAAATAATGTGAATCTTTTCTAACTGTTAGTAACTAATACAATTATTTAGTTTTTTGGAAGTTAAAAGCGTCTCCCGAGACGCGTCACTTATCTTCGGCTTTCCACGTCCTATCTTACGTAGGTATATCATCACTTCATTGAGTCTCACGACAATTCCTCAGAGTTCAATTTATCAGAGCTAAAAAAATTACGGTTCTCCGTGACTTAACATCGCTGGATAAATTGTCACACCATTTTATTTATTTTTACGATGTCTATGAAATTGTTTAAGTACTAAAATTTTGCAAGGAAGTAAAATAACGGGTGGGTTCTACAGATTAAAAAAAGCGTGTTAAAATACCCAATTTTTCAGGGAGCCGTTTTAGATTCTTTGCGTCTATAAAACACAGAAACAGACCGCATCATCGTTTAACATTAGATAGTGGTCAAGTGTTGACCTGTAATAGTTCAAAAAATAAGAAAACCCTAGAGATCACATGTAAATGCAAATGATGCAGCTGATTTATACGTATATCATAAGTATGCATTTGAAATACATAAGTATTTTATCAGCTGGCTGGCATGCCTTATACAAACTTTGTAATGTGAAGGGAATGTGGGACAACATTTGTGTATATTTAATACTAGTGCCCCATTCCGGCTTCACTCGGATATCTTAATTTATATAAATTACGCGACACGTTCTTTATCCGCGATTTGAATAGCATAAAAGGTTCAAATAACGCAACCTTAAAAGATAGACACATTTCATGTTGTCACAGACTTCAGCACACGTCAACGTACGCAACGAAAGCTATCAAAATGAATATTTTTGCCCGTTTTTGTTACATTCTCATTCATACTCAGCTCCTATTGTTTTTTTTTTTTTAACTTTTATAGGTTTACACTTGACCGCCATCTCGCCTGATGTTAAACGATGATGCGGTCTACGATGAAGCGTGTTTACCTAGAAGAAACCGATTCACTCTCGATTTGAAGACACAAAGATTGTAACTATCGGGAAAAACTCTCTCAGGCAACGTATTCCACAGCCTAGACGTTCTTATCACAAAAGTAGAGTCAAATCTCTTCGTTCGTGTCTTTGGAACATCAACCATGAAACGATGTCGCTTTTTCGAGCTACGAGCATTCCGATAGAAAAAAGGGCAAGGTGGTATTAGATCGTACAAATCAGTCGCACACTCTCCGAAGTGTATCCGATAAAAAACCGATAAGCTAGCAATTTTCCGATTCAATTTATTGATAGTAATATAATGGAATATACCATTGCTCAATAAATGGGCTATCCAACTGAGAAATAATCTTTAAGTTCAGACCAGTTGTTCCAAAGATCCAAGCGTTCAAATTCAAATAAACAAACAAACTCTTCAGCTTTAAAATATTAGCATAGATTGGTTGACGGTGGTACTTAGTTTATGGCTACTTAATGATGTGTAAGACATTTATTGATATTCTTCGAACAAGTCCGGAAAAGAGCATAAAACATTGAAGAAATTTCATATTTCCGTCCGCTACTAGCTCAGTATAAATACTGTAACAACACTCCCAAGATTGTAGAACGTGAGTAAGGAGTTGAAAGCGTGCCCGTGACTAGAACAATGCTCCTTGGGAACAAAGGACTCATTTGCAGGATCCTGAGGGACTATCGATACGTGGTCTGGCTCTTACAAACATTTTGTATTTTGAAGAATCTTAAGTACTAAGGAATGCATCACTTTTGTACATTATTGTTCTAGGTTGATGATTTCATAAAGAGTTCTTAATATTTATATAATCCTACAATGTAGAATAGAATATAATGTTCTTTATTTTATAGAGACCACACACATTATATTTTGATTAAAAACACTTGTTAGGGTACTCTACGAATAGTCAAAATATTACATTACAAAATAGAATTATTCATTAAAAAGGTAGGTCAAAATAAGATAACTAATGATTTTTTTTTTCTATATTATTAATTCTATAATATTAATAAGATGACCTCGACGGAAACAATATCCAATTTAATAACACGATTACGTCATACCATTAAATAAATTATTTACGTAACCTTCACTTTTATCAACAATATTTTCAGGGAGATTATCGTCTCACCGACATCTTACCCCACACTCTAATTCCATACTAGAGCCTGGCCCGTCGCCAAACGACTCGATACTACAAAATCGTTTGTCTATGTGAATTTTGCTAACAACCTCTTTGCCTCGATTAAAGGGTTCCGTATTCTGGTAAAAGGAAACCTTTGCCTTACCCCGGCTATCGAGTTTTTGCGAGAGCGGCCAATTAAACTCGTATTTTTTAGACGTTGAGATAAGAAAGGGTCAACAGTACAAAATTAAGGTTTATCTACGAAGAAAGATCTTTTCACGGGCATCAATCCGTATTGAATCACTCACTCGTTCGATAGCTACACAAAAATTTGGTGTTATTTCTTAATTAATATGCTCTAATGCGTATTATATCTATACTAGTGGACCACGCGGCTGCGGCCGTGGTGCATAATATATTTTTTGCCATGTTTCGTTTGTTATAATACCTCAATTTTATACCTAGACTAGCAGTCCGTCCCGGCTTTGCCCGTGTTACATATATAGCCTATAGTACTCAGGGTTCACGAACATATCATATCCTGCGTATACAGACATCTGCAGTAAGCAACATTGAAGTCGAAGACTGTATCTAAATCTGTATAAGTAACGAGAACAAAATTAAAAATGTTGCGCTACCGTAGTGTATAATTGTAGTCAGTGTTTACAGAAAAAATAATGCAACAAATTGTTTGTAATGTAGTATAATATTGTATTTTAAAAGTAAAATATTAAAGAACATCACTTTAATTTCCCCATATAAGGAGCAAAGTAAATGGTTTGCGACAACTTTTGACAGAAGGAATTCAGTCGGTGAGTAGAAATCACAAAATCAGCGGTTACATCGGGCGCAGTAACGAAAAACCTGTTGTGTGTGTAGTGTCAGTTTTCACTTTTCACTAGCTGTGTATATTTTCTGAGCTAAGTACAAAGGCTTATGGGCTTGAACATCTTGATGTGTAAGTAGTTAGGTAGGTTTGTAGTGTAGTGTAGTTCTCTCATTGTATTTTAGTTTTGTTTATAAAGGCTCTGCCCACTCGTAAAAATAGTACAAAGTAGTTAACTTATATGTGTTATTCAAGACAACATTCCTACTGTGGTGTGGTGAGCCACAAACACCGAAAAATTTGAACTGTCACGTTCATGCATTTAAGTTTGTATTATGGATTGTATTATTAATGGAATATTAAGCTTGATTGAATGATGGACGAAGACGTCGGTCGTTTTAGTTTGTCTTTAAATATAGTGCGTGCTTAGAGCAAGAATAATTTGTCTGCGAGTTCATAAAAAACTGCATCGAAATATCGGACGCTTTTCGTCATGTAACAGCGGTAAATCCTACTAATATTGTAAAACCAACTATGGGTGTTTGAATGTTTGTTGCTCAATTACGTCGTAAAGTCTCAACGGATCAAGCTGTAATTTGGAACACTGAGTATGTAGTATGGAATTAGCACAAAGTATGCTTTTTATTACGAGAGCGGGAATTGCGCCGGGTGTTGCTAGCATCTCATAAATAATAATATAATTGAAGGCTTTAAAAACTATACACAAAAAAATGGTTGTCAGTAAAGTCGGTGAGTTTACGGACGACAGTTTAACGTGACAATGTCAAGCTAGCAATAGATACGGTGCAAGCGTACAATGACAGTAACGGAACAATGCGCGTAACGGGACAATACGGGACACTTTTTGCGTGCATGCAGCCGGCGTTCATCGATTTATTAGACGTTGTCACGTCAAAATATTAAAATGAGAACTTTATCATCATTTATCTTTTAAAATAAGAAACGCTACCGCATTCTTCGCTGCATATATTCTGAACATGCACCAAAACCACAAGAGAAATAGTTTTACTGGATAAACAAAGCCTGGTGTAGGCCGCGGAGACATTTCAAAGAGCCGTATGAAATATAGCCTCGGGCAGTCTACATTTGCGAGGCGCTATGCAGGGATTCTTGCGATTTATTATGTGTACTTACGTAAAAGTTGCAGCTTATGACCTACTCGTCTTTTAGAAGAGTAGGAGAGTTTTTTTTATATGTTTCGTCTGGTATAATACCTCAATTTTATACCTAAACTAGCGGTCCGTCTCGCTTTCGCTCGTGATACGTAATATATAACCTATATATAGCACGCGGATCATGTACATATCTAACGTTGAAAAACTCGAAATTGGTTGTGAAGTTCCTGACTTTGGCGCGTTCAAAAAATAACTTTACAATACCAATTTGTATAGATATAATATACTAGCTGTGTCCTGTGGCTAACCCGCCCAGTTCGCGTAAACAGGATAAAAAGTAGACCTACTTTTTATTCTGTCTATGTGTTATTATAGACTATAACCTGATCCGTTGAGACGTTCCGACGTGGTTGAGCGACAAACATCAAAACTTTCGCTTTTATAATATTATTTGGATAAATAAATAAATTACGTATGATAATAAAATAATGACAATGAAAATAAATAATGAGTATGTTTGTCAAATTGTTCATAATTTTGATCTAAATTGTGGTTTAATACAATAGAACATACTAATGATTGCTGTATTCGGCAACGCCAGACGAAATTCAACACGACCGGGCTTCATTTCAGTAATTTACGAATTGAATCTGGGGCGTCCGATTGATTTAGATGTATCAATCAAAACTGCCTCATGTGTCCCAGTTTACAGCCTAAAATTGCCTTGGTTTTGTGATTACTTTGGAAACCACACAACGATCGCTCATGTTTGGCCACTATCCAAATTAAAAATTGAATGTATATTAATAAAACGTTTTGTATTGATTGGACTCGTTAACAATATAGTACGTATTTAGGATGCATACCCTTGAAAAGGCTTGAAATTTGGTAAACTTTAATGGCATCTTTATCTAATGAAAACACGGCGGGCGGGATTTGAACCTACGACTTTGCTATTGAGAAAGCGGAAATTCTTGTCACTGGACCACTTAGACTTTTTGATGCAACTGAATAAAATTTTGTCTATACCTGCAGGTCTACTACGAAGTCCGATAAACGATATATCGGCCGATGTTATGGACGCTTTATACCACGAAACACGATCGGTCGGTTGATCTGATCGGGCGTTTCGTTCATCCCGACCGACATTGATTTGACAGTTTTTGTGTCATCAACCGACCGATTGTGTTTCGTGGTATAAAACGTCCATAACTTCGGCCGACATATCGTTTATCGGACTTCGTGGTAGACCTGCTGATCTATAGCCTAGTGCAGCCAAAGTTGACCACTCCACTGTTTTGGTAAACTTAAAAGTGTTCAGCAAAAAAAAAATCGGCAGTCATAGGAACTGGCGATAGAAGTGAATACTTATAGCACAGTATTTGATATCTTACTTTGGAAACTACGCGGGTGAAACCGGAGGGCATTGCTATGAGCATGGGAAATGCTGACGCATTTATGGCCAATGGCCATGGTCCCAACTTTACCCGAAGATTTCTTATTATTTCCGATCGTGACGCTAGAATTCCATTCACAACCCATGAAAAATCTGTCTGTGGGCCGGCAAAAGAAGTTTTAACTTCAAAAAAGTTCAACTTCTAGATCGCTCCTAACCTGTTTTATTTCTAGGCACATTCGCTATTCGTTTCTATTTTTACCGCAAACCTTCTACTTATCAGCAAAGCCAGCTCCTGGGCTATTACTTGATTGACAGGGGTACAATCACACGGTGGGCGGTGACTCACACTTTTGTTGCTAAGGGAATGACATGAGGGATGAAGGAAGGAAGAATAGTTTCGGTGACGTAGCTACAGCCTGGGAATTAAATAGATGATAAATTGATATGTTGCTTGATTATTTTCTAGGAATTGCTGTGTTTTTACGTAGAAAAATGTGTCGAGATGAACCAGTCAGTCATGATTGTAATCTACATGACTGGCCATAATAGCGTACCGTCAGGTAGTCATTTGAACATGAAAGTTTCAAGTCACTGTCTAGTCTAGTCTAAACAACACATTTTTGTTTTATTTTTAAAGTAAAGAGTGTCGATATGAGCAGTACATACGCCTGATGGAAAATGCCTGCCACATAGCAGCACAGTGACATGCAGCTATTGGAACATGAAGAGTACAAATCATTACCAAGCACTGCAATGCACTCGTCACCCAGAGATCTAAGATGTTTATGTCTATAAACCTTGTAATTTCACTGGAAATTGAGAAATAAATTACAAAACTTTCGCATTTATAGTATTAAGTTCACAAATATATATTATGCAGTCAATGTTCGTCGCGTCGACGCAAAAAAAAATATACCAAAAAAAAAATTGGCTGTTGTAGGAACTGCCGATAGAAGTGTAAAATTATAACTCTTCTAACTTTCTTATCTTATTGTGACGCTAGAATTCAATTCACAGCCCACGAAAAATCTGTCTGAGGCGCGCTAAAAGAAGTTTTCACTTTAAAAACTGTACGAAACCGCTAATAACGAATATACATAGCAAAATATTCGTGAAATACGGTCAGTGACAGCGTGCTGATCTGCCGATTGATGTCCCGAAGGCTTTCAGGGATTAAGGCGTCAATTACGGTCCACGTATTGATTAAAGGGATGTTGGCTTGCTGCCCCCATGGATTTACCTGGATGTTGATAATGACTTGGAAAGCAAACGACCCTTTGGATGTACCCGTGTCGCCAGGTTTGTTTTGCAAAAATAAACCTACAATCATATTTTAAAGCTACTTAAAGTATAAAACCTGATTTGGAAAATAAGAACTTTAAGAACAGTAGTTTGAAACCAATAGAACCTATTAGGTACTCAGAGACAGTACTAAATACAATTATATGTACAAATTTGAACTGAATAACTTTACTGTATCCTACTTCCTAGTATTCTACTGTAAATGCGAATGTGTTTATGCATAAATGTGTGTCTCTTTCAAGCAAATACTACAGAAGGTGTACTGGATGAAATTTGGTACATAGATATATTCTGAAACAACACAGGTAAAAACATAGAATAAATACACATACATATTTTGTTATACAGTGTCATGAATGTACCTCTACTACATAACGACATAGGAATGAGCTCACAGTCAAGATTCGGGGTTTTAACACCCAATTTATCGGTTTAAAGTGACATGATTCCATGAATCAATGAAGGATTTGATAATAGTACATTGTTCACCGAGAGGAGAAAGTGACCGATTACCGTCGAGGGTGTCGTTTGAAGCCCGAGCCGTAGGCGAGGGCTTTAAAACACCGAGATCGGGAATCGCACTTTCTCGAGTGATACATATAGTTTTATACTACACCTACGAGGAAAATAAAAAACTAAATCTTTACTAATTGAAATTTATATTGAAATTGTTGCAGCTAGTGAAGCTTAAGCATTGAGTACATAGACCATAACGTACTTAGTTTGTATTTTTGCGCTTTTTCACTGAAATAAGCTAGCAAAACAGTTTCAGAAAAAGATGCCGCATTTTTTTCACTTTTCCATTGCAAAAAATCGTCATAAGTTTCATTAAATTTTTCATTGATTTCTGTGGTAAAAGGTTATCAATCAGTATTTTTGCTGTTTCCTTCAACTGCGGCGGAGTTAAAAAATCTTCATCATCACTATCACTACTTATCATTTTGATAGTTTTATTTTACTTTTCTACGAAAACTGAATCCTCAAACAACACACAAATTGAAAATGGCCAAAAATGGCGCCAATGGCGTCTGCAATTTTCACATGTTCTTTTTTTAAATTGTTTGACACCATCCAACACACAGCTAGTGGCCAGTGTCATTTTGCGAACTTGGAGATAAAAACTCACTGTAAAAACTTTTTGGCTTTTGATATTTAGGTTACCAGCGCATAGTCTTACCCAAAATTAAAAAAGAAAAACCACGTAAGAAATGGATTTTCATACACTTTTCTCTCCCGCTCAGATGCGTTTTCTCGCCGCATATATGTTCGATATGCAATGATGTACTTTCTACCGTAAATTTGATAAAGTATCAAGGTACTTTCCGAGCAGGTGTAGTATAAACTACTTTCCATTCTTAGAAAACAATGAGATCGAGATCTTCTCGAGGGAAATCACAGGATGCTGCTAATAGAGATATAGAACTCATTGGTAAAAAGACAACATTCAAACACTCGCCTACAGTCTCGTGTAAAACTAAAAAAAATATGCATTTGTGCTCTCGGATCCACTTGTTCCTAATGCATTCACTTTATTTCCATCTCTCCTTTTCAATGTAAGTAATGACTTATACTTTATGAACGAACACGTTTTTGCTGCTAAAATATAGGTCGGGTATTCAACCTCTCATATTATTCGAAGTTGTTATTTCTATTATCAGGTACTTACTTACTCTTTGGCGAATGTGTCTGAACCATTCGTGTAAGTTTTGAAGAAAATTATTTAACGACATTTTCTTGTGATACCCGATGTATTTATTGAAGTGTGGGGAAAATCTTGTAGGTCGCATCACCAACATATTTACGTGTTGAGGTTAGGTAGTGCTGTGCCGCAATATACTAATATCTTAAAGCTGAAGGGTTTGTTTTTTGAATGCAAGGATTTCGGGAACTACTGGTCCAAATTGAAATATTATTATTCTGTTGGATAGTCCATTTACCGCGGAAGACTATAGTAGGCTATATAAAATTACGCTAATATCAATATGACCGCTCATGTTGATGAAAAATGTAACAAAAACGGTAAAAATATTCCTTTTTGAGAGATTTTGTTGCGAGCGCTGACTTACGCCGAAGTCCGTGACAGCATGTGTCTACATTTTAAGGTTGCGTCATTATAACCTAAGGTAACCAAAGTTGTTTTTAAACCTTACATCTGAGTTGGTACGACCAGTTTTTGATAAGTGACGTAGCAACACGCGCAGGGTTCAGCAAGCTCCTAAAGATGAATTTTAGTTAATTATTTTTGGGTCCATTACTTCTACAAGTACTAGAAATACGGTCCATAGAAACGATCTCTCAGACTTAGCTATTAATTCCCGAAATCCTCGCCTTAGTCTATAGCTCCATTGAATGATTTATCTGATTTATCCCGGTATATTAGAGGCCATTCCAAGTTATCCTGTTGGACGGGAATGCCCGACAGTGCCCATTCCCCAGATTATAAATGCAAACTGGAAAAGGAAATAGTGTTTCATTTTGTACCTGACGTACGTCGATAAGGGTTTCACTCGCTATTGGAAAATCTGTCGACAATTATTGTGCTTATCCGAATACGTGACTGAAATGCAATAATTATGCCCGATTTTTGGTTTCGTTTAATGTATAACTTCTTTTTTTAAATCTTCCATAACTATAAAGGGATTTAAAGTAAAGCCTTTTTACTTTATATAGATTGACAGAGCAAGCAAAACATAGTATGTGTGTACACCTGATGATAAGTTACCTCCTTCACATATCAGCAAAGTACCACGCAGCTTTTTGAACATGAAATAATACCTACATGTCTCTATAACGAACCTCAAAGAAGGTATTTGGTACAGAACTAAGGAATATTTATATAAAATACGGGTTTTTGCAACTGCGCTTTATCTTCACTATCGTTTGATGAAGCCATATGTTTCTAAGTAAAATGTACCTAATAATTATTGTTAGTTTTATGAAACAGTGACGTCGTCATTTACTATCACTAATTTCATTTAATAAATAAACTGGACTGGCCTCGTGGCTTAGTGGGTAGTAACTCTGCCTGCGAAGCCGAGGGTCGTGGTTTCGATTCCCACCCAGTACAAATATTTGTGTAATGATACAAATATTTGTACTGTGTCTAAATCTACTGAAATAATTGTAGTATCTATCATCGCCTTTTCATCAGCTTAGATGCCGGTCAAGAAAATTTGTAAAAAGCATCTTAACTATATACTTCAACGTTATAGATATAAGATTCAATTTTGCACTACCTCGCGCTCGCTTATAAGAACGATGGGTTTGGCAATCAAATCCAATATCTGGAATGGTGTTCGATTACTGAAAGTGGCCGTTTAACATCCGCCATCGAGGTGCTGACTTGCCAATGCTACTTTACCGAACTCATTTTTTCTGCGGCTCTTGAAAGATGAACATTCTGTAGAAAAAGTCGTGATTTTAAAGTTCTTCTATCTCGAATATATTCATTATTTTGTTTTGACGTGACAACGTCTAATGAATCGATGAACGCGGGCTGCATGTACGTGAAAGTGTCCCGTTACGGTCATTGTATGTTTGCGCCGCATCTATCAATGTTTTGTTATAACGTCACATTAAACTATCGTCCGTAAACCAACCGACATTACAAACAACTACTTTTTTCTATAATAATAGGTGTCTATTTGATTGCCATTTCGTCTTATGTTGAAAATTATGTGCTCTTTAATCTAGCGCGCAAAACTAGAAGAAATCGAAATTCAGCTTGGATTTGAAAACAGCTAAATTATATCCATAAAAAATACCTCCTTAGCCAACCAACTACAAAGATTACGAATGCGATACGATATGATACGAACGATGTTCTTATTATGAAAGTAGAGTTAAACTATTTCTGTAACCTGTGTTTGAAAGTATCACAGATTTCTAAAATCTGTGGTAAGTATATTAATTGTTAGTTTTGGTTTATTTAAGGAATATTCGCGATTGCATAACTGATAAGGGTGTGATACTTACCAGGAGGACTCTACAAAAAATCTATCTCTGGAAGATTTTCCTTTGAAATCTACATTCAACTTTGGCTCTTTCGTCGAGTCCAAGACCAGGCATATTAGCTACCGAAAAACTAAACGTACATCAAGTCTGAACAGTTGTTTATGTTATATCAATCACAAATTTGTTCCTTCATGGAATAAATACTGTTCACATCTTTGCGGAGAGTCGCAATCGAATGGATCGTAGGCAACGAACGAAAAATACTTTAAAATCCTGGAAATCGCCGCAAAATTGCTAGTAGTCAACAACAGGAAAAATATACAAAAACTACATTTAGTACTACTTTAGTTTGATTATTTTAAAATTTTCAACATACTTAGCTATACTGTAAATAACTCACCACATTTAACAGACATCCCCCCAATCCCTTACGAAAGATGTAAAGTCACTGTTTATATAAAATCGCACTCGTCTCAACCGTGACGTAAGACGTAATACCGGAAAACCTCAACTCAACACAATGCCGTTTTGTTACAGGTATTTACCTATTTTTGAAATTGTACAGAAATACGTTTAACTAGGGCAGATGCTCGAACTAAGTAGAAGTAACTTTGAGAGTGAGGCTATGAGAAGAATCCAGTTGGGCTGGGCAGCATTTGGAAAACTTCGTCGAGTCTTCTCGTCGCCCATCCCATATAGTCTCAAGACAAAAATGTATAACCAGTGCGTCTTACCCGTTATGACCTACGGTGCTGAAACAAGGACACTGACAGTGAAAATGGTCCGTAAGCTCAAAGTCGCTCAGCGAGCTATGAAAGAGGGCTATGCTTGGGGTTTCTCTGAGGGATTGCATCCGCAATGAAGTAATTCATCAGAGAACTAAAGTCACCGACATAGCTCAGCGTATTAGCAAACTGAAGTGGCAGTGGGCTGGTCACATCTGTCGCAGACCCGATAGCCGTTGGGGCAGACGGGTTCTGGAGTGGAAACCGCGAATCGGCAAACGTAGGGTAGGACGGCCTGATACTAGATGAAGTGATGATATTCGAAAGGCAGATGGTGGTGGTTGGAGAAGTAAGACCGAGGACCGGGCTGAGGGGCGTATCATAGGGGAGGCCAATGTTCAGCAGTGGACGAATACAGGCTGATGATGATGATGCTATTAAAAAAATGTTGACTAAAATTAATGTAACTAGTGGGTTGCGCATTACACATTTTATACTAAGCCTAGTCGCGAGAATGCCGCGATAAAGCAACATCATTTCATGGTTGGCGATTCCAACGAGGAAGTTTAAATTCAAAAATTCCTAGGCTCTGGAATTAACAAAATGCATTGTCTGAGTAGACTTTTCCCAAATTTTGATAATATGTTCAAGTCGAGAGTGAATCGGCAACTTCTAGGTTAGCACGTTTTATCGTAGACCGCGTCATCGCTTAACATCGGGCGAGATGTGAAAATCTACAATAGATCAAAAGCCTTTACGAGCTTGCCGGCCGACGTGTGACCGAAATGCTGGCATTTATTTGGCCCAACGTATAAGCATCGTCATTCAGCGTGGTAATGACGCTAGCATGCTAGGCACGCTCTCGTCTGGTAGTGGCTGAATCATCTTGATTATCTTTAGACTATCATTAATTGGTCGATGGATAATTCCGAAGTAGTTGTAGTTTAGTTCTCATTGTAATCAATAAAAGCTGGTTAAAACAAATATTAGAACTACCAAGTACCATCGAGGTCACCAGACTGCAAACGAGTGAAAAATGCATCTACATAAGTAAAAGTGCTATGTCCTACCGGAAACAAATGCACGTTTGATATTCTATTTTACGTGGCAAAGCTCTGCGGATAGGGCGCTGGTCGCATTAACTGGAAAAAGTGAGAAATAAAATACTGAGATCCATTTCAAGTAGAACTTCTACTACAGTTTATATTGAAGTTAAATATTACATGTTTGTTTTTGTAGTTAAATATTTTTTGCACAAAATACGAGAGTCAATGTTTGACGATGCGCGTGTACACCGACAGCCAAATCTGTATGACACACTAGAATTGTGCGTTTTTATTTCTTAGGTATTTATGACAGTGTTGCCCCCAAGTGACCTCTGCTGCGTAGATACTTTGGGTAACGTAGATTCCCTGCAGAAAAAGGGTTAGTTGTGCATTAGGATTAGAAATATATCTTAATATGTTTTCAGACCTGTCTTTTCCAAAACTCTTTATTCAAAACAATTATCAACTCTTGATCAAAATGCTGGCCATTTTTTTGCTCAGCGAATAAGTATCGCCATTCAACGTGGCAATGGGGCTAGAATTTTGGGGGCGATTCCTGCTGGCACCGATCTTCTAGAATAAATTCGTGTACATTTTGTAAATAAATATGTATAACTGGTACTAAAATACATTAAACATCTACAAATTGTAGCTTTAAAATGGTAGTTTCCTTTTTTGTTATCGATTTTATTGTTTAAATAATCTTCTCAAAACGAAACCATAAAAATAGAAACACATAATTATAACAATCATGCAACTACTCAAAAAGTGGTCATTATTTAGATTTTGTACTTACACCAACGGATAAGCAATTTGATCACGAACATTATGGTAGAAATATATATTTTTTAAATTAAATTTGATTTTTAAAGAATTTATTCTAAAATTTGAGCGTAAAACAGTGACAATACCCTCTCTTGCTCTCTCTTGCGGTGAGCGATGAGGTACGAAACACTCAAGGTCAGGCCCTTAAAAATTAAAAAAATATTAGTTCTTGTGTAAGTATAATACATACAGACTTTTTGACATTATTATCGTTCCAAATATAAAATCGTTTTGTATATAGTAATACAACCAAATCCAAACCAATAAGTCACACATTGAGAAAAATCTGTTAGAACAAATAGTGTATTGTGTATTTATGTAAAACGTGTAATAACCACGTTAGTTTTCATACTAAAATAATGTTTGTATCAATCGGTAGAACATCCTCATCAAAACCATGTTAAAGGTCTACAAAAGTGTCGTCTACTCTTAAACAAGTGAACAGCGAAACCAGAAACTCTCGTGTTCCGAATTACTTCGGTCTTGTATCGTCTTGCCACAGCTGCGGTGTCTTCGTAAACTGCAGTGGGGAGTTGGTAATATTCTCCGTGTTTCGGCGTGAATGGTGCAGTGCTTACGTAGAAGTATTTCAGACAAAACGGTAGATATTTTTAAGAATAGCAACACTAATTAATGTCTGCTATAGATGTTTTGCTGGCCAGATAACAGGTTTTTTTTTATATTAAAATATTTTACCGTCAATATGACTGTGGATGGACACATGGATACAAGAGTGACCACAAACATGTTGTAAAAAAGGCCTGAGATAAATGCAGAAAACTGAAATGTATCGATTTCATATTAAGGGTGGAAAGTAAATATACCTCATGTTAGACTGAAGATGAAATGGTAAGAGTGTAAGAATAAATGATAAGAATCTTAATTCAAGTTCTAAAGAAATAGATTCAATCAGGAATTGATTGAAAAGATAGTATTAAACCATATTGGACCCAATTTAATCATTGTAAGTGCTGATTATTCTAAAACAATTTGATTGTAAGATACGAGTAAAAGCCATAAAAGACCTGACGAAAAGTAAATAAAAAGAGAATAATAATTCACTCTTGCAACAGAAATTGCGATGGTATTATCTAAAAGAGCTACAAATAACAGAGAGATAATACAACTTCGAAAATTGCTTTTGGCATGACTTTTCCTACGCTTTGTTGGTTTATTTTTAAAGATGCGGAATTTTATCTAACACGACACCATTAGAACGATGTAAGCAGCGAAGTTGAAAGGCTGCACTTAAAGTAAAATTACTTGGGAGATTTTAATATTTTACTTGAAGTAATATTTTAAAACTTATAAATATAGATAAACGAGTTGCTTAGGTTTCGCTTTGATTTATAAATAAATAAATAAATAAATAAATATTGGGGGGACAATTCACACACAACACCATCTGACCCCAAACTAAGCAAAGCTTGTGTGATGGCAGCCAGATAGCTGATGTAATACTTATATAGTTTTAAATACATACTTATTATACATAGAAACACCCAGACACGAGACAGAGATTTAATGCGTTTTTAGTGAAAAGGGGAACTTTTTCTTAACTTTAACTTAGTGTAAATTGTATCTACAGATCAACTGTGTAACGGCCATCCAAACTTACTGGATATTTAGGCCTAAAGGTCATCATAGGCCTTTTTTAAGATACAAAATTTCAACAAAAAATTTTTTAAAACAAAAAGTAAAATGAAAATTGTAGTAATTTTTGGGAGAAGCAACCCGATTCACTGTTTAGAGACGACTTACTGGCCAAGCACAGTTGCCTGGTTACAATTTTTTTTTAATTTTGGTTAGTGTAATGTGACGTCACAGAGGCAAATTTGAACTAACGTTGGTATTGACTTCTACCCCCGACTATGTCCGCGTAGAACTTAGCAAAAGGCTATCCTATGAAACTCAAAATTTTAAGAAACAAAACTTTATTTTTTATAAATGGACCGATGGCAGTTGCCCTCAAATGATCTCTTCTGCACACCGAAATTTGGGCTAGTGCATAAAATGAAAATTACACCTAAACCATACTAAATACATTTCTTCTATCGGACTTCTCGTTGCACAAAAGGGCGGCATCGTTTCATGGTTGATGTTCCAAAACGCGAACGAAGAGATTTGACTCCACGTTTGTGATAAGAACGTCTAGGTTGTGGAATGCGTTGCCTGAATGGGTTTTCCCTGATGGTTACAATCTTGGTGTCTTCAAATCGAGAGTGAATCGGTTTTTTCTAGGTAAGCACGCTCCATCGTAGATCTCATCATCGCTTAACATCAGGCGAGATGGTGGTCAAGTGCGAACCTATTATAGTAAAAAAAAAAACATTTGAATAATCGATAGATATTATGAAAGTCTAAAAATAATTATGATGGAAAAAAAATTGGCTGTCTGTAAAATCGGTTGGTTTTCAGACGATAGTTTAACGCGGCAACGTCATAACAAAACATAGATAGATGCGGCGCAAGCGTACAATGAGCATAACGGGCCAATGAGTGCACAGGATAGGAGAGATAACGGGACACTTTTTCGTGCATGCATGCAGCCGGCGTTCATCGATTTATTAGACGTTGTCACGTCAAAACATACATAGTTGCAAACTAAATGGCGCTAGTGAATTTTATATTACATTGCCACCGCTAAATACTCGTGATTGGATTAATACAGACTTCCTTCGCGAATTTTAAATACCTCTGTATAGGTCAGCATTTCACAAAAGATAAAAATACTATTTATTACATTATACTGTACTAGATACTGCTATTATTCAACCTCTTACTATGCTAATTTCAACTTTAACCCCAACAAACTTTGAGTCCAAAGTTGAAACTCAATTTATGATTCGTCCTTTCAATTAGCGTTATTCAAGTCACCGGGTTCCATAGGTCAGCCTGCGGTTAGCACTGGGATATAGGTCAAGGTATGAACTGGAAATCTAGACCGTAGTGGTATTATTACTTTAGGTATAATTTTGATGGATCATTCATCATTATCAATCACTTACTTTTATTTATGGATCTACGGTGTTGTTTTTAGGTCATTTGATATAATTAGGGAGGTTTCTTTTATGCTGTATTATTGTTAGACCGATGTGGGCGTACTACAAACATTCATTAAGAGTTAGGCGAGAATCTATCAAATTCTTGAGAAAAGACAAAATCAAAAAAATAATAATTTCGTCGTTAGTGATGCGAAATGAACTCAGACAATATTGAATAAATCAAGTTTTGTTATACGGTGGCTAGAATATTACGTCAAGAAAATGAACATTGTATTCGTTTGTCTAACTTCTAACTAACGATATCGCATTAAAATTCGTGTTGTCCCATTTTTGTTTACAGTAACCACGTGGGAGTGTGAAAGAGATGATTATATTGTTCTTGATAATTGTCAGTATGTTCAACCCCTGATTACAAAATTTTATGCGTTATAGTTGCACTTTCTATCCTTTTCGCACCTCTATGCACAATATGCAATGCACGTGATTGAGATAACACGATTAATACCGCTTTTAATAGTTTTCTGAATATTTTTTGGCTTAGGACAATAAACTAAACTTGGTAGTATAAGGTATGTATGTATTACGTAGGTACATACATATGTATGCGCTTGACTCGCTTAACGTCAAGCGATGATGAGGACTTACTAAATAATTTTTCTGGCTAATTTTCCCGTACATTCAGGAAATTATTTCCCAAAATGGCAAAACATTACTAAAACTACATAGCTTATCTGGTTGACGATATGGAAAAATATCGTATTTTGGGGAACAAAATACAACTATACATTTAGCGCCTCAGTGAGCAAAACTTTCGAAGTTAACTTAGGATTGCTTCGGAAATATACATATTTAACGCTGTGGGGATACGCTGTAGAATTTTAAGGAAGGTACACGCGGAAGAAAGAATCCTTGATTCCGAAATTTTAAAAATTTATTCTCACAACTCGGAAGTTCTTTCCTACTAGCTTTATAAGGATACAAGGCGAAGCGAAACTGTTATAGTCACGCATTTTATGGAAAAATGCTCTTATTCTATACTAAGGGCATTATGAAGAACTCTATTTTCGATGCAATAGTCAGATTCACGTAACGATAAATATTTTGTTGATCTTAGACTTACTGCTGTATTCGAAAGTTTATACTCAAAGCTTATGTGATCCAAAATGCTACGCAATTTTTGAGTCAAATCAAATCTGTCGAGATTGTGTGGGACGTCACAAACAAACAAAAACAAATTAAATTTTATAAAAGACTATCGGCCCGCCCCGGCTTCGCACGGGTACATACACACACACATACACCCTTTTTTTGTATCGGGTTTCAAAAAAAAAGTAAAATTATAAAGGAAGTTTGAATTTTTTTTTATGAATTTTTTTATTCATATTTTTTATTAATGTTTTTTTGTATGTTTTTATTTTAAAATTTTATACATTTACAACATTATTTACAAAACAAAAGCCATTAGTTTTAGTGAGTCAGAGCTTCCTGTAAACGATATTTGAAGTAGTTTTATTTTGTGGCAGCAAAATAAATTGATTTTCAGGAGCTCCGACGATGATAGGCCAACATACAGTTGGCCATGAGTGAAACATTCTTTTCGTAGGTCGATCCCTAATAATAAGGTTTGGCCCTGGGACTTGTTAATAGTTAACGCGAAAGATGATTTCACCGGAAACTGAAGTCGTTTAAAAGGGATTGGCAGATCAGTTGGAATCATCTGTATCCTCGGTATATGAGCTAGTTGACCAGCTGCTGGGCCAGTGATAAAATTTTGTTCAGCAAGCCGCTGCGAACGCTCGATACTTGACTCTCTAGCACGCGATTGCAACGCGTATTCTCTCCGACTTGCAAGGCGATTTTCAGTTTCTGATGAAGATTCCTCATTACGCCGTATTTTTTTTGCCCTCGCCTGGGAACTATGTTTAGAAAGTTGAGATCTTGATCTTTTTGGCATTTTTGGGCATTATAAAATGAAAAATAGAAGGAAATAAATAATTAAACAGGCTTTTACTAAATTTTTGCTTATTGAACTATATGAAGTACTAAGCTGTTTGAATAATTAAAATATAATATTTATTATCAGGTAAGTAGTAGGTACTTACTTATTGAAAAAAAATTTTAAATATGGGCTTAGAAAACTACCTTTTACTAAATTTTTGCCGAAATTTTCAACAGGAATACCCATAAAATACTACTATAAGCAGTTTGAATAGTATGCTGTCGCGACACTTTTTGTAGATAATGATGAGTTCTGCAAAGTCGTAGTAAATGATTTTGTTCTATCATCAATAGCTTTCGCAGCGCACGCGACGTAAGGAATTTTTCAGGTCTTTTTTTACACCTTATGTTACATTATTGGAGTTTTAGTAAGGATTCCTATTTTTTTTTAAATATAATATAGCCTATGTTACTCAGGGATAATGTAGCTTTCCAAAGGTGAAAGAATTTTTGAAATCGGTCCAGTAGTTTCGGAGCCTATTCATTACAAATAAACAAACAAACAAATCTTTCCTCTTTATAATATTATATAGTATAGATGTCTTCCAAAATTTTGCGTAATATTTCGGAAAACAGAAGTTACTATTCTACCAATATCATAAATTTGAATGTTTGGATGTTTGTAGCTCAATCACGTCGTAACGTCTGATCGAATAGGACTAAAATTTGGAATACAGTTAGATAATAGTCTGGAATAACACACCTAGGCTACTTTTTATCCCGAAAAAAAGAACAACGGGGAAAACGATAACGGTTACTCCGCGGGTAAAACCGCGGGGCACTGCTAATGTTTCCATAATTTAAAGTGACGGTTTAATAAGACATGTGGTTGATGCTACGGAACATCTATCTTATACCTTCAAACGAGCTATTCTTGTAGGTATATATATACAGAATCTGAATCTCGGAAACGGCTCGAACGATTTTCATGAAATTATGTATACAGGGGATTTTGAGGACGATAAATCGATCTAGCTAAGTTTTATTTTTAAAAAACGCCGTTTTATGCGCGCTTTTAGACAATGAAAAACTGTTACTAATTTCGCGACGTCGTATTTCTAAGTAACCGAGCAAAGCTCGGCCACCCAGGTACTAGTATAGTAATATTATAAAGCTGAAGAGTTTGTTTGTTTGAACGCTAGGATCTCGGGAACTACTTACTGGTCAGAATTGAAAGATTTTTTTTCTACACACAAACAAATCAACAATCAAACAATCAAATCTTTAATAATATCAGTGTAGATTTATATGCCTCTGAGTATGATCTACCAAACAAAAAAATAATCACCAAAATAGATTTACAATTGGCGGAACTATCGCAACATAACATATCTACATTCTATATTTATTATCTATTCTATGCCTACATACAAAAAAAATACAACCCAATTGAGAACTTCCTCCTTTTTTGAAGTCGGTTAAATCTAGTTGCTATTTTCACAATATTGTTAGATACATTATCTTTGCCCATTTAAAATATAAACTTGAATAACTCTCCCTCTTTTCGTAGAGGTTGGTTAAATCACTGATTAATTGTAGGAAGGAGTTAGGTAAAACATTAATATTTATCAAAGTAATGTCAGCTAGATTTATAACGAACAATTTACATTTCGGACCGTCAACAAAAACCAGCGAGATCCTAAACCGTCATCTGGCATACGCGCGTTTTATTTACGAACAAATTGGGGCTCCCGGCCGTATGATCGACCCTGAAATTGAATTATTTCCCGGTACCCTGGACACGGACGTAATAATATTAGAAGATGGCATGATCATCTTACATCTGTCTGTACCTACTTCTATACTTTTATAGAAGTTGTCACAAAAAGTTAAAATTAAAAAGTTGTTGTTTCACTTAAATTGTGTAAACAAAAAAATCATTCATTCAATCAAATAATGTTTTCAATAGTGGAGAGGTCAAATATCTTTAGTAGTGGTAGAACTTTTGTAGAGTCCACTGAAGAAGTACCCCACCTTTGCCAGTTATCCCACCGCAAAGCTGTTAATATTACTGTGTTACGGTTTAAAGGTCAATGTTTCTAGATGATAAGGCAAAAATATAAATCTTTTCTCTGACAAGCGCAGTACTGTGCTGGATAGTGATTAGGACTCGCTAAGCTGAAAATAGCTGTGTGGCGTCGTGGTGCTCTGCCTAAGCTTACCAAATGGTGCGTGTCTTGTTTGTTCCGTATTACGTATACGTAATATAAAACGAAAGAGTTTTTTGGAGTATTCGATATTGTTTCTATGGGAAAAGTTGTCAACTTTGATGTTAATGTACAACTTGTTGGAAACAAAATCAAAATTAAAAAAACATTAGCCCCTTTTCATAAAATTATTCAATCAGGCAATATGATTTTGTAGCTAAAGAATATTTTTTTTAAATCATAAAAAAAACATTAATAAAATTACAAAATTTGACAATCCTCTCAAACTGTGATGTATTATTTGTACTGTGGCAAAATCTGCCGAAACTATTATTTTAATGACTATTAAAATTGTCATGGAGGATAACGCAACATTGCAAATAAAATACAAGTTTTCAAAACAATAAAGCCTAAATTTAGATTAAATTGTAATGTAAAGAAGTGCTTTCAAAATTGAGATTAATCACAATATCTTATTAAAACGCCTGGTCTTTTACATATCAACGTTATTTTGATTGGAAATGTCTGTGGAAATATTATACCATATCCTTTATTAATTTGTTCCGCGTCTGACCGCGGCATTCGCAATTTGCATAGTTGCGTTTAGTCCTCAATTCCACCAATACCAGCAGGTATGCCGCGGACATTCCTGCCCATACGATATTAAAATAGTCGTCTTTTACGATCGATCATGAAATTAGCGTTTTTATTTAAGAAACCGTTGAGATTGCTGCAATTTTAGACGATAGTAACACATATTTAAGACAGATTTGTTCACATGTTGTTTTAGTATAGAGTGCTACGAGTAGGACATGCGTCTGATGGTAAACAGTAAACAGCACGCCTGCTCTAACAGAACAGTGCCACGCAGCTATTGGAACATGAAAAGATCATTACCTAGCTCTGGACTCCACTCATCGCCCAGAGACATAAGATGATTCATCTCCATGCCATTTGTAATGTCTATGGAAAAAATCCCAATTTCCCGGAACAAAGCGATTACACATTCAACACAACAAGCATAAAGATCTACTTTAATTGTTTTTTGTTTTCTAATTAAGTACAACAAACAGACAATTTGCATATCTTTATACCTCATATAACCTTTCATTGAATTCTTCAGTTACCTAGCATTTGTTTACTTTAATGTTACGTTCGACTGACGGTACCGGAGATTCTAAGATTTTTGAAGTGACAAATTCCTTTGGCGCGCCACAGACAGATTTTCGTGGGCTGTGAATTGAATTCTAGCGTCACGCTCGGGAATGATAAGAAATCTTCGTGTAAACTCGGGACCACGGCCATTGGCCATCTAGATATGCGTTAGCATTTCCCATTCGCTCATGCTCATGCGCCGGTTTCACTCGTGTAGTTTTCAAAGTAAGCTATCAATTTCTGAGTTATCAATTTATTAGTTTTCACTTCTATCGGCAGTTCCAATGACTGCCAGTTTTATTCTAAAAGTTTTGCATATGTTTTTCGCAGTTACAACACTTTTATTAAGGTGTAACACAATTGTCTTGTATGTTTAATAAACTTTAAAAAGGTACGAAGTTTTCCATTCGATCGTTATTTTTTTTATTTATACATTGACTACTCTGAGATTTATGATTCGATTTACATGACTCCTCTTTAGTTTGATGCAGTATTGTTGCCATTATTAAAAAAATATGGGACCAAATGGTAACTTACATCGTTTGGCCCAGTCGTTTTTATGTTTAATGAGTTTTTTTGTACTGGATGATGTAATAATAGTTTTTGTACGGTTTTTTATTTAGGTTGATTGTTATTATTACTAAGAAATCCCCACAGTTTTCAAGTTTTAATAGGATTAACTCGTGTTCCGGTTAGTTTATAGTTTTAGAAATAGTTATTTTAAACGTAGTTTTTTGAATTCTCCGTTTAATGACCTCTCTCTTTAACGCTTCAAAATTCAGTTCATTTAGAAGTGTCGTAGTATAGTTTCACTTATTGACAGTACTAAAAGCTATAGAGACTACACACAGTCAGTATTTCCAGTTAACGATTCGAAAAATAAATTGCTACGCATATCGTTGTTTCGGCCGCACAATGAATCACAAGATAACACTTTCCGTTTTATCAATGCTCCATAAAACATTTGAGTCCCAAATCCTCTGTTTGATTTATTTAGACGTAAAACTTCCCAAACGTCTCGTGGCAGCACTTTTTGTTTACCATTATTTTTCCCTTCAGTCGGAACGGCTGGCCGGTGGTTTTTATGGTTCCGTGTCCGGACAAAATAAAAATGGGCCCTGTTATGTAAACTCTGTCGTTCATCTTTTTGTTTCTCCGTCTGTCCTATATTCCGAGGGCTGTGTTTTGTAAAACAATAGTAACGCTAGTTTTGAGTTTTTAATGTTTAAATGTTTACAAACGTTTCTTAAAAACCCAGTAACTCTTATAACGATTTGCGATTTAAGATGCATGGACGGAGGAGTATGAAATTTTTCACACTTATAGAGGTAGGTAATATAGAGAAAAGAGCAGAATGCATTTTTGAAAACTCAGCTAAAAATACCTTAAATCAATATAAAAACATTACGCACACTACGACGTGCTAAACACACGCGCATAAATATTCTTTTGTTTGTTATTAAAATCTGTGGTCAAATTGATAAAAGATTAAAATTACTTTATACTTGTAATTTCGACCACTTGGCTACCATTTGTTTACGTACATACCTAAGCACAAGTACATATATGTCCCAGGGAAATATAACATTAGAAAGTTTAGTATGATATGTATTATTATTTAAATGTTCTGACGTGATTGAGTTACAAACATCCAAAGTTTCGGATTTACAAAAACACCCATACACAGAACAACCACCCCTATTAGATGACCTAAAAAGTCAAAGTTTTTAACACATAAATATACAATGAACACGTTAATTAATAAAAAAAAGAGCATACAAATATATACAGTTTCCAAAGTTGGAAATGACCACTTCACTGTATTATAATAATTATCGTAAAGAAAGCTGTCAAGCAAGTCTATGGCTTTGCAATACGGAACCTTAAAAGTGTGAGTCAGATGCTCGTATGGCAGAATACATTCTCTTTGTATCTGACAACGGCCAGCTGTTGTCTTGTCGTGTTTTTGTTATGTCCTGCGGTTACAGGGGTCGGTTGTTGCTTAATTCATCAGCGGACGTGGATATGAGTTTATCAGATGTTACAACGACAATACGGTCTTCTGAACTCGCGTTTTAATGGTAGAAAGACAATAATTCGTTGCCATAACATAGTTCAACTTAAACCCATGTTCAAGTTTCAAATTTCATTAGTTCATTTCATTTCGTTCGTTGTTCGCTCATTTCATAAGCAGCTCACTAAATATTCCCATTGCTGGGACTCTTCGCTTTCCCTCGCAAGTAGAGAATCAAGGCCATAATCCACTACGCTAGCCTAGTGCGGTTTGGTGGACTACGCATGATCTCTAGAGATTCTCGGAATATGTCGTTTTCCTCACGATGTTTTCCTTCATCGCTTTTTAGGATAGCATCAATATGACTTTGAAAAGACAGTGGTGGGGAACGTGGGATTCGAAACAGGGGGATTCAGATCGTCAGTTGCCGTTCTCCCGACTGGACCATCCGTAACATTAAACCGGCGGTAATTTTAAGTGATAGAAAGTTAGTAATTGATTGCCGTAACACAGTTTTTCAGACACTTCAAGGCATTAGCAAGCTGAAGTGGCAACAGGCCGCTCATGGTTGTCGCAGGATTGATAACCTATGGTTGGTTTAGACGTTTTCTGGAGCAGAGACCGCAAATCGGTAAACATAGTGTAGGAATGACACTTGATGTGTACCTAAATTTCAATACTTCTTCTAATCTATTATTCCGCAATGCCTTACAAAAATCATGCGACAAGAAGGAAAGAGCGAGGGTTGCAAGTTGCAACCTTTTCAACTTGCACTCAGTTGAACAGCTTACAAGTGACGGCATAGTGCTGAATCTTATTACTTTATACCCTTCTATCATCCATAGGCCTCCTGGTGTATCATATGGCACATACATTTTGTTCACGGGCCTGTAGTCTAGTAGTGACGATGTACGGAAGACAGTAGGCAATAGATAGAAACGTAAAGCTGAGGATCGGGCTTTGTGGCGAGCCATGAGAGAAGCCCATGTCCAGCAATGGACTAGGAGAGGCTGATGATGATGATGAGCACAGTTTTTCAACGAGCTTCGAGCAAATTTCATAATTGTGGTAACATTTTAATATTTTTTAAATAAATATTGAACATTTTATGCCGTGGTCATACAGATCACATAGATAACGCTGATCGTATAAACCATGGTTGTTCAAAACATCGAAATATCGGGGCTCGCTTGATTATGGAACTACGGTAACCCGCTCTTAAAATTAATATTAGTGATAACATCGAAGTGGCAGCGTAACGAATATTTAAAAGTTTTGAAAATAAATAAGTCATGTTTATTAAAATTATTATTTTGATTTATGGTAACTCTATTGAAGGTTTATTTTCTCTCTGTTGAAGTTAAATTTATGACAATAATTTTCCTAATAAATAATCTATCCTGGCAGTCTAAACAGTTTCTCAAACAAATTCAGATATAAAGGATATTTTCGTGGAGAATTATTGTCTTCGAATCAATTACTTTTATTTGGGCAAATATAATATTTGTCATATATTTGTTCACATTATGGGACCACGGCAAACATACGCCGGCAAGATAAGCGAAACGACTTCGGAATTGAACGCGGAATGCGTAAACAAACAAACATGAGAAATATAATTGTAGAAATAAGATGAATGAAGATAATGTTTGTTTTATGAAGTCGTGCAACGATCAAATCGAAAGATTCATTATATTTGAAACGTGTCGAAAAACTATACATTCACATTTAAAAACGTCTAAGTTGTAGAATGCGTTAAATGTGGGGGTTTCCCGATGGTCTTGGTGTCTTCAAATAGAGAGTGAATCAGTTTCTTTTGTAAAGCAAGCCCAATCGTAGACCCCATCGGTGCCTAACACCAGGAAAGATGACGGGCAAGTGCAAGCCTATCTCAGTTAAATAAAAATACAAATTAATTTTTAAAATAGCTTAAAAAAGCAATTGAAAAATGAGCTGAGGGGATTGACTTTTTTCTAACCACAACAGTTTCTAACATACCGCAGCCCCACAATGTAATAATGTATTCCCACAATCCCGTGTGTATACATATAATTAAATTCTGAAATCAAAATGTTAGTATGCAAAGATAGATTTAATTTAAACATATGATCTGAACATTGACTACAAACTGCCGTGCAGTTTGGCAGAGTTACCGGAACTGTTGTTGTATATTTTAGGACTAAATAAAAAAATGCAATGAAAATATCTTGAAAACGTCTCGTCATAAGTTGTTAGAAAGTAGATTTTTAAAATGAAAACTTTAGGCACGTTGGCAATTTTTTGAGATTGAAAAAATATTGAACTGACAACACTGCTAGTATTACCGGCACTGCTGTATATAAGCTAGTATGTACATAGAGTCTTTACTAATGATGGCACTGTCGGAGTGCCAATGAATTTCTAATCAATAGCAAATATGCCCTTGACTGTCATCTCCAGCGGTGCTAAAACTTGCGACTAGTTGTATAAAATTAATTAAAGATTTGTTGCTACTGAGTTACATGATTAAAATTTGATAGTCGTCTATGTCTAAGTACTTTGTTCACAGGCCGCAGTGAGTACGGTCGCTGCATGTCGATGTAAATATTCATAGATCAAATGCAACTTGTATACATAAATTACTATTATATCAGCTATCTCAGATGGTGCTGTGTGAGAAATGTGAAAACGAAAATGTTTGTTAGCACCAAAGAGTTTACATATACTACGTATAGAGTTAGATTTTCCGCACGGTTCCTTTGTATCAGTCGTAAGCAGATGACGTGCATACTTTCTATGGCAAGAGAGTGATGTGCTGCGACAAAAGTATGACACTTCCACAAGAGCGACAATGCAAGAAAGATGCTACCCGTACTTTCGGTGTAAAGCGTTTGTGCCAACTCTATACGTATTATATTATTATGTAAACTCTTTGATTAGCACATAAAAACTTGAGTTACTTACAATCACCAACCTAATTAACTGTCCATCTTAAATGTCCACCAATATTTAATTTACATAATTTAATATATTTAGCCTACGCGGTCAGGTCACTGCGTACAAGACAAAGAGAAACTTATACAATTTACACATATAGAATTTAGTCGCACAGTACGGTTAATTGACTCGCCTCAATCTAATTTCCTCGGTAGCGAGGAGCCAGTGAGCCAGGTAAATGAGTTTCGGTGTCACCGACAAGGGATAAATGGACGTAGAGTGCGCCAAAAACGAATGTAGTAATATTGTTAAAAAGTAAAACCAGCAGCACGAATTATAGAGCTAATAGCATAAGTATCAGCTGCCCACTAAATATTCCAATTGCTGGGACTTGGGGGTCTTTTCTCGCAAGGAGAAAGTCGAGTTTATAATCAACCACGCTAGCCCAGTGCAGGTTGGCGGACGATGTATGACCTTAAAAGATTCTGGGAACGTACCGGTTTCCTCGCGATGTTTTCTTTGACCGTGACAGTCGGTAGTGAAGACAAACTTTTACACTAGCCCTTGGAAAAACATTCAAAGGTGGAAGTGGGATTCGACCCTACGACCTCACGATTACGAATGGCGCTTTCAAGCTACCAGGCCATCACGACTTTTTAGCGATTCTTGTGATGCAAAAAAACTTAAGTAGATATATGTTATGCTTAAGTATAAGTTGATCAAATCCACGTGTTTAAGTTAGTCATTGTTAATTAGATTTGAGTAGCTCCTGCGAACCGTTTAGTGTTTTCGAAGGTTCACGTGTTCTTGAACAAATACCCACATTTAGCACTAATACTTACGTACTACCGGCTACCGGCACATTTCCTGTTGTTTATGATTCTGTAGAGTACAAAGTAGGTAATAGCATTACATATTACTTACGCTTAATATGTAAACATTACTGTGTTACGGCTTGGAACCCAATGTTTATAGAGAAATTATGGGGTAAAGAGATAAATCTAACATTTTTAGGATCCATATTAGATCCTTTAGTGCTGCCACATTGTAGCCAGAGAAAATCTCAGTGTATGCATTTTGGGGAACGAAGTTTCTTAGTTCGTTCGTCACACGCTTTGAGTGGATTCTACTAGACAGCTTGTAGTGGTAGGACTCTTAGCAGAGTCCGCCTGGGGAAGTACCACAGTTTTGCCAGTTATTCTACCGCCAAGCAGTAATGTGCAAGCATTACTGTGTTCCGGTTTAAAGGGAAATGTTTCCAGAGAAATTACAGGGCTTAGAGATTTTAGATCAGGCATTTTAGATCTCTGGGTGACGAGCGCAGTGCAGTGCTAGGTAATGATTTGGACTCTTCACGTTCCAATAGCTGCGTGTCACTATGCTGTTATGTGACATGCATGTTGCTTACCATCAGGCACATTTCCTGCTCGTCTCGTCAATCTTTATTTAAAAAAAAGTGAAATGAGACTCTTTTCCGACTATGTAACGACGTTATGGTCTATAATGAAGCGTTCTAGTGTCAAAATTACTATAATAATATTGTCTACGATGAAGCGTCCTAGCGTAACATCACGAGATCACGGTCAAAGGATAAATTTAAAAAAACTTCCCTAAAAGAAACCCATTTTTTACCCAACCCATTTAAAAATGGTTAATGTAATTAATAAGTACCTATCTTGATATGAGTATTTCAGGAATACTCACAGTATAATTGAATAAAATTATTATTTTGTAAACTAACGAGGTTATAAATGTGACTTATATTATTATAATAATGTATGTATTCAATTTATGCCAATAAAAATATCTTATCTTATCATTCACTCTATATTTAAAGACACCAACATTGTAATCGTCGGAAAAACCTACCTAGGCAACGCATTCCACAGCATAGATGTATTTATCACAAAAGTAGAGTCAATACTCTTTAAAATATATCTGTGCCGATTGCAAATTCCGCCAGTATTACTCGTAGTTGTGACGTATTACGAGTACAATCCCAACATTCGTTTTGTTATGTCGGATACTGCGACTGAATTGGTGGACTCCCGCTGACCTAAGCTTGGCAACAAAAACATTGGCACGTTGTTCCAACATGATAGCGCCATATTTTAATCCCTGACCCAAAAAAAAAATGTCATAAAGTTAAAAGTCATTACATAACTGTGTTACACTTTCCATTGTTGTAGTTCTCAAATATAGATAGATATATGTAGTAGTGGTAGGACTCTTGGCAGGGTCCGCCTGGGGAAGTACCACACTTTTGCCAGTTATTCTACCGCCAAGCAGTAATGTGCAAACATTACTGTGTTCCAGTTTAAAGGGCAATATTTCCAGAGAAGTTACAGGGCTTAGAGATATAACATCTTAGAAATCTGGGTGACGAGCGCAGTGCAATGTTAGGTAATTATGTGGACTCTTTATGTTCCAATAGCTGCGTGTCACTGTGCTGTTATGTGGCAGGCATGTTGATCACCGGCAGGCACATGTCCTGCTAGTCTCGTCATTCTTTATTAATAAAAAAAAAGACATTTCCTAGCTGTACCTCGCGGATTGACAGTTCTTCACGATTATGATAAATCATTTAGTTAATTATCTTGCAATGTTAATTCGAGCAATGAACGGTTGCGGTCAATTTGGACTGAATGTTATATTGTACTAAAACCGTAATGAACAAATCTTGAAATGACCTTTTCCCATAATGACTGATTTTTGAAATGTACTTATTCTCCACCTTCGGTAATTTCAGGCAAATCTGTTTAGCCGTTAGTGAGACACGTCTAAACGTGGTATCCTACCACACAGAGAGATACATACTTTCGTTTTTATAATTTGGTGTGACTTTCAGTCAAACTGTAAATTTCTTGTCAAATACAATTCATTCAGGCAACGTATTTCACAGCCTAGGCGTTTTTATTACGATTGGACAATCAAACTTCTGTATGTGAATTAGCTTTTCCTTGTCTAAGAGTTACGTAACATTTTTCTTCCGTATTAAAAAAGGGTGATAATATAATGTTCTCCATAAAACAATTTATAATTAAACGCAAGACTCTCGGCTACATATCATATGTTTTTGTGAAATCTGCGAACACGTCGCGTCGTCCAAGTACAGTGCTTACCTATACTTAAAATTTCATTAATATCTCAAAAATCGCCACACCGATTTTGATGAAATTTATATAGGACTACCTCTGCAGTAGGTATTATTATTGACTAAACCAAAAAAAATATCTTCAAAATTGATCCACAATTCGCTTAGCTATCGCATAACATACATACAAAACCATAGAAACTTTCAAAAAAGTGAGATCCTCCTCTTTTTTTCAAGTCCGTTAAAAACCCTGTTAAAGTGTCCAAAGTTATTAAAAAAAAATTAACGAACGTATATAGAAAATCATTTTTTTTACTGTTTAGACTTCGTGATGTTCGTAAAGTATTAACTTTTTGTTGTTATGAAATTCTTACACATTGTATTGAAGCGAGAAACTTTCAGGATTCTGATGTGAGTTAGTTATTATTTTGTTATATTGTAAGTTTGTTTTAATTGAACTTTTGTTTCGTATATTATAAGACTTAATAAAAGTAGGTAGGTACAACACATGGGCAATATTTTGTCATTACTTCACTACACGACACGGATGGATGGACACGACATGGATTATTAATTATTTAATAAGTCTACTCACGTAATAATGAAGAATTTATGAAGAAATGTGGAACAGTTACGTTAAATTTCATACTAAAACATGAATATAATATTTATAATTCCAAAGATTAAACCTCGAAATTTTAAATGATATTCTGTGCCTAAGTATATTAGTAATAGAAAAGCTGAAAACTGGACGTTAGTAGACGTAATTTCGCATTTATTTTATCTACAAATACATAGGTTTAAAGTTGACCACCACCTTGTTGCCTGTGGTGGAACAACGAAACAAAGATGGCGTATAAAAGAGCGCGCTCGCCTATCAATTATTTATCGAACGAAATCGATTCATTTTTGATTTGAATACATCTAGATAATATCCAGGGAATAACCCCTGACGAATATAATTTAGGTGTTTTGAAGCAAGATACCTATTCCGCAGATAAGAAGGAGGGCTGCTATTATGAAACTGGAATCAAACCTCTTTGTTCGAAACTTTGGAACGATGTCACTTTCTACAAAGTGAATATTAACCAGGATCGGTTGTAGTGCAACGAAAACCTCAGACTGCGGTTTAATTTATGTGTTCACTTAAAAAATCATATAAATTTTACGAAGTCTTCTACATACATTTAAGTAGTACTTCCCGGACAAAATGTGTGATCGGTAATAAAATGTTCAGAATTCCTACACGTAGAATCCATCGTCGATAGGATGCCATCGTGACTTTACTGGCGTTTCTTGAATTTTCGCAAGTCATAGCCACCGAATCCTACCAGCATATCCCAAATCAAACAAGGTTCAACCCTGTAATTAATTATAATAATTAAATCAAAATCGTCAACATCGGCCTGATTTTTATAACAAAAAGATTTTACGTAGTATGACAAACAAACGCACGTATTTACAAAATTGTCGACGAAAAACGGGTTAGCGGGTTAATTATTACAGAAGCTTGAGCACAAACATTGTCTTTTGGTTAATTTTTTTCAAGGTTTGGTTGGTTTGGTAGGCTTACCCAGTTTTTTTCAGGTAGAATTCTAACTTTTTTTTGTTTTACGTAAGTTTGAACAGTAAACCTGAGGAGTCCTTCATCCCATACTTTATCTCCTAAGCTATGCATATCAGAATATCATAGTCAAGGGTTTTCAAAATAAAAATAAAAACGTTTATTTTACCTATACAGCATAAAAGGCTCACTAAAAGTTCATACTGCTGGACGTCGGGGCCTTCTCTCACAAGGAGACAGCCAAGGCCATAATCCACGACGCCGCATTCAGAAAAATACTCAAAGGTTCAGGCACAATTCGAACTTGCGACCTCACGGCTGTGAATCGCACGTTATGGCTTCTTTTGTATAAAAGGTAGGTACTGTGTTACTCTGACTTATACGCCTCACTTTTTTAATTCTGTGAAGTGTATTGTGGCACATTGCCCAAGTCTACTTTATCGATAGGCGCGACCCGGATTTCTTTTTAATTCAAAGTAAACATGTTCCTTCTAAATCTGAATTTTTCGTTCTAGAATGAGTCTTTGCTCAGGCATCAGGACCATAATTGAATCACAATTTTACCACTTTGGAAGAGTCTCTCGCAAAAAATATGTCAGAAACCTCAATATCATTTTTAAGACCTATCCATAAATACCCCACACGTATGGTTTTGATTAAAATTTTTGAGCTTCGGTTCTGAGTATGGGACACTCCTTCCGTTTTTTGTTTTTTTTTTTAATTTTTTGTATCAAAATCTTTACGGTAAGCGGTTCACAGATTACATCTACACCAAGTCCCGTATTTTGCCATTTGGCTATGGAACCCTAAACACCTGATAGAAGCTCAGTTTTCTCTCTTTGACTACCTCTGAAGTCATAAAAATTCAAATATTCTTTGAGTGCAAAATTGACTTTGCTTAAAAATCTTGAAATGTTTTTGCGACGCGTCTGACTTGAGTGTTTGAAATATGGCAGTTAGACTACAGCTAAAAAAATGTGAAGAAAAAAAAACAGCAAGAATTTTTGAAGAAAAAATAAACAAAATCGAAAAAACGCTTAACTCGGTAAGTTACATTTTTACAAACGGTTGTGTGTACCGTAATTACTTCCTAACAAAAAGCTTTTACGCACAAACAAGTAGAAAAGTACCCGATAAGGGATCGGGTTTCCTCAAACAAATCCGGCGTTGGTCGGTATCTTCGTTAAGGGGAGCATCAGCTTCTAATTTTCGCTAAACCTTGCCTGGAAAACGCTGAAATCGTTATTGTTTTGACACTTACTTTACTTAGCATCTGCACCTTAAATTAATGTACAAAATAATTTAATAGCTAAATAGCTGATAGCTTAACGTAACGTGTAACGTTGACTTACTGAAACATTGTGACTTTTTATATTACTTTAGTTGTCCCACTGCTGGGCAAATGTATCACTCCGTAACTTTGGTGTTCTGACGGATCACTTCGTTCCAAATACGATATCTCAGATAAAGTCTAAGCATACCTATTTCCATAGCTCACTCTGTGACCTTGAACTTGTGGAATGCTTTCACTGTCAGTAGTGATCTTTCGGTTCTGCATTAGGTTTTATAATATAGAGTAAACGGGCGATCAAGACAGGACTGACGGTAAGTAACGCCCCTGCCCATGACTGTGATGTCATGCCACTATTTGAACATAATGAGTAAACATCACAGCCCAGCACGGCTGTGATTCTCACCTGGAGATATCAGATGAGTAAATCTCTTGGTCTATGTTCTTTCTTTGAAAAGAGTGGCCTTAAAATTTATTTTTGTGCTATTCTAGTATTGCCCTATGGGTTTACAGACGTTATTTCTCCAGGATAAAAGTACCCTATGTCCTATTCCAGGCTATACAAGTGAACGGGTAACTCACTTTTTAACTGTACCGACCATATCATCAGTTACCCGTTGACAAAATGAAAATATGTGTAACAACCACGTTAATTTTCGTACTAAAATATGTATCGACCTAATTTAGCAACAAACATTCAAACGCTCGAATTTATTTTAGCAGGATAGGTGCTATGGTTAGACCGTTTAAGTGCTATATTTAGAGACCTTAACAGCCGTCCTGATTACGTGATACATCAAATTCTTTTTGTGCTCCTGAATCGCTAATGATCACGAGAGTCTGTTCGCCAAAATGGTTAGTAGCACTCAAATACCCCTTTATATTTGCTCTCAAATAACGTTCACTGGAAATCTAATTTATACTCTAAATATTTCAGTTTTAAAACATACGTTTTTTTGTATATTTGTCACTGGTCTTTACTTTATATCAATAAATATCAATATATATACCCAAGCACACTTTAGTCACGTTAAAGGCTTTCGCGGTTGTATTTTTAACTATGATAGATTTACTCTTGATCGCCATCTCGCCTGATCGTAAGCGACAATGCGGTCTACGATCAAACTATCTTTCCTAGATGAAATTGATGCACTCTCAATTCGAAGACACAAAGATTGTAACCATTGGGAAACCCCCATTGAGGCAATATTACCCCACAGCCTAGACGTTGTTATCGAACTATTTGAGTCAAACCTCTTCGTTCGCGTGTTTGAAATGTCAACCATGAAAGAATGTCGATTTTCCACGATCAGTTCGTATGAAAAAAAGCACGCATTTAGTCCGGCTGTTTTGAGCTGAGCCCGGCTGATGGTGAGTGAATGAAGGCGGCGGGGGAGTTGCGCAGCCTCAGTCGCGCCGCCCAACACCAGTCTTCGCCGCGACATGGAGGCGCCCTCACGCGTCTCTCGAACCCCTCAATAACTAACCAATAACTAACCTCCCCATTAAACTACATCGTAAGTACACAGATGTAGCCCAGTGATCGACCTTCACGAAAATGTGCATTAACTTACCTGTTTACAATTAGACCTGATTAACTGGGTTTAGTCACCTGGCTGTCTAGAGGTCGCAGTCGGCTCGGTTCGAATTGTGCGCCAATCACGTGTCTACGACTTGTTTTCCAGATTTAAATCGAAAATTAAGATTAAGCCAAAGAAACAAAAGATTATCAATTCTTTGATCTTTTAGTTCGGACACACGAGGTTTTAAGGCTGTAACAAAGAGTTGAGGTAACGCGGCACACTTGTAGCTTCGAAAATTTTACGCCATGTTCTCTTATTATACGTGACAACATTACGATATTATTCTGGTTCAAGAGCTCGGAAACCGTATACGTACTTCTACATTTCCTATTTATTATGTTTTATATCGAATAATGAGATTTATTGCAATTATTTAAATTCTTAATGTCACGATATTACGTAAATCGTAACATGTTATTGGCTGATAATAATGATTACGATCGATCTTGACATAATTATTAGATTTAGTAGTCGTATATATTTGTACTAGGAAGCAACCTAGTTGCCCCATTATATTCGTTTAGTGCCAACAATACTTGTCACCAATTTCAGTGTGTCCTCTTTGTGAAAGTTATTTTCAGCGAAAAATTAATTTTATATCTTGCTACACCCATTGTGTGTAGGTGTTATTGCGAATCTGTTAGCTAATATTTACACCGTAGAGAGGGCTTAATAGCGATTTAATATATTTTTTTGTCTTGAAGTTTTACTCGTGTTGTGATGCTCACGCAAAGACACCTTTACTTAGTAACCTTTTCTAATATCTAGTGTGTAGTTTGAAAATTAATCTGGCAACATAAAACTGAAGGTTTATTTTGCCAGATTTCAAGTTATTAACAGAAATAAAGAGTGTAAGTTGAACATTCAGACCATAAAATGTGTTCTACCTATACTCGCAACGAATAATTTGATTTGAATTTGGATGAATAGTATTGTGAAAATTTGCATTATCACGCAATAAATCCGTGTTACTCCACATTAACGATACACAAAAGCGTCTCACAGTTGAGCGATTCCTTTAACTGTGCACCTTTTGTTACCAGGAATACATCAATCAAAGATACCATTGATATTCGCATAAGCAGATAAATCTATTAATGAGATGATATGTAATGCCAAGTTCTGTTTATGTCGGTTCTTTTGGCAGCTATGATTCGGATACGCTCTGATTTGGTAGGTATAATTCCCTTTGTCCGCTATAGGTACCTACACGTCGTTGCTAAGTCCCTGCTAACTGCCGTAATCCTGCGAAACCTACACTAGTTTATCTGAAGCTTAGCTTAGTTAGCTGGAGCTTTGGTGGTTTGTAGGAATAGATTTTTGACGCAATTAACGAGGGTTAGCGTTGTACGTTGTACATCATTTGCTAGTATCTGTACACGACTTCTATTGTCCCCTAAAGAACTATGAATGATTTCAGAATAAAAAACTTATGTGATATTCTAAGCTATAACCTACCTGCGTTCCAAATTTTAAGCTGATCGCTTCAGTTGAGCTAAAACATCCAAATCTCTAAACTTTGACACAGATTTTTTGTAAAATAGAACTTGTTTCCTCAGTAAGTAAATGTCTTCCCACGTAAATACATTCAAAGAAAACTCGCCACAAGTTATAAAAAACAAATGAACAATGTCACAGGTAAATAAAGTTGTTGTAAATTCGTCACAGATTTTTGTTTTATGTAATTTTCGCATACAGTAGGGTTAGCAAGTAATGATTAGGTACTCTGAATGATTACTTACTGAAGTAAGTACTCGAAATGAAACAAAAATTTTAAACTATGACAACAAATAACTAATAGCAGTTGTCATCACATAATCAAACATTACTGTGTTCCGGTTTGAAGGGAAATGTTTCCAGAGAAATTACAGGGATTAGAGATATAAGAACTTAGATCTCTGGGTGACGAGCGCAGTGCAGTGCCAGGTAATGATTAGGACTCTTCGTGTTTTAATAGCTGCGTGTCACTGTGCTATTATGTGTCAGGCATGTTGCTTACCATCAGGCACATGTCCTGATCGTCTCGTCACTCTTTATTTAAAAAAAAACATAATTGTAGTAGTAATAGTAAGTCAAAATATCAGATGTTATGTTCCTCCCGTAAAAAAAATGTGACAGGTATCGATAAACTAGCAGCACCCCAGCACCACGGTTTTACCATTGCCGTTGATTCTGTTATTTTTCTAAGATAAAAAGTAGTGTAAGTTCTAGCTGCCCCCTTGGGTTTAAACCGCGTCAGATACAATATTTTATTTTTACCAAATACGATTTATGCAAATTAAACATATTATCATGTATCCCACGGAAATCACTTATTTAACGGCATAAAAGTAATCTATGTATTAATTAAAGTAATGCTCCTACTACGAATTTAATTTCCCTTTCAGCCGTTGCAGAGGTACATAGGAACAAACATACTTACACTACATACTGTTCCTGTATGCTTAACCTTTAATTCAACCAGATTTTGGTGAGTTTTTTAATAGATAGAGTGATTCACGACGAAAGTTTATACTACAAACTTTTAAACATACGCCTTCTATTTAATAGTAGTGTGTTAATAATAGTTATTTCTATAGCTTAGTTACTGTTCCACTCCAAAAATAACTCAAGCCAGTTAAAGTTCTTAGATAAAGACGTATTTAGTAAATACGTGTATTTAGTAGTTACTTACTCAAGACAAAGCATTGACATTGAGTAAAAGCTCCAAGCCACAACTCAAATAAGACACTGTGGTTAATCTTTGCTTGTCTGATTTGACGAATTAAGTCCTATCCAGCAATCGTAAAGACTACTCTTAATAAGAACAGTTATTCTTAATCCTGTCCCAAATAACTTTGATTAAAACTCGCTGCGTCTCGAAATTCTAAATTAAAATTCTCCGACGAAACCTAATTTGCTCTCAAATGTATAACCTCATTACTCTACCCTCTTCACAGTGGCTTTCCTTGATACGTTTGCTGAGGTACAAGCAATTTAACTGACCTGTATTCTAGGACACTTCATACGCTGAATGTTTGATTGGTTGTAATACAATATTTATGTATTCAAAGTGTAACCAAAAATCGTGAAATCTCTGTAACTAATCATTTATTTTCTGCGAAAACACAAAAACCAAGTTAAATTGATTTAAAGTTGAATTCAGACTTTGTTAGATCAAATTCGTCTAGATAAATTAAATATTTTTTGTTCATATCCCAAGTCGTCTAGATAAATGAAATATTGTTTTGTTCATATTTCCAAAAAATCCATCCAAATCGATTCATAATCGCCTAACATATATACAAGAAAACAGGCAACCGAATTGAAAACCTCCTCTCTTTTAAAATCGGTTAAAATAGATTCTATTGTTGTACCACTTCTGATATAGAAGTAACCCGTGAAACTTACCCAATCAGAAACTTGTAAGGGACAAACCTCAAATGAAACGGGATCTTGGGGCATGAAACTTGACATGACATCTGTACACCTTTTCTCCAGGGGTTAAACCAATTGTAAAAGTAGTGTTTTAACGCTCAAAATACTTAGTTAATGAATCTGTGTAAAACTATTTTAGAGCAAATTTAATTGAGAGTATTATAGGTAGCGTTGTAAGTAGCATTGTACTTAGGTAGTATATTTCCTATAACGTCGTCTTAAGCTTTTACCTTTTAATATCTGTTCAAAAAGGTTACTGGTCCGAAATCCACAAATATGTATAAGAAGTAATAATTCTATAGCATATTTAAATATTCTATTATTACCATATTACAACCTTTAAGTATTTTAAAATCTTATTTTGAAAAAATTGTATGCTACAAATTTTGTTAAATTGCGTAAGTTAGTATGGGGCTAGATGGTGTTTAAGGAAAAGTATCGACTAATATATGTAATATATATTTTATTACTTATTAATAAAATTAGCAAGCTTAAATTTTGAAACTCAGAAAGTCATTTTATACAAAGCTAGCTGAAATTTCAATTTTAGCTTTAAATCAGCTAAAATTTCAGTAAAATGAACCGTTTTTACATTAGAACATTTAGAGAAGTGTCAGAGGTAGGCCAAAAAGGTGCGATCGTAATACATCTGAATTTCAAAAGTCCGAGCGACCGTCGCGTCGGTCCTTTCCCTTCATTTTCGGGATTTCCATGCCAAGCGTGTTCGCCGACGAACGTTTTCGTGGCCTCAGCTAAATCCCTTTCTGCTAATAAAATTATTCAAACGTCACGGTCAGATTAGGAAATATCCCCGTCATTTGAGGACACTGGGAAAGAAATAATGTTGATTGTTGTACGCCGCAAATTATGTGAGGGTCTGCGTTGTTTGCAGCGTTTTTGCTGATTCTCAACTTTATATATGTTACTTTTAGAGCTAAATGTAAATGTTGAGGCATTAAAATGTCTGTGAACCTGTATGGTAGTGGAACCGACTTTGCAATACAATGTTTGTTTCGACTTTGTGCTACATTTATTTATGTTTAAGGGCCACCCTACACAAAAAATTAACCAATACACCTCCTGGCAACATACAGAATCATACTCTGCATGCTTTTCTGAGTCCAAAACCGTATACCGAGTTGTCATATTTCGCACACTCAGCTCCCGGTCTGTTACGTAGTATAGTTTCTTAATACTATTAAAATATGACTGAAAGATAGATTTAGAATAAAAATATTTGGTAATTTTGTGTGAAATGATACTTTTGGCAAAGATAAGAGTTTTCTTCACCGTTAGAATCAAATGTAAGACTTTGGCGAAATGACTCACATTAAATTACTCTTGCGTAAGATATATTATTGGGATGACACTACTGATTGCACATCAAGATCAGAAATAATTTCGTAGCATTCAGCGTAGTTCATAGGGTCCACAACCTTATATTGTATGTACTATCTTAACTAAGTACGAGTAATGCCTCATCTTCGACCACAGCGTCGTTTACCATCACAGATCATATAGTTTGTGTATTTGTTTATCATCAGCCGAGCGATAGTGGTTTAACGTGGACCTATTTAATTACAATATTTTTGTTTTCTGAAAAGGGCTAGACTCATTACGAAAAATCTTGTATTTTTAACATATCCAGGTCGTGAAATTGATAACCAACAGGCTAAACGTAGTACACCAAATAATGTAAACTTACTCAAATGTTAGGAAAAAAAAAAAATAGGCAGTCATAGGAACTGCCGATGGAAATTAAAACTTATAAGTAACTCAGAATTAGATAGCTTACTTTGGAAACTATGCGGGTGAGACCGGAGGGCATGGTCACCTATAAAATCCGTCAGCATCCATCCATACTAGATGACCAATCGGTAATTCTGACGCATTTCTAGATAGCTAATGGCCATGGTCCCGAGCTTACCCGATGAATTCGTATCATTCCCGAGCGTGACGCTAGAATTTAATTCAAAGCCCATGAAAAATCTGCCTGAGGCACGACAAAAGAACTTATCACTTCGAAAAAATCCTAACCGACGTGTCTTGTACATTTTCCTTTGATTTGAAATTATACGATCAAACATGTAACATAATATAAAAGTTCGATTGTTATATCAGTGTTTTAACAATTCCATTTATGATATTAAAATAAAAGTGTCCAACCAATTTTCGTTGATAGTTTACATGGTAATGTACATCACATACTCTTTTTTTTACTCTTGTCATTCTCTTATTTTAGAAGTTAGAGGGGGGGCACACACTTTTTTACCACTTTGGAAGAGTCCTCGCGCAAACTATTCAGTTTAGAGAAAAAACCTCAATATGTTTAGAACCTCAATATCATTTTGATCAAAATGACCTATCCATAGATACATCACAACGAATGAGACACTTCAAGAAACTTTACGCTCCGATCGAAAAAAATTTGGTTAGAGTTTCAGTTCTAAAATTATTTTACCACTGTCGTTGACACTAAAACTTTCGCCCGTATTTTTTTTGTTTTTTTTCTATTTTTTTGTAACAAAATCTTAATGCGGTTTATAGATTACATCTACTTCCCAAGTTTCAATAGTATAGCTTATATATAGTTTCGGAGAAAAGTGGCTGTGACATACGGACGGACAGACAGACATGACGAAACTATAAGGGTCCCGTATTTTGCTACGAATAGAACCCTAATAGAACGGCATAACATTTTGAAATAAGACATTCATCCAATGTGATATTGTCCTATCCGTAGGTACTGCGACCTGTATTCCACACCGGTCACATATTCGGAAACTTTAGATACCGAGGTTTCTTAAAAGGGTTATCAGCACGTTCCTGTCGTTTAGAATTTGTGTCTTGTACGAATACGTGTGTTGTGTTAGACTATATTCACAACTTTTCTCGTAAAATTTCTGTGTATCTGCAGTAGTCTAGTTCAAATATGAAACAATATGGTTTCCAATTCTCACGACAAGATCTGATATTAGAATGTGGAATACGAAACGCACTGAATGTGGTCTGCATAATTTGTACTTATTGGTACTAGCATCGCCCCGTGGTTTTACCCGCATAGTTCCTGTTCCCGTCATTTTGCCGCGATGATAAGAAGCCTTTTAGTTATTCCAGTCTGTTACCTATCTATGTACCAAATGTATTCAGATCCTATCAATAATTTTGGTTCAATAAAAAAAATATAATAATACAAAACATTGGTGGACATTTCACACACAACACAATCTGACCCCAAACTAAGCAAAGCTCGTACTATGGACACCAGAAAACTGATATAATACTTATATATTTTTAATTACAATATTATTATTTTGTGCTATTTGTGGCGCTATTTCGTAATTGTGTGTTAGTGTATTTTTTCTGTTTTGTGTCACGATAAAGAGTGATCTATCTAACTGTTATACATAATTTAAAAGAGTTACAAACATCCATACATACAAACTTTCTTATTTATAAGTGGGAAGTAGAATCAATTTCTTGACAGAACGTTAATCAACTTTTTATTCGCCCGTTTCTATCCATAGGCGACGTTAAATTTTTACGAGCACCGGGTCCACCTAATTTTGTTGTTAACGGTTCAGTGGATATCGATTTGAATGTAATTGTTGATGAAAATGAAATGAAAAACCCGCCCTGTGAAGCTTTGCCCCATGTGAGCGACAAATTGAACTGCGAGGCAAAGCTATAAACAACGGTATTGGATAACAATGGGGAAATTGTTGCGAAACGAAACATGCATATTGGTTGGCTAACAACTGACAACTTGATTAACCAATCGTAATTAAATATGAGTTTATGTCACCTGAAATAAGTGAATTGTATTTGGTTTATTTCCATACAACATATGAAATTTGAAAACAAAGTTCTCTATATCAATACAAAATAAACTGTTTTTACTTGATTGAAAAAATGTTCTTATCAATGATTGCTAGAATGCCGTATTAACATTGACCAATATTCTGTGTTATATCACAGTTATCATGGTTTGCAGTCTTACATTTTTTTGTCAGATGTAAAATATCTTTTTTGGTCTCCCAAATTCAAGTTTTGCAGTCGATTCAACGTGAACATTTTTTTATGTTTGGGATATACACTACAATATTTGGTGATAGTACCTTACTTTTAACCTAATTTAAAATTATTCATCGGCAAATTACTTTTTTACATATCTCATAAAGTTTTATGTCGTAACACAGAGAAATGGTTCATTTTTTATCGCAGTGCGTCGTGATTTTAGCTTTAGATGAGAGCTCATCTAGGACAATGAATGAGACTGACCTCGTCTGCATTGCCAGTTTGATAAGCGTTCGAGAAATTGAAAAGGATTTGGTTTGCGTGAGTGAGCCCGTTTATAAGATTAAATCGGCTTAGTTAGCGAATTAAGGATTGCTAAGTATAAGGAAATAATTCTGAGCTGGAGATTACACAGCAGAAGCAATTAAGATGATTAAGATGGTTGGCTTTATTGTTGCCGCCTTTGTAATTCTAATTATATATTGTTTTGTATTAAATTTCAGTGTCGTAGTGGCATAGTGATGAGAACGTTTGATTTAGAATCGTGAGGTTGGAGAGTTGAATTCTATCTTCCTAACTGCGATTTTGAAGAGTATTTTTTGTTTTGTGCAGATGTATAAGTTTGGAATCATCATTGGTTTCAACAGTCAAAGAAAACAGAAAACAAACCGGCATACAAGCAAAACTTGTTTCGAAGACAAAATGTGTAATCCGCCACCCCACACTTGACCAGTGTGATGGATATGATGATAGTCTTGACACTTTCCTTGTGAGTCCCAGCAGTGGGAACATCTATTGGGCTGCTTATGTTGTCTTAAGTCATATGAATTGGTGGTTTTTGTATTCGTTATAATAACATAAATCAAGACAAAAATCATCAATCGTATCAATGATGTATCTCAAAATAAATGTCACCGTGGTGAACCAAGTTAAAGTGTCTCGCAGACAGGTACTAGCTCATTTTAAGTAATAAGAACGTCAATCAATTAACTCTGTCAGTCGTCAAAGGCGAATTGTTTTACAAATAATAGCATTTAATTTCGGTAACATTGGTCCTACAGGGATTTGTCATGTTTTATTGTTTCCATCAATCTCGTGGTGTTAAAAATATCTGCTCAACTACGCGCCAACTGCAGTCCAATCGTGATTCGGAATAAAACAATGAATGTAGGGCGTGATACACAACATTATCTGTTATTTATTTTACGTCTAAATTCCCAGTCATTCCCACTTTCAATTCATCATAACAATATTAAAAATAAGCATAACTAGCTCACTAAATGTTCCCTCCCTCAGGTGGAATTCGGAACTTTCTCTTGCAAGGGGAGAGTCAACACCATAATACACTAAAATAATATGCTTCCTCACCATTTTTAAGATTACGCAGTTGATTTCGGAAAGATAGTGGTTCGCGTGGGTTTTGAATCAGGGGCACCGGCTTTACAGCTGCCGTTCTCCGAACTAGACCAGCAATAATATTTCAAAACCATTTCAACGAAATATTTTTTTTTTTTTTTTTAAAGTTCTGAAACACCCAGTTTTAATTTACTGATACTTCGTAGTCGACTGGTATTACCAATATTGTAGCTGCATTAAGTCGAAACAAAGCGTAAAGTTACCCTAGCGTGAATTGTGTCAAGCCCTCGGAACGATATGAGCAGCTTATTAAAAAAAGATGCTTCCCTTTTAATCTCTCCCCCTAACAGCGTTCTTTCACCCTAAAGTACATTCAAATCCTAGTACCTTTACCGTACAAAAGACCGTGACCCATTTCGCCCCGTCGCCCCATCGCTCGAGGTATCACCCGGTTTCAATACGCCCTTGGCATGGTCTTTATATGCATTGTAGACATGATGTTACAAAGTTGGCCTCTTCTTATGCATTGTAAAAATGATGTTCCCAAGTCGGCTATAAAGGACTTTATTGTTGGCATAAGACATGTTTTTGAGTGTTGGGTTTTATTCGTTGATAAAGATGCTGTGTGAATGTTCCATAAAAAATTTGGTGTATCGATCGTATTTTTATACTTCAGGGTCTCGACGGAACTTACGCTAATAAAACATTTTGCGACGTTTTGCCTTCGTACAAGTATTTAGTATGCGTGCATGTATACGTCTTTAGCGTCACCTGAGAGTCCCATAATTTTCTGAAATGTAACTAATGTTATTTTAAAAATCTCAAAAATATTTAGTTAGGTATTCATTTTCAAATTTAAAACATATGCCAAAACTCGTCAGATAAGTATACCATTTCAGTTATAATACTAAAAATCTGCCGACGCAATGAATAGCAGAACCCGCCATTTGAGACTAACAAAGGTAAACAATAGCATTCCCGCATCACTCAGTTCCGTGACCCAAAAATAAGGGTTTCCCTTCGTATCGTGTTCCCATTCTGACGTGTTGACTTAACCTTTTAAAGCAGGACGTACGTACTGACAGATTTATTTACACAAATGCGAGATTTGTGAACTTTTGTTTTACGAGAATCCTTTTCTCTGCTATTTGTTTTTGAGAATTGGAGACGCAAAATTAAACTATGAGATTTGCATTTTGAAATCTAGAAGCGCTGTTCTATAGTGTTTGAACGCTGGGATTACTAATACTACTCTATCTCTGGTCCGGGGGCGGTAGTAAACCGAAACTTACTCATCTACCCTCATAAAGGTTTAGAGATGCAAAGGCACGACGCCCCCGCTGATTTATTTTCATTATCCCGTTCAGCTGTGCCCCAGGCGATATTTTCCAACGACCCAGATTGTGCGGGAACCCGTGACTAAAATTAATAAAGCCACATCAAATTCGATAGGTAAAAAACGAAGTTATAAATTATAACCGACCAAAGTTTTTGTGGTTTTGGAAATTCGGATGCAAAATCCGGTCGGCTCCGCAGAGATATCGCATTGTAGACGGGGTGCGAGGCGACCTAGTGACCCACATCTGGACTGCTGCAGCCGATGGACAACCTTACTATTTGTTTCGAGTGCTGGCAGTGATTCCTGGCCACATTCATATTCATGTATTGTGGTTCTTACCGATGTGGGAGCCGATATCGTATTACATAACTTGTTATGATTGTTTTCTAAGTTACTCATAGTTCCACAAACCCGTTCCCGTTGATATATTAGACGCGTCTGTTGGGAAATCAATATTAAGTGTGGAGAGAGGAAGGTTTAACGCTCTCTCTATTCTTGTTACTTTCAAAGAGTATTAGATATAACATTGAATAACGTAAAGGAAAATCCCTAATACATTTTACTATGAACACTAACATGGTTATTTTACATTTTAAATGGATACACATGAGCCACCTGTGTATTCATTTAGAAGACTATTTATTATGTGATCCCTTGTAGACATGTCACTTAGTAATGTAGTTGTCGTTGCACTCGTAAAAATAAAAGCCATGACCGGAGATTTACGGCCGAACGAAAAATGTCTTAGCTTTATAATTTCTCTCTCTTTTCTTTCCGCTTGAAATGATAGAGACCGCCATAGCAAAACGAAAGCCGATTTAGTTAGGCAGTAGAAGACTGGATATTTTATGGTGTCGTGCAAAAGTTAGAGCGCACAGAGATTTAAAACATAAAATTCGATTAAAGATTCATTATCCGATCACATCTTTTTACGGTAACAATTTTCAATTTAATTAAAAAATGGTATAACATTAAATGATGCAGATATTAATTCTCATTTTTCCCTTTCTCTAATTAAGATGCTATATTGGTTTATGGCAAATTGGGTTCTGGTTATAACCGTTTCAAATATTTGCTGCCTAACGTTGATGAGTCAACCGTCAGGCAAATTAGTATTTGAAAGCGTCGTAAAAGAAGTATGATGATAATAAAAAAACTGTTTCCTCTCGCTATTCCAAAAGAGCTATTTAATTGTCGTTCGGAAATTGGCGTAAAAGGCGGTGGGATTTAATGAACCACATTTGGGTCAAGGCAGCTTGTCAAGATATGACACTGTTGTTTGAATATGCATCAATATTGGAACGAAATATTTGCGCTGAACTAATCAATTCTTGGCAGACTGTTACTTAAAATTTACGTGTTTAAATATGGTCAAATTTTAACGTACTTATTAACTTCTACGTAGTTTGTTTGGAGCTAATTTTAATACATTATTATTTTGTATACAAGTTTGTTAAACTATATATATGATTGAAGTTATATGAATAAATTGTAGCACAATATGAGGTTAAGGGTATTGTGTTTTACTCCCAAATACTGTAGTCCGTACATTTGATAGTCCTATTTCACAGTCCTGAGGTTGTAGTCGAATTCCGCTAGCATGTTAAAGTAGTTTTTCAAGTGCTGTTGTATGGATTTGTCATCACCGCTGACTTTTATGGTGAAGAAAAATATTGTGAGGAAAATGGCGTCTTCCAAGTGAAATTACTTTCGAGGACATGACTGTGTCATCCGCCAGTCGTTAGTTGTCCAGCGTGGTGGATTATTGCCTTGACTCTCTTTTTAACAATGTAGCCCAGAGCCCCCAGCTGTGTAATGATAAAGTGGACTACTTATGCTACGCAAGCCAGAAAACTGTAAAATTATTAAGTGAAATCAAACCGGTTACGATTTTTTTGTCACGTCGATAAAGTTCACTTCAAAGAGTTTACATATATTTCTTTATATAAGGTTCACAGAGACAAAATAGTTCTTTAATAATAATGTTTTGTTACGAAGGTTAATGTTAGTGCTACGAATATTTCGGTTTGTTGTTGTAGATTTTGTTTGCGTTATTAGTGCGTTTTGCACACCCAATACTGAAAATTGGCTTTTAAAGCCGCTCCAGATCCCTCTAATTTATACCACATTCCCAGCTTCTGAGTTTAGAGCCTAATCAATAAATCGGCCTACAACTCACACTATAGCACCCATTATTTTTTTCCCTTTTCAATTAAAACTGCACAGGCGGTGAATTCTTTCGCTTCACGCCTTGAATATTTTATGTTTGCAGTCTCGCGGGAAATTAATGTTCAGTGCACTAAACCATTGTGTTCAAGATTTACTCCGCGACCGTTCGTTAAAATTTTTAAGATAAGATTTTACACTAATAATGAGATTTTTCTAAATAAATTATGTCTTTGTTTTGTGTTAAATTATATGTTTTAAAAATGGAATTAATACAACACTGAACTAGAATACTCACTGAAGAATTATTTTTGGGAAGAAGTTATTTTTACAACAAACCAGAATAGATAAATGATATTTAATTGGCCCTTTAACTTAGACAGTAGTGAATCTATCAATATACTTATAGGTTGTGGATTAAATTCCCACCCAAGACAAACATTTGTGTTATGAATGCCATGAGGGTGTTTGTTGTATATCTGGATATATTTTTAATCATACGTATGGATTTAACAATATATGTAAATGCATATAATATAACATTTATGATCTGGCTACCACAGACCCAGTTTTGCTTAGTTTGGGGCTTAATGATGCCGTGCCGAGTGAAAAATGACAATATTTATCTACACATAATATGTATTTAAATCTCTATATTGACAAACATTTCTCCTACAAATAATATTGCACAATACCTATAATACTCGTATACAATCGTACGTATTGGGTCTATACCCAAATCTCTTAAAACGTTACAAACAGATCACTGATTGTCTGACGACACACCTCTGAAAGTTCAATCGAATACGTATTGGATTTGTCAGGCGAGAGTCGCTTAGGTATAACATCGGCTTACCGCAAGCGAGTCGAGAGCTCGAGGGACTCTGCACTACCCCATTATCTCACTATATTTCCCCTCTTCAGATCCTTATTTATTGACCTAACCTGATGTAACAACACATATGCTTCAACAGCGTGCTGAGCAATCTTTTTCTCACAACGATGAATTTTTAAGCGTAATGCGAGCTCGTAGAATATGTAAGGGAGTAAAGGTATGTCGTAAAGTACACGTTTTGTAGTTCAGATTTCGGAGGCGACTTTATTACGAGAACGCATGGTTTATACGCTATAAGGAATTATTCCTGGGGCTAATAATGCTCGAGTATGTGTTTTATTTTTTGACGTAACAATATTGAGCTAGAGTCGGGAGACTTTTCCTTTCGTAGACAAGTAGTGGCGTAGGAATTACGTTGTTGTTGAGTAAATGTTTGTAAACTCAAAGTACTGGTACTTATTATCCGTAATTATTCATGACTATGTTACATAAATTACAACTCTATTTTAGTTTTACTAAATGATAACTCCCTGAAGTTGTTAGAACAAGTCCGATATCTGTTTCCAGCCGCATTTGTCAGATTTTTTCAAAAGAATTGCGCACGCGCTCTACATTCACATTTTGTTTCGTTTTACACTCGGCACACTTGACTAGCCTGTTCCTAAAAAATGTGTAATAACCATATTGGTTTTTACTGCATATTTGTACAGTAATAATACATTTTAAGTTCTAGCAGTTTTAATACAGTACAATTGGATTAAGGTCTAGTGCTTTATATAAGTAATTTATTCTATTACTAGCGGTCTGCCCCGGCTTCGTCCGTGGTACACGTAAATAGGTCAGGGATCAAACACATATCCAACGGCGAAAGAGTTTTTGAAATCGTAGTAGTTTCTAAGATTAGCGTGTTCAAACTAATAAACTCTTCAGCTTTATAATATTAGTATAGATTATTCTTGTATGAACTGTAAAATAAATAATTACGTTAAATCCATTTTCCATGGCGATCTATGTAACAAGAAAATAAATAAATACCATAGTCGAATGCCTAGTTATGAAGCTTTTGATTAAATTTTGGTGACGCAAACTGAAAAACGGTACTTTTGTTGTTTGTATTAAAGTCGACTGCAAAAATTTACCGTAAGGACAGTCAAACTGGATAAACTGGAATTATAGTAATAACGCCCATTACATACAGTACTATTGCGTTCATTACATTTTTATGTTAATCGCAATATAAGAACTTAGTAAATAAAAAGAAATACACATTTTTAACTTAAGTGTGCTCCAACAAACATAAGCTCCACTGAATTTAAAGTGTAGGTATTTCACAAAGGGTTTGTTAGGATCCACAACGTTCCACTCAGGTCCCAGAGGTGCGCCGTGACTTGTATTCGTATCATATCAGCTGCCAGTTGCTAATTCGAACGTGTCCTCCATGTTTATTACTCTATCTGTCAATGTGGCGTCGCAAAATACTAGCAATATATCTCTAAATACAAAAAAGGGAGCCACGATCGAGTTTTAAGGACGATGCCACCCAAACACTCCCCTAACATTTACGGTGCTATCATTTGGCTAACACCACAGATAAAGTCGGTCGGTATATTCGTACCATTATTTGTTTCTCTGACAAAGTATATTGCGATTGATGTCGAGGGACTGTTCAGTTTGAATTTCCACTTGTACTGATAAAGAGAGGAGGAATAAATTTCATTTTATTCCAACATTTTCTTGCAGATTCACGCCAACAGCTGTCTTTGGGGATCCATTCAAAAATTGCGAATTCGAGTCAGAGGATAAATCTCATTTAGTTATTCAATTGAAATCACTTTGTAAGCTGTGTAATTAAATATCGAAGTCATGGTCTCTCACAAGCATTTAGCGACGAAAAAGAAAAATACAACAACTGGCTATGTGTGTGTTTTCAAATCTAAAATGAGTCGGATTTTTTACGTACGACCGCTTCATCATAGACCACATCGTAACTTCGATATAAAATATGTATGAAAGAAGCGAGTTGGAAATCAAGTACAAACCTATTACTGAGAAAACAAAATTAAGGGTTCATTAGTTAGTTTCATACTGGTCTTATGATACTGAGCGTTTGATTCGCTCTGATTTCGAACTCTTTGTTCATGTGGAATATATTTATTTTTACACAAACTGGAATAATTTGATACATATTTGTAGTGCCAATGTAGTATTATAAAAACTTATTACCCCCGTCTAGTACGTAGTATGAAATTGTGTTTCTTTCCTCTTTGAACCGCTCATGTTGATAAATCTTAGTTTATCTTCACATGTTTACGGAAATTGCATTTGAATAAAACTTCCGAGCTACCTAAAATATTATCTGCTGTCAGAAGGCTGCAGAATGAATGTTACGCGCTGCTCACACCTGTATAATACATAAATAATTGCGACCCTCCTTTACGAAACATATTTCTCTTTTATTCACGACACACAAAACAGTACTTACTCTAGTGTAAATAGCGGCGACTAAATTGTTAATTTCGCTGTTACGAAACTTAAGTTTGTTATTCGGTTCCGAGTTCCTCGTTCCTTATACCAGTTGCAAGTTCCTTGTTGAACTTGTGACCAGGCATTCTGATATCGGATACGAATGCGGTCGTCTATTCTCTTGGAACTATGTCTTGCGTATGTTACATGTGCTATGAAATCTGGAGTTCCCCCACATTGTAAAGACAAACTTAAACCATTGTCCCGAAACGTGAATGCCGCGCAATTTGCAACCTGCACGTTCTTTGCATCGCAAAATTGTTTGATTTTACAAATTGAAATTTTCGCGAAGGTGGATTTAAATCTCGAGTAGTGATGCAATATTGTGAGTTCTATAAACATACTAAATGTAAAAATGAAGTTGAAATTGTGTGCAATGTACCAAAGAAGTGATTTCAATGGGTAGTGTCGTCTAAACGACTTGACTATCAGTGTTTAAAACTATAACAATACTCAGAGTGTTTTAGTTACTCTAGCAAAAAATAATATATTTCCTTCGAACGGGATATAGTAAACGCAGGCCGATTTACTCGTGCTCAAAATTACTATTAAAACTCGGGTGTTTGTGGGTGGAACATTTCACAGGCACTATTGTCTCTACAACTAAAATAATCGCCTTACACCAGGAGCTTATTCAAGTTTAGTCGTGGTTGAAGCTTAATTAATCAATTGACTTTTTTGTTGTAATTTTAACCATAAACACTGTAAGTGTATGTACATATGTGAAGTGGCTATCAATCAATACGTAGCATAACCAAGTTTGTGTTTGAAGTGAAAGGTATAGTGATAATTAAAGTATTGAAATCTAGGTGAGACGGTGTGGGATGTGAAGTGTAACGAATGAATGGGGTAAAGTGGTCGTAATTAAATCGAGGAAGTGTAAGGTGTAGGTGTGCCGTGTCGAGGATGCGTGAGGTGTGCGGCGGCTAGCGCGGGGGAGCGCTCTGGTGGCAGCGTGTCGGGGCGCGAGGGCGAGTGGTGCCCGCACGAGGCGCGGCGGCACGCGCAGACGTGCGCGCGACGCTGCGCCTGCTGCGGCGCGGCGCGATGCCCTGACATGGAGGAAGGCGGGTACTGGCGGCCGTCGTGTTCAACCCTCTCGCTCGCTGAGCACCACGGCAGCACGCCGCACCTGTGCCCGCGACACCGGCCCCCGCAAACACTCCGGCACGTGCATCATACACACACGGCGCATGCGCACCACTCGCACGCGCATCACACTCATGCGCCGTCTTGCCCCGTGCACAGCCCGTTCAGGCAACCGACGCCTGACTACTGCGCTGCGCACTCACAGGTAAGAATCGAAGGGAAACTTCCCTGATTATGCCCTACATACATGGCCTAGAACGTCTATGATATACAATTTAAGCAGTATCTGACTTTAAGGACTTGAAGCACTTTAAGAGTCTCTTCTGATGGCTAAAATTACCAATACGGGAGTGACAGGTTCGTCCGCTAACTGTTTTGCCATCCTGTTCTCTTCTTAGAAAGAGCATCGAACTTATACTCGGTCATGCAATCGTACATCGACCGGAATTGATGAGAATATCCCGCTGAAGAAGCCAAAAGATACTGATTAAAATCCAAATTCGACATAGATATTTCCTCATATACTCGTATTATGTATGCAAAAAAAAACTAATGAAACATTATACATTTTCAAAACAAGGTACTTACTTAAACAAGGCACACAAGACTTAAACACATTTTCAATGATATATGATTTACTTCGAACAACAATTTTTTAGATCATTTTGCATAGAGCCAACGTTATTAAGTAACGAATCGATCAGTAAAAAGTTTTGAAGCTGGATCCAATGACAAATATTAAAATAATAAAAATCGTGGGTTTTTAAAGAATACAAAAGAAAAAAAAAGTTTGATAGCATACTAAGTAGCACTACTACAACTACTAGAATGCAATGAGTCCAAAGTACATATTTCAGTACAATTGTAATAAAGACTCGTATAATGCTTGACAGTTTTCTGCACAATAAAAAAAATGTATACAATTTGTATGCTCTTTCTTTTGTTGTGTTTTTTTATTAATTGACGTGTAAATTGTACTTTATGAATAAAGTACTTTGACTTTGTACTACAAAAAATAAGAATAGGTATTCTGTAAGAGTAAGAGTACAGTGTGCCCAAGGCACCCAAGGCTAAATACTCATATGGTAAAAGAGTGTATTATGCAGTTATTTGTATCTTTCCTAATGACGACGCCCCTTGAAGCTACAGGTTCGGATCGGGTATTACAGCGGGAGCAATTTAAGTTTTAATAGGATTTCGCCTACACTTTCGCCAACTAAGTAGCGTAACCGAACATATACAAGATTACATAGACTTACACATATATTACGAACCGCCCACGTTTGAATATTTGTAAAACTCTCGGGATATTAAGTATGTACTTGACGTAATATCCCCAGAGATTTACGAACACTAAAATAATTTCACATAGCTTGAAAACCGGCAAATTGTACCTATGTTATTCCATTAAAAAGCTAGATTGCTGGACCGTTACTTAGGTGCTATCGAAAGTAAATAAACTGGTAACGCCCCACGGTTTTACCCACGTAGCTCCCGTCCTCTTTATTTTACCGGGATAAAAAGTATATGTGCTACTCCAGACCATGATCTAACTGTGTTCCAAATTTCAGCCCGATCCGTTTAGATAATCCGACGTCAGCAACAAACACTCAAACTTTGACATTTATAATATTAGTAGAACATTAGAGTTAAGCCGTTGCGTCGTTAGTGAGCTCAAAATATCCCAACTTTCATGTTGAACCCCCGACCAAAATATATGTCATAAGCTTGACGTGAATGTCTGTCTACCTGTCTCTGTGTGTGTCCGTATGTGGCACCGTAGATCTCAAACAAATGGGTGATTTTAATGCGTTTTTTTATTTGAAGGTAATATCCGTGTGGATGTTCTTAGTTATGTTTAGTTAATATCGATTCAACATCCTCCGCCGCCTCCACAAAATGGCGGACAAAATATTTCTTCACAACCTACCTTAATAAGGGTATCAAATGAAAGGGCTTGGCTAGTCGAATACTATACACTATAACAAATTTCAAATCCAAGATGGCCGCCACCACAAAATGGCGAATTATATTATTTATTTCACTACTACCTCAATACGGGTATCAAATGAAAGGGCTTGACTAGTAAAATACTCTGCACTATGACAAATTTCAAATCCAAGATGACCGCTACCACAAAATGGCGAAATACATTCCTTGTTTCACAACTCCCTCAATATGGGTATGAAATGAACGGGCTTAACTAATAGATTGTTGTACAGATAACAAATCCGAGGTAGTCGAGGGTTAATCAAAATTTTAAATTTTGTGCTTGTGTATTATTTTTATTTAAGTAATTTATTACACTTGCATTCACTTCACATTCACTAGCCCCTTCCTATTCCCCTCGGTTTTCTCGCGTGTTTTCCGTTCTCGTTTCCGCCATATTAAAAAGTATAGTCAGTTAATTTAGACTATAATTTGCTAGTGTCCTAAATTTCATGCCGATCCGTTTAGCCGACGACGTGAGTGAGAAACAAATATCAATATTCAAAATATCAGTAGGATATAGTAAAACAAGCGGTACGCCCTGGTTTCGCCCGTGGTTCATACATACATAATATATCCTATAACACTCAGGGGTTACCACGGATATTCGGGGGATATGCCTTGATTGCGAATTTAGTTCGAAACCTAGTGTCTCCAGTCTCCTCCCACTTAAATAATTACTACATAAGCAAAAGTAATAATTACGACACACAGCCGCATATTTTAGCACGCACACTAAACATTATGATTGCGCTTTTTATGACAACATACTTAAAATGGGCGGAACATTTCCATTTAAACAAATAATTTTGTCTATGTAGAAGGAGTCACTCAACGCTCACACACGTAACTAGGGATTGAAATGAGTGATTGCAAAATTTATTCGACATTTTATTTTGGGCTGTATTATTATATTGACACTAGATGCCCGCCCCGGCTACGCCCGTGGTAGGTACATTATAGGGCACTCATCGGGATCCCGTACATATCCAACGGTATAATATTATGACTGAAATCGGTTCAGCCATTCCTGATAATATCGCTTTCAAACAAAAAACCTCTAAAGCTACCTGCTACGCCACCTGTCGGAAATTGGTCGTACCAACTCAGATTTATAAACTAATTTGATTAGCAAAGGTTTATATTCAATGACGCAATCTTGGACATTGGCGAAATTACGGTGACATTACCGAATGGAAGCAAAAATAAAAATTTGAAGTTGAAGTTGACATAATTGCTGTCATGCTGTCATGTCAAGTGTATCTCTTAGTCTGTGGCCAAAGCACGCTACGAAAACTCTCAAATAGGAATATTTTTCCCCCGTTTTTGTAACATTCTTGATTCATGCTCCGATTATATTGATTGTAGCGTTATGTTCTATAGCCCAAAGCCTTCCTCGATAAATGGACTATCTAATAGTATCTAATAAGACTATCTAATAAAAGTATCTTATAATTCGGACCAGTACTTCCCGAGATCCTAGCGTTCAAACAAACAAACAAACTCTTCAGCTTTATAATATTAGTATAGATATCGATTTACTAAGTTTTACTAATATAGAAATACGTAAATATATTTATATATAAAAATTGATACCATGTGCGACATTTATTATACTTTAAAGAAATGTATAAAGTTGGAGTAGGAATCTGTTTGACTTTTTCAAATTAACAGTTTTACATCAAATATATACGAAAGTACTAGGAATGCCCCGCGGGTTTACCCGCGCAGTTCTCGTTCCCGTTCTTTTATCGAGATAAAAGTAGCCTAAGCCTATGTGTTTTTCCAAAATATAATCTTACTGTATTTCAATTTACAACTCGATCCGTTCATACGTTTAAACGGGATTGAGCAACAAACATCCAAATACCCAAACGTCCAAACATTGGCATTTGTAACATTCGGTAGTAGGATTTACGATACCAATGACAAAAAAAACATTATTATTTATTTGCTTTCCTGCTTGTAATGGGTAATCTCTGAAACGACTGGACTAATTTTAAGGAACTTTTAATGAAACAGTTTATTTAAGCCTATAGCTGATGGCTAAATGGAAAAACATCTCTTTATTCCGGTTTGTAGGACTATGTTGCCAGAGAAATTACAGGGCATGGAGGTAAAACATTATATCTCAGACTGTCGAACTCCGTAAATCCTAATGCCGTGAATTGGACTATCTGCAAGGAAGGAAGAGAGGCCTTTACCCAGCAGTGAGACAATGTGGACTAGTAATAATATTAACATTTTATTTTCATCAAGCAAGAGATAAGTACACGTTAAAAAAACGTAAAAAGTTATGCCTTAGACGATCAGCTGTCTGGTATTGAAAGTCCCGTCATAATTGGTCCAGCTGTTTGGTAGATTAGTGGAACAAACAAGGTAGACAAAAAGTTTTAAAATAGTTTTTAGGTATGGGTACCGTACATACTTTTATTTGAACTTAGTAAACAGTTGTTAATTTGATATTACATACAAACGCTCCAATTTTATATCTTTGTATATAGGTACTATTTATATTAATCATAAAACAAGTAAAAAAACATGGAAAAATAGGTAGTTAATTATAAATGAAAAAAACGAACATTGTCCATGTAAATTACCGAATAAATTTTCGAAGAAATTTCACATCGGCAAACTTCATTACCCCATCACTAACGCGTCAACGTCTATGCGCTTCAGAGCGACTGAACGAATGTCAAAGTTATGCGGTCATATTAACCGTATCGAGAAGACACTGCCACGCCCTCAAGGCATATCCCCCGATATCCGTGGGGGTTACGTACATATCCAACGGAGAGATAATTTTTAAATTAGTTCCAGCAGTTCCTGAGATTAGCGCGTTTAACAAAGAAACTCTTGAGCTTTATAATGTTAGTATACTCGTAGATGTCAAGCTAATTCACGTTAGATGCTTAGGAACAAAATCTTTATCTTATGAAAATATTATTGACATCTTTAACGTTAATTTTCAGTTGTAAGAAAAACCTGTGAAACGAAAAATGCTAAAGATAAAATAACTAAAATCAACAAGTCGTGATACTACCGCTATCCCGTTAAAGCGTACTTGTCAGCAACGCTTACAATTCCGATCACACTGCTTTAACACAGATCCGGAAAACAAACGAGGATTTCACTTACAATAAACCTGTGAAGACTTGAATCTGATAGCGTTAGATGCGCTAACACCATTATTGACATATCAGCTCGTAAAGTAGCACGTGGCATCGCGAGGACCAGGCACCGGCGTCGTCTGCACGTAATTTATTACACCTTTCTTTTGCGAAAGGTCCCAGAGCGGATTTTCAAGGAATTTGCATTCTGTGCGACAAATTTATCTTGACCGGTTCAATGGTTTCGCTACTATTTTATTTAACACGTGTAATGTGACATTAATCACATATACTTATATAATATAGTTTACAGCGATTTATACTCGTGTTGTAAACGTAACACATATCTTAACTTACAATTAACACGCACAGTAGCAAAGACATGTGGAATAAATATTAATAATAAATAAATTGGCTGTCATAAGAAGTGAAAACTTTAACTAAGAATTTGATAGCTTACTTTGGAAAATACGCGGGTGAAACCGGAGAGCGCGGCCATGAGCATAGCCCCGAGGTTACCCGAAGATTTCTTATCATTCCCGAGCGTCACGCTAGAATTCAATTCACAGCCCACCACGAAAAATCTGTCTGTGACACGTCAAAAGAGCTTTCACTTCAAAAATGGCAGTGAGAGTCTGCCGATAGAAAATTAATCAAATATAATTTTAGTAAAGCAGCACTAATCTTGCACAATACGTCAGTTGTAGAGCTACAGATATATTTTTACGCATGTAAGTGAAACCAACTTTCGACATTTCACCCAATAAAAAAACGTCAAATGCGCACTTACTATTCCGCTGCTCTGCATCCCCTTCGACGCTACGCCGCCTGACATTAGCGCGGCCAGAGTAGTTAACAATTTAGATTTTTTTTTAATACACATGAAGAGAACTAGCATCCACAAATTAATATAAGAGATCCCAATGAACCAAGTGACATCGATGACCGACTCTTATGTCAATCCCTGAGCTTGACATTCGAGTCGGTCAACGATGTCACTTATTGTAGTGCTATCATTCAACATGTTGATAATGTTATTTAGTTGTTATTCATTAAAAAAAATATTTTAATTTAATTTGTTTAATAGTGTACTAAAATCTTAGTTAAGTCTTAACGTTAACATCAGCACACGTGAAATCTATTTCTAATAATTATAATAAATATAATAGTAATAGTAATAATGAAAATAAATAAATATAATTGTATTGTTGTTCCTCAAACATTTCGCGAACATGAAATTTGACGTTGGAATCGTTAGTTTTGGTTTTGGCCACTGTGCCGGATAAGTTTGTTGCTCCGGACACATCTCAAAGGTGCAAGGAATGTGACGGTTATATGAAATTTCATAGCATTTTTTACGATTCTGTGACAGATTAGGTGAAATTTATTACGTACATATTTTCCTCTATGGAATGCGAATGGCACACATTGGGGTGCCATTTTTGTTATTTCTGAAAGATATTTCTCTTACAAGCGATGGTTACTACACATTCAGAATCTGTTATACAGGGTTATTGGTAATCAGCCTGCATCCTTTGAAGGGGATGTTAATTGCATTAAATACGTCAATTTTTGATCTACAGTTTTAAAAATCGTTATATTTCTTCCCAAACAAAATTAAAAAAAAAAATATATGTGCGCGTTCTAAACGCATCGAACTTTTCGTAACAATTCATAACAAGAGCGCGTTAAACAATATTTTTTAGGATATGTACTGAGTTCTAAAAAAGTTGTTTGTTTAAACATGCCCTTAAACGGATGCCGGCTATTTACCAGTAACCGTGTAAACTTGTACTTACATGTGCAATTAAAAATTACTTACAAAAACTGCCACCATTTTTGAGTATTTATTAAAGTTAGAGGTTTCCAATACTCATACACTTTTGGAGAAAAACTTGGCTTGATCTCTTGCTGAAACCCGTCCATTCTAATTTAGCTATGATTGCCATAGTACCTACGGTAGTCTCTTGTATATAATTTGAAGCAACGTTTAGTTTCCAAAATGAAAAAAAATTCTGAAATATGTTATATTTGATCGACCATGACTTGTACGATCATGATTTATCTATTTCTCGTGTGTTTTTCTGGAAACATTATCCTTAAAACTGAAAATTTAGTTTAATATCGTGTTCACATCAAGTTTTGCAATGAAACGGACAATAGCTACAGTTGTGTGTGTAGAATTGTTGGTCAAGTTGTCACTTATAGAAACCAATCCGTAACGACCTCATCCCCTGCGATTAGCCATAAAAAGGCCAATCCATCGATGCAGATGGAATGACTTCCCCCGCATCAATCTTGCGCGATTACGTTACATTATGGACTACGGGTCATCAATCAGACGCATCTGGTGTGTGGCGACGCGGCGGCGTTAACAACATAGCAGCGGTTTAAATACCTACCAGATTATTATGGTTTAACACATTTATTTTCTCAAAAAACAACAAACTTTTTATTTAATACATTATACTACTTACATATTATCATTAATCGGTGATAGCGGAATAGGCTATGCTGCTATTACCGGTATGTCGCATAGCAACAGAAACAAGCTTTAGAACAACAAAAAGTTGCAATGTACCGTACCAAATTTTCGGTGACAACTAATAATGTACATATAGAGACAGACATGTATTTCAAAATAAAAACGTTTTCCAAGCGGAGATGTACTAGTTTGTCAATATCACTAGTTTTAAGGGTGAAGGAAAACATCGTGAGGTTACCGGCATGTTCCTAAAAATGTAGCAAACACGTGTTGTTATAATAACCCACGCTTAGCCAGCGTGGTATATTATGGCACTAGGCTCTGTTGTCGAAGCATAAACTGAGCTGTTTTTACTTATGCTATGTAGCCTAAGATAGAGTTTAGAGCCCGTTGGGATCACTGCAGTTTTATTGCTTTCGAGGTTTGCAAGTTTGTGTTGTTGTCACCGTTTGAAACGCACAACACATTGAAATCTTTTTGTTTCGATCAAATTTGTTCTCCACATATTCATACCGAAAATTTCAATCAAAGTCCAGAATACCGTTTTTGCCGCAGCTGAAAAAGTAATTTCCTAAATCAGTCGACAAACCCTTTCATTTCGCGAATTTCTCGTGTCTGAAATTTCGCGAACTGCGAAATCGAAATTGTTTTTTAGAACACGCTGTAAAGAATGTGGGGGTAATCTCATATGACGTAATTGGAACAATAACGAAGGGAATAATATATCTTGGAAATTCGTTTCATTAGTTACGCGTATAGGAGATCGCTTCGTACAATTTTGTGATTTAAGTCAATTTCATTTAATCGAGAGATGTGCCAAAATACTCTTTCGCAATGAATCCGTTGTTCTATTGAAAATGCAAAGTCTTGAATATTGCCACAAAGCTGTAAACTGAACAATTTTCTTATCGGATACATATCGGATAGTGTGTAACTGATGTTCATGCTCAAACACTACTTTGCCCTATTTTCTATCAGATTGCTCGTAGATCGAAAAAGAGACATCGTTTCTAGCAAAATGTTCTAAAGACTCAAACAAATTGGTTAACTTTATTTTTGTAAAATGACTCCATTACTAGGGCAGTGAACTGTAATTAACCTTTTATACGCCCGGTGCTTTTTAACTAGTTATAATTTTATAACTGCGTCCTTGCATGACCTAAGGCAAGCATTAGAGGCCTACATCTTAAATAAACAGCCCGATGTTAACCAACGATGCGCTCTATATTGGGGTTGATTTACTAGACGAAATCGACTCTAGATCCGAAGAGTTATATATCTGTATAACTCCGTTATAGTTTCCGTTTCCATATTTTTTCCGAGATTTAAAGTATTCACACCTTATTCGAGACTAAAATCTATTATATTGCGCAAAAAAATTAAAAATTTTCGTCGTCTTCTTTTTAGTCCTTATCTTCATTGCTGAAGATCGAGTCTAGTCTGAGGTATTGATCACCCGTCGCACTTCCTTGTCTTTCTATCCTCGGCGGTCCTAAGAGCTTCGGCTGTTGGTAATCCAGTGAGTGCCTTTACCAGATCTGACCAACGGGTAGGTGATAGACCACGTGGTCTTTTCCCATCGACCTTACCGACTACCGTAAGCTTCTCAAGGCTGTCAGGGACAAAAACTCGTATTGTAATGAAATTCATCTCCACATAATATACAAACTTTCCCATAGGTATATAAAATTAGTGGAATTAGTAACTACCTACTTATAAATGAAAACGTAACAAGATAAGGACTAATTCTCTGCAGGTATGGTATTAAAACCTTTTTTGTGTCTGGTCGTGAAAAAAAAGTATCTCGTCGCCAGTACGTATTCGCTTTTATTTTAATATGTTAATTGTCGTTATGTTCCTGGCAACCCAGAATGTTACGCGTCGACAACCTCAAAATTACCGGAACGGCGGACTTTTCGCTTTTTGTACGGTTTCATTTTGTTGCTACGTAAGGAAGATTGAGGAAAAGCTATCCATTTAATTGCGTGGCCTTGATTTTTGTAAAGGTTTCTTAGGGTGACAGCGTTTTAATGGATGTTAAAAGAAACATAATTCTTATTACTATTACCTACTTCCTTCCAAGTTTCGTCGAGGTTAATAATTGTAGAGTTGGTTGGTTAGGTAGTGTTTGTTGGCTCACTAAACTAAACTGAACATACACACATATATTTTTAATAGTATTGTTTAATATTGAGCGTAGTCTTAGGACATTTCTTTTATTGGTAATAGGTTTGAGGTGACCCCTATCTCACTAGGCGTTAAGTAACGTAGCGGCCCACGATCGAGTGATTATCTAGACGTAATCTTAATTTTTTTACTTTCGATTAAAAAAATTAACTCTCGTCTTGAAGACACCCAAATTTGAATTACTGCTCACACAAAATTTGATCTTGTTGCACTATTCATCTCAATGAGCTCAAAATTAAATACAACTGGTATTGTAAACCTTAGGTTAGTTTGCAGCCCAATGATACACAAGTAATAAGAACATAACTAATCAACATTATTCGATGCCAATCACACTTATATTATAAGTTCTTATTTAATTACCTCGATATCGACCTGCCAAAACAGCAGCGTTGCAACGAATAAGTCTTTTCTTGACCCAGGCTGTTGTAACGCTGGTAAAGTAATTAAAAAAGATATGGTGTCACGGGACAGCAGGTTTGAATGAAATGCCTTCGAATAAAATAGATGCAACACAATTTAAAAGTTTGGATGTACGAATATGGTCCGATTATCTGAAAAACAGAGTAACAACCACGTAACAACACTGGTTTCGGGCACTTTGTACATTAGTGTGTGTAAGTGTACTCCCTTCCAATATATATCTTTCTTACGGTTTTAGTTTCACATTTTTAGGGTTTCGTAGCCAAATTGCAAAATACGGGACCCTTATAAATTCGTCATGTCTGTCTGTCTGTACGGCGGTATGTCACAGCCACTTTTCTCCGAAACTATAAGAACTATGCTATTGAAACTTGGTAAGTAAATGTATTCTGTGAACGGCATTAAGATTTTCATACAAAATATAGAAAAAAAACAATACATTTAGGGGTGTCCCATACTTATAACTGAAACTCAATTTTTTTCCATTCAAAACCTGTGTGTGTTATGTATGGATAGGTCTTCAAAAATGATATTGAGGTTTCTAACAATTTTTTTTTCTAAACTGAATAGTTTGCGCGAGAGACTCTTCCAAAGTGGTAAAATGTGTCGCCCCCTTAACTTCTAAAATAGGAGAATGAGAAAAATATAAAAAAGTGTATGATGTACATTACCATGTAAACTATCAACGAAAATTGGTTTAAATGAGATCTAGTAAGTAGTTTTATTTTAAAGTCATAAATTCATTATTGTTAAAACACTGATTAAAGTAACAACGAACTACAAGAACTTTTATATTATGTTACTTGCTGCTACGGAAGCCTTCATGGGCGAGTCCGACTAGCACTTGACCACTTTTATTTTCAGTCTGGTCGCGCAGATGAATTCCTATCTCCGCCAAGCCTGCCGTACGGTACTTTAACATAATAATTCTACAAGTCTCATTGGCTAGATTCATTGATGATGGTAGCTAGTGATGATCTTATTACTTGTGTCTCTCCCCACGAAGACCGGTGGCAATAAAACCAAAACAGCTCCAATTACGCACCCTCAAAGTTAATTTAAGGCTTTGAGACGTCCGTACCGGAATTTAATATAAAGATGCTGCCTTATAATCCTTTGAGTCCTTTAAATTTCACGAACGACATCGAGATTCGTGATTAACGTTCTGCATTGTTATGAGAAGGGTTGGTTTTGGTGACGGTAATTTTAGTTATGTTTAAAAATTTAAGTTCGTTTCTGAATAAACCTGAGTATTTTTAAATAAATACACGAGTTCAGTTCTAAGCGAGATGCGAACACACGCGCGTACTTTCCTTGAAAAAGATCGCCAGACGCGATCGAAACTTGAGTCGGACTGGACTGACTATATCAAACGTGAGTTACCCGTGTATTTATTTAAAATATATAACAACCACGTTAGTTTTCAAAGCTGAGTATCATAATAGTACAGGAGTATTATCAAAAAAATTTGCTCTATCTCGGAACTTGGCAATAAACATGTCATAAACAGTTTCTTTTTTGATATGGGTCTTCTGGAATTTGAAGCATTCTTTCACAAGAAGAGAATCGAGGCCCTAATCCACTAAAAGCACTTCTAAATTATGGCTTGGAAAGTAAAAAAATGTTAAAAATTAAAAAAAAAACAATGTTCATGCATAATATGGTCGTGAGTTGCTGTTTTGGGATCGATCTATTTATCGCAGACTTGTTTATTATCGCTGATAAGCCTGATCGTCTTGGTAAATCGTAACGCTGGACTATGAGCGGTCAAAAAAATATTGATACCACATGGCAAAAACCTTATGATGAAGAACAAGGAAGACAAGCATACCAAGCAGCTTGACTTAAGAGTTCGCGAGATTATCCCCATGTGGTATGTTGATACGACAATTATAGTGCCCAGTTGAACGGTCTAATATCGAAAACCCTTGAGTAAAACACCAAAAAGCTTTCGCTAGTCGTTTGGGTCAAGGCTCAGATACAAAAAGCAAAAATCCTATACATGGCACGCATCGTCTGTAGGTTCCTCATTCTCTCAGTTTAACATTAATCATCGGTGGTTTGGGCTTTGGTAAGATATTAAATTTGAAAATTATTTTACTATTAAATAAAATGCAACCGCGGCTTCTGTGAGCTACATATTTTTAACCCCCGACCAAAAAAAGGGGTGTTATAAGTTTGACGTCGATGTCTGTCTGTCTGTCTGTGTGTGTGTCTGTCTGTGGCACCATAGAGCTCAAACGGATGGGCAGATTTCAATGCGCTTTTTTTATTTGAAGTCTAATGTCCGTGCTTAGCTATGTTTGGTTAATATTGATTTAAGATGGCAGCCTCCACAAAATGGCGGACAAAATATTTCTTCACAACCTACCCCAATATGGGTGTCAAATGAAAGGGCTTGACTAGTAAAATACTATGCACTGTAAAAAAAAACAAATCCAAGATGGCCGCCACCACAAAATGGCGAATTACATTATTTTTTTCACTACTATCTCAATATGGGTATCAAACGAAAGGGCTTTACTAGTTAGATACTATACACTATAAAAATTTAAATCCAAGATGGCCGCTACTACAAAATTTCGAAATACATTTCTTTTTTCACAACTCCCTTAATATGGGTATCAAATGAAAGGGATTGACTAGTAGAATGTTGTACAGATAACAAATCCGAGGTAGTCGAGGGTTAATCAAAATTTTTTATTTTGTTATTGTTAAACATTGAAATTTCTGTCCACCTAAACGAATAAAAAGAAAAACTTGTATACCATTCAAGATATTCAAGTCATATTCTAGAGTAATAAGTTCTCAGCTCATTAGCAAACATCCGCAGAACAAATATCTCGTCTGTAGTTAATTAGTGTCGTTCTCAGGGTACTTGCTTTTCCGCTTCAGTTCTTAGCTGAACGTCTCACAGAAATAATTATGCTGGAGCGTAATCGATTGCTGTTCAATGTCTAGCTTTCGACTGAGCCTGGAAGACGTCAGTGTGAAATAGCTCTTGGGTACGTCTACTTAAGTTTGAATTCCTTCATTTATTTTACCTGAAATGTCTTGTTAAATTTCACCATTTGCATATTTTCATTTTGCCAATTAGCAAAAGGAATCTTACATGTTATTTTTGTTTCCTTTGATGTTAAGGTTGTGTTGCAACACTTTACTTATCGCCAAGACCATTCTGATTAACAGAACTAGATTAATCTCCATACATTTTCTTTATTGGTTCATAAATAGATATACTAATAGATATAGACTCGATACTAGGAGTCTTCTATCACAAGGAGAGTCAAGGCCACCACGCAAGCCATGTGTAGGTTATCGCATGATACGTGCATTTGAAAGGTGTTTTGCTTGGAACACGACGGTTTCTTCACGATATTTTCCTTTTTCTTTTGCTAACGTTAAAGCCAATGACGCTACTCACTACTTGATATTTATGCAATCGGACGGTTTTAAACGTTCAATAACCAAATACCAAGTCTTCACATAAGTGGTGTATAATAACAATTATCATTCATTTGAGTTTTGTATTCTGTTTCTGTTTTCAATGTATGAAATCATTTTCTAAATATGAATCTGTTTTTACATACATAATTAGTTCAAAATTGAGTTAACACAAAAATATTCGAATTTACAACTTCCTTTTTTGAAGTCATAACTGACTGAAAAAAGAACAAAAATAGTGGTCATTAAAACCGATAATACCTCATAATAGCGTTGTCTTCTTTGCACTTACGCATCGAGTGTGTAATAAGCTCAGAGACAAAACAGAAATCCTCAACGCTGGCATAAAGATCACGTTACTCTCGACGCAAGTTATTCGATCTAGCTCTGCGCCTCTTCCCTCAATAGCTATAATTTTGTTACTGAATACATAATTAATAGCCTGCGAGAGTAAATAATGCTCACTAATAGCCTCTCGTACGATCTCGTTACTCCTTCCTAGCTTGAGGAACTAAGTGCGGTTTTCAACCAATCCATTCCAAGCTTTACTTCGAACGCATAACTTGTCTAGTTTAAATTGACCCCAGAACTTGTTCTTACCAACTGGTATCGGAGTTCAGTCATTTTTGGATTCAGATGTTCGGCGATCCATTGGTTGTGCAAATTTTGCCATCGCTAATGCAGATTTTAGCAATCAATTAATGATATTTGGATCGTGCTACTTAATATTTTGACATCTCCGTTTCATAAAAATCAGTATTTTTCAGTGGTTGTACCCAGGTAGCTCCCGCTCCTGTAATTTTTACGTAATAAAGTAGTTTTTGTGCTATGTTATTATTATGTTTAAAATTTCGTTCCTGTCAGCTGTTTCGACGTGATTGAAGAAGAAACATCTAAATTTGCGCATCCTGCTATTTTTTTAACTTTTAAATTTACACTGGACCGCCATCTCACCTGATGTTACGACGATGCGGACTGTGATGGCACGTGTTTACCTAGAAGAAATTGATCCACTCTCAATTTGGAGACACCAGATTAGAAGCATCGAGAACCCGACTCAAGCATATGATTCCACAATCTAGACGTTCTCATCATAAAAGTAGAGTCAAACCTTTTCATTCGAGTAATTGGAACGTGCAGTCCCATAGAAAAGAAGAGCAAAGTGGTATTCGATCGTACAGATCAGTAGCACACTCTCCAAAATGTATCCAATATAAATCTGATAATCTAAATTATATTTTATATTAAGATAAATTCTGATTAAAGAGCATAAATAGTTCTGCAATCAGAGAATTTCAAGCGGTAGGAGACGTTAATATTACGTTCAATATTTGTCAGTCATTTGCTTCACTAAGTTCGAGTGGTACCTTCTTCGAATTCTCTGTATATACGCCGACTGAAGTCTTTGAGCTCTGGTGCAATGTAATTACGCCTGCATTCGTTTGGGATTGGTCGTTCCGTGAAAACCGATTTACCTTTTATAATGATATATATACTATATACATGATTTAAAGATTCAGTTTGATGTAGTAAATGTACCCTACATCGCGTCATAAATCACTAATCATATTGTGCGATGTAGGCTCCTCCCCACTACTTTTACGTCATTTCCTCTGATTTTAGGACTCGTGTGTGGACCGTTTAAATCTTATTTGTCAAACATTGACAGTAAAATTCGTTTTCATTTCAAAGTTTTATTTGCCAAGTTAACTCAACGTAATCATCCTATTTGAAATTTTTTAATGCTGTACCGTCCATCAACCTCGAATAAAACATTTTATTCTCGGCTTTGAAACGTGAAGATCTAGGAAAAATCACGCAGATTACGTATTCCACAGTTTAGCTGTTCGTGTTGCGAAAGTGGAACTTTTGAACTTTTCATTCCGTTTTTTAGAAAATAAACCATGAAAAGATGTCACCTTTTCAAACTCCATGTTAACCTTTTGATAATGTTAATGATAATATTATACTTGTTGTTTGACTTATTTGTGATTTGTGAGAATTTCAAGGTAATTAAGATTTCATGTTGCATCAGCTGTAACTTTTTATAATGGTAGTTAAGACAAGCATACTGACTAATTTCCAAAAAGATCCAAACCTTCTTTAGGAGACTAGACTTAACAAAATCAACCAAGAGCCCTCGACCTATTTTAAAACGATCAGACCCAGTGTGTTATTACGAGGTATTGATTTTGTCTCTATCGCGGTTTAATTAAGGCTTATGTTTTGCGTCGACTCCTCGTTTGATGTTTGGCTTTGTGGTAATGAGACGATCAAGAGACTAATTAACAAACCTGGTAATTTTGTCACCTGATAAAATGAAGTAAGCTATTTTTATTCATAATACTTTTATAACCGTATAACAAAAATTTTTTTCAAAGATTACGGGATCATAACTGTTAGATTCAATTATAATATTATTGTAAAATATGATCTACAGCACATAAAAATACATAAAAAAGTCAACATATAAAAACAATTATCAAGATTCACATTTTGCGGAGCTGTAGCGTAAAATAAACAAAAAAAAACGATTGAGAAAATTATCCTTTATTGAAATCGTTTAAAGATATGCATCGTTAGATATTAACATCGTCTCGATTGTAATTATGTTTTACTAGGTTCAACGTATTTGGGTAAGAAACATTAAAACATACTAATTTTCCCATTCCCTAAGCCTTCACAAAACATGGATACAAAAAATTTAACAACAATCGATAGAAACAAAATCAAGGCAAGATATAAACGATGTTCGTTCTACAGCAACTGACTTTTACAAAGAATTATACCGCGCAAGAGACGTTGAGATAATGCAGGCTAAGGAAAGAAAGGCATGGAAACAGTTGGAAGAGGCCTTTACCCAAAATGGGGTCCATATCCAAAACCCAACTGCAAGCTAACACAATTACTAACAACTAAGATTAAGATAAATACTAATAACAATTAATAAAATTGTAAATTAAATATGATTAAGGTAATAAATGGCTTAAAAAACAGAAAATCTTCCCATTCAAGTATAATATTAGTAGAAAATAGTAGGACATGATACCAACTCAAAATTAGTTTGCCAACATCTCTGTCCCTCATTGTCACCAATAGCAAACTTTATCACAAAGCTCCGATCTCATTGATTTATGGATACCATAATTCCTATCATAGGTAGCCTATAAGAAAATACGGTGCCAATACCCGTCCCTAATAACAATAGAATTAAAATTAATGTTCCCTGAACTGCTGCCCGAAGGATACCTTCAATCTTGTAAGGGTTCCTTGAGGCCCTGAGAAAATCGAAGGTGGGCCTTTTATGTTTACATGACATTACATATTGAGTTCGTATGAAATTTTCAAGTAAATCCGATGATAGTGTTTCTCATTAGACGTTTTACAATATTGTGATTACAGCTTACGAAATTTACATTAAATTTTTCGACAGGTATGTAATTGTAACTCGCGACATATTCGAATAATTTTAATTCAATTGGATGTTATTATTGATGATTGGTGTTGTATTATGTTGTGTTAATAAATTCATTAATTATGTTATTTGGTTTTTCATTCAGTTGTTCTTAAATGAGACAAAACTTGTCAATTATATTTATTTTAGTTAATATTTTTAATAGACAGCTAATTCTACTTTTTGTGACTGCCAAAGTCACAAACATATTTTTATGAAGGGTAATTAATTAGATAATAAAGCAAAATTTAGATGTTATGGTACGTTTTGATACGGTCAAATTTGAAACGGTTTATTACAAATACATGTCCTTAATACGACGCCAATAATATATAGTTATACACCTCTACGCAAGCACAACCTGTCGTTAGCATGGCAAAAGACCCCAGAGCCAAGCTGACCCGACACTTTACCGAAGATATCCCAGAAGTCAGCCTGTATGAGATTAGGATGGCCCTCAAACAACTTAAAAACAACAAAGCACCTGGCGACGACGGAATTACGACTGAGCTTCTGAGAGCGGGTGGAAAACCGGTACTTAAAGTCCTCCAGAAGCTGTTCGATTCCGTCATACTTGACGGTAGTACGCCAGAAGCGTGGAGCAGAAGTGTGGTGGTGCTCTTCTTCAAAAAAGGTGACAACACCTTGTTGAAGAACTACAGACCCATCTCACTTCTGAGCCACGTTTATAAGTTGTTTTCGAGGGTCATCACGAATCGTCTCGCACGTAGGTTTGACGACTTCCAGCCACCCGAACAAGCCGGTTTCCGAAAAGGCTATAGTACCACAGACCACATCCATGCGCTTCGGCAGATTATACAGAAAACCGAGGAGTATAATCGGCCACTATGTATAGCGTACGTGGACTATGAGAAAGCCTTCGATTCCATCGAGACCTGGGCAGTGCTTCAGTCTCTCCAGCGATGCCGCATTGACTATCGCTATATCGAAGTGTTGAAGTGTATTTACAGCAAAGCCACAATGTCTGTCCGATTACAGGACCAGTGCACAAAACATATCCAGCTACAGAAAGGCGTGAGACAGGGAGATGTTATATCTCCGAAACTGTTCACTGCCGCGCTGGAAGATGTTTTCAAGCTACTGGACTGGAACGGATATGGCATCAATATCAACGGCGAATGCATCACTCACCTTCGGTTTGCCGACGACATAGTCATTGTGGCGGAGTCGATGGAGGACCTCGGTGCTATGCTCAGGGACCTCAGTAGAGTATCCCAACAGGTAGGTTTGAGGATGAATATGGACAAGACGAAGGTCATGTCAAATGTTCATGTCTCACCTGTACCGGTTATTGTTGGGAATACCACACTCGAAGTTGTTGACGAATACGTCTACCTGGGTCAAAAGATCCAATTAGGTAGATCCAACTTCGACAAAGAGGTCCAGCGAAGGATCCAACTCGGATGGGCAGCGTTCGGGAAACTGTCCAAAATACCCCAATGCCTAAAGACGAAAGTCTTTAACCAGTGCGTGTTGCCAGTGATGACTTATGGAACTGAGACGTGGTCCTTCACTGTTGGTCTCATAACGAAGCTCAAAGTCACACAGCGACTATGGAGAGCTATGCTCAGAGTCTCTTTGCGCGACAGAATCCGTAATGAGGATATTCGCAAAAGAACAAAAGTGGCCGACATAGCTCAAAAGAGTAAGCAAGCTGAAGTGGCAATGGGCGACATCGCTCGCAGAACTGACAACCGATGGGGAAGAAAGGTTCTCGAGTGGCGACCACGAACCGGGAGACGCAGTGTTGGACGGCCTCCCACTAGATGGACAGATGACCTCACAAAGATCGCTGGAAACCGCTGGTTGCAGGTTGCGCAGGACCGTTCGTTGTGGAAATCTAGGGGGGAGGCCTATGTTCAGCAGTGGACGTCTTGTGGCTGATGATGATGATGATGATGAATATATAGTGCTATTTTATTAATTATTAAGCTATTGCATAGCTTTTATCGCGGGCCTTTAGCGCGAAGACCGAATCAAACATTTTTGTGAGCAAGCGCTAAAAAAGAGAGATGGAAGACATAAAACCGTAACGAAAAAACCTGCCACACACTACGCCTTTCGACTTTAAATATTATTGTTATTATGACTTAGATACTTTAAATATAGTAAGCTGTATTACATACGTTCTTAGAGATATAATGTTGCAATAGCTTTACCGCGGCAGTCCCCGATTGCCACACGTCTTTTATCTTAACAAGAACAAAATTAAAATTTTGATTAACCCCCGACTACCTCAGATTTGTTATCTGTACAACATTCTACTAGTCAAGCCCTTTTATTTGATACCCATATTGAGGTAGGTTGTGAAGAAATATTTTGTCCGCCATTTTGTGGCGGCGGCCATCTTGAATCGATATTAACCGAACATAGCTAAAAACATCCGCATCCGAAAGTTAATATCCACTTTCAAATAAATAAAAACGCATTGAAATCGGCCCATCCGTTTGAGCTCTACGGTGCCACAGAAAGACACACACACACACAGACAGACAGACGGACAGACAGACATCGACGTCAAACATATAACACCCCTTTTTTTTGGTCGGGGGTTAAAAATTTAATAGAGTGTATACCACAGACACACTGTACACTTCAACGTGATAAAAAATCACAAAGTTTCCGACTCGAACTTCCACTTTAAAGACAGCTTTTAAACATCGATTTTGCGATGTAACAGGTAACTAACTTCTAATGAGTTTTAATTACTTTTGTTACGGCGAAAGTTACATTCTTAACTTTATTAAACAAATTGTTTGTGCTTACAAGTATTTTTCATGAGATATACTCGTACTTGCGTAAAAGACTTATTAAATAACTTAGGTATTTTGAATTTTAACTAAAATTATGAGAGTAAACATGTTTTTTAAACTTTCGTAATTTGATTCATACTGAAAACATTAACTTAGACAGTCCTTGACTGCGATCTAAAGGAAACGTTTTAGTAAAATAACGTAAAGGAAATAAAGGTAACAACTTCGACGAGCGTAGCGCAGTGATTTGCATTGAAACAGTTAAACAGCTGTACGGCACTATACCTACTCTTATGGATCGGCCAGCGTATTCCTTAAAACGCACGTCTTGTTCGTAATTTTAATCTACCTTTTATTCGTATCAAAAGAATACGAAATTTTAAATGTACGTAAAATATAACCCACATTTTTTTCATTAACTGCCTTATCTCACCCGACTCTTGGTATTAGACCAATATTGTTCTATATTAGCGAGTTTGTCACTCGCGCTTACATATTTGCATAACTCCAGAATTATTAATTAGATAAGGTTTATTTTTATCCTGGCCGCTGTCATGGCAACGATCCCTTGTCTTATTGATTAATTGCTGCGTAGGCCGCAGTAAGACTTAGCAGAGGGATAAACTAAAATTTTGGACTACGTTTCATAACATATCTAGCGTTTCGAGTTTTGAGTTTTCAACTATCTATCTCTCAAGTTGCACCAAATAACACATTAGTGTCAACTATCATGAATATTTGTTTACTTGGTGAAGAGTTTACTGGACACAAACGTCTCGTCGTGACACTGGATTATTACGTATTAAACACTAGCAGTCTGCCCCACTTTCACCTGTGGTATATAGTATATAGCCTATAGCACTTAGGGGACACATAAATATCTAATGATGAAATAATTCTCGAAATTGCTCCGGTGGTTCCTGAAATAAGTGCGTTCAAATAGAAAACCTCTTCAATATCAGAATTATCCGTAGACCAGCGAAGGTCTGCAGATAATCAAGATGCTCAAGCCCTCTACCGGACGAAAGCGTGCTGAGTATGCTGGCAGCATTAGGTTCCACGCTGAATGCCCACGCTGAGGTATAGAAAAATTATAAACCGGAATTATAATAAGAACATGCCTCCCAAAAAAGCAAAGGCAACATTTTGAACACGAAGAATCCAAAAGCGTTGTATTATAACAAACGTTAAGATACAATATTGAGGCAAAATCAGGTTCTGTCACACAGCGGTAAGTTGTCTCTCTCCTGTTCTATATTTTGTGATGGAGTTAATAAATTACTGTTTGGTTCCGTATCTCGTGTTTACGGATTACTTATACTCGACGTACTTCGTGTCTACCCACATGTGGGGTAATCTTTATTGATACTCTTTGTTTTGTTACCCTGTTGTGTTTATATTTAGCTTGACTTATTATAAGGGTTGACTTTGAATTTTTTGGCAGATAAAAAAATTATTAATTGTGTTGGGAATAAAAGCCTCTGATAATTCTGCTATTTATCGGTAGGTATACCTTTTATTTGATGGCGTTTCATCCTTTTTATTTGTGATACCTGAATTCTCTTCCGCAATGTATAAAATAAATAATAACAAACCTACTAACATTATAAATTTGAAAGTTTGAATATGTTGATGTTTGTTGCTCACCGAAATGGTCAAACGGATTGATTTAACGTTAGAAACATAAATACATACACTACACAGATACACCGTAATAGTACAAGTCCCTAAAGCAGAGAAGGTATAAGGGAGCGCAAATACCCAACACCCTACCAAACACCCTCTTTTTAGTTCACAGTCAAGAGGAGAAGGAGACCCTGACAAACCAGGGTTATGGGTCAGGCACCGGGTTACGTATCCTTACCATCAATGAAGCTCAGGGACTAACATACGAGTCGGTAATCGCAATCAAAACTAAGGCAAACATGAAGCTGCACGAGAGCGTCCCCCATGCGGTTGTCGCAATCTCACGGCACACGGGGACCTTCACATACTACGCTGACGAAACCGACGACGCCATCGGCCGGTTCATGCGGCGAGCGTTGGCTGCATAACCGAAGACCATACATGATTTCAATCTACAAATGGCCATCAGGGACAGAAATGCGGCCGTTGTGGAGGCTCTGGGCCAGGAGAAGGTGGCTTAGGCAAATGACAAAAGGCAATTAGGCAAACACTCGATGTCGAGTCGATTACTAGCGGAATCCCAACCGGTAGTGATCGGCTCTACAGACGAGCACTAGAATTAGATTTTAAATGTACCCAACTCCCCTATTTTCCTCTTCTTCTCCTTATCCAAGAAACGTGTAAAAAAGACAATTGATATGACAAAGATCACGGACCCCGGAATCTGTGGAGTGGCTAATTTAAATAATAAAAAACTGTAATAGCACATTAAATTACATGTTATAGCATATATATTACTTTTTATCATCATCATCAGCCTATCTTAGTGCTCTGCTGGACATAAGCCTCTCCCGTGGCTAGCCCCTCAGCCCTATCCTCAGCTATACGTCTCCATCCACTGCCTGCTGTCTTCCGTATATCGTTACTCCATCTAGCTTCAGGGTCTCCTACACTGCGTTTGCCGATTCGCAATATTATATATTACTTTTTATAAAATATCTAAATTTATTTCTTCAAAAACAAGTCGACCAGAACGTCACTTTTGTTGTCGGCAATTATATTATACATTTTTTAAGATTGGAAGTATGTTGCTCAATGACATCGTTAAAACCTATCACGCTGAAATTTGTGACTCAGATTTATGAGCTCAAACGTTTAGATATCTATCTGTTAGAAGACGTTGAGTCAGAAAGTCATAAAATTTAGAGTTTCTTGAAGAATAATAATTGTGTGAATCCTACGCAGACGAAGTAGCTGACATATACTTTTATATTGTTTAATTGGACCATAGGACTAGGCGAAAAAAAAACACAAAGACCAACAAAGAAAAAGATCCAGTGTCTAATAGATGGTGGCTTTATTCATTCATTAATAACTGAATAACTAACTGAAATAACTGAACTGAATAAAACTGAATATAGCTATTTTTATCCTATAAAATATAAGATAAAACAAGGACCTTGAATATAAACTTGAAACTTTTAGAAATTGAAGAACGTTACAGAAACACATACGGTCAATGAATTAAAACAAGAATACTTCGTAATATATGTAGTTGTGAAATTCGAATGAAGTATTTAGTATTCTTATATTCTTCTTTTACTTTCGCAGTGCATATCACAAGCAGCCTTACTAATGAACCTATTCTCGTTTCCACCGCAACCGGAATACAGCATCGGGGTACATTTTCGTGTAACTACGTCATAGAAATAGGCCACTATCATTCTATCGCAAGGGCCCTTTGATGGTGCTTGGTAACAGTAGTAGGGGATGTTCTTGAGACTCGACGGGAAAGGACCGTCCACCAAACCTGAAAAAAAAAATAGGTACTATTTTGGAAAAATTCTGAACGTGTTGAAGTCAGTTCTTACGTAAAGTTTACATCTGGTATTGTAATATAATATCAAAGCGGTTTCTTACTACATTTATGCTTTATTTTCGTTAAAGTTAAAATGTAAAAAATAACGGGTTGTCTTAGGTTCAAATAAAATAACCAACTTTAGTTTGAATGCTAGTGGCTGTACAGGTAGGATTGAAATTTAAATCACAACCACAGTCTGAAATAACACATAGGCTACTTTTTATCACGCGACGATAACGGAAACGGAAACGCGGGTAAAACTCCAAGCTGCTGATAGTTAGTGATAAGTTACATTTGTAACTGTAACATGTTTTAGTCTATTTCAATATAAACATGCAAAATAACTAATAAAATGATATGTACTTACGTCCATCCTTAACATAATCATGGAGAAAGTTGCCCACCGAATACTTTGCGTCTGCTACTGAACTGATTGCCACCGAGCATAATACGAAAAGCAGCCTCGCCATCGCATCTAGCTTCAATATCATGAATACTAGGGGATGAGACCAATCTATCGATAGAATAGTACTCTATTGAGAACCTATCAACTGTACATTTATTGGTTTTGATTGAAATCGAACAATACGTTTGAACACAATGAAATAAGATTCACAGTAACAAAAACTAGATATTTTATATTTCTTGAACTGATTGCGTAATCTATGTTACATGTGTATTATAAGTGAGTAAACCGTAAAGATATGAATGAACACAGACTTAGAGATCAGTGTTTAAATAACTGGATATTTAAACAAACAAATACACATTCAATTCAAAAGACCCCAACGCAGTTGTTTTAAATTTTAAGTCATGCGAATGTTTGCAAAACAAATAGCTTTTATGATTCTAAGGTTTCAAGCACAGCTAATAAAATACCGGATAACTATAAAATGGCTACTCTAATGAAACACTAAGCACATCAACTAATTTTAGATTTAAACATTTACATTAAACATTTAAAAAACAACATAATATCATTCTCTCGGGAGCTACGATCAGACAGACACGGCAAACTTATAAAAGCCTAAAAATGCGTCGGGAGTTGGTAAATGGATATGTAATAATAAATGTATTTTAATAGAAATCTATTATTCTATGTCTTGAATATTATAGTTAGAACATTGCTTCATCTGTCACGCTTGACGGCACATAAAAATGATGTATGTTATGTAGGATAAATGTTATTACAGCAAAACTATGCATAACGCCCATTATGGCCTACTAGTGCTCATTGTCTGGTATGCTAGCAGACTTTAGCTCGATGATGCGAAAACTTGTGATATTCGGTATTTAGCAAAACATAAATCTAAAACTGATTCTTACCAATAGTACCAATAGAAACGAAAAGTGTTATACGTTGTGTTTACGAGTAGGTATACAGTTTAATCAATGAAGATGAAACATTGCTGCGAAAATTAAAAATAATTTCTCACCGAGTCCAGGTACACAAGTTTGACATCACCTTTGATTTTTATGGTGAAGGAAGACATTGTGGTGAAACAGACATGTTCCAATAAAAACATCTTTTGAGTTTATATGTCATCCGCCAATTGCTTTTGGCCAACTTAGTTAAATTCTTCACTCTCTTCTTGCGAGGGAAGGCGCCGAGTGATGAGTTCCTACAGTGGGCACATAAATGTGGGCTGCTTATGATAATCATAAATCCATTTCAAATCGATGCTTTACATTTTTTGTGATAATCGATTATTATCGATAAATATTTATTCATCTCTGGTCTCCAATCAGAAACAACCAGGCGTAACATTGATGTGGCTTTTATTACTGTCCGAATGATTTCTGTTTACGATAACCAGTTTTATTACATTTTGTGGCAAATACATTAAGTATGGAAAGTCAGTTATTATAATAATAACAAATTTATTCATTTCATCTGAATTCATGTATAAAATAAACTAGAGGATAGTGGAAATTTTTAGACTTTAGTTTTATTCACTAACTAGATGTCCGTCCCGGCTTCGCCCGTGGTACATTATATAGCACTCATCAGGATCCCGTACATATACTACGGTAAAAGAATAACAGAAATCGGTTCAGTAATTCCTGACAATATCGCTTTCAAACAAAACACCTGCTACTCCATCTGTCGGAAATTGGTTGTACCAACTCAGATTTAGAAAAAAAATTGATTAGAAAAAAAATGTATATTCAAGAGGTATGTAATCTGTGATATTCAATGACGCAATCTTAGACACATGCTGTCATGTGCACGAAACGAACGAAAACTCTCAAAAAGGAATATTTTTTCCCGATTTTGTTACATTCTTGATTCATGCTCCGCTTCTATTAATAGTAGCGTTATTTTCTATAGCCTATAGCTTTCCTCGATAAATGGACTATCCAATAGATAAATAATCTTTCAATCCGGGCCATTACTTCCCGAGATCCTAGCGTTCAAACAAACAAACAAACTCTTCAGCTTTATAACATTAGTATAGATTGACTATACCTAGTCTATAGACGTTACGAGTAATATCTTAACTGTCGTTTTACAAAACAAAGTAAAACTCTTTGTAAGATGTACATAATGAATTTAGGATAAGAAAACAAACCGGCGATCTAATTGCTGAAAGCAATCTCTCTTAGTCAACCTTAAGATAGAAACTCAAAATCTAATGACTTAAGCTTACATGTACATATAACGTCACAAATGACAAAACATTCTGAATCGGTGTGACGGCTTTAATATTTGACAGTATTGAACAAATCTTTTAAAATACGGCAGTGGTGACGATACAGTGCACTACGCATATGTCTCGCTTCAGGACTATATGTTAGGTATTACCATTTGCTTGTGACTTTGATATTTAAACAAGGAAACAAGAATTGTTTTAGTTATATTATTATATACAACATTAAATGAATTTAACGCTCAAACAAATGATAAACAATTAAGTGTAGTAAAAATAGAATTAATCATAAAATAGAATTTAAAAAAAATTGCTTCATTACTAATATTATTCCAAGAAATTCCAAGAAAAGTAACATTTCCTTAGTTCTACAGCATTATTAAATTCTTCTATTAACTTTACTTAGATGAAGTAATTTATTTTAATTAAGATCTGCCGTAATATAGTTTTAATTAGCAATTATTATGAGCATATTAGCGTTCAGCATTCCATTTATAAATTAGTTACATTGGTAAATTATATGGTAGGTCAATTCAGTTCAATTAAGTTAAATTCAATTATTTGTAAACCACGATATCTTAAAAACTTTTTCATTCGTAATTACTGTATTGGAACTAATATAACAACGAGTGAAAATTTGTTTTTGTTTGACACTATATGACACCATCTTACGCGTGCTTGGCAAACTAGGTGGATAGCCTCGTTTTTCTCATTTTTCGAGAAGTCTAAGAGCACTAAAAACATGAAAGAGCCTATTAGGCCAGTAGAATTAGACGATTTTTGGTTAACTTTGCACAAAATTTCCGATCCAATTTGTTTTTTTTATTAGGTTTAGGATCATTTACTGAGCATAAAATCAGCCAATCAATAAAAATCAAATTTCAAGCACATTTTTATTCTGGATTTGTATCTAGACCTTCAAGCGCCATCTTGTAAAAACGTTTTTGGCCGATATCTTAGAAACTATACACTTTAAGGCAACAATCATAGACACCATTTTTATAGAAAATAAAATTATGTATCTTTTGTTTCCGGTAAACTTTGTTAAACTTCCTGTTTACGAATTAATGCCCATTTTCTAGTTTTACTGGCCTATATCGAAATGGATGATTTTTACTGTCTGTTCCTAGGCAAAATTTGACATGATAGTTTAATTTTAGAATACGAGCAACTCTTCGTAGAATGTTTGAGAGAGATAGGAGAGCATAAGATTTTATTTTTAGCCCCCGACCAAAAAAGGGGTGTTATAAGTTTGATGTCGATGTCTGTCTGTGGCACCGTACAGCTCAAACGAATGGGCCGATTTCGATGCGGGTTTTTCTATTTGAAGGTGCTACCGTGCAAATGTTCTTAGCTATGTTTGGTTAATATCAATTCAAGATGGCCGCCTCCACAAAATGGCGGACAAAATATTTCTTCACAACCTACCTCAATATGGGTATCAAATAAAAGGGCTTGACTAGTAGAATACTATATATACACTTAAAAAAAACAAATCCAAGATGGCCGCCACCACAAAATGGCCAATTATATTACTTTTTCCACTACTACCTCAATAAGGGTATCAAACGAAAAGGCTTGACAAGTAGAATACTTTGTACTATGACAAATTTCAAATCCAAGATGGCCACTACCACAAAATGGCGAAATACATTTATTTTTTCACAACTTTTTATATTGGTACCTATCAAATGAAAGGGCTTGACTAGTAGAATGTTGTACAGATAACAAATCCGAGGTAGTCGGGGTTTAAACAAAAAAAAATATTTTGTTCTTGTTAGGAGTAAGGTTGATGTTGCTATTTCACTTATAAAGTTTTTACTATATTATCTTATAATATTTTTTTTTTGCTTCCAAGTTCCAATATGGGTAATAATATTTAACTTCTACTTAGCAAAAATATAGCTTACAAGCTCGTTTCATAACTGGGTCACGTATGGTTACCTAAAATGAAATTTATCCGGAAGACGAGGAAAAGCTAACTCCGCGCTGTTAGTATTTTTTCTCTTTCACTCATTGAATTTATGAAGCCAGTTGTACAAATAAATAAGTAAGTGATTATACTACAGAAAATTCCAAAAAGGGATTAATCATCATCAAAGTTTTATCGCAGACCTGCAGGTTAGGTACGTCCTTCCCTTTTTCCGAAAAGATCTCTGATGTTGCAGATGTTTATAAGCGACGAATACAACTTACTATCAGGCGGAATGTATGTTTATTGCCGCTCATCCTATTAAAAAGGTGCGATTATTAGTACATTTGATGATGTAACTTATATATACACAGACGTGCACTTATATAATACAATACTTATTACAATACTTGTAAAATACTTGTCATTTTGTTTCGACAGATGTTCAGCGACAATGTAGTATATGGTCTGAGAAAGTCCTTTCAGACCGAATACACCAGGATGTACCACGAGTCTTTTTCGATACGTAAATGACTCCGAAACATGGGATTCGGTAGTACAAATGAGTATCGAAATTGCCAGTTTTTATTGAAACGGACACATAAATTCACATCGAAAATACCAACAGAATTTTATGAGAGACTTACGTACATTTAAAATCATAATGGCGCCCATTTTACGCATGAGAAAGTGTTACAATTTGAAAGACCTCACGTTTCAGTCGTGTTAGGAGTCTACTTGAGAAAACGGGGATGTTTCAAGGTTAAAACGACCTTAAAAGTTAGGGAACGTACTCGAGGAGCATGCAAAGTTAGTAATGATGATATACGACGCTCTCGTAGTTATGACCCTTAGACGAAGTGCAAATAGGTCAATAAAAAAACAAGAGCGTTGTTTTGCTGTTCATTGTTTTTCTCATGTGTTTGCTAGCTGTGAGTACCGCAGAAGCACAGCTGATATGTAGGGCTCGACTCCCTAAGAGTGGTACCCTACCCACTAAAACACTCGATAGGTTTCTCCGGCATGGCTTAGGTAGCCACGCTCGATGACCACGCTAGGTAGCTAGAGTAGCGAACTACCGCAAAACTGTCACTGCCACAAAGAAAGCTCTTCAAAAATGACTTTGGGCTCTTATTTGCCCGGATAGAACTACCATCGGAGTAACAATTTAAGTCATTCCAGTCCTTTCCCAACAAACTATGTGCAGAGGTGGAGAGTGTGCGTCTGATCTGCATGATCTAATACCACCTAGCTTTTTTTCTACGCTGTGAAATGCGTTGCCGGAGTGAGTTTTTCCAGATAAATACGGTCTTGGTGTCTTCAAGTCGAGAGTAAATCGATTTCGTATAGATTTTTGCTTAGACCACATCATTGCTTAACGTGAGTTAAGACAGTAGTCTAGTGCAAACCAAATTATTTTGTTACTAAGTGATTTAAAATTGCAGAAGTTTTTTATTTTTAACTCCTAGACTCACTCAACTTAACAGCTTTAATTCTTGTGTGTTAGTTTTATCGGTAACTCGGTGTTTTTATGTGTACTATTTTATTAGATTTTGTGTTAAACTAATTCTATCTATTATCTAAACTTTAGAGCATACTTACGAGATCAAGACTACAAACATTCCTCTTCAATTTATACCTACTTTCTTCGATCTGCGATCCAAGAATGGGTATACTCCAATTATAATGGTTTCACTATCGAAATACAGGTGTGAAACTTACCAAAATAACTTATAACTTCAATTACCACGAATCTTGTATACCATATCAGTAATTATGTACACGATGCTTTTAAAGCGAGTCTCGGTAAACCGATAATGTAGTAATTAATTAGACAGTAAGGAGTTACTAACGTCTGTTAATCTTTGTTGATGAACATCACAAGGTTGTCGAGTGATCTAACAAATAAGGTTTGATACCTACCTTTGCTACGATAAATCAATTTAACTAAATACGTATTTCAATTCTAGAATGTATACAGCCCACTTATTTCCACTACTGGGTCTTGGTATCTTGGGTGTGTTGGTTTTTTGTGTTAGACGATTTTTTATAGTTTCAATACCTCTTCTAATCTATTATTCCGCTACGCCGTACAAAAAACATGCGACAAGGAGAAATGATCGAGGTTTAGGACCCCCCCTCTCTTCACGTGCACTCAGTTAGCAGCTTACAAGTGACGGCATAGTGCTAATTCTTATTGCTTTATATCCTTCTATCATCCTACATAGGTCTCCTGGTGGTTCATTTAACACATAATTTTGTTCACGGGCCTGCAGTCTATTTGTTACGTTTTTATTTTTTCTTTCACAGCAATTTTGTTATTATACGATTGTCAATTTATTTCGTAATCATAATTGTTTTTTATTCTTTCTGTTTTTTGCACCGACCAATATATATAGAATGTCGCTAAAAAGAATGTTAAATAAAATAAAATCTTTCGATTCATCAGTTCACAACAACAACAAGAGTGAAATAAATAAAAGAGGTAAAGCATAAGAGTTGGTGGTTTTTAATAAAATCAGGTCTAGGGTTTATTTTGTACTGAACCGCATAAATTATTTCAATCATTCACTTAAGGTTTGCGCGATACAGAAGTATTAGTTTTATTTATTATTTAAGCATTATTTTTTTTAGAATAGGCAAATTGTTATATATTTTGACGCTATATAAGTCAAACGAACTTTAAGAAAACTTTGTACCTCTATTGCAATGATTCCCAGGAAAAAAAATAAAAATTTTGATTAACCCCCGACTACCTCGGATTTGTTTTCTGTACAACATTCTACTAGTCAAGCCCTTTCATTTGATACCCATATTAAGGGAGTTGTGAAAAAAGAAATTTATTTGTCATTTTGTGGAAGCGGCCATCTTGGATTTGAAATTTATTATGGTGCAATGTATTCTACTAGTCAAGCCCCTTCGTTTGATACCCATATTGAAGTAGTAGTGAAAAAAGTAATATGATTCGCCATTTTGTGGTGGCGGCCATCTTGAATCAATATTAACCAAACATAGCTAAGAACATCCGCACGGATATTAACCTTCAGATAAAAAAAACCGCATCGAAATCTGTTCATTTGTTTGAGCTCTACGGTGCCACAGACAGACACACACACACACAGACAGACAGACAGACAGGCAGACATCGACGCATACTTATAACACCCCTTTTTTTGGTCGAGGGTTAAAAAAGGTTTGAACTCACATATTATGTTGTTTTCAGTTACCGTGATGCTACAAAATTATGCGACGTACGACTATAACGCGCTGACAAAAAATGTTGACGGACAAAAACGTGACAAATAGTCATGTTCGAATAAAAAAAACGCTATTCCATTATTTATCTGATGACAGGCACGTAGTGGCAAAATAACGGTGGTTGAAACGAGCGTGTGTACGCACGTTGCCAAATATTGCAAAGTTTTGAGGGAGCCATGACAGCCTTTGTAAGCAGCTGTTACTCGCGATTTTGCAGTTGGCGGTTTGTTTTAACGTAAACCGTAGGAAAATATCGGTTTTGATGGAAAGAGAAACAGAAAAAACGGTACCTGGCGAATAGAATTTTTTTACCAATTGTACTGTTAGAAAAAACTATATTCTACTCGTAACTGCGCCGAAACTGCAACATACGATACAAAAAGCTTTGGGTTTATACGTTTCCAACATTTTTCGTCGATTTTGGAGAGGTTTTTGACAATTTATTAGCCTAGTGGCTCTGCCTGCATCGTGGTCGATCCCCCCCCTGCAAATATTTGTACCATGACAAATGCCACTTGCCTGTTTCTATGCTTAAGTTGGTACATAGCTATTATATCTGCAATTTAGCCGAGGGTCGTGGGTTCGATCCCAAATAAAGTGCAAATATTTGTGTGATGAATTCAAATGTTTGCACTGTGTCTGGGCAGTTTCTATGTATAATAAGTATGTGTTTCCTAAAAGTATATAAGTATTATATCAGCTATCTGGCTGCCATCACATTATATCAGCTATCTTTGCTTTGCTTAGTTTGGGGTCAGATGGTGTTGCGTGTGAATTGTCCACCAATATTTATTTATTTATTTGTATGTGTATCGTATTTTTGTAAGGATTTTGTTTTAATTTTGTAATTAAATCCAACTAACATTACAACAAATGTGAATGTTTCGATGTTTGTTGCTTAATAAGCCGAGAGTGAATCTGTTTCTTTTAGGTGAGCTCGCATAATCATAATAATTTGTATATAACGTTCCTGATAAGTTACAAAATAAGAGATGATAAAAATATTGTTTTTTGACAGCCTTACTAAAACGGCAACAGTAGTCATAGCGGGTTGGCTATTGCCTTCTCTTAACTTACATTTCAAACAAAAACATAGACGGATCAACTTTAAAGTCAAGAACATTTTAATCAGGCGGTAGACTTATGGATCGTAGCTTATGGCGAGATGGCAATGAACGGAAATTTATTATTAGCGGTAAAAAATACAATTTAATTACTCACGGGACTTTTTTGAGGGCACTCACACGCATTGCTCCTAGAGGTGCACCGGTGGTATTTATCCAATAAATTATAGACTAGCACATTCCAGAATTGATGATGATGATGATGACGTCCTCCTTGACATATCCGTCAATGGCGAGTCTGAATAATTTTTATTGTGAGCTCTTAAGGTGCTAGTTCGCGCTGAGACCGCGACATGAGACCGCAACAGGAGACCACGACAGGCACTTGACACCATAGAATTGTATGGGCGCCAGTTCGCGCCGAAACTGCGACACATGTCTCGCGACACGTGTCTCGTTCTCGTGTCGCGGTCTCGGTGCGAACTGGCGCCCATATAATTCCATAGTGTCAAGTGCCTGTCGCGGTCTCCTGTCGCGGTCTCCGCGCGAACCGCTACCTTTAGATGGCTCGCATAACCAAATTTAGTTTCGAGAATTAGCGTGCCCCCAAAAAACAATAATTACAAAAAAGACAGTATCGAATATCTAAACATAAATTTAGAGAAATACACAAAACATCAATGCATTTTTACAGTTTTCTTAATTAATAATCGTACCCATCCTCAACGCAAGGCCAATTTTGTGTCATCGAGTTCCCAACGAGGTCTCGGCACATTATTGGAAGATTGAGAACCGCTATTATTTCCAACTTATGACTTCCAAGTTTGACATTTGTGGTTTAATCTGGGAAGTTTACTTTACACTATCTCCAGTTTAGGCAGCGTATATGATTTCCCGATTTTAGATGAGATCGGAAACTATTAGTATGCGTAGATAACAATGTAACAAAACTAAACTGCAATTTAAAAGATTTTTGATCGTGACAGTCTTCTCATGACCACGGCCATTGTAACGTGAGCAAACCGTCAAAAAGTATATAGAAATTATTTAAATCTCGAGTTTCGTTTGAGGACTTAATAAAGCCATGGCAAAATTATCGATTTCACAATCATGAGTTCATTAGATCCTGTCCTCTAGATGATGTTGGTGTACCTCCCAGAGGTGCACCAGCACCATTTGGCTTTATTTTTCCAATCGCAAATGTACAAGTACACACACACAAAGGTGCTGTTTCCTTTCCACTGGATTTTACTGGTTATAACTGGAAATCGGCATGTTTCTAGAAAAGCATTTACAAGGACGTCATCCACTGTCATCATTAGGTCATGTGTATATTTTACTATAACAACCGTGTAGCCATCGGCCAAAACTGCTTTACGAGTATATAAGCCTGGATGAAATCGTGCTAGCTCAAAAATTAAAAGGCCGCAGGAGATAGTACTACAACTAAGCTCTTGGAAAGACGGTGGACACCACTGATAGAATAACTTAAAGCCCTGTTTAAGACTGTTCTCTGTTTTGTGAGAACACGAAAGGCGTGATATAGAAGCATGGTCATTTTATTCTTTAAAAAGTTGATGAGCGAGTAACCTACGTAGTACCTAGACGTAAGTCATAACCTACGGATCTGAAACGTGGACTTTACTTAAAGAACTCCAGAAATTCAAAGTTGCACAGCGAACTTCGGAAAGAGTTTATAGCTTCTATAAGGAATTGTATTTGAAAAAAGTGATCCGTCAGAGAACCAAGGTTGCCGACATAACTCAACGCGTTACTAAACTGTAGTGACATTTGGCTAGTGATATTTGTTGCAAAAATGATAACTATTGGGGGTAAATGTATTCTGAGTGGAGACCTCGAATCAGCAAACATAGTGTAAAATACCCTGAGACCAGATGGAGTAACGATATAGAGACGATAGCAGGCAGCGGGGAAAGCTTTCTACGCTGATCTATCTGAGACATGGGTAAAGGCTATATTCAAGTGTGGACTAAAACGGGCAGCAACAGCTCTAGTGTAAAACAATAATCTATTTTCTCCAAAAAAAATTAAAACCGACTTCAATTTAAAAATAAATCAGAACTCCACGAAGTTTCATAAGAATCAATCACTAAAGCGTCTAAACACATGAAAGCAAATTTTAGTTTTTTGTTCATATTTCGAAAGATTGCGATAAAATTTGTATTGGAACCTATGATTATGAACTACCAGACAAAAAAAAAACCATCAAAATCGATTCGCAAGTACAAGATTACAAGAGGCTTAAACGGACAAAACCATGTGAGTTGACTAGCAAGCACTAGCAAATTAAATTAATACATATCTTTAATGCAATTTAGATTGGTAAATATTATACACAAAGTACACAAGAACGAAGTGATTTGGCCTTTAGAGACAATAAGAAAAGTACTTATGGACACAATCTTACACTTAATGTTGTTTAGCAAACTAAGTCATAAGAAAATTACTCATTAGTCTAGATTTTCCAAATTAGGCTAGATGGTAATCAATATATTAGTTACCAAGAAGGTTGGTGAATAATTATTATATTATAAAAAAAAAGCACAATTGGCAGCTATACCGCGTAATATACATAGAAAAAAAACATACTACCGAATTGATAACCTCCTCCTTTTTTGAAGTTGGTTAATGAACTGAAACTAAACGGATTAACTATTAAAAACAACGCATTTGTACTCAAGGTTAGTACAAAGCTGCCTTTTCAAAAATCCCACTCAGTTCACACAATTCCCTCACAGAGTGCTTTTAAAACAGTAAACAAAGTGCGACCTGGTTGGTCATCGCCGCAGAGCCTAAGTAAATGAATCTCGACGGTACAAAGGGCAAATTTACATTTCCCTTGATTAATATTATTTCCAGAGCAAAATTAACAGCTGAGAACCGAGTTTTTCACTGAACAAACGTGTTGGACAGTTTTGTGTTTTTTTACGAAATTACAATTTTTAATATTCATGGGATCCGAATAATTTGCTCTTGCTGATGAAATGATAGCTTTTTAATGAAGGCCGTTGTGGTGTAGTAGTGAAAACGTTCGATTTACAATTTTGATGTCGTAGGTTCGAATCTCCACTTACAGTTCCTTAGTATTCTTCGTCGTCGCTAATAGATTCAATATTAAAAAAAGTATCGTGAGGAAACTGTCATGTGTCCTTTTAAGGACATCCGCCAATCCGTACTTGGTAAGCATGGATCCTTGCGATCAGCGTCATGTTTAATGAACGAAACGAGTTCGATATTAAAACATCGAGATCAATGTTAAAAAATCGTTTAAGCGTCGAATCTATTGCATTGTATAAAAAACGATTTTATACAAAGAGTTTGCATATACTACGTTATTTCAAAACTATTTCAGTCTTGGTTTAAATAAAAGTATTGGTATTTGAGTGCCTTGTTCTTTTCTTCGTGTAATGATCTGAGGAGGTGTGACAATCCGTGATATCGCACGGAACCGGGCGATGTTCAAATATTGAGTTTATCTAATGGAATCTGTCTCGATTCGCGGCGTTCTTCCGCTTTTGGCTACGATAACAGTAATAAGCGAGGCGATGACAAAGCGGGGTTACATAACAGTGACGCAGCGGGTGTACATTACTTGTAGAATTATTACAATGAAGACTATTACTCCAATAGGAACACAAATGCAAAAACTTCTTGGACTCTGCGAGAAAATACTTGGCAATCGAACTTCAATAACGTTTTGTTAAAACTGACCATCGTCTAGTGAAACGACTGCTGAATGGCATCTATATTACAGTGTTAAGAAATTCGGTACGGTTAAATTTGTTTTTAATAAATATCGTGCTATTTTGCCAAATTTCAAACCAATCCGTGTGCATTCTCACATGATTGAGTAGAAAACATCCAAACATCGACACATCGGAACATTCAATCACAAACTGTAAATCTAAACTTTTTCGTATATAAAATTACTAGTATCAGCCGTGATCGCAGCCAAACTCAACTCTTTCTCGTATCTGAAATCAAGGGCGGATCCAGCTCCAGGGGGTCACATAGTCGTGGCTAAGCCACAAAACTGTGCAAAAAGTACTTGCATGCTTTTTAATCAGTGATCCACCTAGGTATGGGACCCATCCCAATAGAAATCATAACCCCTATGACCTGTCCTGGATCCGCGCTTGTCTGAAATACATGTTTAAAAATTATTATTTTGTGCATAGAATATATCTGATATTTTTCTACTAAAATCTAACATTCGTGTAATAATATAACAGTTGCAAACTACTGAAACTGTTAAGTCGGTTTTATAATAATGAAACAATTGAAAGCTGCCTAAACTGTTTAGAAGTAGTGTCGCCTGTTATCCTACTATCGCTCCGCCTGTAACTGTGATAGGGACGGGTTCTTCCGGCGCTGTCATAGCTCCGAATAGGCCCTCGGAAATTCGATACACTATCGCGATGCGACACCGTGACTAACTCGACGGTACATGCGCCATTGTGCTTCACTCAAGCTCATTTACAACTAACTCTCTTGTACTTCGGCTGAGCGTCACTTCTTAACGTCACGATACTGAAGTTTCGTGGCGTGAAATTACATATTTTGTTGTTACTCGAAAAGGCCGTCAATCATTTTAAATAATGTCCAAATGACTACTTACTATACTTTCTGTTTAACACTGTATTCTTATGTCACTTTTTTTAAAGTGAAAACTTATTTAGCTGCATCGTACACTTTTTGGCAGGGAAAAAATTGATGGGTTCTAACTGATATGATAAGATCGGGCGGCGTAGCATCTGAGCGGCAGAGCAGCAGCGGAGCGGGAAGTCCGTGTTAGGCGCGTTTTTGAATGGGTGAGGTCTTGTGAATTCGCGTCATACAATAGCTTATGCAATGGCAAATGCGGATTACCAATCTGTAGCTACATCTATATAGTGTATTGTGTAGCTTATTAGCGAATAAATATATTATAAAGCGTACTAAAGTTCATAAGCTTCATTTCTATTTGGATAACGCACAATTCGCAGGGCCATACTTACCTTAACTTACGAATTATAACTAAATACATAAACAGAACCTGACCAAATATGCTTCATGTATGCAACACGAAACGTATTTGGTCCTGGCGACGGATGGCTTTGGTAATAGAAAATCTGGCACCTGCCAAACTTTTCTTTTGCTAATGTGTTTCAATGAACATTGCCCAAGTTCGTTTACAAATCTCTCGTGTGTGTTGTGTCACCATACTACATATATATACCCAGAAATTCATTTCTTAGTTTTACAAAGTTGGCATTTCTTGACAATATAGGTACACACACTCGTATTTCCATAGTTTTTCATTTAAATACGTAATTTTACATATACTACTATCTCGATGTTATACTGTGTTGTAGACACACTACTGCGTTATTGTGTATCACTCAAGCTCATTTACAAGTCTCTTGTACTCTTAGTTTGGCTCAACATCCCGAAGCCTTGATTTAGAGGTGTGATGGAAATTATTTCGTTTATGTTTTGTTATTGCCCTAAAAAGCGGTGATATGATATTAAATCACAACTCTGGGAGTATTAGAGTTAGATCGACAGGTATTGTATACCTGTAAAGTTTATTTATATAACTCGTATCCGTTGACAAATATTGGAATGTTACTTCGTACCCGCTAAATTATGTTTTGCAATGAACCATTGCTGGAGAAATTCTGTAGAATAACCATGATTGTGTCAGCGACAAACGTTAACGTGTTCCACTTTGAAGGGCATCACTTCCAGAGAAAGAACAGAGAAAAGAAATAAATCATATTATATTAATTTCTGGGTGACAAACGCCGTACAGTGCTTGATATAATTTGGACACGTTGTCTTTAAATAACTGCATGGCACGACACATCGCATATTTCCATAAATAAAATAGATTTTGGCTAACGAAAGTTGATACTGACAAAGCGCGGCAAATTTAAAATATATCAGCATGGCATCCCTAAACTGAAAATCTCGCCAAAAATAAACACGTGCCAGCCACTACGAAACATCAAAAACACGCCATTATGTTGCGTCAGAGACAGGGATACCATAAACTGATTCTGATTCTACCAAATGTTTCTGAAAATCGCCGAAAATTCATTTCTTAAAAATGAAATTGCACAAGCTTTTCCCTATTGAATAGCGTAATTAATTAATCTATTTACTAGGCCAACTAAAGGCTTAGTGTTGGTCTTGAAATGATCGCCAACACGTACATACGTCGTACTTGTTTTTGATGAATACAATTTTGGAACACGTACGAATTTTTAAAGTTTTTTCATATAATGTTTAAATCAGTTTGTTTTAACAATATCTTTTTGGAATCAAGTGTCCCTAAGTACTTTCTGTTTGAAATATCCCAATTCGTAGGGTAAATAAATACCCGATGGTAGGAACACTTACGTGTTGTCATGTAAAAAGTTTGCAAAAAAAAAAACAGTATCTACTTTCGTTACTAGTGGCGTGTTGCTTGTCCTACTAATAAATACTATAAAGTACTAATAAATTACTCTACCGATTTTAATAAAACAATGTGAAGATTATGATAGTTCGTTATGTAATTTATGATCAAAGAACAAATTCGGGATAAACTAAAATAATATAAAAAAAAAGATTTTCTCTTCAATTCTCCCAGTCCTATCATAAACGCCTCCCTTTTGTTCTTGTAGATACATATCTTTTGTAAGATTATTTCTAGTAACTGAACTGAAGTCAAGCAAGGTTCGAGTTCATTTCCCATTCTCTTGTAGTTTCGAGCTCGAGTGTACGTACAAGTACAAGTACGTACAAGTACCTTAAAACGTGTCACGAAGCTGAAATTCAAATATGAAATGCTGTCTATATTCTGAAGAAAGAATTGATTTCATTTTCACGATTTCAACTTTTATGGTTCCGTAAAACGGAACCCTTATAGTTTCGTCATGTCTGTCTGTCTGTCTGTCCGTCCGTATGCCACAGCCACTTCTTTTCCGAAACTATAAGAACTATACTGTTGAAACATCTACTTACCAAAAATAGATCTATTCTGTAAACCGCATTAAGATTTTTACACAAAAATAAAAACAATAATTATTTGGGATGCCCCATACTTAGAACTGAAACTCAAATTTTTTTTTCATAAAACCCATCCGTATGGGGTGTTTATGGATAGATCTTTATAGACTGCAGGCCCGTGAACAAAATTTATGGGTCATCTGATACAGCAGGAGACCTATGTAGGATGATAGAAGGGTATAAAGTAATAAGATTGAGCACTATGCCGTCACTTGTAAGCTGTCCAACTGAGTGCAGTTGAAGAGGGGGGGTTCTAAACCTCGATCATTTCTCCTTGTCGCATGATTTTTGTACGGCATTGCAAAATAATGTATTAGAAGAGGTATTTTAAGTTTTCACTTCTATCGGTTGTATTTTCATCCTACATAGGTCTCCTGCTGTATCAGCCAATATTTTTTTTTTTTCATACTGAATAATTTTCACAAGAGACACATTTAACCAAGAGAAGTTTGTTTAGACCGCCATCTGGCCTGATGTGGTTAAACAACTAGGCCCGATGTCGAATTCCATTTAAACTTCGTCTAACACCGACAATTCATTAAAAAATCCTCAGCGAAAAGAGAATCATGAACCGTGGAGCTATTTCTAAAGTAGAGCCGCTAATCTCGAGCTTGTATGAAAATTTCAATAGAAACTGAGAAGTGTAAACTTTTCCTTTTACCCTGAAGCTGAAAGCGTGGGTTACTTTGCGCGCTGTTTTTTGTTATTAGTTGTGGGGTGAAACAGGAATTTTCGAATATTTACTTCACAAGCATGCATAAGAAATGTTCTTTGCTACTGTGTTTAGTGTGTACCTGCAACGACATTTTTTCTTTTTAGCATTTATTCTATTCGTCAACTTTAACTTTTGCTTTATGGCTTTTATTGTAGTTTAGTCTCACAATTTAGCCAATGTCACGTTTATTTCTATTATATTCTTTTTTTTAATTCTATTTAAGTTTAATTACAATCTGACAATTACATTTCAAGACTAAATTTGACGTGTTCACAATATTTCCGAAATAAAGAGTATGATTATTCTTATTGGCCTCGTACAAAGAGGATACATACTTTATCTAAGGCCTCGTAGTTTAGCCTGATTATGAAGTTTAGGTAGTGGGTTTGATACTTGTGCTTATAAAGATTGAGTTAATGTAAATATCTAGAAAATGTTAAATAATCATTTGTATCTTTACACCTTTATTTTTTATTCTCCGAAATCGTCATAGCTCCGCCTGAAAGCACTCATCAGACTGACGATATTGCAACGCTGTATAGCCATATATAGGCAAAGGAACGGTATATTTTGGGCCAGATAACAAAGATTACTACAAAGTTTCGTTGTCATAAGGCATATGGCTCATTACGTCATTAACCGCAAAACAAGTTGTCGAAGATTGACTAGACAGTTTACTTCTCTGCATTTTTGCTATAGTTTACTATCTTAGCGACGACGATATTGTTTGTTTGTATTCAAGTACAAATCAGAAAATACATAAACTGAACATATAGTCAAGAATTGCGACCAATGTTTTACGGCTAGTGACGTCATGACAGTCGTTTGTGTTTTATGGGACAGTCCAAATTTACTTTATTATTGTTTATTTACTAATATTTTTACTTAAAATACTAATATTTTTAAATAAAATAAGCTAAACAAGCGCCAATCTACAAAATAAAAGCATTAAAGAAAAAGTGTTAACATCCCTATTACATTGGGTTATATTATCAACTGCTAACATTTAGCATGCTTTATATTTAACCGATTTAAAAAAGGTTCTCAATACGGGTTTGTGTTTTTTAAACTGATTTCAAAAAAAGAGGAGGCCCTTTTATGTTATGAGCAAGCGCATGGCTTACTATCGGGACACGTTTTACTCTTCCCGTTATTTTATCTTATAGAAAATGTTATTTGGATTTACCATTTTCGTTTTTGTTCATGACAATTAAACTTTATAGTAATCTTTGTTATCTGGTTTGGTGTTTTGCTGTCCCGTAACGACAGATTTAGAATATAACATTTATAATAATTTATTATAAACTTACTAAGTAATAATAAATTATAATGATGTGATTTTCGATATTCTGTCAAATACAAACTATCATAAAATTAACATGAAACCTTAATTTGTGATAAGTATTAACATCCCTATTCAACATATCAGTTATACAATGCCATTTATGTTTTGAGTTTATAGCATTTGACTTGATAATAACACACCGTAGAGTTTATACCGTTTTGCCAGTTTTGTTCCACACAAAAACATCGCGCTAGTTCCAACTAAAACTAGGTCTGCGCCCGACTGCTGGCCCGCGACCCACTTCGTCCCTCATTAACGTGCCGCCACGATGCACCGGACACCACGACAAACCGCCTTACTTATTCAGGACCCTGTCCGCGTTTCGAGAGGAAAAGGCGGGAAAATAGTAGATCTTTAAAAATGGTGCTAGTAAGCTAATACTTACACAGCTGCAACTTATAGAGTGTAGAATTAACAATCACTTAACTTTAATCCGAAAAACAAACACAGAGTACCTATAAATTAAACTGAGACTGGACTAAGTTTCATATGTTTTATGATGCCGATAATGTAAATGATGTGGTTTTCTCTACAATGAATAGGCTTTATAACTTTTCAGAATATCAATTTCATCGAGCTGGCGCTTGAAGCTCCACCTGGATTTGTTATTATTTTGTGATTTTATGCTCAGGAAATGATTCTAAACCTTATATATAAAAATACGAATCGGAATTTAGTGCAGAGTTAAATTCTACAAGTAATTTTACTGCCTAAAAGGCTTCTTATCAAATTTGGTCGAATGTCTAAATTTCTATGAACAATATTAACATTTTCATACAAAAAAACAAATAAATTTTGGTAGTGTCACAAACTTAGAAAAGTATAAAAAATTAAAATTCTAACAAAACCATACGTGTATCTATGGAAAGGTGTTCAAAATTGTATTGAAGTTCCTACATTTTTTTTCTAAAGTCTGTTAGCAAAACTGCTTAAACAATTTCGATTGAAATCTATGGCACCATTTTTGAAGTATTATCTACTAAAATCAATCACTTCGCAATTGACAAATATTTAAAACATACCAACAACCATACAAAAGAAACCGAATTTTAATTTTCGGTTTCATTTAGTTTTTACGTTTGTATTTTTTAAGATGTAATTCGCAGCTACATATTAATTTAGTATGAAAACTAACGTGATTATTAAACATTTTAAATTAATACACGAGTAGCTCATGTTTGCTAAAATCATTAATCGGTCTAGTCCAACTGAGGCTTTTGGCAGCGTCCGGCCTTCTTTTTCAAGGAGAGTGCACGGCAGTAACTACCCGTATATTAATTATAAAACTGTCTTTTTAACCAAACCTATTTAGAAAATATTGTTACAAATATTGTTATAAACCGTCAAGGTTCTTCATCAAGCAATATTAATCACAAGACTTCGGACTTGCTACTACTACCACAGATGTGAAAATAGCTACTACCTACTACTACGGATAGGAGTAAAATTTAGAACACAGAATGTGCGCTAGCACATACTTTTTACCCCGAAAAAATAACGGGCTAAAACCACGTTATGCTGTTTCCATCAGTATCTCTATTTCTATCACTTTCTATTACGAAACTAAGCTTGTATTCGTCGAGTCCAAAGTTGGTGGTCAAATGGTCGACATTTATATGTAATAAAATTACTATCTACATTTGCCATCCCCAATTCGTACAAAGTTGTACAATGCTCTTAAACAAAGCCGACGTTACCCAGCCTCTTGCCATATTCCCAAAACGATGTCAATAACTCACACACCCGGAAACTGCTGTTCTAACGCACACACGCAACATTACTCAGGCCGCCGCAATACGGCAGAACAACTGCCTCTGGATCTTATAAAAATATGGCTATATCTCATACGAGGGCAGGTTCCTTAAGACTGCCATAAACTGGAGTACGTTCTTACTTGCTCGTGTTGGAATAGTTTTGTAAGCCCGTTTTTAGCAGTAGTTTATTCAATAACTAGCGTCATCCGCGTATTTACAGATACCGTTATTTTTTCCGATGTTCAAAAGAGTGTGTTTCAGACCATAATATAGATACCGAATTCCATACAAATCTCTCCAGTAGTTTTGCATGAGAGAGTAACATACATCATACATACATGCTTACAAATTCTGATGTTTATGATATTAGTAGGATCTATCACATGAGCTCACTAAAATAAATAAAACAAAACTCAGTGTTTGAGTTAGTCATTTGTTTTGTTTGTGTCTATGACTGTTTACTATTAAAAAAAACACTACAAAACAAATGAGCCTCTAACACTATTTCAACACGAGAAAGCACGAACATACTCTAGTTGATAGCAGTCTTAAAATAATGTGTATCACATCACAAACACGATATGGTCTTTTAGTCGTATGTTCATGTAGAAATTTTCATCATCTATATAAATATTGGTGGTGGACAATTTGTTTGGTGGTTTGAATGAACGCTAGGATCTCGGGAAGTACTGCTCGGAATTGAAAGATAATTTTTCTATTAGATAGTCCATTTATTGAGGAAGGCTATATAATTATAGGCTATAGAACATAACGCTACTATCAATAGAGGAGCATGTATCTAGAATGTAACAAAAACGGGGAAAAAAAATCCTTTTTGAGAGTTTTCGTAGCTTTGACATGACAGCATGTGTCTAAGATTGCACTTCATTTTTTTCTTTTGGGTTCCATTCGGTAATGTCACCGTAATTTCGCCAATGTTCAAGATTGCGTCATTGAATATAATCCTTTGCTAATCAAATTTGTATCTAAATCTGAGTTGGTACGACCAATTTCCGGCAGGTGGCGTAGCAGGTAGCTGATGAGGTTTTTTGTTTGAATGCGATATTCTCAGGAATGACTGAACCGATTTCAGTCATTCTTTCACCGTTGTATATGTACGGGATCCCGATGAGTGCTATTTATGTACCTCGGGTGAAGCCGGGGCGGACATCTAGTCATTATATTTATATGGATAGACTCTTTGAAATTTCCGTCTGGGGAAGTCTTATTAACATACATATGTATTAACTTAAAATTAAAATCTTTGCCAGCTTTTATACTGTCAAACTGTAATGTGATAATAATTCTATGTTCCGGTTTTAAGGACAACGTTTCTAGAGAAATTGGTAAAACTGAATGCTTACTATTCTACTGTCAAATAGTAACTTCCAAACAATACTGTGCTCCTATTAAATCCTGTGTATCTAATGTTTACGATAATAATTTTGAAAAAAAAAAACTAATACCAACTTTAATTTAAAACTGAATTCAGACACTCGACTAAATCTCATAATAAGCCATTAACTAAGTTATCTAAGTACATGAAAGTAAGTATTAGTTTTTGTTCATATTTCAAAAACCACCGATCTCGATAAATACATATGGGGTGTATACATCTAAACTGTTACAAACAAAAAAAAACCATCAGAATTGATTTACAATTGGCGGACGTATCGCGTAACATATGTATATTAAAAAAAACATACAACCGTATTGAAAACCTCCTCCTTTCTTGAAGGCGGTTAAAACACAAATTTTTAATGGCTTGAATAATCTATAAAAAAGTTTTTTTGTTTGTAAACCTGCTTTAAGATTCACATTACTAAAGATTGGAAAAAATTAAAGCACGTGTATTCCCAGTAACAGTTGAACTTTTACATATATGTATAAGCAACAGTATGTAAGTCTCTTACCTGTGGCTTCTGTAGACTATGATACGACTTGCTTAGTAAAAGTTTGAATGCGAGCAATATCTATAAAGCTGGCGGCTCGAGTATACCTACTACTGAAACTACTTATACTTCTGTGCTGTTTAAAATGAACGTACCGGGAAATTGAGGCTGCTCTTTGAATTCTGTTCTGTATACGAAACTTGGACTTGGAACTTAAACTGCCGATGAAATTGTAGATCCCTAATAGGACATAACAACTTAAAACTCCATATAAAGCATCTCTGTTGAAAGCAGTACGTACAGCCCATGCAAACGTAACTTCGCTATTTTGCTGAGTTCCAGTAAATTTAGCGGTGTATACGAAAGGTAACCGTATTCCAAAGATTTACTCTAAATTAACGCGAGCCTAAAACCCGGAAACTTTTGAGAAAAGTCAAACCTGTATACTTACCGAAATTACTACATAAATTCTGTCCTCCCCATTTTTATATCGACGGCGAGACAGGCTAGACCTAAGAGGAGACATGGTAGATACATATCGTATATCAAAGATGTAAATCCACATTCATTCTACGCACTGCAAAAGTGTGGTACACTCTTTCAGAGACTGTGTTTTTAGTATGCAGTGTCAAATTTGGGGGGTCACCAGTAGAAATACAAGTTTTTTTTAGATTTTAGTTTAACGTTTACGATTTTGAGGGGGTCATGTCCCCTGTGACCCCCCCTCGGACTGCGCATGGTTACATCTAGGCTATGCTTAGCATCAAAGCCAAACTTTTAAATAAAGCGATACATTTTAAAATACATGTTCTAATAACACATTAGATGTAGGTACATTCAAACACGTAGCTACACGTAAACCCCCAAAAATCTTTATCATCTTTCTTGATCACGCGGGCAAAACAGAAGCTTCCAGGAACGTTACTGTGGCGATTAAAGTACCTATGTATATTAAACAGCTTTGTACCGTTAAATCAACATCTGTAAAACCAACAGTCATTTCACCGTAACCAACGTTCTGCTGACGGTTGTTTGTCAGCAAAATATTTAGACTACGCTAAAATATTCCGTCACTGCCACAAGTTGATATAAAACTGACTAGTAATAGAACAGCGATTCGTGCACTAAAATGTGAACAAGATTTACAAAGACGACTTTATGACCGCTTTTAGTGTTGCCAGTCGATTTAGTTTTATAGTGGTTGCGCGCCCTGTGTGAAATTATTAAACTTGCGAGTTATTATTTTTGCAACGCCACAGCGGGGGATCTTTAGCTTTTAAACTGTTTTTTCGTAATTATAAAATACTAGCTGTACCCTGCCACCCTTCGCTGTGGCACATTGTGATGCAAAAATAGATAAAAATAATCCTTGATTCTGATTATACATATACATATTATTGTAAAACTTCAGCTCGATCGGTGCAGAACTTTTTGAGTTTTTGAAGCGTACACAAACCAACATAACATCTTTATATATAGAGAAGATGTAGGTTACCACAATTTATTTTCGTAATATTGATATGAAATTTTGAATGATGTAAAAATCAAATTTGGCAGCCGCGCAAGTTTGTACGCGTTCACTTTCCTTAAATAATTTATTTTCTCGGAAAAAATAAAAACCGACTTTAATTTTGAGTTAAATTGAAACATTCAAGCAAAATTCATAAGAAATTATCACAAAGTCGAAGTATGTTAAAGCAAATTGTGGTGTTTTGTTCATATTTCAAAAACACCATAACGACTCTGACCTCTGAACTGTGATATACCAAACTAAAAAATTGGTTGTCTGTAAAGTCGGTTGGTTTTACGGACGATAGTTTAACGTGACAACATCAAACCAAAACATTGATAGATGCGGCGCAAGCGTACAATGAGCGTAACGGGACATAACGGGAGACTTTTTCGTGCTTGCAGCCGGTGTTCATCGGTTTATTAGACATTGTCACGTTAAAAAAGGAACCATCAAAATTGACTCTCGAATACAAACACTCTCGAAAACACAGCTACACACCCACACACACACACACACACACCTTTAACACGCTTACCCACACACATACACATACACAACACATCATAGATATTTTCAAAAGTTCATCATAATGTCTTAAATTCAAGGTCAAATTATTGTTATTATTTTTACTTATTTTGTTTAATTTGTTTATTTTATTCCATTTTCAATGCATGTCATATTTTATTTTATTTTAATGAAAAAAATAATTGTAAAGCATAAAAATAATTATGGATTAAACTTATCAAGATTGAATAATTATTATATTTTATGATTTGCTACGAGTAACTTTGTATTATGGATCCATAATAATAATAATTAAACAATCTGGTCTAATTACTATTTGGCTTTTGTTTTGTAGTGCAATTCTTCCATGAAGCGCAAAAATGGTTTTATGTATAACAGGTATCTGGATTCCCAAGATACAGGCTTAGCCTAGTTTGGGGTCCGCTGACAGAAGTTCATATGCGACAATAAACCCTACTCTGTTTTATGTGAAATGGTAGTTGTACTGTGAATATTGTTTTCAACTTTGTGAGTGTGTAAATAAAGCACGATTTGATTTGATATAATTGAGAACCTAGAAAAAGATGGATAGATGAAATACTAGCTATAGCAGGAAACGAATGGAGAACAAAAGCAAAGAATAGAGAGGTCTGGAATAAGCTGGAGGAGGCCTACACCCGAGAAGGGGTTCCAATCACTGAAAATGAAGAAAGTTTCGACAGTGATTAGAATGGAAATTGATAAAACAAAGAAGAAAAAGAATAAGTGAATTTTGGTATCAGAGTGAAATTTTGTTTTTTGTTTATACGTAGGTAATAATCATGTATGTAAAATTACTCCTGATGATTGGAAATAAAAGGGCTTTTTATTTTATTTTATTTTATAATTGAGAACCTCCTCCTTTTTTGGAGTAGGTTAAAAAAGCTGTCGTGTGCAACTGAAAGCTAAATCCCACAGGACCAACGATACTACACGTAATTTAACCGCTAATTAATTAAAAAATGATGTCACAACCATGGTCGAATCACAAAAGACAAAAATTTCAATACCTATTTGACTTTACTCAAATATTTAAGATTTGAGTAAATTGCTGAAATAAGACGGTTAAAACTCGCGTGACGATAAAAGAACTTTAAAAATCTTTATCAAAAAGTTGTATAAAATTCCAAAAACGCTATTACTCCACAAAAATGATTACTCAACACTAGCAAAGTCAATAAAGTAACTTAGTTCACTTTATACTTGCACTAAAACAAAACTTCCCAATAAAGTGTAAGGGAAGGACTGTTCCCACTTTACGCCTTCCCTGAGCCACAGCCCTTAAATCATATTGATAGCAATATATCTGGGGCAGGGGACGCATAAGACAATTTGGCAACTGGAATTTTCTTCCGCATTTCTGTTTTTCCCCGGAATAAATTGTGTATTCGTTATTGGCTTTCCCTTTGTAAGTCTATAAAAAAGTGATACCCACATACGATGGTACTGATTCATGTTCATTGTTCCTGATGAAGCTTTTGAAAGTATATGTCTCCGTATGCATCTGTATCATGTGAAATATATTTTGCGTTTGGGTGTCAGGACAAGCAACTAGTCTGTTTGGACTAGTTTTACTGTTTTCCCATTTTTATGCACCATTTAAATGGTGTGGACAATAAATGATCTTAATTTATCCATTTAAAACGTACTTCTGATGGCAAACATCATATAAGCAAATTACAGTAATTTGAACATAAAGATTCCAAGTCACTGCTTAGTACTAATTGCACTCAGCTCGTCTCTAAGGAATATAATACGATTTATGTATTTGAGCTAAAATTTCTCGTATAACTTTGCCCTTCAAATCGAGACATAGTAAAATTTTAACACGTCGCACTTCTTTGCAGGGTATATTATCAATGGTAAACCTTCCCCAGGTAAACTCCGCTAAGGGTTCTTCCACTACAAAAAATAACCGTATAGTGCGAAAATCAAAATACAAAAAAAAAAACGATAAATATCACAAAAAATGTGAAAATATAAAATCGGTAAATTACGTGAGTTTACTTATGTATAAGTAATACTTGTGTTACATGTGTGTGTAAAAATAATACTATTTGCTAACATAGACCTATTTATTTATTCTAAAATATATTAAAATAAAAGAAAATCCCAGATTACTGTAATTTTTGACATTAAGGCGAAGCTCAGCAAGCCAAAACTACGCAAGACACGAGTAATTATTGAGTGAATCAATGCACAATTTGTTAACTCAATCGAAATTTCAATCCAATGTATCTTTACTTGCAAATCCTTTTCTCGAAATATCTTTCTATAATATACGTACAAAGGGTATGTTGATATTTCCATAAAATCCTACATTGTGCTCTCTATCCGATTTCAATACGTTTGCAATGTGAAAGGATTCTGTTTGTCCAGGTTCAAGCAACAGAATAGTGAGAAATGCAAAGCAGATTATGTTGAAGTGAAGAAAAATGCTTCCACGTATTTAGATTTTCCTTTTCACTGGAACTGAAACTTTAATCCTATTATGTTGTGTTTCTAAGTAAACAGACATGAATAACTTAGCGGTCTCTTAAGTTTATCTTGAATATTATTTATTTTTAAATAAATTTGCACATAATTTTTATTTGCGTGTCTAATTGTGAGTTTAATCTTCGTATTCCAAAATACGCATAAACATAGCCTTAACTAAGACTAAGACTTTACTATTATAACCTTTGAGTCCGTTTGATATTATAAGTCCCAATAATTCATTATTTACCTGTGACATTGTTAATTTGTTTTTTCATAACTTGTGGGGAGTTTACTTTGAATGTATGGAGTACCTATACGAATTGTGACGAATTTACATTGTGGCGAATCGACAATCAGCCCTTCAATACGAACCACTGCTATACGATAGTGGTGATTTGTAACAAAAACTAAATTTTAGAATGCGTTGCTTAATTGGGTATTTCCTGGTGAACATAATTTGACTTCAAATCTAAAATTAATCAATTTTCGAATACGTTAGTGCACTATGAGCAAATCGTTTTTAGCATCAGGCAAAATGGCTGTTTTGAACAAACCTAAAACAATTGACTACAAGTAGTAAAACATAATGTATGTGGATACACGGACTTTCAACAACCGTAATTACTACCGATAAGTAAAATATTGTGCGTAATAGTCCATCGTAACAGTTGGCTTTATGATACTTCGTATTCTAGACAATAAAGTTTGATAGCGTAATATATGACGGCAGTCTTTATGGTCAGAAAGAGCCACCGGGAGGGACATTTAACGTGCATATTTAAATTTGTCGAGGACAGGAACATCCGCAAAGGGTTGTAAAGACGACTTAAAAGATTGCATCAGCGAAAGATAGAGTACAAATTAAATAATAAGTGTAATATTGTTTGAAAGTGGATATGTTACCGTAAAATTATAAGAACGCGAACGGTCAGATTATACTAACTAACCTATCATAGGACTAATCAAACCTATCATAGGATTTTAATATCACACGTTTTTATTAATTCATTTACGATCTTTACAATTTCACGGGAACATATACATATAGTATGCTAGCTGTAGAGTGTAGATGTGATATGTCGTAGTTATCACACTTATATAAAGGCGAAAGTTTGTAAGTGTGAATGTTTGATTTGAATGAAATCAATTACATTAGAAACACATTAGAAACAACATTATAAGCTACTTTTTACCTCTTTGAAGTTAGGGGTTAATCCTGAAGGTTACACGTAAATTTTGTATGTGTGTTGTTTATCGCTGCATCTGCAGAATGTTCGTCGTACAGAGTTAAAAACGAAGCCGAAGAATTGAAAATGAAATAAACGCGACTAAATCCGAACAAAAACATCGCTAATTGCAACAAAGCCTATTATTTACTCGCACGCATTTAAATTTTCACCCCAACAGAATAATAATAGAATTGAATCTACCTTGATGGTTATTGTCATACCTTTTTCCTAAATCATTCTGAATACCACAATAAAACCTGTTTGAAATTATTAACCAAAAAATGATACATGTTCTGTTTGTTTGTTTCAGGTAAATGGCGCGTGTAAAATCTCACTTCGGCTGATTTATGTGCGTATTGGTTGCTTAATTTCCTGTTTGGAGCTGCGGTTTCAAATAAATAAATACCTTGTTTTGTTGTCTACCGATGCTCTTTATGTATGCGTCTGACCTTTTTATAGATTTTACTAGCGGCCCGTCCCGGCTTCGCCCGTGGTACATATATATAACCTACAGCGTTTAAGGATTACGAACATATGAAAGAACGGTGAACGATTTTTTTAAATCGGTCCAGTAGTTCTCGAGATTAGCGTGTTCAAACTATATATATGCTATAGGCTACTTTTGATCCCCAAATTATCGTGCTGTTTACTGGGTCAGAAGTGACACCTGTAGACATCTTGCGGGGATAACTAATTAAATGACGATTGATCAGTTTTCGACCGGAGAGGAAAAATGATTAAATTACTAAAATGGCTATTAAAAAATAAGGGTTGATCGTAGAAGGGTGAAAATTGAGGATTGTATGTATTTTTGTATGTTGTATCATAAAAAAATAGAAATTAAAAATTTTGTCTAAAAAATAAAATAAAAAATTTAGGGGTGGACTACCCCTAACATTTAGGGGGATGAAAAATAGATGTTGGCCGATTCTCATAGATACCGGATAAGCACAAAAATTTCATCAAAATCGGTCAAGCCGTTTCGGAGGAGTATGGCAACGAAAACTGTGACACGAGAATTTTATATATTAGATATTGATAATCAACTCTGAATTTGTGAAGCTGGAAATGGATAATTACGAATATTGAGAGTATCTGTTAGAATCACGTAACGCTTCCAATATAACTGAAAATATTACTTATTTCGCCTACTAGCGATAAGAAACTAATTTCAAATACATTAAGCGTTAATATTTACTCGACGTATAAAAATTTAGGTTAAATAAGAGTACTAAATATTCTCTTTGAGGCTGATTAGCACGTAGTCTTTCAGCTAGATACTTTTGATTGATTATTCTTTTACGAAACTCTAAATTTTAGTAATTCAAAAAATTATTAAAGCAAGTTTTATTTTCTCTGATTGTACTAACGAATTCACTGAGGTCATCTACCTCCTGCTCTTCAGAGAATAGAATTAAGTCTGATTTAAACAAAATCGAATTAAAACACATATATTTTTTTTTGTTTTCCATCCTAAGGTTGCCTGGAAGAGATCGCTTTTAGTGATAAGGCCGCCCGCTGTCGCACTAATTTACTATTTTTTGTTTATTTTTTTTTTGCTCTGTATCATTTTTTTGGTGTGTCAATAAAGAGTATCTATCTATCTATCTATATATATATATGTAGGTCATACATCCCTCTGACCCCCAATGACCCCACTATGATAGGGAGGATTGACCCCCAATATTAAATGTATTATACATGTATATTTTTTATACATTTTTAATTAATTAATGACATGATAATGTTATTTACATGACACAGATGTTTGTATTTTTTTTTAAAAGTCCGCTAAACTTACATTTTTTAAGCATATTTGTGCAAAAATGAGACCTATGGCTTTTTATTTAGTAAAAAGATGTCATTGTAGTTCTAAAAACCGACATCAATTCGTAGTTGATGTTCCAAAGACGCAAATAAATAGATTTGACTACACTTTAGCAATAACAACGTCTAGGCCGCAGAATGCGTCACCTGAATGGATTTTTCTCAAAAGTTACAATCTCACAAGTCCAAAGTCCAAAGGTAATCGGTTTCTTCTAGGTAAACACGTCTTATACTAAACTATCGCTTAAAATCAGTGAGAAGGCGGTCAATTACAAACCTATCATTGTTAAAATTTACACTCCATTACAACTCTCATCTTAAGATCGTAATAAATTAATCAATCTAAAATCCTGAACTTTGTTCCCGAAGATTCGATTCAAACAGTCGTATTTCAACAAAGTACAAGAGATTCATTGAATGCCTATTAACCCGACACCAATAAATACATTACTAATGTTGAATCTGTTAGAACTTAGTTAATTAAATTTGCCGAATCTTTAGAAGTTAAGTCGAATTAGTTTCTGTGCCGCTATATTGTACGATTGAATCTTGAACAACAACTTCTATAGTTCATTTTGAGAATTACGGAAATACTTTTAGTTATAATAATATGACAACTTTAGGGGTCCAAACTCAATGTCAGTTAAAATATATAACAAATTGCCCTATAAAATAAAAGAAATTAATTCTGATGAAAAGTTTATCAAAACGTTAAAAAATATACTACTTGTAAAAGCTTACTACACAATAGAAGAATACCTTACTGACAAATCAATTATCGAATAAGTCGATCAGCTCCGTATGACATTAATTATATTGCCACACCCAATCAGTCATTATGGAAAACTATTTCATACTGTATGTACAATAATGTTAGCAATAAAATGATTGAGTATTGAGTGGAATAAGTTGCCGGCCTCCTTGTTCCGTAAGAGATACAATCTAGAACTTTTCAAGGTCATAGTGAACATGTACTCGTACTTTCTATGTCAACGTGCGTCATCTTCGACCACACCGTCGCTTACCATCAGGCGAGTAGGTGGTAAAACGCGGACCTATACGTGATAAAAAATATATAAATATATATATTCGTTAAAGGTAAAGAGTGTATTTATTATAGGTAACTCATACCTGTAGCACATTAACGCCGTAACTACTAGTAGAACGAATCTCAAAGTGCAAATATAGCGCGTTTTTATACGCTTGAGATAGATATGGTTTTATATAAATACCCACATTTTATCTAATGTTTTCGATAGAGTAGACAGCAGAAACAGACACAAGACACAAAGACACAAAGGTTGTAACCATCGGGGAAAACCCACTCAGGCAACGTATTCTATAGTATATAGTATATGATATCGTATAGCCTAGACGTTCTTATCACAAAAGTAGAGTCAAATCTCTTCGTTCGCGTCTTTGGAACACCAACCACGAAACGATGTCGCTTTTTTGAGCTGCGTTAATCTTGGCGATCCATTTCTATTAAAAGTACCTATACCTACACAGAATACTTCGAAACGACCTATCGTACGAAATTTCGCAAAGATATTGTAAGAACCGTTTAGACACATTTACATTGTTAAATTATTCCAGTTGTCGGTTCTTTAAATAAAGAAAGTATGTATGAAACATTTTGTCCGCAACAGTGGAAAATTCATATCGTACCTATAGTGAACAGACATACATTCTGTTTAGACGAGGGATCCAAATAGAAGGTTTAAAATTGTCTTTGGATGATCGACTAAAAATAAATTATGGATTTTTCATTTGTTTTTCTTCTTAAAGTTACCTGTATAAATTGGCCTCAGATGGCCTCTACTGCCATTCGAAAGTCGTCGAACCGTATTAGACTTTATAGTTATTAGTATCAGTTCAATTTACGCATTTAAAAAGTATATATTTAAGTCTTAAAAAAGATTGGGTGGAAACACTGGACCGGATTAAGCGGAAGAGAATTGGAGGAGACCTTTGCCCAGCTGTGGGACAGTTAAGGTTAGTTGAAAATGTATATATGTAAGCCACCGCTGTCTTCTAGAGTAGTCTTTACTGTTACTTCTATCTTACCTTTTGTGTAGTGAAAATAGGCCAAATAATTTAAGGATCTAATTTTAAAAAGTAAATCGTATTGATGTCCTTTTCTCTACAAGTAGTTTTATGATTGTCAGTAAAACACAAAACATCGTTTTAACCGATGCCAATATAAAATATAACGTTAAGCGGAACGGAACATTCAATAAACTTGGACAAAGGAGTCGGTTCGATTCGCCCAGATTATTGAATGAAAATATTTGAACGACCGACCGCCTCTTCATAATAGGTGACGTCATTTAGTCAGTACTTTATTGGTTGGAATTGATATTAACCTGGTTAAAATGGAACAGGCATAATCACCAGTATTGAAAACGAATTGATGCGGTTCCAATTAAATTTTCCTACATTTCATTTTTTCCAATTCTTCGTTATACCTATCTGCGATTTTTTGCGCACTGATAGCAACCCAAAGTAATATTTTTATTGTGAGTAAAATATGCAGTATACACTGTGTCATAAACAAAGACAGTTCACTAAATGTTCCCACTGCTGGGTCTCGGGGCCTTCTCTCGGAAGGAGGGAGTCAAGACCATAATCTACCACGCCGACCCGTGCGTATTGGTGGATAACACATGAGTTCGATAGATTCTAGTTACATGTTGATTTCAAGTTAGCGACATTACGCACATGATTTCGAAAAGACAGTGGTGCGCGTGGTTTTGAAGCCGGGATCTCCCGATCGGCAGTCGCCGTTCTCCCGACTAGAAGACTAGCTGTAACTTATGTGTGTAGTATATATACACTGTAATTTTGCTTAAACGAATTTAATAAAGCATAGCCGTAGAAAAATCATGCCACAATGTCTGAAGACGAAAGTCTTAAATCCGGTTGCTGTACACTTCATGAGCCGGTGAGCCGAAATGTGGACAATGGCAGGTATAGTGGTCTACAAGTTACAATTTATACGTCGATCTGTGGAAAAGCTGTGCTTTGGTTTCTTCTGAAAAGATCGTATTAAAAATGAAATGATCAATGAGCCAAGGTTACTTTGAACGTATAAACTAAGCTAGGTAGTCACCAAAAGCAGCTCACTTTATTTTTCCATTTCTATCTGTCAGAGAGTCATCTGTCACATTAACCAAGTGTGGGTTGGCGGATGACACATCATGCTTTCAAAATATTACATTCTTGGAACGAGCTAGTTTTTTTTTAAATAAAAAGTGACGAGACTTTCAAGACATGTGCCTGATGGTAAGCAACATGCCTGCCACATATCAGCACAGTGACACGCAGCCATTGGAACATGAAAAGTCCAAATCATTACCTAACAGTGCACTGCGCTCGTCACCCAGAGATCTAAGATGGTATGTCTCTAAGCCCTGTAATTTCTCTGGAAACATTGCCCTTCAAACCGGAACACAGTAATGTTTGCACATTACTGCTTGGCGGCAGAATAACTGCCAAAATTTAGTTTCGTGTCGATGCCCCTTTACCGTTATAACCAGTGATAAACTCAAACTCTTACATCTGATTTGAAAACTAACCAGAGGTGCAAGGAAGATTTGAAGCTGCGATATCACGACTGACAATTCAGACGGTCTGTCTACCAGTCCACATTTCATATGAAAATATATCTACATTTTTAAGGGCTTACCGCGTTTCTTCTTCCATATTACCTCTCAATGTAGTGAGAACCAACATTAACGTGGTGCGGTCTCCATAAAGCCACGCTTAAAAGCCGTCGCTTTTACGACATCAAATAGTGTTAATATAAAATTTGCAAACCCAGAAGCTATAATCTCTTTAATAGTAAAAGCAGTAAAATATCCAATATATTACTAGCCATCTCGGGTTTTATGGAAAACCTTAACTTTATGATTTGGGCAGATATGACGTCACCCAGATCATGCTAACACGCTGTTGAAAATCAAATACATTGAAGGAGCAAGTCTTTTGTAACAGTTTAACTAGTTGCGAAAATATCGTCCAGAGCATAAGTAGCCTACTTTATATTCCTAGCACTGGGACTTACACTTTTTTTTCTCTTCTTCTCGATGTAAGTCAATTGATCGGGGGAGTCAAAGCCCACAATCCACCATGCTGGCTCAGAGTGGGTTGGCGGAGTACACAAACATGTCCTCGAAAGATGTATTTCTAAATTTCTCACAATATTTTGATTTACCATTTTTGGCATGATGTTATTCATGTGGGCAGCCAATGATTACGATAGATTGGTGTATCTGTATTTGAAATGATGTAAGTAATTTTCTGCGAAAATAAAAACTGTCTTCATTTTCTAATAAAACTGGAATGTCGGACTCCATTAAACATCATATTTTTTTGTGAGTTCAACTGAATATACTGTTCCAATGTAACACGAATACGTCACAAGTACGAATACGTCATCGAGGTAAGCGAGTTTTGTTGATATTTGAAACAACCGCTAACCGATTTCGTTAATCGATAAAATGTATAGTGGACCATCCCTGAAGTATCATCTACCAAACAAAAAAAACCTAGACCCGAATGGATCAGCCACGCCGCCACGAAAGCCACAATATAGCCTAAAGAAACATTAGTTTAACCAAACATTCCCTATAATTCTTTACATAATTACGTAGGTGAAATACAGAGAAAAATAATGCTTCAGGATTAGTATCAAGATAATAAAATCAGTGGACACATCAAAAAAACTTTTCTAATAAAACTGTCATACCGGACACTCTTGCTAGCCTTCGAATAGTCTTAGGAAACTCATTGTATCTTTCGCTATATTGACTCTTGACCAAGAACTGACAAACAAGACTAAAAAGAAGCGTTACATGATCCACACGTTATTCAGATTTTTATCAACTTCAAAAAAGGAGGAGGTTGCAATAGATTACTATCAAGCTAATTTTGAGTGAATAGCTTCATTTTGATGAGACCGCAACAAATTCCTGTAAGACACCCCCGATTGTGGTAGCTAACAGAGAAAGCTAGTTTTAAATATTTCTGAGCGAAGGATCAGGTTACGATACATGTTGGAAGGAAGGGGGAACTCTTTAATCAAACCAAATATATAAATTGTAGGATACAATTTTTTATTAATAATTTGCATTACTATCTCAAGATTTACCAAAAAAAAAACGCTTAGGAGTACATTTTTGAGAATTATCTAATCGACATAATTTAATTCTTGCTAGCTACTTAGAGCTAGCTGCTACCTCTGTTAGCTACCAGCTACCACAATCGAGAGTTCCATACAGAAAATTGTTCAGCGTCTCATCAACATGAAGTTACTCACGGCAAAATTAGCTTCATAGTAATCAATTGCAAAAATGGACCAGGGATCTTGGGCTATCAGATGTGGTCCCATATAAAATTTATTGATATCGGTGCGACAGTTTTAGAAATATGAAACCATTAAAATTTGAAATGCCAGGAACATTTATATTCTTTTAACTGATATTTTAAATTCCCTATTCTAATTTCCTGTTTAACTTAAATGTTAATACTTACATTTAGACCTGTATTTAGAGAATTGTAGTTAATATCAGAGTTAGTAACAGATAATAAAATATTTCCTTACTATTGGCAAAGTAGCCTTTGGAATTGCCTCGTATAAGGAAAACCGGTTAGCGGCATAAGTAGGATATCAGCTACGCCATTGCCTCCTATTACCCACCTACTAATTAACCTGGTGGGCCGTTCGTACCGTGATAAGGTTTAGTATAAACCTTTATAATTTACCGGCGTTAATTAATATCTCTATTACTGTAACATTTTCAACCTCGTGTTAGGGTGTAATTTAATCATTTACTTTCTCAGAAAAAACTAAAACTTATTTCAATTTAAAATTCAATTCAGACACTCGACATAAGAAGCTATCACTAAGTTGTTCAGAGAGATTTAATCAAACTTTAGTTTGTGGTCCATATTACAAAACCCACTACACCGATTTCCTTACCATTTATATGGGACCACATCTGAAGTATTTTCTACCAATCAACAAATAATCACAATCAATCAAAATAAATTCACAAGTAGCAGAGCTGTGGCGTAACATAGATACTACAAAAAAACATACAATTGAGAATTGAGAACATCCTCCTTTTTTGAAGTCGGTTAAAAACCAAAGTTCGATGGAGGCGCAAGACAGGAAGTAGTAGAGGGGTTTTCAGGGAGACACTGGGAGATTTTGTTGCTCTGACGTTGTTATTACATGTTTATAAATATTACGATTAACGGATCTAAAAGCGCAAATTATGTCGATGGAGTTGCTTTCATATAGGTTGTAGATATTCACTAAGGAAGGTTACCTAAAGTTCTGCAACTCAATTCAATTCATTTATTCAGACATGTGGATACAGATATCACTAGGTAGCGTAGTACACAATTCAACTTTTCTTTTCGCGGTTACAATTTAAAAACAAAACTTATAACAATCATAATCATTTAAAATCCTATGCGGATTTCGCTAGACGATTAGGTCAAACCTCAGATACAAAAGGCAGTCGTTCTGGACACGGCACGCATAGTCAGGAGGATCCTCTCTCTACAGCCTTAACCACCGATAGCTGGGCTCTGGCACGCTGCAGGCGGCATTCTAGTTTTTCGGTTTTCTATGATCTATATATCGTTAATAATTATTGTAAAAAAACTTAAAATTAAGAAGATTAAATAAATATGTCAATAATAATCATGTAAGTTGTCTTTGTCAAGTATTTTAGCTGTAAAGGATCTTCGCTGAGTAATGTATTAACTTAAATTGTACCTATTAGAATTATATACTAATAAGATTTGATATTACTTTGGATTTATCTCATAGGGTTATTTCACTCTGTGGGCTAGTTAAATGGCAACTCCCTAATACATAAATATCTTGGTCATAAGTTTATGAGCACCTGTTTAGGTTTGGGTCACCGTTAAGTATGAAAATTATGAGGTACAGTTAAAACGATTATTTTAACTGTACGTATTTAAGTCCGGTTTGCGGTAAATTAGTTTTAATGGTCCCAGTATTGTATTTATTTTGTAAACTGAAAGTACCTTCGTTAAATGATATGACAGAGTAAGGCCAATAATTGTCCACGTAATCGCACGTTATCCGCACCCTTTCGTCAATTGACAGTTGCAAGACGAATGCTTGCATCTTGCGTAGAAACAATGAAATCTGTGTCCACGAAGCGGCAACGACGCGTCAGACCCTCGTCAACGAACGTATGACGAGCTGTTACAATTTGAACCAGCAGATATCAACAGTACCACCACCTACAGTTTACTGGTGTCAACAGTCTTGCACTACTATAAATAATAATCCTTCAGTCTTCTTTTAAAAATGCTCAAGGATTGCGTAATCATTGCGGGAAAAATACGGAAACTGTAACTACGCGAGTAACACTGCAGAACGTTGCTAAACATCTTATATTTAGGGTGACGAGCGCATTGCAGTGCTAGGTAATGATTTACACTTTTCATGTTCCGATAGTTGTGTGTCACTGTGCAGTTATGTGGCATGCATGTTGCTTAGTATCAGGGACATGTCCTGCTAGTCTCGACGCTCTATAATTAAAAAAAATGCTTTATGAAGAAAATAACAGTTAACAACATCTCTCAAAACTTTTGACCTCTATATTTTAGGTCCCATTTCAACTTTCAACTTCAATAAAACAATGTAGTCTAAAACTCTTGTCAAATATAGCTCCTAACTAAACCAATGAAAGTTACCAACAAAAACAAATTAACATAAGCCTAGGAGTTTCCTACGATCGCCATAACTATACATCACAGAAAGGGTATGCAAAGTGAGGAGGATTCTACTCTAGAGCTGTAAAAACTGTTTCAAACAAGGCCTGAAAGTTTAGGCTTTACTTTGTCCTTATTCGACATTTGTAAGATGTTTGAATTTTAGCCTGGTTGTACACAATTTCAGGAAATTTAGGTTTTTTTTATTTTTAATGGAAAGCAACATGCTTGCCCATTCAACACCGTGGTTCAGCCATGGGAAAGGCCTATATCTAGTAGTGGACTAGAATAGGCTGATAATGATCACGTAAGATGATGATGATGATGACATGTAATGATATAAAAATACACAAGTGTAATTTTAGATTTCAATTTTTGTCTTTGTCTTTCTATTTGACCATCTATTTCATACTAGCAGCGCTACTAACTACGCGAGTGAAACAGGAGGGCTGTTTCACTCGCGTAGTTTCTTAGTGAGTCTGACAAATTTTTTTTTTGTTTGTTATAGTAGTTATATAAATTTTTTTTTTGTTTGACATATTTTCAACATGGCTCGCAATATCAGGAAGTTCCTCATTGTGGCGGCACCCTAGTTTTAAAAATTTTGTAATTTTTGTACCGAAATATATTGTAAAAAACTCATAAAATAAACATGTAAATAAATAATATGGCATTGTACATACGAATAAATAATGATGTGTGACTGGCCTCGTAGCTTAGTAGGTAGTTACTCTGCCTGCGACGCCGAGGGTCGTGGGTTCGATTCCCACCAAGTGCAAATGTTTGTGTGATGAATTCAAATATTTTTACTGTGCCTGGGTGTTCCTACTTAGTATGTGTTTACAACCTTATAAGTATTATATCAGCTATCTGGCCGCCATAGTACAAGCTTTGCTTAGTTTGGGGTCAGATGGTGTTCTGTGTGAAATATCCACCAATATTTATTTATTTATATCACCCTCAGTTTCGTAAGTTAGCCTCATATTACGGGTAAAAGCAGTGTGCATCATCATAGATGCAGGCCATAGGGTGCTGACGGGCGCTTCATTTATAATTCCGTCGCAACCTGACCGCCCCACTGCCTCAGTGCTCCGAGCCTGTTTGGATAATGCACGTGACGACGTGATAGAGTCACCAAGTTTGTATTTTCAGTACAGGCATGTAAGGCTTCAACATTTTACTTATTTTTTGTATGTATGTAACAGGGTAGCTCCGCCAATTATTGTCGATCGATTTTAATGACTGACATGGCCCCTTAACAGCTGATTAGTTTTTATTTGACCTTCGAACTCTTAAAAACGACAGAAGCGGCACGCGCTTCTACTATGGCGATGCAAAATCAGGTGACGTCTCCTGATTTAGTCTCAGTCGCAACAAGGAGTTGTGTACGTTCGCTGACAATTGTTTACGTTCGCTGACAATTCAATTTTCAAATATTTCAAACAAATTTTTTTTTCCACGTTATGTTGTCTTTAGATTATAGCATACATCATCTTCGTTTCTTTAATTATATCGATGTATTTGACATTATTTTTTGGTATTATTTTATTATGTATACATATCTACTCGTATAATTTTATTGTAAGTGATGTTACAGAGTGTTCATTTAAATGGTATAATTTTTTTTTTTCGTTTAGTAGATAATATTTCAGATGTGGTCTTATATAAATTCTATTAAAATCGGTGTAGTGGTTTTTAAAAAATCAACAATAAATTAACATTTTCATTCCTTTGCCTGGACCAAAAACCCTTGATTTATCAAAAATTTGAAATGTTGTCGAGCGGTACACCTATGAGTTTAATTTTATACTGAAGTGTGTTTTTATTTTTTGGAGTAAATTAAATTACTTGCAATGATTTGTGGTAGAAATTAGCGAATTTATGTAGACTTGTACCATCTATGTATACCTAATATGTACATACCACCTAATTTCACAGACCAATAAAGATTATGATTATTATTATGATACGATTTTAGTCTGTGAAACAAGATCTAAATATAAATGTAAATTTTTATATCACATTTAATCTGAGTATCACATATTTCTTTCTGGGTAGTGATTCTAAATGCCAAAGATTTCGAATTTTTCTTTCGGCTTCTTTGCTAAATGCAATCCTTGTCTTTGTCATTCTAGACGGATAATAATACAATGACCGAGAGATGAGATTCCGTGTCGGATCAATCGAACTAGGTTCAGAATCGCTAGCCTGGCTTCTATAGTACAACCTTTGCTCAGTTTGGGATTAGATGGTGTTGTGAGTTAAATGGCAATCATTATTAATTTATTAAAATCATTATTACTTTTATAAGTGCTACTCACTCATCTATTTTTGAAGCCGGTGCCAGCCAAGTCTAACAGGTAGTGGATAGATACTACTAACCTGAACTGATAACTTCCTCTTTTTTAGAAGTCGGTTATAGATATGACAGTTTGGATGCTTATTACTCAGTCACGCCGGAATTCCTGAACGTATCCTGTCGGAAAATAGAATACAATTAGATTGCAGTTTGGAATATACTTAATATTAGCTATTTTTATCGCAAATAAAATTACGAGAACAGGAACTACGCGGGTAAATCCGTTGGACGCTGCTAGTAAAACATATATGCATTGATTTGAATACAACAAATGTTAACATAGGATACTTTTATCCCAAAAAATTCGGGAACGGGAACTGCTGAAAACTGCTGAAAAATGGGAACTGGGAAACGCGGTTAAAACTGCTGGACGATGCCAGTATATATCCAGTTGGTGAAATAAATATGAAAAATAACAAGAACAAAATTAAAAATTTTGATTAACCCCCGACTACCTCGGATCTCGCATCATCTGTATAACGCTCTACTAGTCAAGCCCTTTCATTTGATACCCATATTAAGGGAGTTGTGAAAAAAAGAAGTGTATTTCGCCATTTTGTGGTAGCGGCCATCTTGGATTTAAATTTGTCATAGTGCAAAGTGCTCTACTAGTCAAGCCCTTTCATTTGATACCCATATTGAGGTAGTAGTGAAAAAAATACTACAATTCGGCATTTTGTGGTGCCGGCCATCTTGGATTTGAAATTTGTTATAATGTATAGTATTCTACTAGTCAAGCCCTTTCATTTGATACCCATATTGAGGTAGGTTGTGAAGAAATATTTTGTCCGCCATTGTGTGGAGGCAGCCATTTTGAATCGATATTAACCAAACATAGCTAAGAACATCCGCACGGATATTAACCTTCAAATAAAAAAAACCGCATCGAAATCGGCCCATCCGTTTGACCTCTACGGTGCCACAGACAGACACACACACAGACAGACAGACAGACAGATAGACAGACAGACAGACATCGACGTCAAACTTATAACATCCCTTTTTTTGGTCGGAGGTTAAAAAAAATGTAATAAAAGTAACACATTCATCCAGATGATGAAATGAATGCATTGATTTGAATAAATATGTACAACAAATGCATAAAGGTTAATTTTTATCGAAAAAATGCGCATAAACTGCGCCGTCAAAACTGGTGGACGGTGCTTGTAACATATAATACATATATCTAGGTGATAAAATTAATGTAGTGGATTGAACATGTTCAAATGTGTGGCATGTGGTAGCCACAGTGCTGGTAGGAGTAGGCGTATTACCCACCGCCAGACACCCGACTTAATCGTCATTTTAGTGTATTTTGATCTAAAACCTGATAACATTCCGCTATTTTTGCATAAATTTCGTCTCCATTTCTTACACAAAGTAATACCACTTTAACTAAACTAATTTAATTTCTCTGCAAACACTCTGCGCGTAAAGTTGAAAGGTTTCGGCATTGTCATGCAGTTAAAATATACTCTGCATAATTTAGTTTACTCGACTTTAAACACAACCTAGTTGTATCACAATATTAAAAGTAACACACTACATAGATGCAGTAAGAGTTTGAGCTATTCTTACTAATTAATTATAATTGTTCGATCAAGGGTGATTAATCTATGCCCGTACCCCTCGGACCTCAGGCCATGTCACTCAACTGTACCTTCCATTCATGTCATTTGTCACGTCTTAAGTATACTATGTCTTAAGTTTACAATGATATAAATAACAATAGCACCAATAGGTTTTACCCGCGTAGTTCGCGTTCTCATTATTTTCGCAGCATGAAAATATCTTGTGTGTTCTTCCAGACTATAATTTTTCCCTAAACTCTTTTCCAAATTTTAATCAGATCTGTTTATACGTTATGGTGTGATTGAGCAATAAACACCCAAACATACTATCATTTATAATACATAGTAGTATGATTAGATCATTTATATGATTCTTATAATACAAGCGTTGCTACGTTCGGGTTTACATAATGCTGTGTAAAAAAATTCACTCAATCAATTTTTTGATATTTTAAGGAAAAAATACCATAATATTAAAACTAATTTGAGTCACTAGATACTGAGTTTTTTGTCCTCTGTTTTGCTACTCGTAGTAAAATGCGATAGACGACATACAATTTAAATCTCAACGTAGTCACTACTTGAGTGAGTTTGTTATCACTTTGTTTTACAACGTTATTCTAGACAGTGTTGCTCAACCTCCGGCCCTTAAAACTTTACCGTTCTATATTAGCAGGTTAAATATGCCGTCAGCTTATTCAGTAATTATTTTAATATTTTCATTGGTTATAACCAATATCTTACCTGTTTAATATTAAAGATTTTCTGTAAAACTTAAAAAATCTTTAACAATCTTTGAAATCTCCTGAAGGGAAGAAACCTCGGTAAGCGTCGCACTAAGTGGATATAAAACTCAATGCAACGAAAAGTTGGAAACAAGTTCCAAACACTGAGAATTGGACACGTAAACATCCATAAAATTTAGAGACAAATATGATCAGTCATACCATTTGGCATGAATATAATTGAAATCTTGGCCCGCGTACAAAGTCGGTTGGACAGCACAGTACTGGAGCGTTCTGGGACCCTGGTGCAGTAAGTTTCTGCAAATCGTTCTCATTCCTTATCCAATTTCGAGGGTAGTTTTCTCTCGGTTGCACTCTCGTTTTCTAAATGGATTTATCATTGGATAAGTTTTATCTTTTGAATTTGCAAGTTAAATATGCAGTGAATTTTCAACGTACGAGCTCGTAGCAACGGACAAATCTTTGAAAATGAAAATCTTTCAACGTTTTGTGTTGGCCGGTTACTTTGTAAAACGTAATAGTACTTAGTAAACCAAAGTACCTATTAACATTCCACTTTATATTCCCACAACTGAGTCTCTCCGAGCTTTCTAACAGAAGTTGGGGTAAAGGTCATAATTCACCACGCGAGCCAAATGAGTGTCAGCGGATGGTAAATGTCATTGAAAAAAATCTCGCAACATGCTCATTTTCACGATGTATTTATTTAAGATGTGTGTAAGATAACGTCTGTCGTGGGTCCGCTAGTAGATTACAAAATATGAGCTTATTAAAGAAATGCCACAATGTTTAAAACAATATTATAGGGACACAAATTGTACGGAACCACACATTGTAACGAAAACCCGAATTACTCGTAACATAGATTCATTATTTTATGATTACATTACATTTCTACATCCACTCTTAGACATAATACACGGTGGAAATTTCCTTTTTCCTAAAGATTAGTTAAATCAACAAACAAAACATTATTCTAGAAGAATCCTCTAAAACCCTACTCGAATCGTAATTACAGTCTCAGCCTATTCAGAATATTTTCCCGAGATCTCAGAAAACAGCAACATTTCGGAAGCTTTGTTACAAATCTGTAACAACCCGTTCTGCTTGGTTGAATCTTAACCAGATTCCGTCTATGCTAAGGAAAGTGTTAAATACCGAGTAAGTTACGATAAGCTTGAGGAAAAACGTTTTTTCATTGATACGTTGTTCTAACAGTTCCATCTTATAATACCATCTTAATCTTTACTTCGAAAAAGCGACATCGATTGATGGCTGATGTTCTAAAGACTCGAACAAAGAGGTTTGAACTCTTTATTAGTAGCCTGAGTGGTACCCCGGTTACTGGCTTGGTGTGTTCAAATCAAGAGTGAATTGGTTTCTTTTAGGTACGAGTAAGCACACTCCACCGTAGACCCAATCGTATCTTGGTGAGATAGGTGTCAAGTGTAAATCTACCTGTATAAGAAAAAAAAAACAATTGTTTCAAGCACAGTATTGCCAAATACATAATACTGTTATGAATATAACAGTTGTCAATCGGTACCTAGACTCGTCCTGTGCCAATTGTTTTTACGTATTTCCATGGTCATAAACTTGGCTGCATTGGCAAGCATGTGTTGTGTTGGTGGGTAGGCCTGAATTTTGTCCTGAGCAATTTATTGGTGCACAATGCAATTATGTAATTTACTCACTAAATATGCGTTGGTGCAATGTTTTCTTTATCCCTGTCCGATGTTTCAGCTATTCGTTTTAAGAGTCTAGCATCAAGAAGTTTTTTTAGGATAAAGTTAGGCTAGGTGTTTCAGATCCTTTTTTTTCGTTTTTATGTACTAGTTTTATTATTGGTATTATGTTTTATAGGCAGAAGCCCATATGAATAGGCAGTTCATAGGCAGAAGCATATAGGCAGAAGTATAGTATACGAGTTACATCAGTTTCGACAGTGCGCCTACCGACTAAAAACTCCACAGAGTTATAATAATAGGCCGTCTAAAATAGGTCTATATTAAAAATGCATTGTATTTACAAGAAGACTTTTAATAGCCGTTTTTAAAGCATTTCTCATGCAGGCGTAGTAATCGCTTCAAACCAATATTCCATCTCGAAACAGATATAAAATGGAAGTTGTCGCGATGCCTTTGATTTTATTCCACTGGAACTCTCATTTTCACAGCAATTATTATCTTCCATTGAGATCGCACAGATGCGGTGCATTTTCGTTGAAATTTTATAGCAGCAGTATTTCATATTATATTATTCTTCGTAGTTCTGGAAGCTTCAATGAGAGAGTTCTGTGAAACGTTATCGACGATAAATGCAAAAATCAATATCCATTTTCTTAACGTAAAATCTGACAAATATCTAGTATCTGTAAAATTTTGCATACCTAAGTAATCCAAACAGGTAATTACATTTAAGCGTGTGTGATTTATGAGCGTGACTCTCTCCTTGTGAGAGAAGGCCCCGATTAGATGTATGTATACTTCACATTTTATGTCACGGAGTCACGTTACGTGTCAGTCAACCACAACGAACAGCAAAGTGAGAGCGAGAAACAAAAAACGAGCTCCAGTACAACTCATTTGAAGTGGGGCATAAGGAATCAATACATACCTTCAAAAATGCGTTAGCCTGACAAACTCTACCTCAAATTATGTGCTATACAACTCTGTTATATAGCGCTTGCAATGTTCGTAAAAGTCACTGAGGGTTAAAACTTATTTTAACAATTTGTATCCATGAGAACAATATGTGTCGTTAACTGAGCGTATCGACTCGAAATATGATAGGCTGTGCCAGTTGACAAACAAAGATAGTTAACACAAAAATGAAAACGTGTAGCAATTAATTTGAACTGCCAGGTCTATTTAAATTAGACCTGAGGTGAGGTGTTAGGTGAGGAATAAAAACATTTTGATTTCAAAACCCATAAAATTTTACGAGAATTTAGTAAGAACGCCTGAGAAATGTAAAATTTATTCTATGACCAAATTTATTTGGATACTTTTTAACACATAACACGAGCAGGAACACGAGCATAAAATTACACATAATACCGTGGCTTTTCTCATTTTATCGCCCTGATTGTAGCCCGAAAAACCAACATCGTTTCTTGGTTGACGTTCCAAAGACTCGAGCATGGAGGTAAACACCACTTTTATAACACGCACTTCTGTCTAGGCTATGGAATGCATGGGCAGTGTTTTTCTTCCGATAGTTTTACCCATATGTATTCAGTAGTTTTTGCATGAAAGATTAGTAAATATCCATTCTTCCAACTGTCGACAGACATTTTCTCGAAAGCGTAGGTATTATGTTTAAATTTAATTCAATTAATTTATTTCTTCAATACGGGTACAATACATGCACATTGCACACTAATAAAAGTCAATAATAAAAAAATATAGAATTCCTTAATCTCTATTTATAAAAATGTTATGTTGGTTTGTGTACGCTTCAAAAACTCAAAAAGTTCTGTACCGATCGAGCTGAATTTTAGAATGATATATAATCTGCATCAAGGATTGTTTTATCTAATTTTTGCATCACAATGTGCCACAGCGAAGCGTGGCAGGGTACAGCTAGTGTAAAATATTGATATGACTCAATAAATTATGTTTCAATTACAGCCCTAACTTAAATTACGCAAAGATGCTTTATCCCATAAAAGGTCATTAATTTTGTAATGCGCCTTTGAAAAAAATCCCTTAATGTGTTCTTATGTATTGTGTCATTTTAGGAAGTATCTCGAATCAGATACATGCATACATTTATGTATTTAGTTACAGAAATAAAACATTGCGATATTTAATAATTGAACTACACAAAACCTGCGACCACACACTATCTTTCTATACACGAGTATTCTGTGTCCACACGTTCACACAGCAAATTGAAAATATGACCTCTTTTCGAACAAATTCAAATAACAGGGCGTGCCACAAAGTCGTACTATTCTCCATACACTGCACTGAAATGTCACTGCGAATAATAGCCGAGAACTTTTGCATTGGTTTGTGCATTCCCTTGTTGCCTTATGACATTTGCGCCAAACTATTGACCGCTTTGGACACGAAGACACGATTATATCTGTAGGCGCTGGTTAGGATGCAAAAAATAGTACCTCAGAATTTACCAGCTAAGCCGCTGGTAGCTAATAATGGTTTCAGTAATGTTTTTAGTACATGAAAATTCATTAGCTGCTTTTTAAACACATTTTTTTGTTAATAAATTGAATTTCGGATGTCTAATAAAAGTAATTTAAATAGGTCACAGTTACAATAAATAGTAATATTTAGTTCAAACTTTAATTGATAAATTCGAAAATATGGTATACTACCTCTTAAAATGTTAAAGGACTATGACATTTTAGCCTGCTATCCGATTAATTGATTTATGCGATTTATTTATTGATCAGACGTTTTGGATTCTAATCTTGCCATTAAAGTTCTGGAAAAATCAACTATGAAAAATTTACTTAACTAACTCTTTTAACTGTTCCTGAAGTTCACAACACTACCGGCCAATTTTACATTAGCTCCAACTTTTAACACAATACGCTAAATGCAATTTTAATGCATTAAACACAGATTGCGACTGTTATAAAAATTGGCACAAACTGCACTGTGTCTGGAATTTTGTGGTGTCGAGACAAAATAGTTTTACGAGACCTAGTATTTTAGGAATTCATGTAGCATACTGGCGATCTCACATTTTTACATAGCCAAGTGTTATGTTGGCTTGCTGCCCAGCTGTGGAATCTATGCTGTCTGGCCGTGACACAGGAAAAGGGTAATTTGAATTGAAATAACACTTAAATTAAATTACTTCAGATATCACTGCAAGAAAAACCAAATATATGCTTCTAATAAAATTACTTCATTGACAGACCAGCGGACTCCGCCCTTGCTTTGGCCGCACTCAAGGGTCACGCACATAAATATCACACGGCGAAAGAATGTTTGAGAGCAATCCGGTAGTTCCTGATATTAGCGCGTTCAAATAAACTCTTCAGCTTTATAATCTTAAGTATAGGTAAGTATATATTATGTCATGTAAAGTTAAGTTTTGTCATACTAGGGCCGATGTTTTTTTTGTTTCCAAAGGACACAAAAAAAAGTTTAAAAGTATTATTAGTAGCCTCGTTCGTACAAAAACAAAAGAAGGAAAAAGGTGACTTGATGAATGTTACATCTTTAGATAGCTTTTTCCTGGTTTAATTCTGGGAGCATTATTACATTATACTGATAACCCCGTCTAAGTACAGATTTTTGCACGAAACGTTATTTCGTGTCGCTCCTTTCAATCTACGTTTATATTTCAGTTAAGGAGAGTACACACGAACATTTCCATATAAAAGCATGGAGTATTTGACGATAAAATTTAACAAACTGCACTTTGAACGCCACGCTGTTTGTTGTGGGTGTTTTATACATGCTTTTAAATATTGGCGAAGTTATTGGTGTAAAATTTTATCGAGCAAAGTGAAAAGGAAGTGGAGTTTTCTTTGCCTAATAAAACTCCACTTTGCCTTTTGAATAATAGGTGTAAACCTATTATCGTAACTGCTACATCGCTTGAAGATAAATAACGCAGTAGTGACGGGACTCTTTGCATGTTCCACTTCGGAAAACACCTTTGCCAGTTATTGTAACGCCAAGCGACAATGATTTTATCACATATCTTCTGGGTGACTAACATATCGAAATAGCTCCGTAGTAACTACAGTACAGTTAACACCGTGCTTGTGACTTACTCAAGTGCATGTCTTGCGCATCCCGTCATTCTGCATTGTATGAGAAAATAGTACGGTGTCCGTATTGGTTTAAGGAAGACTGATCGCTAAGTATAAATGGTAAGTCAATATATTATTATGCTCACTCGCCGTAAGTACTATATCGAACTAAGCGCGGAGTATACGTGGAAACCTTTTAAAACATAATTATTATATTGTTGAAAAAAATAACATCTGCGTGATGACGTGACAACATTTTGACGCAAGTAACGTTGAGTTAATTCAATCAAAATACAAAATTAAGCATTTAATATGTAATATTTGATAAAGTTGTAGGTATACGAGATCATGCCGTCTGATACTGTAATAAAAACTATCAATCGAAATAAAAACTATCCTATCTTTCAAGTTGTTTCAAATTGCACATGGTGTGGAAATTTGATTACAATTCGTTAATTGGTTTAGGAGTACATTGCGGACAAACTACGTGACGCGTAATTTATATTTTTTTTATGTTAAGATTTAATAAAATCTTGTCTGTACTCAGCGTATGTGGAGTGAATTATTGAGCGGAGGCGTCGGAAGTGTTCTGGGTGTCAGGTAATTGTTTGAAGATTAAAGAACACAGGAAAATCCTTAGGAGCGAGCGTGATTTGCAATCTCCTACTTTCAGATAATAGAGATCTTGTATTATTAATGCGATGGTTTAAGAGAGTGGATGTGTAGGTGAGCTTAAAGCGATTTTATAAAAGAAATACTTAATCTTATTCGTTGAAAGGTTAACGTAACGTGTGACTGAAACATTTTTATTTGGAACAACGTATAAGAATTGCCATCCAATAAGGTAATACCAATAGCATGCTGTGCACATCGAGCAACTCGATCTTCCGCGCAAGTACGGAAGGGAGTATAGCCTTAGCTAAAACATATTGTTCAAATCTTTCTGTCATTTTTGCGGGAGGGGAGAGTTGCACACTAGCGCAAAGCCGCACTATTACATACAAAATATACCTGTACCGATCCATTGCCGATCATACTCACACAGCCAAATCACTAACATATAAAACATAAAGCACCATTCACAAATCTAGCCCCGCCCTCAGCCACAGTATATTATCAAACTCCATGGTCCACGCGGACTTGTACTTTGACAGAGGGGAAACGCTGTGTATGCCTACGTGTTACGTGTTGCTGGCTGGCTGTGCATGATTTTAACTACGATATGCTATAATCATAATCATAATCATTTATTAATAACATCTGTTACACGTCAATTCAAGTATTAATCAAATTAAAAATAATAATGTACAATTATGTGTACTTCTGTTCTTCCAGTATGATATTAAATAGTCAAATATGATAACAGTTTAAGTCAAGTAATTAATTAAAAAATACAAAAGTAACAACACACTAGTTATCTGATCAAACAATCAAATGTCAAATTATTACAATTTCAAATATATAATATAGGCAATAACAATATTACATCAATATCTAATGTCCAAATGAAAAATAACCACTTAATTTACAATTTACACTCAATGAATTCATCGTAGCTATAGAAGGTCTGCTCGATAAGCCAACGTTTGAGCCGCGATTTAAAGCTCCCCATAGTGGGCGCAGCGGTGATATCAACCGGGAGCTTGTTGTATACGGTCGGACCCATCACGCGCGTGGACCTGGCCGACCGCTCCAACGTGCGCGGCACCTCCGACAGCTTGCCCTTACTGCGGGTTTCGTTACACTGCGTCTTATAAGAAGCTCGGTTTGATCTGACGTACACTGCGACTTGGAAAATCCCGAGCCTCTTAAACAAGGGACGTGCAGATTCATCCTGCGGGGTTCCCACGATAGCGCGGACGGCGCGCTTCTGCAGCGCGAACACGCGCCCGCGGTCGGCGGCCCGCCCGAACAACTCTGCTCCGTACTGTATCAGGGAATGGATCGTGGCGAAGTAACACGTCCTAGCCACGTAAGCTGGTACAATTTCGGCAATCCGACCTAACGCGAAACAGGCGCTGCCCAGTTTGCCGCATAATTTATTGATGTGGGTTTCCCATGTTAGACCACGATCAATCTCGAAGCCTAAGAAAGTGGTGACATCAGTTTGAGATATATTGATTCCGTCCAACAATACAACCAATTGTCGCGTCCTGTGTCCCGATAAGCAAAAATGAATAAATATATAATATACGGAGCATTCAGTTTATCTGTACCCTCGTTGGTCTATGTATCTACAATATATATACTAAAATATTATAAAGCTGAAGAGGACCGATTTCAAAACTTCTTTCACCGTTGGAAATGCATGTGATCCTTGAGTGCTATTATAGGCTATATATGTACCACGAGTTAAGCCAAGACGGGCGGCTATTAAATCATAAATATTAGAGGACATTTCTCACACAACTATAATTAGTTTCAAACTATACAAAGCTTGTACTATGAGAACTAGTTAGCTATTATCCTACTAATATTGTGATTATCAAAGTTTGGATGTTTGTTGTTAAAGCGTGTCGGAACGACTGAATGGATTAGATGGAATTGGGCACATGGATAGATAATAGATAATAGTCAAAAGGCTCATAGGCAAAGACATTCTAGCGCGAAAATGACTTCAAAGTTTTGAACATCGCCGCAAAATTGCTAGCTTATCGGTTTTTTATCGGATACACTTCGGAGAGTGTGCAACTGATCTGCACGATCTTATACCACCTTGCCCTTTTTACTATCGTACTTCTCGTAACTCGAAGAAGCGGCACCGTTTCATGGTGGATATTCCAAAGACACGGACAAAGAGGTTTGACTCTACGTTTGTGATAAGAACGTCTAGGGTGTAGAATGAGTTACCTGAGCGGGTTTTTCCCGATAGTTATAATCTTGGTGTCTTCAAATCGAGAGTGAATCGGTTTCTTCTAGGTAAACACGCTCTATCGTAGACCGCATCGTCGCTTAACATCAGGCGAGATGGCGGTCAAGTGTAAACCTATTAAAGTTTTAAAAAAAAAGTCTGAAATATCATCCAAAATCCATGGAAAATAAGGGAGACAGAAAAAGCGCGGGCCCGGCTAGTACTTACTCGTATATTCGTAAATACAGACTTACGATACATAGAAACACCCAGACAAATGTCTGAATTATCACACAAATACTTTTCCTAGGTATCGAATCTATGAAATGCTGCACTGCAGCTGAGCTGCAAACCCGGTCAAGTATTTTTTTACTTACTCGTAGTTTTGTTATTTGAGACTGCCTAGATGTAAACAAAAAATCAAAAATGAACTGCATGATGAATTATAGAAGTCATCACCATCATCATCAGCCTTTATTAGACATAGGCCTCTCCCATGAGACGCTACTCAGACCGATCCTCGCTCTTGCGTATACAAACGCCTACCAGATGCCTTTCGAATATCGTCACTCCGTCTAGTCTCATGGTGTCCTACACTACGTTTAACGATAAGAATATTTTAATGATAGAAGTGAAAACTATTAATTTAGAATTTTACTGTTAAACACTACTGCTGTTACACAACACATCACCTGTATCTACAAACCTATCTACAAACCTATAGCTACAAACATACTGCTATAGCGTACGCCAGTGTCGTGAAACAATTAAATTTGACTCTAAGTACTAAGGAATGCTCAACAAATAACCTTTTGTCATATTATTTCAATAACTTAACGAGGTATAATAAATTTAAGCACAATCCACACCTGCAGTAGAGCGCATCGATTCACAATTTCGCCCGTTGAATGAAACTCACCTCGCCCCGGTTGCGATAAAATCCACGCTTCGGTTCCAACAATAATATCTGCACTAAACGATTATTGCTGAAACTTCTACCCATTCCAACTACGAACTTAATTGTATAGAGCGTTAAATTTCCAACTTGAAAATAAGCTATTGGGTGAAACAATAGAACTAATTTTACTCGAAGAATTTATAAATTGTCGCGGAAATTAGGACATACTATATATGTATGCCACTCTCTTGACAATACTACTGATAAAATAAGTGATGGTACTTAAAGTTTGATTTTTTTATGTATGTTGCTCAATCATGTTGGGACGGCTGAACGCATCGGGTTGAAATTTGGAATACAGTTGTATTTTTTTTAATAGTATATAGTTTACCAGACGAGCAGCAGGACATGTGCCTGATGGTAAGCAACAAGCCTGACCATAATCAGCACGGTGACACGCAGCTATTGGAACACCAAGACTTCAAATCATTATCTAGCACCGCACTGCGCTCGGTACCGGGAGATATAAGATGTTTTTCATATCTCCTGCTCGACAAAGTCCAATTATATGTCATGAAACTTCAAAACAAAGCAAGTGATTGTGACCTTTCAAAATGCAGAGGTAAGTAATATTAAGAAGATTCCCTAGGGATTAAAATTATTTTAATTTGGAACGTTAAAATTCGTATGAAAATTCTTATTACCCATAGTACCATTGTAAAAAGACTTTATTAAAAACTTGAACTTTTTTCCCAAATATCGAACTGGCCACCTGCACAGAAACAAAACACAAAAAAAAAAAAATATAAGAAGGCGCCATTGAGTTGAATTTTGTTAGTTTTGCATTGTATCACTTTAATAAATAATAAAACACGAAACTGTCTTCAATCGATAGTGAATTGACCCTGGAGTTCATCAAATTAGACGCTTTAGGGATTATTAATAATCTACTTCCGGAAAAATCGAAAGACAAAATATTTTACATAGCCCTTTCTTTTAATTGCCTCGCAGAAGATATGAAAAGTAGAGTATTCATTCACCTCTGAAGTATAAAACTGTCTTGGGTCATAATATGGTAGGTCCGGGTTCGAATCCAACCGGCCGCCTTTCTTTTTTCAAGTAATTTTTTTTTTGAGAAAATCAGCATGTATCTGAGCGAACAAAGCTCGGTCACCCAGGTACTTTAGCTTATAACACTCAAAGATCAAACAAATATCCAACGATGAAATTATTTTTAAAATTAGTCCAGTAGTTCCTGGGATCTACGCGCGCTCAGAAAATAACCTCGTCAGCTTTATAATATGATAATAGCAAATGTGATAATCGTTTTTTACAATTTAGGATAAACATGTACTAGCTACCGTATTCCTAAAATTTACTCAAGCCCAAATTCAGAATAGCCGTTTTTGCTGATAAACGAACTCAAATAAATAACATTAAACATAACCAAGCGATGGTTAGTGTTTTTTTTAATCTATACTCTAGAGCAGCGGTCAGCAACAGACGGACCGCGGTCCGTTCGACCGCGAGAGGTCGAACCTCGGACCGAAGAGAATTTGATTCGAAAACAAAATAGAAATAAGACAGCACTAAATTTTATTGTTTATTAGTTTATTTGTTTGAACGCCTACCTATTGTTTATTAGTTTATTTGTTTGAACGCGCTAATCTCAAAAACTACTTCACCGATTTCTAAAATTCTTACACCATTAGATATGTTCGTAATCCCTGAGTGCTTTAGGTTGTATGTGTACTACGGGCGACGCCGGGGTTAACCCCTAGTGAACGATAAAGCCACAAGCAAGCGTTAAGCGCATAAACAAACATATTAGACTTTCTTATGTATAATATGTTGAAATAATATATTGTGCTGTTTGTTAGAAGGAGCCAAATTAAATAAATGAGACTTGTATTATTTCACAATACATGAATTTCAATGAAACCTGCCAATATTTAATAAAATCGAGAAATAAAGCCCCGCCAATTCAAGATTGGAATAATATCAGTATCTTGGTTCGTTTCACAAAAGAAAGTCGGTCAAGACAAACAAAACTGTAAATTCCTTTGTGTACTTTTAATTAATAACGGGGCATTCAGTCTTCCTGTAGATTGTTCCTATTTTTATTTTACTTTGTTCTGGCCTGTTTTATGTCGCAATTAAACTTGAAATGTTCGTATTTGAGACCTTTTTGTGATAAGAATAAGACATCAAGTCCATCTTTATATCTTAATGGTACATCAGATGTTGAGTTGTTAAGACAAATACTATATATCCAAGGGTCTGAGAGACAGTTATACTTAACTCAAATAGACGTAGGTTCTGAGAGATGTTTGGTGGACATGATCTATAGATGATTATATGTTATTTCGTCTCATGTATTAGATGTTAGCAACGCCTGCGATTTTCACTGCCTAGTTCCCGTTTCCGTAAATTAAATTTTTTAAACTGTTATAGTTTAACAGATGTTAAGCGACGATGCGGCTCACGATGGATCGTGCTTGCTTAGAAAATACTGATTCACTCTCTTTTTTTTTAATTAACGAGTGACGAGACTAGCAGGACATGTGCCTGATGGTAACAACACAACATGCCTCTGCCATATAGCATCACAATGATACGCAGCTATTGGAACATGAAGAGTCCAACTCATTACTTCGCACTGCACTGCACTGCGCTCGTCACCCAGAGATCTAAAACGTTACGAGTATTTGGAACGTCAAACATGAAACGATGCCATTTTTTTTGAGCTACGAGTAATAAATTCTGATATATTTTATATTAGATGCTAATAAAACCAAATTGTGAGTCTGTACATGTGTGGAATTGTATTTATTTATTTATTCAATGAGCACCCAAAACATAATGTAATAAACACATTTTATAACATAAGAGATACTGTATAGAACTGTATTACTCGTACATTCCATTGTACTTTACGAACAAATTTCTTACCAGATTTATATTATTAGCTATTATGTATTTATTTTATCTTGATTTAGTACTAGAGAGAAAATGAAACAGAATAAAGAAATAATAATTTGTGAATGATAATTAATAGAAGAAGAGTTGTAGGTGTCAAACCTGAACTACATTTATACAGACTTTGTTTGAGTTTATTGTTACTTCAAAATCTTGTTATAGATCCCAGGTAAGAAACTCGTAAAGAAAACTTTTATTGTCTCAAACGAATTGTAGACATTGTTAATGTTCTTTTTAATGGAGTACTCGCAAGATAAGGATCTTAGAAAGAGTGAATTTAGGTCGCTTTCACAATAAAATTTTGGAGAAATTCCAGTTAAGTATTACTATAACTGAAATATACACCACAAACAAAGTTCACCGACCTGTTACCTCATTTAAATCATAATATTTTACCTAAACAACTAAATAATCTATGTCAACTCTATTACAAAAATCATGTTAATAAAAATTGAGGATCTTATTTCATTGGATAACAGGATACTCACGTATATATGGTCGGTCAATCTGACTCGAGTTTCGGCAGCGTCCGGCAGCTTTTATCAAAGAGAGTGCACGCGCGCGATGGCTACCCGTTTGCTCCTTGAAAAAGGCCGCCAGAGGCGGCCGAAACTCGAGTCGGATTGACCGATCATATATACGTGAGTGTCCCGTTATCCAATTAAATATATGTAACAACCACGTTAATTTTAATACTAAAATTTGAGAATCCTATTATCGTCCAACTAAACGTACCAGTTTTTAAACAGCAATGTTTCCGATTACCTAAACAAAAATATAGTCGATATATATTATTTTTAGATTTAGATTCGTATTTTTTTTTTTTTAGATTTTTAGTAACATACATTTTCAGTTCCAATAACCACTTGACCGACTTCGATGGGATCATCACAAGGAATCACCTCCTATAAATCTTTAAAATAAAATATGACTGAACCTGTTGAGGCGTCTTCGAGTAATCGTTTTGTCGATTTTATATCCGATACGTTTCAAATAATGTGCCCAAAAATGACGGAATCTAATTCTTCTCGTTATTATTTAAATACTAGCTCCTCCACGTCATTAAAAAAACAACTAATTGTTAACCTAAACCATTCAAGTATCCACTTGAATACACCCAAAAAAACATCGGTCAAATCGTTAATGGAGGGGTTTAATTACAAACTGACACACATAATATATACGTATATAAAAGATAGGGCTTCTGTTGCAACCAGACTCGCCTTTACCCCATTTACAACTTAAACTTACATTTTAATGTCGTTTAAGACAAAATGGTCTCCAAGTACTTACGACTATTTGTGTTAGTTTTAATTTATTGCTGTAATTCACAAGTAATTTAGGCCCATTCTAAATGTTTCTTGTTCTAATTGAATTATGATTGTAGTTCTCTAGCCCCAGATAGGGTTCAGTACTAACAAGACAGAAGGTCTAATTTTAATTTGTTTCTATTCTAGGAATCGTAACTTTGATTTTGAAATTAATATTTAGTAAAATATTAATTTTATTTGGTTTAATACGAGGCATGCCTTTTGAGTTTTGTGGTATTTTTATTGATAAGTGGTCTCGTAGATTGAGTGTATTTGTTCTTCTAGGTTTAATTTGAATCTCTCTCTACAATTGAACTCAATGCTTATGCGATCCAAATAGCCTATCAAGTTTTACACAGTCAAATTGTTTGACACTTGAGAAAATTTAGCTATTCGTATCATTAAAAAAATACTGGAGATACGCAAACAGAGATCACTACATCTATTATTGAGTAGGCTCCCGCATGTGACTTGTGTTAGGTAGCGACAATTTTTTTTTAACATTGTATTTTATTGACAAACCTGTTGTTATTTTATTTTATAAACTCTGTTGAAAAAAACACATGTACAGACGATAAATTTTTTATAACCCAATGAATTGAATTGAAAGCCAATGAAAATGAATTTCATTATTACACACGTTTGAAAAAATGTACGTAGATGGCTGTTGGTCAATCATGCCATAATGGATCAGATTAAAATTTTGAACGCAAATACATTATAGAGTAAAATGTTAAATATGCTACTTCTTTTCTTTGTAATGTATATTAGTAACGGGGAATATATGTTAAATAAATGTAAAATCACAGGGTGCTATTACCAAAACAAAAATCACGTACACTGTAACCGTGAACCTTATTAACGCGGGGTAAAGTTAACATCGCGGATTAACTGAAGTTGATCGCCAAGAGAATCGAGAAATAATCGTATCAAAAGCTTGCAGGATGAGACCAGGCTAATTTTTTTTAGGTTCTTGGCAAGGTTCCATGCGCTTGTTTTGTAGTGGTTCCTTGCAATGGTTGCGACCGCAGACGTCGTCTTAGATATTCTACAGAAACGTTTCCGTTCAATATACACCATTTTGTTTTGTAAATCTTTTACCCAAAATGAACAGTTTTCAAATATTTAGTTCATAGCAAGCACCGGCACCGCCCCGGTGCAGTTTTGTTGGCATAATTTATGTTTTCTTAATATTTCTTCAACATAAAGTCTAAAATCTATGTGCTATTCCGAAGTAGTTGAGCAATGAACGTCCAAATTTTCAAATGTATACATATAGTATTAGTAAGACACGTTAGTTTTTGTCATTCAATAGCAATGCATTCTATACTTATACTGTACTAACAGCGTCTCGCGGTTTTACCCGCGTTGTTCCTGATCCCGTTACTTTCCCGGGATAAAAAATAGCAAATGTGTAAATTTCATTCCATTATCTATCTGTGTACCAAATTTCATCCAAATTCACTGAATAGTTTTTGCGTGAAAGAGTAACAAACATTTATCGATACATTCTGACAAACTTCACGTTTATAATTTATAATACGAGTAGTACCTGGGTTTTAAGCGTAAATTTACAGGAACTAGCGTTCCACCCCGGTTTTGCACGGGTGCAATGATGATCTAAATAATTATAAGTACCTACTAATAAAATTCCGGTCCGGCGGCAAGACGTTTCGATTTACGTAGTCACATAAGTCACAGTTTTTTGTGATGGATACTTTTTTGGCGGACGCATGCAATGTGTTGACTGATGGAACGAAACGTGCATCACACTAAAGATAGCGACAGTGGTTTGTTTGTCAGTGCCATCAGAATTTAACGAAATTCTCCATTATCCGAATTTTGTGGACATATGTTGTCGACTCAAAATCAATATTTTGTTTGTTATTCATATAAGATTTCGATCAAGTCGACCGTACCCCTTGACGAAATTATTAATATAGAAATACTGGTCTGAGTTAAAACACTCCTCATCGAGCAAAAAGTGGTTCGTGAAAAACTTTCTATCTCCTTTCATTTCTCTTCCAACCACTTTCACAAAGTAACGTCTGTTTATTTATTGTGAAAAATATCCACAAATAAAACATCAAAATGTATTTAGCTTTTAGTCCGCTGCGAGATTTTAAATGGGCTCAATTTGCATTTTGTTTTCCCTCCTTGCTTTACTCACTTAAGAATTCGCCGTTTTGAATTGTTTAGATTACCCGTCATCCGGATAAATTAAATGTCTCGAAAACGAGTTGCAATAATTTTGTGTATCCAAAAAAAAAAAACAATTTGGCAGTAGAAGCTGATATAAGTGAAAACTCAGCAACTCATTTGGAAACTACGCGCTTGAAATCAGAGGGCGCTGTTAGTCTGGCAAAAATCTTCAAAGCATTGTCGTGTCGTATAAATAAAACGCATTTCTACATGGCCATGGTCCCGAGTTCACTTGAAGATTTCTTTCATTTACGAGCGTGACGCTTGGGCTCAATTCACAGGCCACGAAAAATCTGTGTGCGCCAAAAAAGTTTTCGGTTCAAAAAACGGCAGAAAATGAAGTCTTGAATATCTTACCGATCGATTTTATAATTTGTCCTGAACAAAATAACTAGTGTCCTGCGGTATTAGCAGCTTGGTTTCCGGTTCCGTTATTTCCTCGCGATGTAAAAGGTTACCCTATTTATTATAAATAACCTGTATATTCTATTTCAGGGTATAATCTGTGTTCTAAATTTCAACCCGATCGCAGCTCGTTTAGGAAAACTAGACTAGCTGCGATCACACGTGCGCACTCTCCTTGAAAAAGGTCGCCGGATGCGATCGAAACCTGATTTGGAGTGACATGTCTTTATCAAACGTCTTTGACTTTATCCGTGTATTTATTTAAAATGTGTAACGTTAGTTTTTATACAAAAAATATTCCTACGAATATAGCTTGATACATTCAGTTTAGCAGAAATGCTATACAGATCTCTGTATTTTTTGTTGATATTAAAAGCTCAAAATAAACAAAACGTTTTTTTCCCTCACTCGTTACCACATTCAATACCAAACATAGCTTTGAGCCCTCGGTTGAAATTGCATGCTGCAAAAAAGACAGTTGGAAATTTCAAACTGTCTGTTTCAACTGGCTATTGCGTTAGATTTAACGCGCTCCTGTCATTTTGACATTCAATTTGCAATGACCCATTTTCAGAAGGCATAAATGGATTCAAATAATTTATTTTCTACGAAAAAAACAAAACTAACTTCAGTTTAAGTTATTTTTTTTAACTGTAATAGTATCGCACTTGACCGCCATCGCGCCTGATGTTAAGCAATGATGCAATCTACGATGGAGCGTGCTTACCTAGAAGAAACCGATTCACTCTCGATTTGAAAGTGAAATCAGACGTTTGACCAAATTTCGCAGGGAAAAATTAAATTAAATTGACCTGACATTTTACCTCATATTCTGAGTTATCCACACATTGTTTTTCATCCTAAGGTTGCCTGGAAGAGATCGCTTTCAACGTTTAGGCCTCCCACTATCGCACTCCCTAACAATGTATTGGTAATTTTTGCTGTTTATCTTTTTTTGGTGTGTCTATAAAGAATATCTATGTATTTACTTCTTTTTTTTTTGTATATTCCTTTTCTTGGTGTGTCAATAAATCCTATGAATTTTTTTAATTTATTTTGTATACAAATTCTTAAATACTAGCGGCTGGTTTCGCCTTAGCTCGGATATCTTAATATATATAAATCTCCTGTCACGATGTTTGTCCGCGATGGACTCCTAAACTACTTAACCGATTTTAATGAAATTTGGATACCGTGTGTAGATTGATCCAACTTAAAAGATAAGATAGTTTATATTTCGATTAATGGGCTTTATGTGACAATATCCGAGCGAAGCCGGAACGGGCCGCTAGTTGTTATATAAAGACCAGTAATAAGAAATTCAAACTACCATATCTTTCAAGTTAGAGCAAACTGCGCACGGTGCGATAATTTGATAAAAATCGATATTTGATAAGTATTTTAAGAGTCTATTCAGGCCACTACCACCACTACCCCACTAACGACATCTGGGGTGTTTTTTTTCACTATTTGTTTGGCTTTTGATAACGGCTCATAAAATTTCAATATATTTATCGAATTTATTTATGCAAATTAATACTCGTAATGCCGTTTGATCAGGCTTTGGTCCATACTTCAATTTAATGTCGCTAATTAGGAAAGCCTTTGAAATCATTGAATCCATTTACGTGAAACTGCCTCATGGAATTTTCTTCTTTTAAGTTAAAAAAAATACTGTCACAATGTCATTGAGCTCTGGAGTCGTTAGAAGTAATCGAAAGATTAATTGTGACATCTCTGTCCCACTAATGAGTGTCCTGGCCACTAGAGTCCAACAATTAAATATAATTTATGAAATATAATTAATTAAATGTATAGGTAAGTATATCGAATATTTTGTCTATAAAGACTAAGTTCTCTGTGCATAGCATGTAACTAACTTTGACACAACACTGGCTATTCCATAGATAATTGCGAATTGCAATACAAACAATCCCGTTTACTTTACAATTAATCCGAAGTTAGCAGCACATGCCTCGACCGTATTCATATTCAATCGAGATAGCGACATCTGCAAAGATTTGAAATTAGAATTCAAATAGGTCTCTTGGGTAGATAGTTAACCGGACAAAAATGCAATGATACTCGTATCTACATACTCGTAGTAGCGTAAGCATAAGCGGCCCCGGAAATGTTCCCTCTGCTGGGACTCGGGGCCTGGGAGAGAGTCGAGGCCATCTACCACCCTGCCCAAGTACGGGTTGCTGAATGACACATAACCAAAAAATCTAGGTGTATGTTGGTTTCCTCTCGATGTTTTCTGTCACCGTTTTTAAGTTAGCGGCATTACGCACATGACTTCGAAAAGACAGTGATGCGCGTTGGATTTGAACCCGGAGCTCCGGTTCGGCAGTCGCCGTTCTCCCGACTAGACCAGCCGTAACTTCAACCGTAACTGTTAAATACTACTGTGAATATTTTGCGTATTCAAACATTTGAAATAGCTTTCAATAAATTATTCAACAAAAATAATTCGACTATGTTACTACAAGCTGAAAGCCTAGATTACTTAGACTTACGGGTAACTTAATTCTATGTTACTAAATACCTAGCACAGGCCACACAATTTAGCTCGTTATCTGAGTTGCGTGGTTGTAGGTAATAGACGTCTGTGTCAAGGTTTGTCATAGACCGCACGAGAGATTAATTCAGTGTGAACTAAGTGCTTCGAATTGTTTGACTAGCATGTTTCACGTTCAGCTAATTAAGGCAACCGCTGCTATGAAGCAAAAACCTATGTTAAATTAATGGACTGGTTACTTAGAGAAGGCGCAGATTCTGTCGGAGCGTAGAATTCACTAGGCGACATCTGTCAGGCTTGTAGTTTATATTCAGAAAGCCTCGGTTGAATCTATGGTCGCTTCCAGGGTAAAACATTTCGTTTGCAACTTATCTACATGATCTATAATATCAGACAGACAGACAGAAACGTTTTATTATGCACACCAGTAATAAAACAAAACATGAAATACTTATAACTAGTGCCATAAATGGCGGCCTTATTGCTAATAGCGATTTCTTCCAGCGATATCACCGTGCCTTTAAAGAATAGAATGCTTTAAAAAATAAGTTTTACTTGGTAAATACATTGATATTGATGGTATACATTGTATACTATCAATGACTTAGTATTATTGGATTCAATAGTCACATTTTGATTTAGCTTTAGTAAAAACGCAACGTTGTACAGAGAACTAAAATGAAAGTCGCTTATTTTCTTCATATGAACTCGCGACCGTTATCAGACTAAAACTTTTCCAATAATTCAAACGAAGGTGAGAGAAAGTAAGAAGATAAAATACAACGCGCTATCGGTGTCTAAACTGCTAAGTGATTCAGTTATTTAACTTGAAACCTATCCGAGGATTGATTCGAAAACTTGTGCGATCACCAGTCACGTTCTTTGTCGCTAACTTTGCAATGTTGCACTGTTGCTCCAAATCTAGTTAGATGTTTACGTACAAAACGAAATTCAGGACAGCTCAAGTTTCGCTTAAAGTTTTGTAGTATTTTGTGCTGATGTACGAGTACTTCTGATTCGCATTTCCAGCGCAGCAAGAACTGAATAAATAAAAACTTATTTGCAAATTAAACGCCGTCTTTCATTGCCTTTGTCGACGAAATGTTTTAACCAAATTACGTTATATTTTTCGGTCGCCCGCTCATAGTACTTTCCGATTCTTTCTGAGAGAAAAATATCGGGTTCTTAAAAAGCAAATTCACGATAAAACCAATAATAGAATCCCTCCCCTAACGATTCGATTTAAGCCCTTCAAACCTTCAAAGCGCCACACAGGTGGGGGCGTCACACTAAATTATTTCCTCTTTTTCCTTCATAAGAAAGTAGGTCAAGGTGTTCGACAAATTATTCCAGAATGTGGGTTCAAATACGTTGAGCCTTTTTCTAAGTGTCACGCTTTTTGCCGCGACCCGGGAACGTCGTGAGACTATATATCACAGATATGGAATCTGACAGTACTGCTGCCAGATCAAATTTTCTTTGGTAACTTGATAAAAACAAAAATTGAGTTGACTCCAGGATAGTTTGTTTAACTTGCAATGTTGATTTTCGTCTCATTCTAATGGCCGTACTAGGTTTAAATGCAGTGATCTAGTAATGTGTTGATTAAGTGACAAATTTTTGAAATTGTAATGTTATACCTACCTACTTAATAAATATTGGTGGACATACATATATTAGTGGACAATTCACACACAACACCATCTAACCTCAAACTAAGCAAAGCTTATAAGATGGCGGCCAGATAGCTGATAAATATATAGCTAATAGGCCACAACATTTACATTTCTTTCGACTGGCCTCCTGGCTTAGTGGGTAGTAACTCTGCCTGCGAAGCCGAGGGTCGTGGGTTCGATTCACACCTAGTGCAAATATTTGTGTGATGAATCCAAATGTTTGCACTGTGTCTGGGTGTTTCTATTTATAATAAGTATGTATTTAAAACTATATATGTATTATATCAGCTATCTGGCCGCCGTAGTACAAGCTTTGCTTAGTTTGGGGTCAGATGGTGCTGTGTGTGCATTGTCCACCACCACCAATATTTATTTATATTTATAAATCTCAGTTGTCCCACTGCCGGGCAAAGGTCTCCCCCAATTCACTTAATCCGGTCCTTTGAAGTAAGATACATTTTAAACAATTTTATTTTATCTGTGTAATTAATTTTAGTCTGAAACTTTAGTTGTATAGTTCGTTTTACTTGGTACTGGACACGTTTTTTACCTTTTTGAGTAATACTCGTAGTAAAAATGTTGCATGCAATAGAAAATAACTAAGTTACTTTTTTAAGCGGATTTGATTGATTCAGATGGCGTTTTTCTTCTGTGACCCGAGATTCATCTCTTCTCCTCACTTAGTTCTCTTAAAATAGTTGTCCGTTCGCCAAGAAAGAATCACTTGTGAAAAAGATTTTTTGTCTTTCGTCATGTTGTATTATTACTTTTAAAAGGGTGTAGTCATCTCTCAATTAGGGTTTCCTAGTCAAAATTAGAATGACTTCGATTGTTTTTGATAAATGCCCAAATCAGCCTGCTATAAACTTTTAAATCAGTACGTCATTTTTTAACAAAATTTTGAAATGTATTATTTTATCATGTATAATTTTTTGCGTAGGTATATTTTTCTCGTTTTCAAAAGACAATAAGTTGATTGTTAAAGTATGGTATCAAACACATCTATACAAACGCTACAAATTCTAAGGCAGACTGAAACTTTGAAAGTGAAAGCCATAAATAACTCTATGTAGTAATAGATACTAGGTAAATACTTTACTTTCAATACAAGTTGAAATTTCTACAAAATTTTTGGCGCTATTTCCTTTTGGTATCGAAAAGATCTAACAACTAACAACCCTGCTCCCAAATGATAATGAAAACCTTGACGGTTGCGTTCGCAAGTGACATTAAACTAACGGCTGCGACGTCGTTGTATATTTTAGTCCGATTCAAGTGAAACGAGGTGGAACAAACTGTTAATGTGAAGAGCTCGTCTTGCTGCCTGTTCGGTGGAAGTGCCCTGGTTACTGCCTTAAAAAGGCTATACAATGGGATGATGAAGAGGCCATACAATGGGGGGTGATGACTGGGTTAATGCACCATTCTGATTAGTCAGTCAAGATTATGGAAAAATATGGAACTTGTAGTTTTTGTTTCATCAAATTACTAAAAGAGATAAGAGATCATCAAATTGCCGGAGTAAGGGATTATGACATCATTTTATCGCTAAAATCGTACAAAATTTGCCGTCACTAAAAATTTCTAACCACTGCATTTTCGTAATCTTTTGTTTCAGAAACAAAATAAAAAATACGTGTTAATTTTTTTTTAACAATGATCTAATAGCCAGTTTAATTCGTTTTTTGTAGTCATCGTGCCTAATGTACTGATTGATTTTCGCTGTGGTTTGATACAATCTTGAGGTCGTAGGTTCTAACCCTTTTAGCACATCTTGAGTAATATTTCAAGTGCAGATATAAAAGTTTGCTATCACTACTAGCTTTAACGGTGAAGGAAAATATTTTGAGGAACCCGTTATATTCCAAGAAAAAGAAACCATGCGGCATACCCTAACCGCGGCCAGTGTGGTGGATTGTGACTTTTGACTCTCTCCTACTGAGAGACAGTACAGCACAGAGTAAAGTCCCGAAATCCTAATATGAGAACAAGAAGTTGTTCTCGTAAAACCTGTTTTACAAGTCAGATGATTTAACAAAAATAAATATGTGACGATTCTCCCACTGAATGATCTATTCAGCCCTATATCGCCAGTCACCTTACTTGAGGGTCCGAAGTAAGAAATACAAAAGTTTTCCCTGACACTTTCCCGTTGTAGAAATGTGAAGGTTGGCTACATTTATCAACCCTTATCGGGATAAGTAGCTAGGGTCCACGCCAACATTCTAATCCAGCGGTGAAAAAGTTGAACTACACATTTGTAAAATAGCTTCCAACTATCAATATTATATGCAATAGTGGCTCCGCTCATGACCGATATCGTGTCATGGCGTCGACGCTACGTGGCGTTTTGGGTTCGCATTCCTCCTTTAATAAAAAGTGATCGAATAACGATAGGCGCGACACCTGTCGGACGAGTGTCAACCCTAACGGTTTAGTTATTTTCGCTTGGTCAGAGTTTATTTTTGTACTGTTGACAGCCCTATCAACGACAAAGTAAACACAAAAACTCTTTTGATTAGTAAAATACGCCTGATGGTAAGCAACGCTTATTGTACTTAACAGCACAGTGTCACGCAGTTTTTTGAATTTGAAGAGTCCAAATCGCTACCTAGCTGCACTAGCTGCACAATCACTGCTCTGCGCACGTCCCTAGAGATACACGAAGATTTTTGATTTGCGCTGATTTGTTTCTGGCTTACCTGTTGTTTTTTATGGCATATAGATCTCCGTTTGACCACCAACTCGCCTGATGGTAAGCAACAATGTGGTCGAAGATAACGCACGCTGACTTAAAAAGTACCTATTCACTCTGACCTTGAAAAGTTTCAGATTGTATCTCTCAGGGACCAAGGAGGCCGGCAACTTATTCCATTCTAAAGATGTACTTATGCTTTACGTTAATCGTCGACTTATTTTCGCAAGAGAAATACTCCAGTACAAGACGCAAGACCAACGAAATGCACTAAACATTTCCTTTGGGAGCAGTTGGTAAGTCGTCGACCTGCCGTGGATCACCTACCCACAACTTTACGGCTCTGAAGTGACATGTCATACAAGATGCAGTGAACTGCAAGATATACGGCGAACTTGAGACAAAGAACCATTTAATATTCTAAAGAGTAGTTTTCGGGTCATTTAACGGAGACTATTACTTTCCTGCACTCCTCTGTGTTTTATTATTTTGTTTTCTTTTGTAACAACAGCATATAATAGATTTGCCGTATTTTCGAAGTGAAAACTTCTTTTGACGCACCACACGCATATTTTCGTAAGCTTGTAAATGAAAGAAATCTTCGGGTGAACTCGAGACTATGGTCATATCTCCATAGTCTTTGGTTTGGAGCATCGCCATTTTGTCTAGATGGGCATGCTTAGAAAAGACTTATTTAAACGATAATTCTTTGAGCATTTATTTCAGAACTAGCTGAACCCGCTACTTCGTTCGCGTAAGCAGATGTTACTGACTTATAGTGTAAATTAGTTGGAAGTATCGTACGTCAAAATATTTGCATTATGTAATCATTGAAAAACCGAGTGAATTTGTTTTCCCACACAAAAATATTTAATTTTATCATCTTTATTTTTCTTTTTTTAAACAAAATCAAACATACTTAGTAAGGTTTCGTAGTATCGAACATAGCCGCAAGTGTTAAGTTTGTAGGATTTTATAGGATACATTACGAAAATTCTGAAGCTGATGTGCATGATCTGATTGCCTACTTTTCTCTTTTTATCCGCAAGCTGTTTTCTAGTTGTTACCCGCGACTTCGCCCGCGTAAAATTTTGAACGAAGCCTGTGTGGAATCAAAATGATTAAAATTTTGAGTTTTAATGATAGGTACTCAAGCAAGTTGAACCCGTAAATCTAAGCCAAGTCTTAGTGAAATGTTAATGTATGAATTTAATTGTAACATAGAAAAAAAAATCCAAGAACGAAAGAATCCAAATTCGGCATCAAAATCCTTTTAGCAGCAAAACTTATTAGTACAATTTAGAATACCAGTAACGCCACCTAGTGGTGAAAGAAAAATACATACCACAATAGCAAAACATTGATTTAAATGCCCTTTAGTGCTTTTAGATTTAAACTGGCATTAGCGCCATCTAATGAGAATATAATCTTGCTTGTTATTTTGATTGTGAACGCAAATCACCTGTATTATCTACGCCAAAACGGGTGCATTTATTTTTAATTTTTGGCTTTTACCTTACCATCACATCAAGTTCCTTACGAAAATATATACTTATTATAGATTAATATGGAGTTAAACGAAAATATAGACTTAGACCCCATGTGAAATTTTAGACTCTAAACTATGTGTGGTATTTCAGACTATAAGTTATCTGTTTCAATTTTCTACCAAATTTGCTTAGTCTTTCCTACGTCACAGTAACCGATTTGCTATTTCTGATTACAAACTACGAGTGTTTCGAATTCCTTCCAAATATGTTGAGCCGTTCCAACGTTGTCCTGTAACTGTAAATATTATGAATGTCAATGTTTGGATGTTTGTTACTTAATCATGGCGGAACGGATCAAGTGATCGGGCTGAAATTTTAAATACAATTAGATTAAAGTCTGGAAGAACACATAGGCCAAACATTGCCTATGTATAGTTACTTATCTATATGTCCTTATGTGTTACTTAAGCTAAGCCAGGAATATGTTTCAAATTTTAACTCGATACATTCAGCCATTCCAACGTAATTGAGCAGCAAAAATTTAAATATTGACATATTTATATAATATTAGGAAAGGATAGGGTATTACAAATTTTTGAAAAAATAAAACCGGTCAAATGCCAGTGGGACTCGCGCGCGAAGGGTTCTGAACCATTAGCAAATAAAATGATTTTATTGTATGGGAGCCCCATTAAAAAAATATTTTATTTTAATTACTTACATTTAAAGAGAACATAAAACTTAATATTATGTGAATAGTGACAGCGTCAACCTGTGACAGGTACGTTATTAGTATCGAGCAAGAAACGGTAAAAAAGCCAAATTTGTTGTATGGAAATAAGCCCCTCTTAAATATTTCTTTTAGTTTTAGTATTTTTTGTTAAAGCGGCAATAGAAATACATCGTCTGTGAAAATTTCAACTGTCTAGCTATCACCGTTCTTGAGATACAGTCTGGTGACAGACGGAAGGATGGACGGACAGCGAAGTCAGGTACGGAACCCTAACAACGGTCTGCTTCGGTTACCGAAGCTTGTTGAACACTACCTTCAAATTTTAAACAGTAAATGGATTGAAATAATACGTTAAGTTACGGCTAGTCTAGTAAGCTACAGCTGACTTAGTCGGGAGAACGCCGACTGTTGATCCGGAGACCCAGGGTTCAAAACCACGCGCACCACTATCTTTTCTGAGTCATGTTCGTAATGCCGGTAATTAAACGGTGAAGGAAAATATCGTGAGGAAACCGAAATGTACCTAGAATCTAAGTTCTAAGTCATATGTCATATGTCATCCACCAACCGACACTGGGCCATCGTGGTGGATTATAGTTTGTTCTTGTCTCTCTCCTTGCGAGAGAAGGCCCCGACGTCCAGCAGTGGGAACATTTAATGGGTTGTTTATGCTGCTATTTATTATGCTGATATGTTTTCTCAAAAAGAACAAAATTTACTTCAATGACAGGTAATTTAATTCTGTCGTTCGACTAACTAAATACAGATAAATCTAAGCTGATATTTGTTTTTGTTGATATTTGAAAACTACCTCCCTGTTTTCGATATATAAGATCACCTCTGAAGTATTTTCTACCAAACAAAAAAAAATTATCAAAATCAACTCACAATTAGCGGAGTTATCGTGTAAAATAAAACCAAATAAAAAACATGCAACCCGATTGAGAACATCCTCCTTGTTTGAAGGAGGATGTTCTCATCCTCCTCCTTTTCCACACAAAATATATTTTTTGACAATTATTTTGTTATTCAAGACGACGCGACGCGATCACGTGGGCACTTCTTGAATCTAGAATCTAGATATTCTGTGGATCGTCTGTGATACACAGAATACTTAGAAGTTAGTATGTACCGAACGCGCCGTGCGTGTCGTTATTATTTAATGTTTGTGTAATTTCCGAACCACCAAACTTTCAACAAAGCCAAGTTCAAATTTTGATGGGAATATATAAAAAATGTGTTCTTTCTAACAAAAAAAGAATTAATGAAATTAAACAACGCAAACATGAGTTACAACCAAATACACATTCTGACTTTCACCCCCTCCCGCAAGAAAACTGATCAGAATTTGGGGATCAAAAGTAGCCTACAGCAATCTCCTTAGTTTAAACTAAAATCATGCCAAGTTTCAGCTGAATTGAATCAGAAGTTTCAGCGTGATGCGTGATCCCTATACAGAAAGACAGACAGACAGACAGACAGACAGACAGACAGACAGACATGAAAGAAAAAAAATGCAGATTCGCCATCAGTATCGACTATGGAGTGCTCCAAAAAAAATTTTTTCAAAATATCTTCAATGTACAGAATTCGACCCGTTACAGTTTTATTATAAGTATAGATAGCAGCGACCTCTGGTTTCACCCACGTAATTTTCTAAAGGACCACGACTCCACTTCATGATATTATTACGTGGATACTAAAGCAGTCACAACGTTTAATATATGAACGTCTTTAGGTAAAAGTCTCATAAAAGTAAAACGGTCTTTACACTGAATGAACAGTGTCCAATTAACTTTGTTTATGGTATTGGGCAAAATTAATAGGCCTATGTACGAGTATGTATACTGCGATGATTCCTTGACTCACAAATTATGTTACTTACTTCAATGCTATAAGCATTTCGCTTTCAGATAGTATAAACGGACATGGGTTTCAATAAGTTTCTATTATAGGTCTCTGACACTTATATGTAACTGGCAATGTCCCACGGTCATTTTACCAAGATAAAAATTAACCTATGTCCTACTCCAGGTTATAATCTAACTTTGTTTCAAGTATCAACCCAATCCATTCAGTTGTTCCGATGTTATTGAGCAGCAAACGTCCGAACATCCAAACGTTCACATTTATAATATTTACTAGCAGCGCCCGCGGTGTTACCCGCGTAGTGGCCGTTCCTGTTTTTGTGCGGGGATAAAAGGTAGCCTATGTGTTCGTCCAGACTATAATCTACCTGCTTGCTTACCTTGCTTACCATCAGCCACATGTCTTGGTCGTCTCGTCGCTCTTTAATAAGAAAAAATGTTATCAAAGTAATTGATAATGTAATTATTATAGTAATTTATTTGGCATTATTTGTGTCATCAACATTGTGTCTTTAATAGTGTTTCAGTGAATTCACATACCTAATCGCTTTCTATTTACATATTTGATATTGGTTTCAAACTTATCCGAAGATCCGCCGACGCAAACGAAGTCGCGGATTAAGCTAGTTTCAGATAAAGTGAACACTAAAACATGAACTGCTTTAGCCAAAAATACTTTATTGTTGGCTAAAAGCTTAAAGCTAAAATTTGTTTACCCCGATGTTTAATACCTAAGTGGTTCTACAACAATGCATGTACATAGGTAGGTATAAAGGTATAAAAGTGGGTCACCTTTTTAATATTGGTGGACAATATTATTCTACCGCCAAGCATTAATGTGCAAACATTACTGTGTTCCGGTTTGAAGGGCAATGTTTCCAGAGAAATTACAGGCTTAGAAATATAACATCTTAGATCTCTGGGTGACGAGCGCAGTGCAGTGCTAGGTAATGATTTGGACTCTTCATGTTCAATAGCTGCGTGTCACTGTGCTGTTATGTGTCAGGCATGTTGCTTACCATCAGGCACATGTCCTGCTCGTCTCGTCACTCTTTATTAAAAAAAAAACAATATTGGTAATAATCACACAAAAGTTTAAATTTATTCATGACGGGAGAAAAAGTTTATTTTTCTGTTATTTTTCTGTCCAGGTAAATCACAGTAGGTACAAAATACACAATTTATTTTCTCAGAATACTTGAAAACCGTCTAAAAGCGTCCACACACGAATCCTAAAATCAGAAGAAATGACGTAAAAGTAATGGGGCGGAGCCTACATCGAACCATAAATCAACAATCATATCCTACATCGCACCATATGATTGGAGATTTATGTTGCGATGTAGGATCCGCCCCACTACTTTTACGTCATTTCGTCTGATTTTAGGATTTGTGTGTGGACGCTTTTAGTCATCGAGGTATTTGAATATGACTAATTTGAATTAACTCGTTGAGCTCCCACCGTCGACGCCGTGATGTCACAAAAAAAAAATATAAGTCATTGTTTCTATAAACGATAATGAACCCATTGATATATATCCCCTATCTACTAAGAATCGTAAATAAAGCCATAATTGAGGATTAAATTCGTAGGTTTGCCCAAATCTGTCCTTTCGGTCCGCAATATAGCTGCATGAACTACACTTCTATAAATAGGCGCGTTGTTTGCTACCTATAATATGTCTTGCCCATCTCGACACTCAACCAAAAGATACATCAAAAACGGTTTATACAAAAACTGGTGTACACAAAAATTCAGTTCACTAGGATTTTCCGCAGATTGGAGTTTAAAATGCCTAAAATGATTGGACTATTAGGCCAAGCGGGGAGCAAATCTAAGCTCTTTCGCTTTAGAAAATATTGATTTCGAAATAGCTTGGATAGTAACATTTGTCATTAACGCGTACAACGTTTCCATCTAGCCCTCTCTGTCCCAGTTTCAGATGAACATACGCCAATTTCCTTGAATTGATTGCTTCGCCTATAAGCAGTGTTCGCCAACTAGTCAACGCTGAAGGTTTTGAAGTGAAAACTCGGCTAAAGAAGTCCAGTGAGCACTTTCTGGTTAGGGGAATTCTTATGAGTTCGAATCGCTGACATGTTAAAGCCGTACCCTGAGCATTTCTGAGTACCTGACTTTGAGTATTTCTTACCTCATCGCACACCGCAAGAAAGAACAAGAGAGAAACAGTAGGGTTTGTCGCTGTTTTACGCTCAAATTTTAGATTTAAATAAACTCTTTACAAAATCTGATTTTGGTAGGTATGTTGAATAAAATATTTCTACCAAAATGTTTGCAATGGAACTGCCTATCCGTTGGTGTAAGTACAAAATCCAAATAATGGCGGTTTTTCGAGTAGATGTAGAGTACAAACAAAGAAACTCCATTTGAAGACAAGAAATTTTAGAAATTTAATGTATATTTACCAGTTGATATATTTTTAGCTAATTAGTAGATAGCACTGAAAACAGGACAAAACACTTGTTTTGTTGGGGGCAGCACCTTAACATAGCGTCAGAGCGGTACCGGAGCAGGAAGCGGGACGTGCGTGTTGAACGCTTTTTGTATGGGTGAAGCCTTGTGACCTCGCGTCGCTGTCATACTTACATAATAACAGTGTATCTGACGTGTTGTGCAGCATTAGTACTGCTTAATACTAACTATATATTTAATACTAAATGGAATTTCAAGAAATTTCACATTATATAGATAGACTTTTTAGTGCACTTAAGAAAACAAACTTTTATAAAAACTATTCATAAAATATATTAGCTATCTTTAAAAGCGATCTTTTACAGGCAACCGTGCAACTAATGTAGCTATTTCAATGACTTTTTATTCGAAACAAAATTCCTAATGCTATAACAAGTAAAACAGGGGATCGAAAATAATAATAGATTAGAGCTCATGTGGAGTTTTCGCTTGGAGCCGAAACTAGAGTTATTTTAATACAAATTCGCTGAATAGCTTTGGATGACGCAGCATGATAATCAGAAGAGGCAGGCACAAACACAATTCTCTTTAGGACCTGTAGAACCCTTCACAATAAGCTACGTGTACATGATAATGGTGTAATGCCTGTTTTTTAACCGACTTTACACAAGGAGGAGTTTATCAATTCGGTTTTAATTTTGTTTTCGTGTATGTGTTACGCGATATACCCGACATTAGGGATGTTATAAATTTTTCGGAACTGTTTGTATTTTGAAGATTGACCCTTATTTACCGTAAAAAATAACATTCTATTTCAAAATATTAGTTTTTTCGATGAGTAAATACAATAATAGACTAACTTTGAATTTTGCCGCTAAAACACTAACGAGTGACATGACGTCACTAGTCGCAAAACATTGGTCGCGATTCATGACTTTTTCATTCATAATTCATTCAAAAAAACACATACACTGGACAGTGTATGTGTTTTTTACATTACTTGAATACAAACAATCAAAATCGTCGTCGCTAAGATCGCAAACTATAATAAAAATTTAGAAAAGTAAACAGTTTAATCAGTTTCAACAGTTTGTTGTACGACTAGTGACGTAATAATTCATATTGGTGTTTCCAGTCACGTTACAACAGATTAAAAATATAGCATCTTAAATCATTTATAATAAATTTACTACGTAATATTACTAATAATGTGATTTTCTATTAATGCAAACTATCATAAAATTAACATTAAACATCAATGTGTGATTAGTGTTAACATCCCTATTGTGCATTGGTTTTGATCATCGATATAATTAAAGAAACGAAGATACCTAATCTTCGTTTCTTTAATCTGCTATAATCTAAAGACAACAAAACGTGGCGAAAATTTGTTCGAAAAATTAGAAAATTGAATTGTCAGCAAACGTACACAATTGTCAGCGAACGTACACAACTCCTTGTTGCGACTGAGACTAAATCAGGAGACGTCACCTGATTTTGCATCGCCATAGTAAACGCGCGTTTGCCGCTTCTGCCGTTTTTAAGAGTTCAGAGGTTTTTAAAGTTTTTTGAAATATGAACAAAAAACTGAAATTTGCTTTAATTTATTTAGACACAACGTAGAGATAGATTCCTATGAAATTTCGCCGACTGGCTGAATTAAATTTGAAACTGAAGTCGGTTTTTGTTTTTACGCAGAAAATAAATTATCAAGGTTGTGCATTAATATCTCAAAAGTTTACTCTAGGAATTCATGTTTAACCAGTTGGTAGGACACAAAACAATAGTCAAAATTCCATTTGGTATTCAATTATTTGGAATTGTTTTGTGTTAGGTATAGTTAAATAGCGTTAATTAATACAAATACATAATTCAATTGAATATAATTTTCACAGTTTTGTGTATGTTTTAGTCTGAAATCATCGACGCTATGTAAAAGAATAAAGATCTGATTAACCCTTCTGTTCTCGTTTGCTTTTTTATTCACTGAATCTCGTATGAACAGGTCGATTCATTTATACTAAAATATTGGGTACATTTTTTGCTATGAAAAAGATTTTTGTACAACTGTATCTAATTGACAAGGCCCATATACAGCTGATTATTTTTGTGTGACATTAGTTTTGGTATTATTAGAATGAAGTTCCCTGCGACAAGCTTGGAGAAGACAGGGATTTTGCTGAACTGAAAAAAAAATGTTGTCTGTAAAGTCGTTTGGGTTACGGACGATAGTTTAACGTGACAACGTCATAACAAAACATTGAAAGACGGGACAGTCAAGTTAGTTAGTTAGTCTAGTTGGGAGAACGGCGCTTGCCGATCCGGAGACCCCGGGCTCAAACCCCACACGCACCACTGTTTTTTCGAAGTCATGTGCGTAATTTAAAAACTGTGAAGGAAAACATCGTGAGGAAACCGACCTGTAGCTAGAACCTTTCGAAGGCATGTGTCATCCACCAATCCGTACATGGCCTACGAGAGAAGGCCCGAGTCCCAGCAGTGGGAACATTTAGTAGGATGTTGATGATGTTGATGATAGACATAACGGGACACTTTTTCGTGCATGCAGCCAGTGTTCATCCAGTTATTAGAAGTTGTCACGTCAAAAATCCAATGCCACTTTTTAAGTAACCTATAAATACATGAATATGAAATATCCCGCACTTTTTTGGAAAATTATATTAAAAGCCGATTAACCCTAGCGCCTGGTACACTTCTTTTTTCACCGAATCTCATAAAGCAGGTCGATGTTTATTAACACTAAAATGTCAAGTACAATAAAATATTGAGTTTTCATTTAAATGCTATTTTCTCAGAATCAGTACGTACCATGATCCGAAATCTCCTTAATTCTTGCGTTTTTTGATAAATGGAATTGAAATCCGATTAACGCTCATGTTTTTCACGAGGTTCATGATACGCTCCAATATACAAACTAATTTCGCATGAACAGATCGATATTTCATTCATGTTATCGACACTCAAATTTTGGAAACAATAAAATGTTTAGTATTAAATATCGATTTGAACACAATTTTTTGAGTAATTTGTATGGCTTAGTATGAAATCTTCTACGCTATGTTGAGGAATTGTATACAGCTCTGAATATGATTAACTCTCTTTTGTTTTTAATTTGCCACGCATCATTATTATTCATCGAATCTCGTATGATAAAGTCGAAATTCATTAATATTACATATTTATAATAAAATGTTACAATAAGAATTTAGGAATAAGTATTTAATTGAATACTATATCCCCAGTACCAAATATATCTTAGTCTGAAATCTCCTGCACTATGTTGAGAAATGGAATAGAGATCCGATTAACCCTCGTGTTCTCGTTTGCTACGCTCCATTATTCATCGAATCCCGTACGAACAGGTTAATATTCATTTATGTTTCAGTTTATTGCTATTTACACTACAATCTAATTGTAATGAATTTGGTGCTGTATTTGACATTTCGGGGCGTGCAAAGGGTTAATCAGATTGCATATTATAAATAAAGGTTGGTGGACATTTTTCACACAAGCACATCTGACTCCAAACTAAGCAAAGCTGATATGAGCAGTTATCTGATATAATACTTAAATAAAAATTGTAAATACATACTTACGAAACTTAGTAACTAGAGGAAAATTAACAGGATAACACAAAAACCGTTATTAAAACAAAAGAAGCGCGTTGTGCTCATTATCATATTTATTATCAACGAATTTTACTCCAGGGTCAACGATAAAATCTCTTTTTCTAGATTCCATCTGGGGAAGTACCACGCCTCTAGATTAATAATCTGGATTAAATCCCGGATATGTTCTTCAGTAGGAGATGTTAAATTACGTACTCTGCAATACAAGTTCCTGAGTTCTCGACGTCTACACTAAATGGATCGGACCGCAGTTCATCATTTGGCGACCCCTGCTATATAAAAAGTACGATTCGCAAATGTTTGAGGAGTAAAAAATTCCCAATAAATTATTTCTTTTTAAATATTCTTTTTTGTAGCAATTGATATTTTACAAGTCCGTCCGTCCTACCAAAATTTGTATTAATTTAGGTTAGTAAGCCTTGAACCTGCCTAAAACCTGCGCTTTCTCTGCTAGTACTTTCCAAATGTTTATTGGCAATAGTCACCTGATCAAGTCAGTGATTTTGAAAGAGTAACAAACTTCCATCATTCGATCCTCACAAACTTTCACATACTAATATAATAAAGCTGAAGAAGTATTCTGTTTGATTTTTTTTGTAATTGCTCAAATCTCATGAACTACCTACTGGACCAATTTCAATTTTACGCCGTTACCTATGTACGTGATTCTTGAATGCTATAGGCCTAATAATATACACCAGGGATGAAACCGGGGCAGAGCGCTAGTATATAATATTAGTAGTATATCCTACTATTTCAATCATTTATTAATTCTGGCAAAGTTCCACAGAACTATAAAAAAAGGAAACCACAATTACCTTTCCAACGATTTTAAAACTAACTCCTTGAGTAACTTTGTCCTCAAAAGTTAAAAACTTGGAGCACAACCAATGTTGGATCAAATTAAGGTCACTGCGGTAGCAACGACACTGAACGAATGTACACAAAAAAATACAAAAATAAAATGCGGTAGGGAAGACGTCATTAGTATAACAAACATTATTGAATTTTAGTGTAAACACATTTTGTATTAAAAGAATTGTCATTACCAGAGCTAAGAAACCAAGGAATAGAGTAAAAAAACAACTAAAAGAATTTTAGTAATATTTGTGAGAACAAGTTAAAGTGAACAGACCGGGCAACAACTAATTTAAAATTATTGAATTTATTTGTTCTAAGTTTTTAATACACTTTTGTTATACTCGGAAAAACTGTTGGGGCTTATTATAATTATGTAAATAGATACAAGTATGTATGAGTAACGCGTGTTATATAAATGAAACAAGGGAAACAATTATGGCTATTTATAAGGCCAAGCAAAATGATAAACTTCCTAATGGTATGTGTAGATTAATAGTTCAAAGATACATTTTTCTGAAATTCAATTTTGACCAGTGTCGATTTTAGTAACCAATGAGTTCCAAAAAAAATCTATGCATCATAAGTATATATTTACAATTACTTTGTGCAATATCAGCTTTTTGCTCCAATAGTACAAGCTTTGCTTAGTTGGAGACTAGTTGGTTTAAGTAATATCAAATATTTTTAAAACCGACATCATTTAAAATGTTTGTGTCAATACCAATTGATTTTGGGAGTTTCAACGTTATTGTCGTCAAACCAGTTCAAAGATTGTGTATTATAAAGTAAAATTTTCATGTTCATATACATAAGTTGAATTGTCGCGACCTGACAATGGACAAATATTTTTTTTGGTAAAACATTTCTCATTCACCATCAAGCTTATTTCTAACTATGTCAGTGATCAAAGATCGATCGACCGAAGGAGATGTCTTGCCTCTTGATTGCTGGAAACCTGCCAAATATTGGTAGTAAATTATGTACCCACGTCTTCGTGCTGTAATAGGAAGTATGGACGACCATGATAAACGCGCCTTGTCTACAAGATCCAGTCTGACGATTGGGAATAAGACAATACGTTAAAAGCAATCTGATATTGTAACTAAATGTTTATGTCATACTATTTTTCAAAGTCTTTAGGTATAGTGTCAAGTGCCTGTAGCCGTCTCCGGTCGCGGTCTCGCGTCGCGGTCTCGTGTCGCGGTCTTCGGGCGAACTTGTACCTACCTTTACTGTGCAAACCATAATAAAATTCACAGTCAATTCTTTAGTTTCGTTTGACGTCAAAAACGTCGAAAGTTTCTAATCTGGTTGGTATTTTTCACAAAATTTTGAACAGATTTTCGGCTTGCAAAGCCTTGAGTTATAATACAATTCCACTAATATTGTAAATATGAAAGTTTATGTCCTTCGTTCAAGCAACAACTAGGTATTGAATTATTTTGTATAAAATTTTGAACATAAATAGATAATAAATAACATTTACCATATATTTATCTGCTTGTTATCCCGGGAAAATAATGGGATCGGGATTTTTAAATTTTGATTTCAAGTACAAACGTCGAAAGTTTTATTACTGATTTCACTTTGCTCAAACATTTGTCAGAATTTTGTCTTGAATAAATATTTAAAAAACAGTGGTCAGTAAAAAGAATATAGTCGCTCTACATTAACTCTGGAACTCAATTCGTTGTACAGATTTAAGTATATTAATTTACTTTTCAGAGCAATATTGATTTTGTAGCCGCGTAGACCTTCCCTACATTGTAGCATTTTCTCGTATAACAAATAGCGGTGTTGTCCACAAAATAACTACATTACTCTACCCTACGATAACGCATCGTAATGCCAACTTTTACCATCTGTAGGTATTATATTAATTACTGCGAGATTTCAGTCAAATAGTTGACATTCATAAAAGCTATTTTCGTTTGGCAATTATATTTAAGTAATCTTTATTTCAATCCAATAGAAACTATTAAATTACGATAGAAATATTTCTATAGGTATTTAAAGTCGATAGGTGACATATGTACCTCAACCTTAAATATCTAATCGTGAAAATACTCGTGAATGAAAGTCACATCGACGATATAACACTTCCAAAACAAAACATGTCCAAATCCTCGCTGCGAGCATTTTATTCTTGAATCGCATGTCGGAGCCAGAATTTCAATATTGTTTGCCCAAATATTAGATTTCATACAAATATCTGAATCTAGCAAGCATTGTGCTCTCAGGTATATGTCCAAGGTAGGTACATACCGAGTATCGTCTAACGGTTCTTATTCTCAAACTTCGAGCCATAGCCATAAGACTCAAATTGAATAAACGCTAGAATCAACTCGGATCGTTGAAGCAACTATTTCTTTAATTCATTTTCAACCTTATTACTTCATGGAACATGATTTTGAATAGAAATTCAATTGTTACGGTAGTTAAGAATTTTGTATTATTGCATTCTAAACGCGGTTTTCATCGGAATGTAATCTCTATGTTGTATTATACCGAAAGTTAAACTGTCTACTTTTTAGGACTGTACTAGTATTTTTTAGAACTTTGTCATTATAACCGCCAAGCAGTAATATGAATTCCTCACTGTGTAATGATTTCGTGTCCAAAACCTGTCACTTTGCTAATATAAATACTAAACATTATTCATAAATAAGAATATATTCGTTTTGTTTTATGTTGATCAATGACGCCGTATTTATTCCTAAGCTCACGCCTTACGCAAGCCACGAATCAGTTAAATTTATCATATTCAAGTAGATATGTATTGTAATACGGTGGTCAACGAAACTTTGGTAGTTAAGGAAATTTCCAGAGCCCTATACAAACGTAGTATTCTTATGCTTGCTATGTAGATAGATTATTTTCCACTTGGCATGTGCTTGGCTCCAAACATCTATCGAAGTACGTTGGCAGCTGCACTTAAGAGCTCGCTGACGAATAACAAGAGCAAGGGCAGCATACCAAGTTTATGGCTGAAATATCTTGGCAAGAGGTCATATTGGAAAGCCATCATGGCGTGATCAAATTTTTAAATGAACTAGTTATTCACGGTTACCTGTTTAGATCTAATAGTATAACAGTTTGTAATATTTAATCATTGATTGATTGAGTGATTGGGCTATTTAATTGTTTTTGCTATTTTTCAAATAAATATGAAAGGACACGACAAAAGGACGAAATATTGTACAAAGCTTCTTTTTAAAAAAACTTTACAAATGCATGTTTTTTTTATTCAAGAAATGCTTGTTATCAACTACTGTCCTGTTATTACACAACAGTATTTAATTTTAAATACACACTGACGAATATATTAAACCTGGTATTAAATATTAATCTTTGAACTAAGTATTACTGAATTCACTTCTACGAAACAACAATTCTTAATGGAAAGTAATGTTACATTACATATTTTAATTACATATTATATTTTTATTATTTGATTAAATATTATTTAGATATGTAGATGCATAGATAGATTTGTAGATACATTTTTATAAATTTAATATAGAAATAAGAAACAATAAACATGTTTGTTCAACAATGCCGTATTTTCGTAACCAAGTAAACTATACTAGGCAATATTCCCTGCAGGCAAACGACCATTGCCGTCAAATAACGTGTAAAGATTGATGTTTTCACGTCGTGCAGAACGACAGGAAGACCAAGATTTGATAATAAAATACGTTGATGTTCGAGGAGGGACACGTACGGTACGCTGTACGGTAATTGAACAGATTCTCAACTTGCATCGGCAATGCTACAGCATTGCCAATTAAATAAATAGATAGGATTAGAGATATTTGAAACATTCCAAACTACGAATATTTAACACCACAAACAAGGTAAGTTGTGTTTTGTTTTTCTGATTTCATATATTTTAAATTCTGTTACATGCTGATTTAGTTCTTGCGAAAAGGGCTAGGCAATAGCCAGATATTTATACTTTACCGTTTTTAGTCAAAAGCGAACTCATAAGCCCCACTATACAAACTTACGCTTAATTTGAGGCTTACCGGTATGTTTATGCGGCAGTAACTGCTTTAGAGTTACTTCAATTTAAAAAAAAAAAACTTCTAATAAAATTCAGTGAAACTCGGTTTATTGCAATTTGTATTGTGGTTTATATTGTTAACAAAGTATTTGTCTCTGTTTACAACAATTTTTATATATTGCCCGTAGTAAATAACCTTTTAGTAAAACAATCATGTAGCTAGAAGTTACATTAAAAGAAAAACAATGTTATTTTAAAATAAGAATTGACGTAACCCTAAAGCAATTATTTGCGTTTCCTCTCTGGCACCCTTTCTAGTCTGTGCAAGAAAGGTCAAGGGTGTATTGTACGGGCACTTTATAAGGGTCAAATTTACGTTAATAGTTAAAGGGCTCAGCGAATACGGACACCGTCAATGGGGTTGCAATGTAACGCGACCGCCATAAAGTGGGATGTTTTTTTAAGCAAGTACTTCAGTTTTAGATGTTACCGGTACTACAGATGGGTGTTCGCGCCTTTGTTAGTTCTTGTTTTTTTCGCTTTTGTTTTCGTTGTGCGGAGCCGACGGCTTTGGTATTAAAATATCTTTGCTTCTCCGATTGTGAGTCAATTTTTAACCGACTTCCAAAAAGAGGGAGGCTATCAATTCGACCACCATGTTTTGATGGTTATTTTTTTGTTTGGTAGATCATATATATTTTATCGAAAACGGTGTGGCGGTTTTTTAAATAAAAATGAAAAACAAAAACTTTCATGTAGATGACTTATAGTCTGCAGGCCCGTGAATAAAATTTATGGGTCATATGATACACCAGGAGACCTATGTAGGATGATGGGTATAAAGTAATAAGATTCAGCACTATGCCGTCACTTGTAAGCTGTCCAAATGAGTGCAGATGAAGAGAGAGGGTTCTAAACTTCGATAATTTCTCCTTGTCGCATGATGTTTGTACGGTGTTGCGGAATAATAGATTAAAAGAGATATTGAAACTATAAAAATTATAAATTTTATAATTTTAATTATTAGTTTGTGGAAAAAAATCATGATTTACAGAGTAAATTTGGTCATTTTATTATGTTCGGCTTTGGTTCCATACAGTTTCAATACCTCTTCTAATATATTATTTCGAAATGCCGTACAAAAATCATGGGACAAGGAGAAATGATCGAGGTTTAGAACCCCCCCCTCTTCAACTGCACTCAGTTGGACAGCTAACAAGTGACGGCATAGTGCTGAATCTTATTCCTGTATACCCTTCTATCATCCTACACATGTCTCCTGGTGTATCACATGACCTTTAAATTTTGTTCACGGGCCTGTAGTCTATTAGTGATGACTTCTCATGAAGATTAGTCGAGTGTCTGTTTAATTTCCAATTGAAAACGGTTTGTGTTTTTTGTTGAAAAATTTTTTTTTTTTTTTAACAGTAAACAGATTTATTGTAATGATGATTGCCGCGTACCATTAGATGAACAAGTTTGTCTTTTCACTTTCGCTTTATGATTAGTTCATAAAGTGAGAGTTAAATATAAATCAGAAATTTCTGAAAAGACACAGTTTAAGAAAATATCTGTAGGTGTAGGGTTGCCATCTGTCCGGGTTTCCCCGGATTTGTCCTAGTTTACAGGGCGTCCGGGGAGCGTCCGGACTGGACTACATTTGTAGTCCGGGGTGTAAAGTTTAGGTTTGGCTACCTAACTCACGCACTAGGCCTGCACGCTGCGATTAACCGATGAACCGACTCACTAAATCCTTACTGAAATGTTGACCAAAGATAACTAAATTAAATTTTTAAAGGCCTTTAAAAATACATAAAAAGATGATTTATAACATTTTCAATAGTTTTAATTACACTAATGTTTTAAAATCTGTTGACATGTCCGGTTTTCATGAGTCTTATCCTGGTTGCAAAACTTTAGAGATGGCAACCCTATGTAGGTGGATCTGCTTTCTGTATACTTCAATATCTCTATTTTCGAAGACACAGATAGGAATGTTGTCAACAAAATGCAATATATTCATCTGTTTATACAATACTTGTGTTCGTGTTTTATGAAATTCTCGGAATACATGATGAGAACGGCTTTGAGGATTTTCCAAATCCGTTTTGTGATGCTCGTATGCGTCGTGATTAGCTATTTGTCTTTGCGGCTTTGCTTGAAGCACTTTATACTCTTGTTTCGTCGTATATCAATCAGATTTAAATTCCTGTCTCGTGTTTTGGAAAGAAACTCATAATTTAGTCGAGATTTACTTGTTACTACATTCCAGGAAACTTCTTTTGTGGTTTCATCTTTTCCTGACAAGTCTTTTAATACAACGTGCAATTCAAATTGAAGTTTCTGAGTTTTAATAGATAATCAATTGTAAAGGTATGAATGGCTCTTTGTTGTAGGGTCTACTCGGGCAAGTGTTACACATTTGCCAGTTAATCTACTGATGTGCAAACAGTACTTTGTGTTCTAGTTTGAAGAGCAACGTTTTCAAACAAACTATTACTATCTACACCAATAAATATTTGAGGTTGTTTCTCTTTGTGATCAAAGAGATGTTTTGTTTGTTCCCATATATATCTGTAACGGCTGAACTGATTTTAATGTTATTAAGTCTTTAGTAAGTACCTAGTAATATAGTATATTTATGTATGTTTATTACTTATTTATGTGTATTATATATTATAGGTATGTGTATTCTGTTGTATTATTGTGTGTAAATCACATAATTTTGTTTCTTGTTTTAGTAATATTTGTATTTTTAGTAAGTTAGTTTAGGTAATATGTTGTTAGGTACACAATTTGCTATCACAATTTATTTGTTAATTAAGGGCCACTTTATGTATATATTCTGCTTTTCCGTGCAAGGTTGCCTGGAAGAGAGATTGCTTTGAGCAATAAGGCCGCCTATTAATAGTGTTACCCGTTAGTTTCTGAGTTTATTGATTGTTTTTCTTTTTAAATCTTTGTGTGGTCTGTTAATAAAGGGTTTATTAATATTATTATTATTAGTAACAGATTAACAAATAATACTAGTTTTTATCGCGTTAAAATGTATGATTGTGTTGGGTGTTTAGCAAATAAATAAATATCGAAATACGTTTCTAACAGACTTTGAAATAAAAATCTCTACACCGTCCGTTATTATTTCAAGCTTTGACTTGAATAATAGCATGGACTAACCTTCGAACCTAGTTCAAGAAACTTGCCGCAAAATCTTCAGTATTTACCAGACTAGATTTGTCCAAATCGTAACGAATCGGCAGACAGTTTTCTCATTTATACTGGTTAGTCTATAAACCTCTCAGTACACTTTATTCTTCACAGCATTGTATTTTTTCTATGGTAGCAAAGTTTTTTTAACTAGTAAGAAAGATAGGATAATATTTATGGTGAACATTCTACGAATGATAATATATTTGTCAATATAGATGTTTGTTGCTCAATAACGTCGAAATGACTAAACGAGTAGAGTTAACCCCGGGTAAGTGTAACCCAAAAGTAACCCGCATGCACACATACACATCTAATGCGCAATTCTTTTTCGCTATTTATATGTCTATTAACTTATGCCATATTTAATTTTGAAAAAAATATAATTAATCACTTAGTTTAAAATAGTAAATCAATTCGTTAAAAAAGTACATAATTAATTTTAAGTAATGTAAAAACAATGTTTCAAATAATGCAATGTGAATGTTTTAATCAAATCAACAATTTTAAAAATAGTAAATCAATTCGTAAAAAAAAAGTACATTATTAATTTTAAGTAATGTAAAAACAATGTTTCAAATAATGCAATGTGAAAGTTTTAATCAAATCAACAATTTAAATAAGTAATGTTTATTGTTAATCAAATAAATTTATATAACAATTTCACTATGTACCTAGAGCCGCGGAAAGCTAGAAAGTGTTACTTAACAGAAATCTGGACCAGAGCGCCCAAGATACAGGCTCAGCCTAGTTTGGGGCTCAACGTTAACTGTGTAGTATTTGATAAGGAAGTAATTATAAACTCTCTTTGTAAAATGTAGTGGTAATATTTAATGAATGAATAGAGCATTGATATAAATAAATCATAAAATATAATAAATCATAAGTAGTACGCATATACATGACAACATCGATATAAACCACAGATGTGCCCTGAGCTCCTTGAAATTAGGAATAAGCTGCGTCTGTGTATCTAGCGTAAGTGATTTACACTACCAATCTAATTGACCCCTTGAATCGCTAGCGGCGAGGTATGATAAATAGATAGATAGACAACTCTTTATGGTGATACAAAAACAGAAATATTACAGTAGAACACTTATGAACTAGCACCACAAATGGCGGCCTTATTGCTTACAGTAATCTCTTCCAGGCAACCACCTTAAAGGAAATTCGCCTACAAACATGGTATGGTGTGGTTATACTTATTTTGGTTACTGACAACGAATAGTGATTGGTAAAAAACGTCCGGCGTTCACCGCTTCCTAACCAACTAGAACGGAAAGAGTGAGGTCACTCTGCCGTATAACATAATTCCGTGCGCCTGAAGTTTGGGAGGGCACATCTAATGGTTTTTTAATCGTTTAATCTAATGGTTTTGTTTATTCTTTTATGTGTTTTTAATTATTTTTTTATTTTGATTTATTATATTTAATCTAATGCGTAATGGTTATCTAATGGTTTAATCGATGCATGACAAAATCCGCTCTCTCAAGGAGGGTAGTCCGCTGTGTATATGTATAACGAGTAAGTAGAAAAGTCCTTAGTAAGCATGTATGTATATAAGTTATATCCCGTGTCTCACTTCGTAAACGCTGTAAAATGTTAACGATAGGTACTTACTTACTTACGTCTCCCAGTCGTAAACGTTCAGCTTTGTCTTCACTTATTTCATGACGTAACTTCGAACCTAAGCCGTCTAGTACTGTTATATAAACTCAATTACAAACATATTACAGAAGTTCCTAAGTTGTAGAACTTACTGTGCACACGTAGGCATCCGTTGGATTGTTGCTCGATAAAATAATAAAATTATCTTTTGTTTTATGATACGTTTTTGTAATTTTTATTTTTGTAAATATCATTTGTTGATTATTTTATGCCAGTTTTGGCTCAGTCCTTGCCAAAAGTTTGCCTACCCTCTTTCGTAATTAACAAACTTATTAAAAACACATATTTGATCTTTTTTCTTAAGCCTTAATTTTTCAATTGTGAACATGATAAATATATAAAATAAACTATACGTACACCTATTCAGTGCTTCAATATCAAACTAACATTATAAACCTATTGACTTTTGTGAATCCTAAACGTAACAATGTTGATGTGTTGCGGAATAATATTGGAAGAACTTAACAGAATATGCCGAAATACGGAGTGTAGATATCGCAGCTAACTAGCTTTATCAACCGTTTAATTATGAGCCTAGTCTGTTTACTAAATAGCGCCAACTACATTTCTGATTTTTTTAAAGTGAAATTTCTTTTTGGTGCACCACGTACGGATTTTTCGTGGGCTATAAATAAAGTTGTTCGTCAACACACTCGGAAATAAAAGAAATGTTTGGATGAACTTCGGGGCTGCCGAGTGTGGCAGAGCGAGAAAGAAACAGTCAAAGATAGGTAGTAAGAAAGTAGTTCAAGGCTTAGAGATAATCAAGATTATCCAATCCAGTCCAGCTACCACCTAGGATAACGGCGCGTTGGTCCATTTTGACACACGTTCCATTAGATTATAAAGCGACCCTGCTGTACCCCCGCTACGTGACACTTGTGTGACAGCTAATGCAATATTCAGATAATATTATTGCCATGGTTAGCATAGTAATTAGCTTATAATTGGCTTGCTGTCAGTCTGCTAATTATTTCCAATTAGTTTCAATACAAATGTTCATTTAGTTTTGTCGACCAAATTTTCCCGTGTTTATCGGGTAGTGTTATTTGTAGTGGTAGGACTCTTGGCAGAGTCCGCCTGGGCAAGTACCACATCTTTGCCAGTTATTATACCGCCAATGTGCATACAATACTGTGATCCGGTTAGAAGGGTAATGTTTTCAGAGAAACATTTCACCAAGCGGTTTCAGCAAAAGGTATCTATTAGGTAGGTATATTACCACTACAACAAAACAAACACAAAAAAAATTTGATAATCTCGATGCAAATTATAGCTAAGAATAAATTCTGTGCATTGTGTACGTGTGTTTCGATTACGACAACAAAATGCATGAAATGAAAATGAAAATCGGCATTTTGTGGTGGTGGCCATCTTAGACCGATTTAGATCAAACATAGCTAAGAAGACTTCCAACTAAATCACTCTTCAAACAAGATCAAAATCAGCCCATCCGTTCTGGATCTACGATGCCCCAGATTGACACAGAGACATCAAACCCCCGTCAAAAATGACACCTTGTCGTTTTTTGACGGGGTTAAAATATTTATATGTAAGACTAGTTGTACCCTGCCACGCTTCGCTGTGGCATATTGTGATGCAAAAATTAGATAAAAACAATCCTTGAAGCCGATTCTATATCATTGTAAAATGTCAGCTCAATCGGTGCAGAACTTTTTGAGTTTTTGAAGCGTAGGTACCTACACAAACCAACATAATATTTTTATATATAGAGATGTATATAAGTTTAAAGTAGAACAGATTCTAAACGAAACTACTTTTGCGTCAATATGTGCTGACGCGACCTTAACAATATTGGTAGGTATTATTTGTACATCGCTTTCTGATTCGCTCTATACAATAGATCGAAAGACACGTCATTACTTTATGTGTGTTCCGATTTACGTCACTGAACTCAGCAAACTGATTTCGCATTGCGTCAGACACAAGCTAAGCAAAAGACAATTGGATATCTTATTATACCAAGATCATTCCACCCGCGAAACAAAATTGGATACACCGCACAAGGAAGGCTTAACGTTTCATACACACAGATTCCGAACCTACCAGGGATCTTACATCCCCACCAATCTAATTAAGTTGCTTAGGATAGTATGATGTGTGTAATCCCTAAATGATGAGATACCTATTCTTGGGATCAGGCACCTAATAGAGGTCGTGTGAATGTGGTATTATGTGGCATTACAGGGCTCGCGTTTCGAGTGCCATACGTATGCTTATAGTGTAGGGAGCGCAGTACTGAAGCTTGAGATGGTATGATAAATATGGCTATTTAATGTGATGTTTGCTATCCTAGCAATGTTATAAACGTAAAAGTTTAGATATTTGTCGTTTAACATCTTGTAAGAACTTTTACTTGTAAGGTTGTAGGTACATATATTATTAATTTCTATACTTACCAAAAGTGGCCTCAGAATCAATCGATAATCTAGACAGCTAATTATCAAATTGCCGCAAATTAATTATTCTAGCCACAAATGTAATTATTGACATTTATTCCATCAGCCAAGACTATTACACACTTTTAATAATTTTGCGCGCAATGGTGACGGTCACTCAAAACCTAACCTGTTTACTACATTAATACGCCTCATCAATTTAATAAAATAAAATTATATAAAAAAAAATATGGGTGCAATAACCTCTTCTAATTCAATATTCCGCAACGCCGCGCCGTATTCGAGGGTTGCAACTCCCCTCTTTAACTTGCACTCAGCTTACAAACATACGGCATAGTGCTGAATCTTATTATTTTATACCCTTGTATAATTCTACATAGATAAATAGGTCTCCTGGTGGTTCATATGATCCATACATTTTGTTTACGGACCTGTAGTCTAATAGTAAAGCGCCACGTCGCTTCATGTCACGCGATATGTCGATCAAGTGCAAACTATGATAATTAATTTTCTACGAAAAAACAAAAACCGGCTTTAATTTAAAATTAAACTCAGACATCCGACAAAATTTCACAAGAATCTGACTCCTTGTGATCATCCTTTTGACGTGACAACGTCTAATAAATCGATGAACGCCGGCTCCATGAACGAAAAAGAGTCCCGTTATGTCCCGTTACGCTCATTGTACGCTTGCGCCGCGTCTATCAATGTTTCGTTATGACATTCTCACGTTAAACTATCGTCCGTAAACCAACCGACTTTACAGGCAACCAATTTTTTTAAATCTCTAAAATCCTACCAAATGGGCTTTGACCACATATATGACTGTGTAAGAATAACACACGTCTCCATGAATGAACACGGACAACGGATAGAAAATATCAAATGATTTGTTTGAATAAACATGGAATTAGCGTTTCTATTGGTAATTATGTACTGCCTTCACATATAGGGGCAGGTGATCGCACAACGAAAGTTATGTGCGGTTGGAACGTATTATTCACATAATAGGGATGGGCCATTCAAAGGTGCTCAGTGTTAACTATTATGTTTATAGTTATTAATTTATACATAACTAGCTATCGCGATTTCACCCGTCCTTTCCTTCCCCGTTATTTTCCAGGTATAAAAAGTAGCCTATGTTACTACTAATACCTCCAAGAATATGTGTAGTTAGTTTCATGATGATCGGTTTAGTAGTTTTTGCGTTAAAGCATAACTAACAAACTTACATTCACATTTATAAATTTCTGTAAAAAGTTAGTTTTATTATTGTTTGTACAGATGATACAGAGTCAATACATTATTCATAAAATAAAGTCAACACAAAAATAAATATTTAATACAAAAACACGTCATAAAATAAATTATTTCTTTGATACATTTATTTATACAGAATTATATTTTTTTATTTATACAGAAATGTCTTGGGACAAAGACTCGCACACATAATCATAATTTACCTACTTATCGATTTGATATTTTAATTTTCTGAGATTCCGATACATATATTGTGGAAACGACAAAAAGATTTTGAGTTTCAATCTAAAACGTAAATAATTTTCAACATACATGTTTTGTATGTAAACAACATTATCTTTAACGACAAAACTGAAAAGGAATATCAATAGAATTTGTATTTCATTGATATGAAGGCATAAAGGGATATTTAACGAAACGAATAACAACAACTTACTTCCAATTCTAGTTTTATTTCAGAGTTTCGTGAGAATAAACTTCTGTTTGACTAAAACTAGCGCTTAATTAAACCACATTTCTAGTTTGTTTCAAACAAAAGCAAACTGTACGAGATTGAAATCGGGCCAAGTTGCCGTAAATTTATACTCAGTCTTAAACGTTGTGAATGTATTATTAAATAATTTTACAATCTTAACCAATATTTTTCTACACCTTTGCCAGGTATTAATATCTATACTATATCTACCTACTGCCAAGCAGAAGTGAGCAAACATTAATGTTCAGGTTTAAACGACAGTTTCCAGGAAATTCATTCAAGGAATAAATGATATCATAATCTTTATACGACGTATGTAGTGCACATAGCCAGTAGGTGGTTTAAACTCATGTTCGACGAGGTATGTGCACTGCTTTTGAAGTGATAAGAGGCTTTGCAGAGTTCGCCTTAACAAGTACCACACCATTGCCAGTTATTGTATTGCCAAACAGTAATGAGAAAACATCAATGTATTTCGGTTGTTTCCACATTTCTCCTCAAACCGGAACGTTAACAGATTATATTGGGTGACGAGAGCAGTGCAGTGCTAGGTATTGATTTGGGCTCTTTATATTCCAATAGCTGCGTGTCCCTGTACTGTGTGTGTTACTAACCATCAGGCATATGTACTGCTCATCTCCTTAAACAACTATACTATAAAAATGCAGGCTTACTGAATATCTTGCTAACTAAGTTGATTCACAATCTTCACTCTAAAACCCCAACGGTTTTCAGATCTGCAAGAAATACAAGCATAACCTCTTCACTTCTCTCTCTCCATAACCTCTTCATTTCTTCTCTTCACTTTGCTAGGGCGCTGAAGTACTTATATGTCATCAATCAGTTTCTATGTCAGCGTCTACATAGTTGCTATACATTTTATACGATTTTTTCTCAGTTATTTGTTTAACTTTTTTAATATGAATACTTAAAAAACTTAATAACAATGTATCTAAATATCTAAACCTATATCGCCGGTGGCACTGGGGCAGAGTCCAAACTACAGATGATTAGGATTGCAGAGTGAGGAACCTCCGAACGATGCGGGTTGTGTCAAAGACTGCTGCCCTCCGTGACAAACTCTAGATCCAGCCGCCATAAGATGATAGTCGAGACTTTTTGCTATAAGACCGTTTACCAATATGTAATTACGAGCAGCGGCTTATTTTTATTTTTTCAGTACCCTTTATTTTTCCGGGATAAAAATTAAAAAAGCCTGTGTTCTTTCAGACTATAGACTATTTGTGATCCAACTTTTCACCAGATTCGTTTTGTACGTTATGACGTTATTAAATAACAAACGTCCAAATGTCGAACCTCCAAACATTGGCTTTTATAATCTTCTAATATATAAAACTAGATGCCCGCCCCGGCTTCGCCCGTGGTATATTATATAACACTCATCGGGATCCCGTACATATCCAACGGTGAAAGAATGACTGAAATCGGTTCACGCATTCCTGAGAATATCGATTTCAAACAAAAAACCTCTTCAGCTACCTGCTACGCCACCTGTCGGAAATTAGTCGTACCAACTCAGGTTTAGAAAAAAAATTAGCAAAGGTTTATATTCAACGCACAGATTATTGAAATTCAATGACGCAATCTTTGACACATGCTGTCATGTGTCATGTTAAAGCACGAAACGTACGAAAATTCTCAAAAGGGGAATATTTTTTCCCGATTTGTTACATTCTTGTTTCATGCTCCGCTTCAATTAATAGTAGAGTTATTTTGTATAGCCTAAAGCCTTCCTCGATAAGTGGACTATCCAATAGAAAAAGAATCTTTCAATTCGGACCAGTACTTCCTGAGATCCTAGCGTTCAAACAAACAAACAAACTCTTCAGCTTTATAATATTAGTATAGATTCTCGTGTCACAGTTTTCGTTGCCATACTCCTCCGAAACGGCTTGACCGATTTTGATGAATTTTTTGTGCTTATCCAGTATCTATGAGAATCGGCCAACATCGATTTTTCATCCCCATAAATGTTAGGGGTAGTCCACCCCTAAATTTAAAATTTTTAATTTTTTATGATACAACATACAAAAATACATACAATTCTCAATTTTCACCCTTCTACGATCAACCCTTATTTTTTAATAGGCATTTTAGTAATTTAATCATTTTCCTCTCGGTCGAAAAATGATCAATTGTCATTTAATTAGTTATCCCCGCCAGATGTCTACAGGTGTCACTTCTGACCCAGTAAACAGCACGATAATTTGGGGATCAAAAGTAGCCTATAGCATATAATTTGAACACGCTAATCTCGGGAACTACTGGACCGATTTAAAAATCCGTTCACCGTTCTTTCATATGTTCGTAATCCTTGAACGCTGTAGGTTATATTATACTTTGCTATTACTATTATGTACCACGGGCGAAGCCGGGGCGGGCCGCTAGTATTAATAGAAAAATACGATAATCAGCGGCTCACGGCTGCGAATTTTCCGTTCCCGTAATTTTTGCGAGATCAAAAGTAGTAAATGTAGTATCGAGACTATAGTCTTATTGTGTTACAAATTAGTAGCCGATCTATTCAGCTTCGACGTGATTGAGCAAGAAAGATCCAAACTTTCGTATGCATGATATTAGCTGTATTGAACGTGCAAAAAAATGTGGTCTCCGTCACATGGATGTATTGAGACTATAGTCTTATTGTGTTACAAATTAGTAGCCGATCTATTCAGCTTCGACGTGATTAAACAAGAAACATCCAAACTTTTGCATGCATGATATTAGCGGTATTTAACGTGCAAAAAAATTGTGGTCTCCGTCACATAGATGCATGATGTCACGTCATTAAATACTTACCTACTCTAAACTCCTATCGCATCTATCCATAACACCAATAGTAATTAAAGCGTGGGTAGTTAGTAGTTAATACCTCCATTAGGTCCAACTTTTATCGGATACACATCGGAGTGTGTGCAGTTGATGCACGTAGCCTAATGGCGTCTTACCGTGGCTGTAAGCCTCGTTGCCTGAGTAGGTTTCCCAAAGGTAACAAATTTGGTTTTATTTAAAAGAGTGACTCGGTAGATATCCACATCGTCGCAGCATCAAAGTGTGCCTCAGATTCCAGAAGTCCGGGGACAGGACAGATGATAAGTGTGCTTTTAAAAGAGGCCCAGGAAATGGGCTGGCTGTGTTAGGCTCTCGAAAGAATATGAAAGCGTTCACGTATTCCAAAGGTCGAACGTGGATGTTTTAGTCGGTAGTAGCACGACTTATACTGCTGATTTCGGCATAGCCCAACCATGCGTCTCTCTGGAGATGGATATACGTAAATGTAATATACTTAATCCACGTATAAAAACAGATAGACCAAAAAAAGTAATAAAATAAAGCAAAGTATTGCGTTGTAACAGTCATTAATTTTAATCGCAAACACATTGATCACCGTTGCAATCATTATGAATTCTTATTCAGTTGAATCTTTATTTGAACGGAATCGGAAACGGGGGGTCGGGCTGCTCACTAAAAAAAGAAGAAAAACATGACCTTTTAATAAATAAATAAATATCGGTGGACAATTCAAACATTAGAATATTTTAATTAATGATATAATTATAATTTCCATTTAGAAGTAGTGTTACTTTCCCATTTCTATTCTTTATCTAATCATAATTTCTTTATTTGCAAAATATTTCTTCAAGATTCTTAAAGCTGCATATTGTTGTACATTTAATTGCTGGTGGTGGTTGTTTAGTAAATTATGCACTTTTTTTCTTAGTTTTACATTTTTATAATATTTATGGAAAAGAATTCTAAAATGCAAGACGCTATAGATGACTTTGAAACAGATCATAGTAATTATTCGTTAGTACCAGAAATGTGTGAGTCATATCTGAGGCTGGACCGAAGTAGAGACCAATTCACTGTAGTCTCTCAAAACATTCTTAGCATACACGACGATTTTGACAAATTCGTGGATTTTCCTTTACGCCTACGTTTCCAACCTGATGCCATCCTATTTACAGAATATTGGGTAGATTCGTCTTTCACTGGAATCCACTTGGACGGATACTGCTGCTCATACTCCAAACATAACTTAAATCAAAACGGACTGAGTAGTGGTTATGTCAAAGGTTGGGCTGCTAGCAATTATCACGGAGCCAGAATGATCACGCTTTAGGAAGCCCACTGGTCTTTTTATCAAAGAATCAAATGAGCTCTCTATACTAGCTATTTATAGATCCCCATCTTTTGTAAGTATCTATACACACAGCAGTGTGGACAGCCAACTTCATTCAAGTAAACTGGCGAGCCGCACCATGTGTAATATTACACGAATCATTTGTAGCTGCTTTTGTCCTCGTCATACCTTCAGAACTATTAAACATTAACCAGTGAAATTTCTCACACATTGAGACTTGCAAGATACCAATGTGTGCTCTAAACTTCATAAACTTACCTCAAACGATTAGTTAGATAATGACGTCCTAAAATCATCATTATAATCACTGATTAAGATATAGACACAAAAGATTTAATCCAGTTCCAGATGATATAGAAAGTTCAAATTTGGCATCCAGATAGGTAATTAGGTGAACATAAATAAATGAGTCAGAAACTTGTATTTTTTTATAATTTTATAAAAATGTAGTACCTATTTTCATTTTGATGTGGCCTTATAGTGCCTTTAAAAAGTAAATAGCAATCATTAATTGATAACTGCCGGTCTTTATAGTCGATTTTAAGACATGTACTATCTCTTAGCTATATGACGAAGTCACTTCTTGTGAACCCACTAAATGTTCCCACTGTTGGTACTCGGGCCCTTCTCTCGAGAGTCAATATAATAATCCTCCACGCTGAATCAGTGCGGGTCGGTGGATGACATATGACTTCGAAAGGGTATGACTTATGTCGGTTTCCTCACGATGTTTTGCTTCACCGTTTTTATGTTAGCGGCGTTACCGTTGCGCACTTGACTTTGAAAAGTGGTGCGCGTAAGATCTAAACCCGGGGCTCGAAATCAGCAGCCGCCGTTAGACCAGCCGTAACGTACTATGACAGCTGTAATTATTTATATCAGCCGTAAAATCGAAAGTGTAATTAATTCATCGAAAGTGGCCGCCATATTAAAAGCATTGCTTTGATGGGGGTCAGATGGTGTTGTGTGCGAATGTCCACTAATATTTATTTATCTCACTTATATCATATTCCTCACTACAACAGCACTCCGTGATTTTACCTGTGTAGTTCTTGTTTCCATTATTTTCTCCTAATAAAAAGAGCCTCTGCAGTATTCTAAAGGTAAGCCAAAGTTACAGCTGATCTAGTCGGGAGAATGGGGACTGCTGATCCGTAGCTCTTGGTTCGAATCTCACACGTGCAACACTGTCTTTTCAACTTAACCGCTAACTTAAAATAAGGTAAAGGAAAACATAGTGAGAAAACCGGCGTGTACCCACAATTTTTCGAGGTTTTCTGTCATCTACTAACCCACACTAGACCAGTTGTGCCAATGTGCTGAATTATGGCCTTGATTTTATCTTTGTGAGAAGATGCCTCAAGTCCCAGCAGTGGGAACGTTTAGTAAGCTACTTATGTATGTAAGATTTTTTCTCGTTGCCGAGGATAGCTAACATTTGCGGGCTTTTGGCCAAGCGTTAATATAAATGTATATGATTGATACGGCAACTTATAAAAATGTATATCCCTAAGTATGGTGATTATTAATCTAGCTCTAGCGACAAGAATTTTCTGACTATTTTGCTGACTAAACCGCAGGTGTTCAAAATAACGGCTTATTGGAGTAAAACAGAGGTTAATGGAACTATGTTAAGCTTCTGCAGGCTTCTGTGAAGTGTGTAGGGAATTACACCGGTGGAGGAAAGAATGATTGGTATCGTTTTCACGGTTTGCACTCTCCATTGCGTTTTTAATTCTATTGCAAGGTCAATGTATTTAGTGAGTTTTTCAGTATAAGTGGAAGTTAATTTATGAATTTATGAGTATTTGGGATAGCGATATCAATGAGAAGCACAAACATGTTTTTTTAGTTTTGTTATAGATTGTGACATCGGGTCTTTTGTGATGGATGGTTTTATCAGTGATAATTGTCCTATCCCAGTACATTTTCTAATCAGTTGACTCTAAAACAACTTCAGGTGAATACTTATAGTACGAACTTTTTCTGTTATAAGTTTGTATTTGTATGCATGGTATTTATGTATTATAGCAGCGACTTGATCGTGACGATGTTTGTAATCTGATTGGGTTATTGACCTACATGCTCTTGTTTTTTGTTGAATTGTCTCAGAAGGGATGTGGCAGTGTCTACAGAGGTCGGATGTACTGTCTTTTATGATACATTTTCTGTAATTTCGCGTGTCTATTACTTGTTCCTGTATTGCGAGCATGGACCCTTCTGTTTCCGGGAATTGTTCACCTCGTTTTAGTCAAATGTTTGAAGAAGTTGAATTAGTTGTTAATGTATGAACTATGCACCATGGCAAGCGTTCATGTCGTCAGATTTCATAGCGCTAGCATCCAGATGCTAGTGCTATGAAAAAACTCTGACGCGACGTTTGGTCGGTGGCAGTCGAGTGTATGGAGAATATGAATTGAATGCGTGTTACAAAACGCGTAAGCGAGCTTATTAAAATAAATATAATATAGATATTTGTATCCATGAAGTATTTACGATACTCACATTAACGTCTCGCAACATATACCCAAACCAGTTCTATGTTGTCCAGTGTTATGACCACCGGTGTCACCTTTTTGGAGATCCATACCTGAAACGGAAAAATCGAAACCCTTATATGATAAACTTTATTGTCCCTCTGTCAAGAATATTTTTCTCAAGAACGCATGCAGGTTTCAAGTTTCAGCAGGTATCATACTAAAATTCAATTTAAATTAAATGCCTACTGCCTCTTGGGTCTCTGAAAAAATTAACTTTTAAGCCAATTGAATGAATGTAGACGTTTATACTGTAAATTTTCGATACTCGCTATGTAATCAATACTTACAAGATAAGTACTTTTCTGTGAACTCAGAATCTTGAAATTTGGTATGAAGCAACGACCTTTTAGCAAGCGCACACAAACACACACAGACGCACACACCTTTATTTTACTTCTTGTTCCTTTTTTACCGTCCGTTCCCTTTGAGGTCTGAGCCCGTTCCTATAAGGATTTGTCAAGCCGAAACCGAGGTATCGACTTCGAATTTTTAGATCTGGGAAAAATTACTAATGTATAAAATTAAAGGGATTGCTGCTACGTCCTGAAGTGATGATATCCATATCGACAGGGCTCAGAGTGGTTGTTAGTTCTTCAGATTGAGGTGTCGTTGATTCGTCATCTAGCCATTAATATGATGTTTCTAAATTCGTACTAATACTAAAAATGTGAATGTAAGTTTGTTTGTTACGCTTATAATCTAAATTAAACTAACCTAGCCCCAACACAGAACTCCCTTACTGTAACACTGACCAATCGCGTCACGGGTTGTGATCTGACGGTTTCACTTCGATAGATAACAATTCGCCGAAAATTAATGCTTTAAATTGTAAACAGTATGTGACGGTTCACAATATTTTGAGAGATTACAATCGCGCTAGAGAAATTGTATTTACAACTATTCATAAATTTAAATTTTTTTGCCACGCAAAAAAATCAACAAGCGAGCGCGAGAAAGAAGCGAGAAATCAATCATGTTGAAATTTCCCGAAAGAAAAAGAGAAAGTGAATGAAGTAACGTCATTACAATGTTTTCTCGAGTAAGAGACCTTGACGTTCTAGTCTTCTTTCCGTCGTGGGGAAAATTGTGTATTTATATACTAATAATTAAAATAATAAATAAAAAGTATTAGTATTCACATATTCATTTATTTTCTTATTTTTTAAGTTTTTTACAGTAGATATTAAAAATAAACAAAAATCATAAAAAACTTAAAAACAAGAATGCCGCCTGCAGCGGGGTGGAGCCCAAGCTACTGGTGGTTAAGGCTGCAGCGACAGAAACCTCCTGACTATGCGTGCCGTGTCCAAAACGACTGCCTTTTGTATCTGAGCCTTGATCCAATCGTCTAACGAAAACCTCTTAAGATGTTGGTCGAGACTTTTCACTATAAGACCGTTTACTGACACGACTATCGGGACTATGCTCGTCGAATCAACATTGAAGTATTATTACATTCACATGCTTATTTTGTCTACTTTTTTTAATAGGTACTATGATAACACGACATAATACAACATTCAGATAATTAAGTTTTCTTTCTGCCTTTTATCTATTACGTATACTTATGGATATTTAATAATAATTATAAAATGCATTTGACTCTTATATTTGCGTGATTTATGTCGATCTAAGTCTTTGAGAATAGGTATGTATGTATGTACATGATTCATTTCTGTTGGCGGCACAAGTGCACGTAATGTACGTAGGTACGTTAAACGTTCCCTTTGAGGTCCGTTTGTTCACTAGATGTGATTACTCCCTATAAAAGGCCTGCCATCTGAAACAAATGACAATGTAAAACCGCTTCCTGGACAACACTATTGTGTTGTATATATATATGTATATATATATCAGGTCTCCGGGCTGCCTATGTGTCTTTTAAATTCGACGTCTTTGGTACTTACAATCATAAGGTGACAGTTACAAGCCTTGCATTTTTTATACGAGTATAATAAATTGAAGAGACGAGTAGGGGAGAGTGGGGATATTGCGGACACTTAAGGGAATACTGTAATAAAACATAAACTTTTAAAGCTAATCAGTTCGTTTTTATTAATTAATAAACTTTGCTTATTACCTTACAAAATTAACATATAAAATTATTAGTATCAAATCAACATCGGCTTGAGCTTCCGCTTGTGCAATTTTCATGTGCCCAATTCTGACACACTATGCACATTACCCAATCTTCAGTGGGGGCGAATAATATTTTCATTACAAAATATACAGAAATATTCTGTGTCATCTGCATTATCTTCAAAATTTCTAAGATTTCACACCCCTCTGCGATTTTTTCTTCGGTTTCGTAGCTTTTTCTGTTTAGTTATCGTCTTCTTTCCTTTTCTTACTCCTGCTTCTTGTTTGATTCTTTTTCTACCTTCTTCAGTTCTTTCTTCTCTAATTCATTTTTTCTGGAGTATCAGTAACAATTATGGAATGTTTCTTTTTCCGATTTGTTTTCTTGCTTAAACGCTTTATGGTCGGTATATTAACTATGTCCTGTAATGGTACAGAAGGTGGTGGGTTACCATGTTGCTCTGTTGAAACATCTGGATGACTGGTGTCATTGATAGAATCATCATATTAGCATGTGCAACAGATTGAATTTCAACTTGATTTGTGATTCGGGGTTGGGCTTCGGAATTATTTGGCCTTTGTGCTTTGGTTGTACTGTCATTTGTCTGCTCATTTAAATTGGGGACTTCTTCATTGTGAGTACAAGAGTCATTCAAATTTAAGGCACTAGATCTGATGTTGGAGCCCGATTGTGGATCCATGTCACTGTGCATCATGTTGGCAAAAGTCGTTCTAAAATTTCCTTATCCAATGGGCAAATCCCGCAGCTCTGAAGCCATTTATTGCTTTTTCAATATTTGTTGTGCGATTAGAAGCCTTTGTGTACAGTCCAACAATATCATAACTGGTAATTTTGGCACCAGGATTATTAACTATTTCACATTCACGGTTATAAGCTGTTTTAAGGGACCATTGTGAGGTCCAGTGGCTGCATCTTATGAGAAGTATGCGGTGGTAGCGTAATGACATGAATGAAATTTTTCTTACAAAGTTGTAAGCGGCCAGCTAATATGGCTTTCATGATTGTCAAGGACAATTCCACTGAACGAATAATTCTTCATTGATCCACCCAGAGTCACGTCCTCTTTCAGCACTTGTGCACTTGCCAACTTGTTTTAAGCCTTTAGGCGCAAGAATTTTTGAGTTTCTTTGGACAGTGCTTATGCCTGTTTCATCAACATTATAAATGGCATCTGGCCTGAAATTATGTTTGGACATCAAGTGTATCAGGTTAGTAAAAAAAATATCTACTTCTTCTTCATTAAACGCAGTGATTCGACTTAAAGATGTCGCTTCCGGCTTACGGAGTGATATTTCAGGATGCCTTGACATAAACGAATAATACCACTCTATTCCAGCTATACCCGTTGCTTTGTTAAAATTTGTGTGCCAAGCCATTGGTAATAACTTTGTAGATTATAATTGCACATTACAATCAATACAGTTTTTAAGGTGACAGTTACAAAAATCATCCTTGCATTTTTCCGGATACGAGTAGAATAAATTGAAGACCCCACCCTCCCCTAGGATATATGCCTGATGGCTAATGGTAAGCAATATGCCTGCAACCTAAAAAGCACCGTGACTTGCAAGTGTTGCAACATGAAGAGTCCAAATCATTACATATCACTGCACTGCGCTCGTCACCCAGAGATACAAGATGTTGTATCTCTATGCTCTATAATTTCACCGGAAACATTGCCTTTCAAACCGGAACACAGTCATGTCTGCACATTACTGTTTGGCGGTAGAATAACTGGCAAAGATGTGGTACTTCCTCAGGTGGACTCTGCAAGAGTCTTACCACTACTAATTCTGCAATTAATCAATACTGGCTGATTATAAGATCTTGCAGTATTTCGTTTAGCTGTGATTTTGTGCATGAGTGTGAAGTGCGATAAAAAAAGCAAATGAAAACCATTTCATTTGTTTTTTTGGAGAAATGTCGAGAGTAAATTGTCTCCAATTAAAATGAGATAATAAAAAAATAATAATAATAATGTCTTAAAATTAATCAAATATAAAAAAACATTACTCCCGAGTAATTGTGCATTTACAAGAACAAAATTAAAAATTTTGATTAACCCCCGACTACCTCGGATTTGTAATTCGTACAATATGCTACTTCTTATAGTTATAGTACATATAGTGAAATTTGTTATAGTGCATAGTATCCTACTAGTCAAGCCATTTCATTTGATACCCATATTGAGGGAGTTGTGAAAAAATAAATGTATTTCGCCATTTTATGGTAGCCGCCATCTTGGATTTGAAATTTGTTATATTGCGTAGTGTTCTACTAGTCAAGCTCTTTCATTTGATACCCATATTGAGGTATGTTGTGAAAAAATATTTTGTCCGCCATTTTGTGGAAGCGGCCATCTTGAATAGATATTTGCCAAACATAGGTAAAAACATCCGCACGGTAATTAACATTCAAATAAAAAAAAACGCATCGAAATCGGTCCATTCGTTTGAGCTCTACGGTGCCACAGACAGACACACACACAGACAGACATCGACGTCAAACTTATAACACCCTTTTTTTTGGTCGGGGTTAAAAATAGATAGATGGATAAATTAACTCTTTATTACACTTAATTACAATGTATAAATACACAATTTTTATGTAGGTATATCATTAGATATACATTGGACGCGTTGTTTGTCTTAGCGTGTCCAGCACTAGTGAATCTGACTAATAAAATTTAGGGTAGTGTATGAAAAAATATAAATTAATAACATAAAAATTAACATACCTCGGGAAACGGTTTGCTTGAAGAATACACAAGCTAAGATGACAACAAGAATAACAAAATACTTTGAGTTAAACATTTTGCAACCAGTGCTACAAATGTGATCAAAGAAATCGAAAACTCACCGTTTTATAGCAGATTCCAACTATCAGTTACCTATACAACATATAAATATCTTGTTCAAACAAAGACTTTATTCGTAGCGTTTCTATTGGTGATAATGTACTGATTTCACATGTAGGAAGAGGTGGTCGCACAACATGAGTTATGTACGGTTGGTACGTATAATTCACATGATAAGGATGGACCGTTCAGAATTGCTGTATGCTAACTATATTTATACATTCTATATACGTCGATAATTTATTTCTAATTTATGCAGAAATGACTGAGGACAAAGACTCGCACACATAGTCATGAGTAATATTCTTTTCAATATTATTATGATGTATACATTTTCTGAGATTCCGATACATAAATGGTAGAAACGACATAAAATATTTTGAGTTACAATCTAAAACATAAATAGTTTTCAACATGGATATTCGTTATTATCTTTAACGACAAAAATAAAAGAAGGAATATCAATAGAATATGTACTCGTATTTCATTGATATATGTAAAAGAGTATTTAACGAAACAAATAACTACAATTTACTTCCAATTCTAGCTTGAATTCAGAGTTGCGTAGGAATAAACGTCTGTTTGACTAAAACTAGCGCTTAGTAAAACGACATTTCTAGTTTATTTTACACAAAAGCAAACTATACGCGATTAAAATCGGGCCAAGTAGCCGGAAATTTACAGTCAGTCTTAAACGTTGTGAGTGTATTATTAATTAATTTTACAATCTTAACCAATATTTTGCTACACCTTTGCCAGGTATTAATATCTATACTATATCTACCTACTGCCAAGCAGAAGTGAGCAAACATTAATGTTCAGGTTTAAAAGACAATGTTTCCAGGAAATCACAGAGCAAAGAGATAAATAATTTTATAATCTATAAACGACGTATGTAGTGCACAGGTGGTTTAGTAGGTGGTTTGAAACCTTCATGTTTGACTAGCTATCTTCCATTCCCGTAGTTTTCGCGAGATCAAAAAGTAGTCTACTGTAGTATTCCAGACAATATTATTATTGTGTTTCAAATTATAATCCGATCCATTCAATTTTGACGTAATTGAGCAAGATATATCCAAACTTTTACATGCTTAATATTAGTGGTTTTATGTGTAAAAACATATTGTAGACTTCGTCAGATCCTTGTATGTCACATCACTAAATACTTTCCTACTCCTACTTCCTATCGCATCCATTCATAGCACCAATAATAAAGACCTATACCCGATAGGTAGTTAATACCTCCATTAGGTCAAATAAAGGAATTTAGCCTATTTGGTTATCCGTTATTTGAATTATTGTTTTAATTCAAACACAAACGCTGGTCGCAATGATGGATCCAGCTTTGACGCCAGGGTGGTCACATAGTCGTGGTCAAGTCACAAGATAAGTGCGTTTTAATTTGTGGTGCACCTAGGTTCTGGAGCCAGCTCAAGGGAGGGGGTCATGATCCCTTACGACCCTCTCCTTAGATCCGCTTTGTCTGGACGTTTTACACCTGATCTGTGGCTCTTACACCTACGGCCTTATGCGTGGTATTTGGCCTTCTCATACTGGTTGTAGGGCTACGATTTTTTTTTGTTAATATAATATTGTTAAAGAAAAATTGAAACATTACATCAGGGCAGCTAAAGTTTTAATATAAAGTTGATGTCCCATTTTGAAGTCCCTGAAACAGAGACTGTACACGGTTGATAACGTATCACGCACACTGGCGAACACCCTCTATTTAATTCACGGCCAGGAAGAGAAGGCGACCCTTATCAGCTAGGGCTACGGAGAGGGCACGGGGTATCTGGGGGAATTTTTTATCGGATAAGATATTAAACTTTTATTGGCATAAATTGAATACATACATTATTATAATAATATTAGGCACATTTATAGTCTCGTCAGTTTACAAAGTAATAATTTTATTCAATTGTACTGTGAGTATTCCTGAAATACTCACATCAAGATGCTTATTAATGACATCAATACTACATACACTGCGAAATATGTGCAGCTGATGTACATAACCTAATTCAGTCTTACTGTGGCTGTAAAATGCATTGCCTGAGTGAGGGTTTCCTAAAGGTAAACAAACTTAGTTTCTTCAAAAGAGTGACTCGGTTTCTTTTAGGTAAGCACACTCCATCGTGTACCACATAGCAGCGTCAAAGTGTGCCTTAGGTTGAGAAAGTCTGACAGGACAGGAGGTATGTGTGCTCATAGACGAGGCCCAGGAGATAGGCTGGCTGTGGTAGGCTCTCGGAAGAATGTGAAAGCGTCCCCGTGTTCCCCCATAAGCTGCTAAGGTCGAACCTCGTGGAGGTTTTAACCAGTAGTGGCACGACTTATGGTGCTGATTTTGGTATACCTCAACCACAGACGGATATGCGCAAATGTTGTCCACGTATAAAAATAAATATTCTGCGAGAAAGTAATAAAATAAAGCAAAGTATTGCGTTGTAACAAAGTCATTTATTTTAATTTAAAGCACATTGACCACCGTTGCAATCATTGTGATCTCATTCAGTTGGATCTTTATCCGAACGGGGCGACGGATGGTATAGGCGGGTAACTGAAAATAGGAAAAAAAACATTACAATATAATATTATATACTTTCTTATTCTGATTTTTTATCTAATAATAATTTCTTTGTCTGCGTAATCTTTCCTTGAGCTTCTTAAAGCTGTACTAATATGCATATTGTTATATCTAATTACAGATGGTGATCATTTGGTTAATTATTACTATTCTGTATCCCAAACATATATTGTGCAAAGCCAAGGTCAAATTAATGCAGCTAAGTTTGTAGTTTTTTTTTTATTGGTTCTTTTAGAACCACTGCACTTGTTATGGTGTAAGGTAAGGGTAAGGGTGGTGGTGTAAGGCTAGTGGCACGAGTTACGGTGTCGATTTCAACAACTACGCGTGTCTCGAGGCGAGGCGGGTATGAATAAATATATTTTCTTCGCATCAAAACAGATATTTCATGAGAAAATAATACCTAAAGTAAAACAAAGTACAGTAAAATCTCACGCTTTCTTCATTAAAAGTCGAACCTCGTGGAGGTTTTTGTTGATAGTGGCACGACTTATGCTGCTGATTTCGGTATAGCCCAACCATGTGTCTCTCCAGAGACGGATATGCGAAAATGTTTTCCAGGTATAGAAAGTAATAAAATAAAACTAAGTATTGCTTTGCAACAAAGTCATTTATTTTAATTTAAAACACACTGAACACCGTTGCAATAATTATGAATTATTAATCAGTTGAATCTTTATTTCAATGGAAATATCGGAAACAGAGGGTCGTGCGGTACGTACGGTTTACGGAAAAAGAAAAAAAAATGTTAGTTAATTTTTTATTTCTATTTATTTTTAATACAACTTATTACTACCTACTTACTTACTAATACTTTTTTATTTCTAATTATTTTCTATTTATTTGTAACACATACATTCACAGAGACTGATGTCAGGTCTTAGTATTATTATATTGACCGTGTGGATGCAGTTTTGCCCAATTTGCTTCTTTGAAAGAAAATGTACTGAGGTTGAATTAGTTGTTATAGTATGAACTATGAACCACGGCCAGCTACCAGATGCGCTATGAAAAAATTCTGACGCGACGTTAGGTCGGTGGCTGTCGAGTATACGGAAAAAAAATAATGCGTGTAATAGAACGCGTATGCGAGCTTATCGAAATTAGTACAGTATAAGTATTTGTAGATTTTGTTTAAATTTAGTTTGCAACTGGAAAAGTTCTAGGTTGGTTGTTGATGGTTGATGGGTTAATTTATCTGTGAAGTATTTTCGACGCTCACATTAACATCTGGCAACATAATTCCAAGAACTCTCAAGATCAGCTCTATTTCCTATTTCCAGTGTCATAACCACCGGTGTCAGCTTTTTTGGGGTTCCGTACATCAAAAGCAAAAATTGAAAACCTTATAAGATCACTTTATTGTCCGTCTGTCAAGAATATTTTTCACAAGAACGCGTACAGGTATCATGCTGAAATTCATGTCTACTACCTCTTGAATCTCTGAAAAACATTAACTGCTAAGCCAATTCAATCAATGTAGACGTTTATGCTGTACATTTTCAACACTTGCTAAGGAATCAAAACCTACAGGGTAAGTACTTTCCTATGAACTCACAATCTTGAGATTTGGTATGAAGCGACAACCTTTTAGCATGCACACACAAACACACACACGCACCCTCGCTTATTGTACCTCTTCTTCTTTTTTTGCCATACGTTCCCATAAGGATTTGTAAAGCCGAAGCCGAGGTATTCGACTTCGTAATTTGTAAAACTGGGAATAATTCTATATAAAAGGGATTACCTGTTACGACCTGAAGTGGTGGTTTCCATATCGTCAGGGCTTAGAGTGGTTGTTGGTTCAGCAAATTGAGGTGTCGTTGATTCATCGTCTAGACATTAAAATAATTTTTATTTATTCGTACTAATATTATAAATGTGTATGTAAGTTTGTTTGTTACGCTTATAATCTAAAATAAGCTAACCTAGCCCCAACACAGAACTCCCATACTGCAAGGCTGACCAATCGCGTGACGGATTTTGATCTGACGGTTTCACTTCGATAGATTACAATTTACCGAAAATTAATGCTTTAAATTGTAAACAGTATGTGACGGTTCACAATAGTTAGACAGATTACATTTTCGCTAGAGAAATTGTATTTACAATCATACAATGACAGTTACAAGCTTTGTAATAGTTTTTTAGACTATAGATTGACGAGACGAACAAGACATATGCCTGATGGTAAGCAACATGTCGGCCACATAACAGCACAGTGACACGCAGCTATTGGTGAATGAAGAGTCCAAATCATCACCTAGCACTGCACTGCGCTCGTCGCCCAGAGATATAAGATGGATTTCTATGCCCTGTAATTTCACTGGAAATATTGCCCTTCAAACCGGAAAACAGTAAAGTTGCACATTGCTGCTTGGCGGTGAAATAACTGGCAAAGGTGTGGTACTTCCCGAGACTGACGCTGCATAGTCCTATCACTACAAGGTAATTCTGCAATAATTAAATACTAGCGGTCCGTAAGATCTTACAGTATTTCGTTTAGCTGTGATTTTGTGAATGGGTGTGAAGTGCGATTAAAAGCACGCACACACAAACACACACACACACCCTTACTTATCTCTTTTTACTTTTTTACCATCCGTTCCTTTTGAGGATAGTTGGTCTGAGGCCGTTCCCATAAGGATTTGCAAAGCCGATGCCGAGGTATCGATTTCGTAATTTGTACTTCTGGGAATCATTCCTTATATATAAAATTTAAGGGATTACCTGTCACGACCTGAAGAGTTGGCTTGGTTTCCATATCGGCAGGGCTTAGAGTGGTTGTTAGTTCATCAGGTTGAGATGTCGTTGTTGTTTCGTCTAGACATTAAAATAATGTTACTTTATTCGTACTAATATTATAAATGTGAATGTAAGCTTGTTTGTTACGCTTATAATCTAAAAGTACCTGGGTGACCCAGCTTTGCTCGGTTACTTATACACATACCGATATTCACAAAAAAATTGTTTCATTGTCTAAAAACGCGCATAAAACGGCATTTTTTTTAAACATAACCTGGCTAGATGGATTTATCGTCCCTGAAACCCTCTGTATACATAATTTCATGAAAATCGTTCGAGCCGTTTCCGAGATTCAGATTGTATATATATATACCTACAATAATTGCTCGTTTAAAGGTATAAGATAAACAAACCTAGGTCCAACACTGAACTCCTGCTATAAGACTGACCATTCACGTGACGGATTGTGACCTGACGGTATCACTTCGACAGAACCATTATTATGAATAATAATAAATAATGCTTTAAATTGTAAACTGTGGGTGACGATTTATAATATTTAGACAGATTGCAATCTCGCTAGGGAAATTGTATTTACAATCATACAATGACAGTTACAAGCCATACAATTTCCCTGAACAGTGACGCGCAGCTATTGGAACATGAAGAGTCCGAATCATTACCTAGCACTGCACTGAGCTCGTCACCAAGAGATATAAGATATTGTATCTCTATGCCCTGTCATTTTACTGGAAACATTGCCCTTCGAACGGGAACACAGTAACGTTCGCACATTACTGCTTGGCGGTAGAATAACTGGCAAAGGTGGGATAGTTCCCGAGACTGACGCTGCATAGTCCTATCACTACTAGGTAATTCTGCAATTATTCAATACTGGCGGTCGGTGAGATCTTACAGTATTTAATTTAGCTGTGATTTTGTGCATGGATATGCGATATAAAAAGGCAAATGAAACTGTTTCCCTTTGGAGAAATGTCGAGTTCAATGATATTAATGTCTTAAAAATTAATCAAATTTAAAACACACATTAGTCTAAAATAGATAGATTAACTCTGTAATTTAATTAATTAAAATGTATAGATACATACAAGACATTTAAATAGATATATTATTAGACGCATTTTTTAAACTTTTATAGGTTTACACTTGACCGCCATCTCATATCGAACGAGTTGTTTATCTTAGCGTGCCCAGCACTAGTGATGCTGGCTAATTAAGTTTAGGGCTAGTGTGTGAAAAATCATAAATTTTTAACATACCTTGGGCAACTGTTTGCTTGAAGAATATGCATGCTAAGATGACAACAAGAGTAACAAAATAATTTGAGTTAAACATCTTGCAACCAGTTCTGCAAATGTGACCAAATAAATCGAAAATTCACCGCTTTATGGCAAATTCTCACTGTAACAGTTATTTCTATATCTTGTTCAAATGAATACTTTATGATAAATTAGTATTTAATCAGTTGGATTTATTTAAAAAATAAAAACGGCCAAGTGCCAGTCGTACTCGACCATGAAGGGTTCCATAGTAGCAAGTATTATAATACATAAAGGGTGTAGAAATACAGGGTGGGGTGGGGGACACATATTTCACCACTTTGAAAGTGTGTCTCGCTCAAATTATTCAGTGTAGAAAAAAAATGTGATGGAAATCTCAACATCATTTTTTTCATTTTACACACACCCAAAATCTTACCGCCCCATAGGTCTTCTGTCCGTTCCCGGAAAAATCGTGGAAAAGCTTCTGGCAAACCGACTCCAATGGCATCTCCTCCCAACCATAGGAAACAGTACGGCTTCATGCCCCAAAGAGGCACCGAGGACGCCCTCTATGATCTGGTAGAGCACATCAAAGAAGGAGTAGACAGTAAAGACACCGTACTCCTAATTTCCCTGGATATAGAAGGCGCTTTCGACAATGCATGATGGCCCGCCCTCAAAAATCAATTAGCGAAGAAGAGGTGCCCAACAAACCTCTACGACATGGTAAACTCATACCACTCATACTCAGCGGCCGTAAAATCAAGGTCAACTATGCAAGAGCAGTCTATGAGAAGGAAACAACCAAAGGATGCGTCCAAGGGTCAATCTGTGGACCAACCTTTTGGAATGTGATCCTAGACTCGTTACTGTGAATGCTAGAAGCTGAGGGAGTACCTATACTGTCAAGCATTCGCGGACGACGTCGTTCTCGTATTTACAGGCAGTCCGAACATCATCGAACAGCAAGCGAGCGGGGCGCTGAGCATGACAGTGGAATGGGGTAAAATCAACAAACTCAACTTTGCAGCGCATAAAACCAACGCGATGCTTTTCACAAAAAAGTTGAAGTACGAACGAAAAAAAAGTGTATGTTCGCAAGCGGCAGACTTCGAGGAAAACAAGTCTCAGTTGAACGCTATCCAAAGAGGTTTTGCCCAGAAAATCTGTAAGTCGTACCGTACTGTTTCTCTGAAAGCAGCACTTGCCCTTTCCGGCCTGCTCCCCCTGGATCTGAGAATAGAGGAAGCGCATACAGACACATTTACAGACAAATTTGCCGCTTCCTGTATTCTCAGATCCATAGGGAGCAGGCCGGAAAGGGCCTCTGTAGTAAAAAAAAACCTCTCCCAAGACTACCTCCCACCAGAAGTGGAACTCGAACGGAATGTTAACTGCCTGGACCAACCCCATCCGTCAACGCAGTTTTCCGTAGAGTACGAGCTCCTAGAAGACACTTCCAATCTTCCACAAGGGCCTCAAATTTATACTGATGGCAGTAAAATTGAAGGTAAAGTTGGAGCTGCTCTAACATGGTGGGAGAATGGCAGAGAGGTCAAGAACTCGACCTTCAAGCTCCACTCCGAATGCACAGTCTTTCAATCGGAACTTTATGCTCTTTACCGGGCAACTCAAATGGCGTTAAAGAGCAGGGACCCAGAAGTCAATGTCCTGAGTGACTCCCGATCTTCACTCGAACTGCTAAGTAACCCATAAACGAGCTACCTCTTGGTTAAGTGCGTAAAGGAAAACATTGGACAGATAAATGTCTTCGTCTTTTCTGGGTGAGAGCGCATGTTGGCACCGTCGGCAACGAAAGAGCCGACGAACTGGCCAAATCGGCGGCACTCACGGAGTCACCCAGGGACTACGAGGAGATCCCCTTGTCCTACGTCAAAAGGAAAATCCGCGAAAAATCGGTCAAGAAATGGCAGGATCGATATGAGACCTCGGACACCGGAAAAGTCACCCAGACGTTCCTCCCCGATATAGCAAACGCGTATCGGGTGATGAAAACCACGAAACTGACTCCCTTCCAGGTACAAGCGTTGACGGGACACGGAGGAATAGCAGATTACTTGTACAGATTTAAGCTCAAGAGCAGTCCGGCATGCGAGTGTGACCCCGACCAACCCGAAACGGTCTGGCACGTGCTAGTCGATTGTCCCCGATTCATGGTCGCATGACATGAGCTCGAATCTATGATCGACAGAAAGCTGGTTGTCTCGGATCTCCACAACATCTTAGTAGATCCAGACAACAGAATACGGCTCCTGTCCTTCATGGAGAGCTCATTCCGCATAGCGGCCATGAGAAACTCCACTAACTCAAATACGCGCCCTCAATCGCCACCACACCCTGCCCCGCTGTCTGTGGACGCCGCGTGGCATGCGGTTCCCGCCCAACATAACTCCTCGAAGAGCATCTCCGTCAAACAACTACTGGAGAATGCAGACCGAGGAGAAGCAGGGATCCGTATCCGCGGAGTGACTCTCTTCATGGACAGCAACAAAGAAAGTTTCGGAATAAGCTTTTGCTTCGCTTGGGAACGGAAACGAACCCGTTTGTCACCTGGATTGTCTTGCCTGCTCAATGAGAGTTCCGCAAAAGTCACGATGAAGTGGAAAACCTACGACGCCGGTGTGCAGGGTAGACGGCCACCGATTTCGGTTGGTGCGATCGAAAAACAAAACGATTGCACTAATAGAGTACTCGGAAGGTCGGACGCCTTTCACACAGGCAAGTGCGCTGCTCGCACATCTGAGCAGAAATGCAAGTGAAACACCCCGGGTGATAAGCGTGGATGCGATGGCAACCGAATATTCAAGAGCAAGAGTCGCAGACCGGCTGGGTTGCATTGAGGCCTCTAAGCATCATGAGATTGTCGTATACGAAGACAAGGGAGAAAATCTGAGCTTCCTCAGAGCCCCTTCGCACGACCAAATAAATGCAACCGATAGCTGGGGACATCCTGTTCCTAGTTTGACCATCCAAACCGGCTCCGAAAGAGCACAGCAGAAGGCAGCCGCGGAAAAAGCCTCAGCCAATCTAACTGGCAGCCGAGGCACCAACACGGCGTTCGTGACTGCCTTCAACGCAGCAGCCAGGAGCGTACTCCGAATCACATCCTATTCATCACCCCCCTCGACGTCAAAGACCCCAAAGCAGCTTCACAGCAACAAACAGCCCGAACGAGAGCCGACATGGGACAGGTTGAACCGCCCCGCTATGCCACGGCTTCGGAGCCGCGGAGCCATGCACGTAACGCCTTCATCAAATTCATAGCCACACTGAGCGTGACACGACAAGTCAACCTCAAAACCTGCGAAAACATCATGCAGTCCTATAGGCTAGGAAGTGAAAGTCTTTTAAAGGCGAAACTCGAGGAGGCCGAAGGACCATTTACAATAATGTCACTTCCCGGGTCATCAAGGGAACCATGACAGGACAGTATATGGCAGCTTACAGTGCAGAAAATGGCTTCGTGACACTGAACGAGAGAGAGAGACAGAGCGCGCGGGAGTGCATGTCTATGCGACACCACCAAACGACCCAATTGTAGTTACTGCCCGATGCACCAAGATTATGCTGGACGATAAGATCCTAGAGATGGCCAAGACCATCGAAGGGAACGGAAACGTCAAAGCAGGTTGGGAAAATTAGGAGGTACCGAGAATACAGTGGGTCAACGGAGTTCCAGGATGTGGGAAAATAACATGGGTGATTAGACACTTCGACGTGGACAAGGACGCCATCATCACTACAACAACTGAGGCAGCGAAAGCTCTAAGATAAAAGCTATCGCACCGAATCGGAAACCTGGTCAAAACCAGAGTGCGAACCATGGCTTCTGCTCTGGTAAATGGTTTCGGTAGAGAAAGTTTCAGTCGCCTCATGGTGGACGAAGCTCTCATGAACCATTTTGGAGCCCTTGTGATGGCTTCAAGGCTGTCTGGTGTTGGTGAAATTGTCCTCATTGGAGACGTCAATCAGTTGCCTTATATCGACAGGGAAAAATCTCTTCGAAATGAGGTATCATCGCCCGAACCTGGTAACAAAGATCAGCCAGGAGTTGCTCTGCACACATCGAAACCCAATGGACGTCGCATATGCGCTGAGGGAAATATACTCCGGTATGTACTCCTCAGCGCCCCGTATAAAGTCCCTAGAGCAGAGAAGATATAAGGGAGCGCAAATACCCAACAACCTACCAAACACCCTCTTTTTAGTTCACACTCAAGAGGAGAAGGAGACCCTGACAAATCAGGGTTATGGGTCAGGCACCGGGTCACGCATCCTTACCATCCATGAAGCTCAGGGACTAACATACGAGTCGGTAATCGCAATCAAAACCAAGGCAAACATGAAGCTGCACGAGAGCGTACCCCATGCGGTTGTTGCAATCTCACGGCACACGGGTACCTTCACATACTACGCTGACGACACCGATGACGCCATCGGTCGGTTCGTGCGGCGAGCGTGGGCTGCATCACCGAAGACCATCCGAGATTTCAACCTACAGATGGCCAACAGGGACAGAAATGCGGCCGTTGTGGAGGCTCTGGGCCGGGAGGAGGCGACTTAGGCAAATGGCAAAAGGCAATTAGGCAAACACTCGATGTCGAGTCGATTACTAGCGGAATCCCAACCGGTAGTGATCGGCTCTGCAGACGAGCACTAGAATTAGATGTACCCAACTCCCTCCTATTTTCCTCTTCTTATCCTTATCGAAAATATGAGTAAAAATAATAATAATATATAATTGTAATGACAAAGATCACGGACCCCGGAGTCTGTGGAGTGGGTAATTTAAATAAATAAAATAAAAAAAACATCATTTTTGAAGACCTATCCACATATAGACACTCCACATGTATAGTGTTGATGAAAAAAAATATTTTGAGCGGGTAGGCATGTATTCTTATTACGTACTAACTCTACTCAATCATCCACATTAAGTTCATCAGAAAATACGTGACATCTGGCGCCCCTGGGATCTTACTCTAATAACAGAACATTGATGAAATGATCGCATCAAACCTTTTAAGTTTTGTCGTTGAAGAAAAAAATACAAATTGTAGTATATAATAAAACAAAGTATTGTTATGTGACAAAGTCATTTATTTTAATCGCAAACACATTACATTCCATTTCATTATTATTCTACAGCCAATCTAGTTGTTCGATGGATCCCGAATGTTCCGTTGTTATGTTCCTTTACTAGAATATATTTTATTTTCTGCAATAGTATTAATTCAATAACATATTATAAAATTCTAGACCACCAGAAATCTAAGTGCTTGTTTTATTCATTTCAGTTTTATAGTATGTACTTTGGTTCACTTTTTATGCAGTCGGGTTTTATGAGTTTTTAAATTATGTTTATTTTATTAACACAACTAGTTAGTACCTGCGTGACCGATCTTTGCTCGGTTTAAATACTGAGTTTACTTAGATACCTACAGATGAAGGGTTCCCAATAATAGATTTTCTAAAAAAAAAAAAAATAAAAAAAAAAATATTTATCTGGATTCTAACCCGGGTATACTTTTTTTATGTGGGGAAATACTTTTACTTATGCCTACCATGCAGGGACATGGTGGGTATGTCGAATCGACATCATGGGATACGACATGGTGCCCCTACCTACAAAAACCCCCACAGATTGCGGGTCAGGGTCGCGGGGTCACTTTTCACATTCTTGCGACGACTCCTACCCACCTGCACCCATGAATTTGGCTCTTGAGACGCAACGAAAAACAGCGGCGCGTCACCTCCTACATCCAACGCCCTAAGACTTCCTGTTGAGACGGGGTTCGGAGTTGCAATCTCCAGACTCACCCCCGTGTCCGCTCCGCCTCAGTAGAAGAGCAAGAAGCTTCCAACTCTCGCTTCTCTAAATCACACGAACTCTCACTGTCAAGCATCACGATGAAGATGGTTAACAGCGAGAGGTCTACCCTCACCACCGCGGCTAGGGATAGCCGCGGTTACGCCTCTATGGCCGCGCCGTGGCTCTCATCCTTCCATTGAGCATTCTGCTAATCAGAACGCTCGTGGAAGACCATCATCTGGAATACTTAGGAATTTTACTTGGCCGATATGTCAGCTGAGTAACTTTCCCAAGTCTTCCAGTCCCTCTCCCCAACCTCTACACGCACTGCTCTGGGGGTGAGGAGCGCGTGTAGAAGTTCCCAGCCCCGGCCGGGATTTGCTATCAAGATGCCACCGAGACAAGTTGTTTGTTGTGTGATGCCCAGTTTGAACCACGTGGAAGGTTCCCGAGCCACGCACCCCAAACCCGGGTATACTACTTAATGACCGCCCAACTTCCCGCCTGAGCTATTATACTGTCGCACAACATTGCGAGACTGACCGTCGGATTTTAATGTAAGTGTTTCATTGTCTAAACACGCGCCCAAAATGCGTTTTTTAAATATGAAACCTAGTTAGATCGATTTATCGTCCCTGAAACACGGTGCATACATAATTTCATGTAAATCATTTGAGCCATTTCCGAGATTCAGATTCTAACTATATATATATACAATAATTACGCGTTTAAAGGTATAGGATATATATAGGATACATACTTATTATACATAGAAAGATCCATAGTTAGAAGACGCATTAACGCGATCGTTTAGTAAATCATTATTATTCCGCATCCCACACATCCAACGTGCAAAGCCAAGGTCAAATTGACCCAAACCCCAAGGAGAGTCAGTAAATTACTATTTAGCATAAATTTATTTCGGGTCACGGGATAAACTTGGCTATACTCAGTATTCGCTAGAATACGGCTGTATAATTAAAAGGGTTCTATGATTGTGGGACTCAGATGTAGAATTCGATCTACCATTCATGGACTGTGGCACAAAAAAGTGAAACATTTTGTCCTTGAATAGTGTGCCATAGAAATCTTTATACAGGTTTATTGGCTATATGTTAGTTCTATTGATTTGTACCATTGATAGTACAAATGACACAACTTTGTATCCTTAGTACCATTAATGGTACTAGAGACAATTATTTGGTGACCAGTATTGCCAATCAGCCTGCACCATTTTAAGGGCATATTAAGTACATTAAATATGTCTTTTGATCGAATTTTAAAAAACTGTAGTTTTTAAAAATTCGTAAAAAAAGTCTCATACCAAATAAAAAATGTGTATTTACCCGTTCTATAAACATCTAACTCTTTGTTACAAGAGCGCACGCAATCTTTAACGCTCGACTAAAAAGTGAAATTAAAAAAAAAATGTTTTCGTATATGTATCGATGTCATCGATACATATACGAAATCATCGATAGACATCGATGTCAAACTTATAACACCCCTTTTTTGGGTGGGGGTTAAATTAAAGAAAGAAAAGATCTCCCTCTCTCGCTCCTCGGTCTCCTTTCGCGCGATTGCGGTCTCGTAGAAGGAAACCCCCACCTCCCATAGTAACAAAGTCGGAAGTGAGAGGTCCACCCCGCGGGAAGGAACTAACACTAGGAAGTATTTTTAACCCCCGACCAAAAAAAGGGGTGTTATAAGTTTGACGTCGATGTCTGTCTGTCTGTCTGTCTGTCTGTGTGTGTGTCTGTCTGTGGCACCGTAGAGCTCAAACGGATGGGCCGATTTCGATGCTGTTTTTTTTATTTGAAAGTTAATGTCCGTGCGGATGTTCATAGCTATGTTTGGTTAATATACATTCAAGATGACCGCCGCCACAAAATGGCGGACAAATTATTTCTTTACAACCTACCTCAATATGGGTATCAGATGAAAGGGCTTGACTAGTAGAACATCATACACTATAAAAAAATCAAATCTAAGATGGCCGGCACCACAAAATGGCGAATTATATCATTTTTTAACTACTACCTCATTATGGGTATCAAACGAAAGGGTTTGACTAGTAGAATACATTGCACTATGACAAATTTCAAATCCAAGATGGCCGTTTCCACAAAATGGCGAAATACATTTCTTTTTTCACAACCCCCTATGGGTATCAAATGAAAGGGCTTGACTAGTAGAATGTTGTACGGATAACAAATCTGAGGTAATCGGGGGTAAATCAACATTTTCATCAATGTTTCAAGTCAAAATTTTTAATTTTGTTCCTAATTTATTCTTGGTTTTAATTTGAGTTATTTGTTATTACTATTCTAAATGTTGAAATGATTATAGAGATGGTTACAGGTATTGCTTAATTTGAATCAAGGATGACATCGACATGGGAACTCTGAATTCTACACTAGGTTAGACCTGTGTGAATATAAATACGGCTCAGCTATCCGTTTTTTATTATGTAGGAAAGGTAATAATTGTAACTTGTATGGAATAAAGCTGATTATTATTATTGCATAAAAACCGTAATTTTAGCTGCTCATAAGTGCTAGAACTTATATAGATTGGCACATCCGGCTGATCCCTCTACTCTTTTTAGGGATCACAATAGTTTTGGTCTGAAACTAAAGAAACCGCCTGAACTTTACAAACACCTAAGAGTTACAAAAACGCATGTTTTGGGAAATTCGCAAGACGACTTAATTACATCTCTCCCAAACAACAAAAGTGCTTCAGACTTGGAATCTAGACTTCAATTTCATAAACAATTTATGGCAGGTGCACACATAAATACTGCTGGGTTGGGTGAGAGAAAGAAAAGGGAAGACCGAGACATGGTAAAAAACTTTCTACAACAAGAACATGACGGTTATAAAGTGCACGTTATGAATTTAGAAACGTAACCATAGGTGTGAGTTCTGTATCCCATTAGCTCTAAAGTGGCGCACCTTGATCTATGACTGGTCTCCTGCCTTATTAAAATTTTATCTAAATGCGTTCCAAATGACCCTCCTTGACCAGAGTAACTTGGTAAGGTGGGGAAAAGCCTCTGCAAAATGTTGCTATACTTGTGGAGAGGCAATATGTACCTATACAGTAAGGCACATATTGGTGGGATGCAAGGTGCTCCTTAATAGGGGTCATTACTCACGGCGCCACGACAGAGTACTTGAAATCATACGTGAAGCCATGAGCTTTTTAGTAGCTAAATCAAAAACGAATAGACGACAAACAAAAGACAAATTAACTTTATAAAAAAGGCTCAACTTTAAACTCCAGAAACGAGCCTTATCCTGAGTACAGCACCTGATTGGACTATTTTAATGGACACGTATGAAAAGCACTACAAAATCCCAGAGGATGTGGGTGTTTCGTCATCCAGACCGGAGATTTTCCTTATTTCTAGAGCTACGAAACGCATAGTCCTTGTAAAGACTACGCGATGAAACGAAATTAGTATTACGATCTCTTAAACGAATTAACAAAAAACGGCTATGTAGTTAGTTTATACGCTGTAGAAGTGGCAGCGAAAGGTATATCAGCAAAATCTCTCTATAACCTGCTGAAATACTTTGGCTTATCCGGAAGTGCGGTAAGTTCTATACTAGAGCGGTGTATCTAAAGCTGCACTAGTAGGCTCATACCAGATTTGGCTGGGCAGGGAGAGAAACACGAGTAGTGAAGGTGAGTGTTGATGTACGTCAGAAAGGGGCCCCTAAAACCTACGCCCGAGCCACAAGTCTCAGGATCTACTTGGGTTTTCTCTCTCTGCCACACGATGGACCCGGCACCCGCACGGTGAATCCATAGAATGCTAAGAAGATCGTCTCAGATTAAGTAGTGAAATAAAACAAAACATTAAATATTACCGAAGTCGTACAATTTAATCGCAAACACATGAAGCACCGTTGCAATCATTACGAACACAGATGCATCCTGAGGGACATCCTGTTCCGCATAAATCTGCGCAGATACCTGAAAATGATAACGTCCTTTTACTTTTCTATTACTATTCTAATAATTATAGATCCCACTTAAAAGGCGGACATGGTCAAGTGGGGCTGAACGGTTCATATACGTCGAATGCACGAATAACTCTGGATCAAACAAAAAAGTAATTATAAAACAACGAATATTTAACTTTATACAAGTTTGACGTCGATGTTTGTATGTGTGTGTGTCTGTCTGTGGCAATCTCAACGGAAGGGATCGATTTTAATGCAGTTCTTTTAATTTGAAAGCCAGTTTTCTTGTAGTTCTTAGTTGTTTTTGGGTTCAATTAAAGATGGCTGTCTCTACAAAATAGTGGATATAAAAATTATAACCTTCCTTAATATGGGTATCAAATAAAATGGCTTGACTAGTAGGATACTATGCACTATTACCAATTTCAAATCCAAGATGGTCATCACCACAAAATTTACATTTTGACGAGTTGAATTTTTTTCACAACTCCCTCAGTATAGATTATCAAATCAAAAGGATTGACAATTAGAATTACTAGACAGTATAAAAAAAACAAACTTCCCGCGTCTGCCTGTCCCCATATATGCTTAGATCTTTAAAACCACCCAACTAATTTTGATGCGGGGTTTTAATGAACAGAGTGATTCAAGGAAATATTTATATGTTTAATACGTGTAAATATTTATATGTATAATAAAGCCTATGAGCCAGATCAAAATAATGCACTGCAATATTGTACCCCTTCAAAAAAGTCTGCAGTAATATATGTCCGCAAAAAAGTCTGCAGTAATATATGTCTATCTTTTCTATCTTGTAGGAATAACCTACAATAACCATTTTTATTAGTACTTATATTTAATATCATCATTGTACCCATACGAAGCAGGGGCGGGTCGGTAGTACTATACAAATTTCAAATCCAAGGTAGTCGGGGGTAAATCAACATTTTCATCAACAAACATGTTATTCTTGATTGTATCGCCTTTAGGTACATATTTTGTTTTATGAATTATTATTTTTATAAATTAATTAATTAGATATACTATTGTGTTATAAATGCCTATGATATAATGTTATATCTGGTAAATAGTATCAATTGTTAAATAAATGACCTGAATATATTAAAAGAACCGTACGAGTTTTGTAAATTATCCTAACAATAATAATATTTTTTGGAATTTATCTCTTTGCCTGTGGTCAAAATATTGTAATATAAAGATTATCCAACGATGAAATAATGACTGAAATCAGTTCTCGATGGAGCTGATATTATCTCTTTCAAAGTAATGAAATCTTCACAAAGCCTACGCCACCTGTCTAAGGTTCCTTACCCGATTTAGAAACAAATTTATTATTATAGGTTAATGTTGTGACTTGGCCGTTGAAGCTGTCATGTCACAGCTCACCTTCGACACATTCAAAAGGAATATTTTTGTTACATTCTTTTTAATAATAAAACCGTATTGTTCAGATTTCATTACTTTTTCCAGAGATAAATATACAGCTCCATCGAGACTCACGCAGCTAGGATTTTACAGAATGTTTTGATCTGATGCCTTCACTTCTTTTGTATGAAACGTGGACTTATTGATTTATTATATTATATTTGTTGTATTCAGAACTGGAAAAGTCCTGACACATTTTTTTTTTTTGCTCAGTACTTTTGGCAACATTACAAATCTTTCTTTTCTTATTTCCATAAGTCTGGTAGTTCTGATTCTTGTACAGTACCAAAAGTCTTTCTGTATCGCCCATTCACGTTCATTATTTAAGTGGACTCTCCATTGACAGACCATTTGCCAACAAGTCAAACGAAATAAAGGAGCCCTCTCTGCTGCTTGGAACTATAAGAAGGCTTTAGAAGATTGGGTTTTAGACTGCAAATAAATAAAAGCCAGTCTAGCCTTATCCAGAGTTTTCCTTTAATTTTATTTGTATGCGTATTAAAAGCAGAAGGGCTATATTACATCCTCTTTGTTTCAGAGGAGGGAGGAGGCATTTGTCCCCTAGTAGTGGGAAGCAATAGGCTAAATTGAATTAGAAGATGTGTCCCACTATGCTGGATTTTTTGCAATGACAGTCGATTTTTTATGTACCAATAGTAAATTGGGAATTACTGTATCTCTAATACAAATGAGACAAGCTGAGGGTACTTCATCAAGATACTTCAGACCTTCGATTTTTGACATCAAATGAGGAAAAATCGGTGAAGAGGTGCAAACAAAGTTGAATATTTTTGTAAAGGCGGTATGTCGATCTTTAGTAGTTTGGTTGGGCTGCTTATGTTTTCAAATAAGAGCACTCAGGTACTCGACGCCCTGGACAGATTTTCAACTGAAATTCCCGAATACACCCGTTTTTATAGTTTTCCGTTTATGTGGCCATTAAACCCTTTCTGTGCCAAATTCCAGCTCTCTGAGTTTATGGGAAGTACTAGTTCTATTTTGATGATCATGAGTGAGTGTCTAAAATGCGAAACTTTCTCTTCAATGGCTTAACTGGCGGAACCATGTGACGCACAGACTTCAAATTTTGGGTTTCAAGCGTGTAACTATAGCTTCTATCGATGACGGGCAAAATTTCAGCGTTCTGGTCTTATCCTTCGAGAAACCGGGTCTTGCAAATAGCAATTGAAAACGCAGCAAGAAATGGTTCCAGTAAATATGGTACGAAGTGTTCGCTGCGGTCGACATTTGTCGGGCATGCCGCCGTCCCCCAGATTTCTTCGTCATGTGTATTTCTTTTCGCATCTTTCGGCGAGTACCGACAGACTAACCTTAGAGGATCATCCATCAGCAACTTGACGGAACACCTTGTCGAGTCCGTGTTAGCTATAAGTACGATTGGGTTTGGGGACCGCTCTATCATCACGGACAGGACTTTGTCGCCAATAAGCCTGATATCGTGCCTGGTTGACCGGTCTCAGCTTTCGCTCGATTTATAATGACGAGAACCTCGTGAAAGCTCTAAGACTAAAAGATTTTACCGCCATGTGGGATGTTGATTCGACGATCAAAATGAAACGGTCGGCAGGTGTCGGCAACGGCCTTGTAGCGAAAAGTCTCGACAACCATCAGGAGACTTTCGCTGACGGTTGGTCCTGCAGAAGGCGGTCATCCTCGAGGCGCGCATCGTCAGGAGGTTCCTCAGTCTGCAGCCCTAACCACCGGTAGACTTAAAGCCCAGCTGGGCGGCAAATAGGTTTAGTTTTATAATATTCTTATGTTATTTTATATAAATATTGTCAAAACTTGACTTAAGAAATAAAGATATACGTGAATAAAATAATAAACTCTTTATTAAAAAACAGAAACACAAACCTAAACTATAAACTTAGATTTATCGTCCCTCTAATACCTAATTTCATGAAAATCGTTCCAGCAACCTTGCTCCGAGGAGATCATTTACATAAGTGGCCCTTTATAACAAAAATATTGTGATAAAAAATAATGTACTTAACAAGCAAATAACTAATCTATTAAATATAAAACTGAAAAACAACTAATAAAATAATACAACAAAATAGATACTTTAACATAAATAAATGTTAATAAATATAAGTAACGTAATATAACTATACATACAATATAATATAATACATACAAAACCTATTGAAGATAAAATAGTACACAGCAGCTACAATTCAAGAAAGTATACCTTTACACGACTCTTGAACACATCAAGAGAGTGAATCTGCTTAATTCCAGGTCAAAGAATTATAAATTCACAGCCTTGATGTAAAGAACAAGAGTAAAAGAAGTATTGTGCCGTGGAATATCTAATGTGAGAGTATCTGATGCTCTAAGAGGTCTAGTGAGGAGAGAATGTCGAAATTAAACCGCTCTTGTCAGATAACGAGGGAAATGAGATTAAACAGAACATTATAAAGAAGGAAAGTATATGTGCATCCCGGCGACGGCGGATGGGCAGCCACTTGAGCTTAGCGCGGAATTCTGTCCTACCAACTCATATTTGCGCAAAACAAATATGAACCTAATACAAAAGTTTTGAAGGCGCTCAAGTTTATCCAGCAACTCCTCTGTGAGGTCTAAATAGCATACGTCGGCATAGTCAAGAATGGGAAGTAAAAGCGATTGTGCAAGCGATTGTGCGTTCATGTTCCGGTTCTATAGAGGGTAGCGTTATGTTCTATACCTTATAGCCTTTCCTTATAATTAGACTATCTAACAAAAAATAATCTTTGAATTCGGACCAGTACTTCCCGAGATTCTAGCGTTCAAACAAACAAACTCTTCAGCTTTATAATAATAGATATAGATAAAAACGTACCTTGGGGAACTGCTTGCGTGTAGAATATGCATGCTAAGATGACAATAAGAATAACAATATACTTTGAATTAAACATCTTGAAACCGGTTCTAGAAATGTGATAGAATTCATCCAAAACTCTGCTTTTTATAGCAGATTCTAACTGATGTTTCATGTTACAACAAATACTTTATGCCTGATTACTATTTATTCAGTTGGATATATTCAAAAAAAACGTGCAAAATTTTCTCCTTAACCAAATAAGACTATCCAGTAAATAACACTTGAACAGACAAACCCAAAAGAAGACACCATGAACTGCGGCATAGTATAATATTATTTCTAATTATAATTTCCATTTCGGCCGTTAGGCATCCATATGATGTCTTGTAGTATTTTCCGATAAATAATAATGTTTGCTTAGAATTAATTTAGAAAATACTTTTAATTTTAATATCTTTTTGTTTTACTTTCTTTATGAACATTCAAAGTTGGATGGGCAAGTTCATTTGAAAAGTACGAAATTATTAGAAAATGTGTTTACTATTGTGTATCCCATTCAATTTAAAGTGACTTTGGTTATGAAACCAGCTTTCGAAACGTAATAGGTATTTGATATAGCTAACATACAATCTTTAGGCGCGACGCATAGAAAATAACTGATAGTGACGTCACGCTTTAGTAGTGGTTGTGTATGAAGCGTTTCTAGGAAAGTCCAAAATTGTGATTTTAAAATCGTGTATTCACGGGAAGTTTTTAAGATAACAAACTAATTCTTTCACCTATGTTTCAGTTATTGCCTTTTGATAGCACATTAAATAAAAAATGAGTCGTCATGCCTATTGTGGTGGTAAGACTCTTTCACTGTAATTCTATCGTCAGGCAGTAGCATTTAGTGGTAGAGGACTCTTGGCAGAATCATCCTGGGAAAAACAATATTTTTGCCAGTTATTCTGCCGCCAAGTAAATTTCAGTAATGTGAAAACATCAACATCATCATTTCATATTGCAAAAAAGAGCGATCCGTGCTCTATATAATATATCACCTAGAGAATCAGTACGGGAGATGTTCAAAACTATTAACATATTAACAGTCCCTTCATTGTATATTTATGAATGTATAATGGATGTAAGAAAAAATCGAAGTCGTCTGCAGAAATTAACTGATCTGAATCCAAAAGCGCACCATAAACACAAAATTGTATTTCCTAAGTGCAGACTTCAGAAAACAAATAACTCTTTCAAATGTAATGGTATTCGCTTCTATAATGCAATCCCTGTACAAGTCGAAGGTCTCAATGAAACCAAGTTTAAAAATGAAATAAAAAGCTACCTATTGAGCAAGGCATATTATAATATAGCCGACTTTATTAAAGATAGTAACGTATGGAAGAGAAATGTATAGAAATTAGAATCTTGTAATAAGGTAAAATAATAGATTTTTAAGACTTTTGATGTTACATTGTTTGTACTAATGTAGTATCTGTATACTGTGTGTATTGATTATTTGTTATTTTGTCTTCGACAAAGTTTTTTTACAGCTGCATGTAATTGACTAGGCATGTTTACTAATTTACAGCTGCTTTAATCTTTTTGACGTTGTTATTTTATCATATTATGTACACAGATTCTTTGCCTTTTTGTAAATGACGTTACCAAGTGTTCTTGTGAATTTATGGTATGAATAAATGAATTGAATTGAATTGAATCACTGCGTTCTGGTTTGAAGGGCGTTGTTTCCAGATAAATTACAGGGTTTAGGAGACAACACATCTTAAATCTCTGGGCGACGAGCGCAGTGCAGAGCTAGGTAATGATTTGGATTCATTATGTTCCAATAGTTGCGTGACACAGTGCTGTTATGGGCAGGCATGTTGCTTATCATCAGGCATATGTCCTGCTTATTTTTCATCTTAATATTGTCAAAATTTTACAAAGTATTTTTTACCTTTGCATTCCGAAACATTGTGTCAGCACATTTTTGTTTGATTTCATGTGACGTCGCATCTTTTGATTTATTTTGTTTTTTGATTTGAATTATTGTACACTAGCAGTGCACCGCGGTTTCATCCGCGTAGTTCCCGTAGTAGTTATTTTCCCGGAACTAAAATTCCTATGTGTTATTCCAGACCGTTTTCTATCTATGTGTCAAATTTCATCCAAATACCTCAATACTCAATCATTTATTGCTAACTAGCTGAACCCGCTACTTTGTTCGCGTAAGCAGATGTTACTGACTTATACATTAATTGGAAGTATCGTACGTCAAATATTTGGATAAGTAGTCATTGACCTTTGAGTTTGAGTGAATTTGTTTTTCCACACAAAAATTTATTTAATTTTATCATCTTTATTTTTCTTTTTTTAAACAAAATCAAACATACTTAGTAAGGTTTCGTAGTATCGAACATAGCCGCAAGTGTTAAGTTTGTAGGATTTTTATAGGATACATTATGAAAAGTCTGAAGCTAATGTACATGATCTGATACCTACTTACCTATTTATTTTTATCCGCAAGCTGTTTTCTAGCTGTTACCCGCGACTTAACCGGCGTAAAATTCTGAACGAAGCCTGTGTGGAATCAAAATAATTAAAATTTTGAGTTTTAATGATATTCAAGCAAGTTGAACCCGTAAATCTAAGCCAAGTCCTAGTGAAATGTTAATGTATGAATTTAATTGTAGGTAACACAGAAAAAAATCAAGAACGAAAGAATCCAAATTCGGCATCATAATCCTTTTAGCAGCAAAAACTTATTAGTGCAATTTAGAATACCAGTAACGCCACCTAGTGATGAAAGGAAAAATACATACCATAATAGCAAAACATCGATTTAAAAGGCTTTTAGTGCTTTTAGATTTAAACTGGCGTTAGCGCCGTCTAATGAGAATATTATGTTGCTTGTTATTTTGATTGTGAACGCAAATCACCTATATTATCTACGCCAAAACGGGTGTATATATTTTTCATTTTTGGCTTTTACCTTACCATCACATCAAGTTCCTTACGAAAATATATACCTACTTCTATTAATATGGCGTTAAATTAAAGTATAGACTTATTAGCCCATGTGAAATTTTAGACTCTAAACTATATGTGTTTCGTATGTCAATCCATATCGTTGTGCCGTTTTGACGTGATAGTTAAAATTTGTTTCCTTAGGGCCCATGCTTCTTTTCAGGTTGATAGGTAATAAACACATAAATGTGGTATTTCAGACTATGAGTTGTCTCTGTTTCAATTTTCTACCAAATTTGCTTACGTCACAGTAACCTATACGTAACCGATTTGCTATTTCTGAGTTCAAACCACGTGTGCTTCGAATTCCATCCGAATATGTTCAGCCGTTCCAACGTTGTCCTGTAAATATTATGAATGTCACTGTTTGGAAGTTTGTTACTTAATCATGGCGGAACGTATCAAGTGATCGGGTTGAAATTTGAAATAGATTTAGATTACAGTCTGGAAGAACACATAGGCTAAACATTGCCTATGTATAAGTACTCTATGTATTACTTAAGCTAAACCAAGAATGTGTCTTTAATTTTAACTCGATACATTTCAGCCGTTCCAACGTAAGTGAATAGTTAAAGCGTATACCTGTGACGGGTACGTTATTATTAGTATCGAGCAAGAAACGGTAAAAAATCAAGTTTGTTGTATGGGTGCACCTCTTAAATATTTATTTTATTTTTAGTATTTTTTGTTAAAGCAGCAATAGAAATACATCATCTGCGAAAATTTCAAATGTCTAGCTATCACCGTTCTTGAGATACAGCCTGGTGACAGACGGAGGGACGGACGGACGGATAGCGAAGTCTCAGTAATAGGGTCCCGTTTTTACCCTTTGTGTACGGAACCCTAACAACAGTCTGCTTCGGTCACCGAAGCTTGTTGAACACTACCTTTAAATTTTAAACAGTATTTGGATTGAAATAACGTTTTCTAATAAGTTACGGCTGGTCTAGTTAGTTACAGCTGACCTAGTCGGGAGAACGGCGACTGTCGATCCGGAGACCCAGGGTTCAAAACCACGCTCACCACTATCTTTTCAGAGTCATGTTCGTAATGCCGGTAATTAAAACGGTGAAGGAAAACACCATGAAGAAACCGAAATCTACCTATAATCTAAGTTCTAAGTCATATGTCATCCACCAACCGACACTGGGCCAGCGTAGTGGATTATAGCCTTGTCTCTCTCCTTGCGAGAGAAGGCCCTTAAGGAAATCTAAGCTGATTTTAGTTTTTTGTTGATAATTTAAAAACTACCTCTCTGTTTTCGTTATCTAAGATCACCTCTGAAGTATTTTCTAAACAAAAAAGGAATTATCAAAATCAACTAACAATTAGCGGAGTTATCGCGTAAAATAAAACCAAATAAAAAAACATGCAACCCGATTGAGAGCATCCTCCTTGTTTGAAGTCGATTATAACCGAATGATGTTTGTTTTTCTACACAAAAATATATTTTTGACAATTATTTTGTCATCCAAGACGACGCGACGCGATCACGTGGGCACTTTCTAGAATCTAGATATTCTGTGGATCGTCTGTGATACACAGAATACTTAGAAGTTAGTATGTACCGAACGCGCCGCGCGTGGCGTTATTATTTAATGTTTGTGTAATTTCCGAACCAACAGACCGATATTGTTCAAATTTTGACGGGACAATATAAAAAAATATGTTCTTTCTAACAAAAAAAGAAGTAATAAAATTAAACAACGCAAACATGAGTTACAACCAAATACACATTCTGACTTTCACCCCCTCCCGCAAGAAAACCAATCAGAATTTGGGGATCAAAAGTAGCCTACAGCAATGTCCTTAGTATAAACTAAAATCATGCCAAGTTTCAGCTGAATTGAATCAGTAGTTTCGGCGTGATGCGTGATCCCTATACAGAAAGACAGACAGACAGACAGACAGACATGAAAGAAAAAAAATGCAGTTTCGCCATCAGTATCGACTATGGAGTGCCCCAAAAAAAAATTTTCAAAATATCTTAAATGTACAGAATTCGACCCGTTACAGTTTTATTATAAGTATAGATATTGTGGTACATTTCTTGGTCTTATTAATAAGTACATGTCATAGTTGGGTACCATAATGACCCTGATTGGGTGTGGCAATATAATTCGTATCGTGCGGAACGGATCGACTCATTCTATTATTAATTTGTCGGCAAGATATTCGTCTATTGTATAGTAAGCTTTCTCGAGTAATATATTTTTTTAAGGTTTTGACAAACTTTTCGTCAAAATTTAGTTTGTAGGGCAATTTGTTGTATATATTTACTGACATTGAATTTGGGCCCGAGCTATGCAATGTTAATTTTGAATGTGGTAGATTCAGATTGAGTTTGTTTCACCTTCATTAATTTTTGCGTGAAATAGCAACAATCACATAATAATATCCTTTCTTTATTGAGTTGGAGTACGTCACGACCTGTATAAGGCTGCGTTTCCACTGACGCGGAGCTGGGCGGAGAGGAGCGACGAAGAGCGGTAAAAAGTGATGAGTGCTTCCACTGAAGCGGAGCAGAGCGGAGTAGTGAAGCAGAGCGGAGTAGAGCGAAGCGGAGGTATTCAGTCACGTATCCCATAACAACGGGAATTGTTTAACATTTTCAATTAACTTCTCATCAATTTTGATACGTATTGCACGACGTGACGATGATAGCTACTATGGTGCAAATGAGGGAAATATACTCCGGTATGTACTCCTTAGCGTCCCGTATAAAGTCAAGAGCAGAGAAGGTATAAGGGAGCGCAAATACCCAACACCCTACCAAACACCCTGTTTTTAGTTCACAATCATGAAGAGAAGGAGACCCTGACAACCAGGGTCAGGCACCGGTTCATGCATCCTTACCATCCATGAAGCTCAGGGACTAACATACGAGTCGGTAATCGCAATCAAAACCAAGGCAAACATGAAGCTGCACGAGAGCGTGCCTCATGCGGTTATTGCAATCTCACGGCACACAGCGGACCTTCACATACTACGCTGACGACACCGACGACGCCATCGCCTGGTTCGTGCGGCGAACGTTGACGCCATCAGGGACAGAAATGCGGCCGTTGTGGAGGCTCTGGGCCGGGAGGAGGCGACTTAGGCAAATGGCAAAAGGCAATTAGGCAAACACTCGATGTCGAGTCGATTACTAGCAGAATCCCAACCGGTAGTGATCGGCTCTACAGACGGACACTAGAATTAGATTTTAAATATACCCAACTCCCCCTTATTTTCATCTTATTTTTCTTATCCAAGAAATGTGTAAAAAAGACAAATGTAATGACAAAGATCACGGACCCTGGAGTCTGTAGAGTGGCTAATTTAAATTTTTTTAAAACTACTATGCTGCACTGCGCGCGAGTCAAGTCGCGTGGCGTCGTACACCCACTCCCGCACCCCGGTACCTAGCTGTCCTCTGCTTCGCACCGCACCACCCCGCTGTCCACCGCTACGCATCGCCTCGCTGTATTTCTATGATTATCCGTTCGGCTCTGCCCCACTCCGTTCGTGGTGTTACCATTGAAGCGAGCGGAGATTTCGAGCACAGTGATTGGTCTATTCATGCACCGCTAAGCACCGCTCAGCCCAGCTCCACGTCAGTGGAAACGCAGCCTAAAATATTGTAGAATATTCCTCAGTGTAAATACCATAGTAAGGATATTGACCTTCGTCGGGTATATTTTTGCGAATAATTTCAAAAAGAAATTGAAACATGATAGGTAGGTACATATCTTGTTTATTTCTTATTTAACTAGAATTTTCCGTACAATTGTTTAAGCGACAATTGTTCAAATAAAACTAATGTCAATAATAAGGTTTATTTTTTTAAATAACAAAGAGAGACATGATGGTAAATTATTATGAATAGTAACGTGCAAACATCACTGTATTGCTTTTTGAAGGGCAATGTTTCCAAAGAATTTACAGAGAACAGTGATAAATCATCTTGTCTCTGGGTGACGAAAAGAGAGCAGTGGTGATTTAGACTCTTCATGTTCCAATAACTGTGTGATACTGTGATGTTATGGGCAGGCGTGCTGCTTACTATCAGGCATATTCCCTGCTCGGGCAATATGCCTACGTGTGCTATATTATATGTAACGTATAGCTCTAAGTAATCTAAAGAAACCTATAGCAGTTCATCTCAAATATGGCAGCTGAATATAGCATATTGAAATTTTGGAATACACTAACTTTGATAGGCGAAATTACTCTTTAAAAATATCCAACCACGAACAAAATTTGCCACATTCAAAATTTACATCGGTTAGTAAGTACAAAATTAATTTCTTTGGATCCAAAGTCCACATGAGTATATCACAAATTTCCTAACAAATTGCAACCAATGAACCCTTACGAATAGTTTACCAACGCTTTAAAAATATATTGCTTTTAAAAGGTTACTATTCAGTATTCAGTTATACCTTGCCGACAAATCATATATTATAGAAGAGTCAATCCGCTCTGCATTATACATATGTATGTATGGACATAGCATGTTTCTGGTTTGTCTTTTTTTTTACAAAGTGATGAAATTTTCCTAAGAGGAACTAACTTTAAACATTCTTATTCTTTTCCAAGTTGAAGTAATAAATTTTCCTCGGACAAGTGGAGTGGACCGTTAGAGATTTTTCAACTTGACGCGGTAATCGATTTTAAACTTAAATCTATTTTTCAAAGTGACATCTTTCACTTGCAGAGTTCACTTGAGACTACATCCATGAATAGTTACTTTTTGCTTCGTGTGCGGAAATACAGTTATATATTACTAATGTTTATGCTGTATAAATTGACGCTTACACTATTCAGAAATTTTGCACGCTCTACGCTTGGTATGTTAAACATTTCTTTTTTAAATATGTTATATATGTATGAATATTAAGTTACATACGAGAACTTCACTCTTCGGTGACGATATGTATTTACGAGGTTACTTTATACATACAGTATTACAGCTACAGGGAAACTTATTCAAAACCTTCCGTGGGAGTTTCGGACACGTTCTTTTTGTATCTTTTATGTACTTCTTTTACCTTTATATTATTTTAGCGTCACGGTTGTTAATTAACTTTGTAAAGTCTTACGAGCGCTCAGCATACCGGAATTAACCTTTTGATTTATTACTGTCAGCGTTTTTGGAACAATTTTATATTTGTAAGGTTGAGGAATTATTTTATTTTCGTGTACAGTAATTTCCAAGCGGGTTTTAGGATGGCAGATATGTAAATATCTTACTGCTGCTTAGATATGCTGTGTTATTTGACAAGGCGTGTCTTTCACAATCCGCGTTTCAGTTTAGTTCAGTAATAATATATAGACTACAGGCCCGTGAACAAAATTTATGGGTCATATGAACCACCAGGAGACCTATGTAGGATAATAGAAGGGTATAAAATAACAAGATTGGGCAATATGCCGTCACTTGACAGCTGTCCAACTGAGTGCAGGTGAAGATAGGGGATGGCAAATCTCAATCATTGCTCCTTGTCACGTGATTTTTGTACGGCGTAGCGGAATTAGAAGATGTATTGCCCTGGAACCCTCGATGCTCATATTAGATCAGTTTGTTTTTCGGTCCATTGTAGCAAAGAGGTTGCATTACTTTATCTAAGCATTATAGACATTTGAGTGTCAACTACCTATGTCGCATATCATGAGAGAAAGATTATTTATTGGTCCATGGATAATTCAAATGTCTTTGGTAGATTCTCGATTAGTAGTAGATTGTAGAGTGTATCCATTTATTTAATTTAGCTTTCTTTGATCACTTTCAATATTTCAATCATATTATTTGCTGTGATCCATTAGATGTCTTTGGTAGATTCTTGATTAATAGTAGACTGTAGAGTGTATTTTTTATTTAATTTTGATTTCTTTAATTACTTTAAATGTTTGTATCCGATTTCTTTGTATATATGTTTTTATTTATATTATTTGTTGTGATATATTACCTATTAGTTGTTTTTTGTCTAAGTTTATTTATTTTATTAGGTTTATTATTGATAGTTATTTATTTTTAACTTATTAATATTCTCATTTTTCTTGTCAAATGAGTTCGTTTATGTGGGTAAGTATGTCATTATTAATATTTATTTCAGTATTTATATCTAATGTTATTAGAATGTACGTTTATTTTGTAGTCTTGTAATCAAGAGTATCTATTTGTTGTGCATCACACTTTCTATATTCTAAAACTTTTGCCCATCCCAAGGTCGCCTGGTAAATATTGCTATCAGCTGCTAGTTGTTATACAAGTTTTACTGTTTTCCTAAATTGAGTATAATTTTAATGGCGTGAACAATCGCAAAATCATTCATTCATTCATTCCTGAGCCTAAGTAGTAGTGAAGTGTAATTTTCATTAAAATTTATTATGTGGAACTCTATCTAATAGAAACAACATTCTCCAATAAAATCATGTCGGACCAAACGAACAATAAACTCGAACAACTCACCTTGAACATTCGATTTGAGTTTATCTTTTAAACCAAACAGTTGTAGGTACTGCGAAAATATTGATTTAATAACGGTAGGGTTTTCACGTTACGGAATAGAGTCTGGCGTTGGTCTGACTGTTTACTGTGTTATTTATTTGTTCCAAAATCCACGTTATAACGTCATTAGTTATCGTAATCGCAATTTATAAATTATCTTAAAAACTTAGAGAGAAAACAACAATTGTTAAAAACATTGCTACACAAAATCAGTGATTAATCACAAAAAATAAAATTAACTTTTATTCTAAAACGAAATACCTATAGCCCGCCTTCTTTGATTTTGATTTCACTAAGAAAAACATTAATTATAAAATTAAATGGAGGTACTCTCTCTCGGACTCGAACCTATGAACCCACCACTGAAATCGGACATTCCAACCACTACACCACTACACTACACAGGTCTTTCTGACAGCTAACCTTAAAGGCTTATTACATTTTTAAATTCAGTGGCTAAATAACAAAGCAAATTTAGAAGCTAGATTAATCGACAGCATTCAGAAGCAAGTTAGAAGAAAGCAATGGTCTGGATGTGCCATGCTAACTTACTGAATGCTAATAAACTTCACCACGGCTTTTAACCTCGTGCAATCCTTGAATAAATTCTTAAAAGTCGTTTCAAAAGTGACAACCCTGCACACGGGTTTCAATCAATTGCGTTAGTCAATCAAGGCGAGCTATAAATTGAGGCAGGCTGCTGTTTAAACATACACGGATAACGTGCGCAGTTAAACTTTAAATATAAAAAAAAAAATTTGTCTGTATTGTACTTTATATAATCGTAAACTATACATTTGATTACGTGATTCTTTGGCTGACGACGACGACTGTGAGCATGCACTCAGTCGTTGTGCATGAGCCAAATAAGGTTTCTGAGTTAGTGCGACTAATTTACGACAGGTGCCGTAGCAACGCGCCCAGAGTACAGCTGGTTTTGTGGCTACAAATTTGTCATCGCCACTGGCTTGGGCAAGTTACGGCTGGTCTAGTCGGGAGAACGGCACCTGCCGATCCGGAAACCCCCGGTTCAAACCCCACACGCACCACTGTCTTTTCGAAGTCATGTGCGTAATGCTGCTAACTTAAAACGGTGAAGGAAAACATCGTGAGGAAACCGACAGAACCTTTCGAAGTTATGTGTCATCCACCAACCCGCACTTAGCCAGCGTGGTGGATTATTGCCTTAACCATCTCCTTGCGAGAGAAGGCTCGAGTCCCAGCAGTGGGAACATTTAGTGGACTGTTGATGATGATTCACTGGCTTTGGCAGGAGAACATTGTGACAAAATCGGTATGTTCCAAGAATATTTCAAACTTATGCAACGATCGCCAACCCACACTATATATACCAACACAATGGATAAATGGTTGACTCTTAGTTTGTAGAAAAAGCTCGGAGTATCAGCAGAGAGAAGATAAAATGGACTGTTAAGTTTCTGTGCTAAAACAAAAATAAGTTTTACTGAATAAGCAACCCTAAGAATGTGATTAAAAATCGGCCCCTACCCACCTACGTATATTCAATATTCTAATTTAATACAGAACTGTTCATTCAATATTATTCTTTGTTGGAACAAACTGGACTTTTATCATTAAAAATGTTTATTGTTCTGCAGTAAACTAGATTCTATATATCCATTTTATTGTATGGAGCTCATTTAATATAACGGACCTACACACTTACATTTAACACTAGATAAGATGCATTAATCTGTAACCGCTGTAGACCTAGTACAAAAACCGACCCAATTATTTCAATCAATGGTGAAATCGTGGAATTTGAGCTTCTTCATATGACTGTTACTTGTGTTAGAGACCTACAACACTGGCTCCCTCTTTTAGTTTTAGGTGAAAGTTCTCAGCATTGTAAATAGATCCATTAGCATTCAGCAGGGTGTGAAGACCTTAATCCACGGCTATTGTTCACTGAAAGCCTTTAAGATGTGTTATTTCTATTAGGGTCGCCACATGCGAAGGTGGCGAGAGAGTTCCAAATTAAACTAGCAATAGCGTTAGCTTAGGGAACCTCAAATTAGGGTCTCTATGAATTAAAAAAAAACTGTTTTTATGGAAGTCCCAACACAAAATTATAATACAAGGTTAACAAGGACTAATTCTAACAAAAATAAATACTTAGATTAAATCATAATACTTATCTATACTAACATGTAAGTAAGGATTGTAGGGGAACTTGGGGTCAAGTTATTTTGAGATCCAGCGATGAGAAATCCAATTACGTCAAATTGTTTTACGCGTATTGATTAAAAATCAATGACGAAAATAGAAAAAAAGTAAATGTCACGATTGCAATATGTCTATTTTAAGCAAATGGGGCGGGAACTTACATCTCTGGCAAGCAATGAGTCAAGGCATAATCTGCTACGCTGGCCAAGTCGGACAATATACGCCTACGAAAAATGACATTATTGAACCATACCGTTATTTTGATCGTAACGTTCAATCCAGTACTGATGACAAAACTGAGTACACTAGTTACGTCACTCACTTGGAAAATATTCAGAGATGCCAGTGGGATTGAAACCTGCGACCTCTACTATGAGACTGGACGTTCTCAACCACGAGGATACGTCTGCTTAACGCTTTAAGTTAAGGTCCAAAATACCTACGACAGTTACTATTTTAGGGACCAGCCTAATTCTCCAGGCAGAATTTCCGTCCTACTAACCACGATGATATTATTTCGAATTGCGGTCTCCCTAAACTCCTCAACCAACGAAACCGACCAACCGACCGAACCAACTAACAACTTATAAATTTTAAATGAAATTTTCAAGAGCCGCACTTAGATGAACTTGTCCTATTACTTTGCATGTTTCGTAAATTCGTATTCAAATTCGTAGGTAAGTTTGACCTTATACTTCCATGAATATAAATCACTCTCGCAAGTCCTTCGATCTCAGGGTACTGGTGTTTTCTTATAAGATTGAAATCTGCCCTTCATCTCAGTTTAGGTACTCAAAGCGACTCGGCGAGGGATTTGCGTGAGACGGCTTATCGGAGAGTGGCGATCAATAAACAATGCATTATTTTATGTTTGGCGATTTTAATTAGATTTTTCTTGTACTAAACAATTGGTTCAGAGTAATTTTTTTTATTAAGTACCTACGCATTTTACTCACAAAAAATGAAATATGTAAACGGTTCAAACTCATTTTGTAGAGAACATAGACCTTTCTTGACCTCACGGTTTAAATTGTTATTTAATTACCTCGACACCTTACATTACTCTTACATGTACATACCCAGACAGAAGAAATATTTCTATTCAACACGAAAATATTTGTCCTGAGTGGGATTCGAACCTACGACCTCAGGCTCTGCAGACAGATTTACTACCAACTATACAATGATGGCAGGCAAAACGTTTCCATGAGGACGTGGTTTTCAAACTAATTTTTTACTTGTTACTAACCATGAGGATTATTTAAAAGCATTGACTTTTCAAAAACGGATAAGAGACATTGATAGTCTTGGTAGGTACTATCTATACTAATATTATAAAGCTAAACAATTTGTTTGTTTGAAAGCTACGATTTCGGGAACTAGTGGGAACCATTAATAGTAACGTAAGATTATATAACCTTCCTCGATAAATGGACTATCTAACAGAAAAATAAAATTTCAATTCAGACTACTAGTTCCCGAGATCCTAACGTTCAAACAAACAAATTCTTCAGCTTTATAATATTAGTATAGATAGTACCACGACTATCAATATCTCTTATCTAAAAGAAATCGAGTCATGGCAAGCGAAAGAGATGAGAAATGAGGGAATGATTAACGGATACACTGTTCTAATAGATCGTTTCCCAATGCTATAAAAGTGGAACAAACTTTCGACCACCTACCTCCTTGAGCTAAGACTTTTCAGTGTTTGGTTTTTTAAATTTCAACTGCTTTCTGAATCAACATTGCTGATATTTTGAGTTTTAACTGACTTCTAAACAAAGAGAAGATTTCCATTTCGTTTGTATGTTTTTTTTGTATGTATGTTAGTGTTACACGATAGTTCCGTCCGCCAATTTAGAATCGATTTTGATGATTTTTTTTTTGGTCTGTAGATAGATACGGTACATAGTACGAGTAGGTACGTAGGTAGTCCCATATAACCTTTATCGAAAGCGGTGAAATGTTTTTTTTTTTTGTTTTGAAATGTCAACAAAATAATTTTAACAAAAAAGAACCGACTTTCAACGGAAAACTTATAAAGTAAAAAAGTGTATCTTGATTTCTCTAGAATGTAATCATCAGATCCTGGTTTCCTTATCATGGTACTACTATCATGGTATTGGAATATCTTCTTTACAACAAAAAAAGAATCATCAAAATCGGTTCATAAACGACGAAGTTATCCGCGAACACACACAAGAACAAAATTAAAAATTTTGATTAACCCCCGACTAGGCTCAGATTTGTTATCTGTACAACATTCTACTAGTCAAGCCCTTTCATTTGATACCCATATTAAGGGAGTTGTGAAAAAAGAAATGTATTTCGTCATTTTGTGGAAGCGGCCATCCTGGATTTGAAATTTGTATTCTAAATTTGAATTCATAGTGCAATGTATTCTACTAGTCAAGCCCTTTCGTTTGATACCCATATTGAGGTAGTAGTGAAAAAAATAAAATAATTCGCCATTTCGTGGTGGCGGCCTTCTTGGATTTGATTTTTTTTTATAGTGTATAGTATTCTACTAGTCAAGCCCTTTTATTTGATACCCATATTGAGGTAGGTTGTGAAGAAATATTTTGTCCGCCATTTGTGGCGGCGGCCATCTTGAATCGGTATTAACCAAACATAGCTAAGAACATCCACACGGATATTATAATATAATAATAATAATAATCGTTTATTTCCAAAAAAATAATACAATATAGCACATTTAACATGATGGTGAAATTGCTTAAATTGATATAATCTACTAGATGTACCATTGAGCCCCAAACTAGGCTATGCCTGTATCTTGGGCGCCCCTTCAAATTTCCGAAACATTTTAAGTAGGTAAGTTCGCTGTTGACAGTACTTATGCAACTTATTGACATAATTAATTACATGCTATTAACGTAACAAAGAGAAAAAAAACACATAAAATAATAATAACACTGCATGAAAGCCAACACCAAAACTTATTCACTAAACTCATTGATTCAGACGCAAAATAGTATCACCTAGGTCTTTATATAGATCGTTACATTATTTTACAGTCTAGTTTATATTAATTGGGACACGTTAGTTGTTTTAAACGTATGTTGACATCATTATGTATATAATAATATAACATAATATAATATAATTCTAGTAGCGCTGCCCAAGTGGTTGAGTAGGAGTGTGACATTACCTGTGTCTGTAAGCGTATTTATTAATATTATTAACTTTCAAATAAAAAAACCGCATCGAAATCGAACACACACACACAGACAGACAGACAGACAGACAGACAGACAGATAGACAGACAGACATCGACGTCAAACTTATAACACCCCTTATTTTGGTCGGGGGTTAATAAAAAAATATATACGGTCGAATTGAGAAACCTCCTTTTTTTGAAGTCGGTTAAAAACTAAATCTTACCTTTACCTAGGTGACGTTAGCATAGAAACTATGAAATTTAGTCGAAACAGTTTAAAATTAAGCTCCGTCTGAGTTTAATTTAAAAGTCAGTTTTTGTTTTTATGTGGAAAATTCAATTATTATGGGTAGTTTTATACGGTCTTTTCAAATTCCGGTCCGGTTCAAAAATACCTTAAAATTAATTTCTTTCATAGCTAGAGGCTATCGCCGAATTTGTTCAGATAAAATATGCGATTAGCCTCAACGGCGGTTTTCTTTAGAAGTTCAATCAGAACTTTTTAATTTCATAAGTGCCTTTATGTTGGAGTTTTTATTTTCCACCACACAATTTTTCTTCGTAATCGGGGCTTGTTGTTTTGTTTTTAACTAAGTTAACTGTCAATGAATATTGATGGTTTAACTTTGCCAAGACTTCCTCAATGTAAATATTTACAAGAAATATGTTTTGCACAAGTCTTCGATTCCTTTTATTTGTGTTACCTCTATCTATACTGTCGTATTGAAGAGTCAGGGAGGCGTTTACGTTTAGATTTAATACATAACCACAGACTTGTAAGTTCCTTGTGGCAGTGACATAGGTATAAGTTTTTATGTGTTCTTCTTGGAAAATTTGTTAAAAGTGATTTTTAACAACCGACATCTAAATAACTTCAGTGTTACACACTGAGCGTTTGCACGGTTTTTAAAGAGACCCATAGGTTTTAGTATTACAATTAACGTGGTTGTTACACATATTTAATAATATAACGGGACACGGCCTGCCATTGCGCTTGCTTACCTTTTCGGCTTTCGTTTTTCCTCATTACGGATTCTGTCGCGCAAAGAGACTCCGAGCATAGCTCTCCATAGCTCGCTGTGTGACTTTGGCTTCGTTATAGGATTTTCGTCTTTAGGCATTGGGGTATTCTGGACTCAAAGATGTGCCGAAGTTTCCCGAACGCTGCCCATCCGAGTTGGATTCTTCGCTGGACCTCTTTGTCGAAGTTGGATCTACCTAATTGGATCTTTTGACCCAGGTAGACGTATTCGTCAACAACTTCGAGTGTGGTATTCCCAACAATAATCGGTACAGGTGAGATATGAACATTTGACATGACTTTCGTCTTGCGTGCGGTGCCAAACGGGCGGCCTTTTTCAAGGAGAGTGCACGCGCGCGACGCGTGCAGTGCCAAACGGGCAGCCGTCGCGCGCGTGCACTCTCCTTGAAAATGGCCGCCGGACGCGGCTGAAACTCGAGTCGGATTGGCCGACCGTATATACGTGAGTGTCCCGTTATATAATTAGACCCATAGGTATTTCCAGCATTGAAATTCCAAGATATATACATATTATATGTTATACTTAGATAAAGAATAAGTAAATAGATCTAATTATCTAGATATAAAGAATAGATACGCCGAGTTGCGGAAAAGAGCCCGCCTACGGAAGCTTGAGTGGAGCCCTACGATTACGATTAAGTAAATAGATCAGATTTTCCCGCACGGTTCCTTTGTATCAATTGTAAGCAGATGAGGTGTATGTAACAAAGTGATGTGCCGCGACAAAAGTACGATACTTCCGCAAGAGCGACAACACCAGAGCGATCAGATCCGTGCTCCTGGTGTAAAGCGTTTATTCTAATTCTATACGTAATGTATGTAAATTCTTTGTGCTTATATCTCTGGATGACGAGTACAGTGTAGTACTAGATAATGATTTGGACCCTTCATGTTTCAAAAGCTGCGTGTAACTATGCTGTTATGGGCAAACATGTTATTTACCATTAGGCACGAGTCGAGTCCACTATAATACTACGAGTAATATATATAATAATCTTATACTCGTACATTAAAGAAGTAATTCTTTTGCGTGTACTTAACGTAACATAACGCACAGTTTATTTTACATAAATACACGGGTAACTTTAATCGTTTAATGTTCGACTCAGTCAGTCGGCGATCTTTTCGCGAGAGCGCGCGCGGTTCGCGATCGTTTAGCACCCGCGAACCCGCGCGCGCACTTCTCAGCTCGAAAAGATCGCCGGACGCGATCGAAACTTGAGTCGGACTGGACTGACTACATTAAACGTGAGTTACCCGTGTATTTATGTAAAATGTGTAATAACCACGTTAGTTTTCATACACAGTTTTATTGTTTAGTTTGATTGTCTTTAATATAGCTAACATGTTTAGCAAGAAATAACCTATTTAATTTAGATGTAATACAAATTACTTATGCACAGGTTACTTAGGTGTAATCAATTCACCCACGTTCTATGTATTAGGGAACAGGTCATGGCTAGTATTATGTTTAAAAAACTTATATGTTCGGAAGGTTTGACTCCACGTTCATATAAAGGGAATCTAAACTTTCAAATGCATTACCTACCTACCATATTCAAGTATCTCGTAGATCGGCTTTTCTGTGTTAGTGTTCTGCAACATGGATCGTATCATCGCTTAACATCTAGCTTCCATTCACTTCATTCGTATAACGCACAAAAAGTAACTTCGTACCAGAAACAACAAAAATCAATCACCGTATAATACATCTTCCAGTGTTCATTTCCTTCCGATCGTACGCTCCAAAGAAAAAAGACTATGTCAATTCAATAAAAGCTTACAAAGAAATTCAATATCTCGTTTTTCATCCAATGTCGCGTTTGCGTTTCGCTTCGCAAACATCATAAAGGCGCAATCACTTGCCCTAATTCCCGACAAATCAAGAATCTGCTCGAAATAGTTCCGATAATGAAATTCTCCCGTCCCATTTCGTTGGGTAAGGTGCTGGCTTGGTGCCACATCCGTCAGGGGCTGCATTGCACCCGATCCAAATTTCTGCATGGTCTACATCTGCACAAAGGTTATGAATACACAAGTACATATATTTCGTAGTGGTAGGACTCTTCGCAGAGTCTGTCTGATGTAGTACCAATTGCCAATTATTCTACTGCCAAGCAGTAATGTGCAAACATCACTGTGTCCAGGTATGAATGGCAAAGATTCCAGAGAAATTGCAGGGCTTAGACAAAACATCAGGGCAAAACATCTTAAATCTCCGAGTGACAATCGCAGTACAGTGGGTAATGATTTGGATTCTTTAAATTCAAAATAGCTGCGTGACGCTTTGCTGTTATGGGCAGGCATGTTGCTTACCATCAGGCGCATGTTCTGTTCTTCTCGTCCCTCTATACTGTATTAAAAATATTTTACCACTTATTTGCAACCTGACGCAAGAACAAACTTCACAGGCATATGCAAAATCGCCACCTGGTATACGCCAACCACAGATTACTGAAACAATTTAGTAATCTGTGAGGCCAACAAAGTGAACTTTCATAAACTAATTCACTAAAATCTCCGCTGTTAAGACTTTAGTTTCGTTAGGTTTTTTTTAGAAGTGTTGATCGTAATTTATGTCTGTAATACGACCTTCTTTTTTCAAACAAAACCTTCATTTAATACAGTCAGTTATTAATTGTCTTTTGTTTTGTTTCAGGTAAGACAAGAGATACTCATCAAACCAAAGAGAATTCGTCAAAGGTGTGCGTATATCTAACTAGTAGGTATAATTTAATTGGAAAGAAATAGTAAGAAAAAAATTTTGAAAATGTTCCAATATTATAAATTTAATAGCTCAACTGTTTGTTGCTCAGTCAGAATGGATTCGATTAAAATTCTCGTAGTACAGCTAGATTTTAATATAGATAACACATAGGATACCTTTTCTCGCGTAAAAATACGGGAACGAAAACCATGCTGGTAAAATCACGGGGCGCAACTATAATGCTAGGCTAATATAATTTCTAAATTTCTTGCTTAATATAAAACAGGGGATTTTATTTTCATCCCAGGGGAATAACATATAGGATACCTTTTATCGCGTAAAAATACGAGAACGGAAACCGCGTGGGTAAAATCGCGAGGCGCAACTATAACGCAAGTCCAATATAATTTCTAAATTTCTTGCTTAATATAAAACAAGGGATTTTATTTTCAACCCAGGGAAATAACACCTAGGATACCTTTTATCGCGTAAAAATACGGGAACGGAAACCGCGTGAGTAAAATCGCGGCGCGTAACTATAAAGCTAGGCCAGTTCAATTTCTAAATTTCTTGCTTAAAATAAAACAGGGGATATTTTTTCAACCCAGGGGGAATAAGTCGTTGAAATTAGACCAATTTGATCTAATTAGATGACCACGTTGTTTCGCATTATCGTTGTTCTATTTAAATGACCACGTTGTTCTGTTCTAATAACCGAGTTGCTCTAATTAGATGACCACGTTGCTCTAATTCGATATTCATGTTGCCATATTTAATTCTCCATGTTGCTATAATTAGACAATCACGTGGCTTTATTAAGATGACCAAGTTGCTCTCGTTAGTTGACCACGTGGCTCTAATTTAATTAATAATTAAAAAAAAACACGTTCCTCTTTTTTTTATAACCAAGTTGCTCTACCTACTTAAATGACCACGTTGCTCTAAGGATTCATATCATTAATACCGTGTCACAGCCAGCTATCTCATTCACCATCCATCAAAGGTAATTTCTCCCAGTTTAATTGAGTTTGCCGAAAAACTTCGTCGGATGCCGAAACAATTTGCATTTCTTTGGAAGCCACAATGCTACCAAGTTTAATAAACAAGGTTTTCGAATGAGATGTGTTTATACTTCACAGTTTATTAAAATAATCAATATTGGCATACAATTTTTATATTATGTATTCCGTTTATATTAATCTGATATTGTGATATTATGTGCCTGCAATGTTTCTACGATAGAAAGATCGTTGATTATAATCGTCAACACTATCCACAGTCTATGTTGTCTTACACTGGGTTAATATCCTTATCTCTTACTAAGCTATCTGCCTCGGTCCCAGAGAGGTATGTACTACCTTTAAATGCTACTAGCAGAATCTTACGGTTTTATTTGCGTAGTTCTCGTTCCTGTTATGTTCCCGCAAAGGAAAATTACCTTATCTGTGATTCCATTCTGTAAACTAGGTTCTAAATTTTAAACCGATCCTTTTAGGCATTTAGACGGCATTGGGCAACAAATATCCAATTTGCATCGAAACTTTCGCATTTTTAATATTAGTAGGATTAATTATGTTTCTTTTTGATTTTAATCACAAGTTACATTTCAAGGCACCGACTAAAAAGGGAATAAATAAAGGATAGATAAGTATAAATTATTGATTTTGCACCATCTATATGCACAAACATTACAAACATATACCTGAATTTTATAATTCATTAATAATACTAAATAAATATTGGTGGATATTTCTCACAAAAATAGTAACATACAAAGCACAGCTTGTATTTTGGGAGTCAGGTAGGTGATATTATACTAATAAAATTCTAAAAAGCTAAAAACATACTTATGTAGATCCATCCAGATACGGAACAAATATTTGTTTTTAGCACATATATATTATATATGCCGGCGACAGAGTCTCGCCATCATCTTTATTGATCGCATCCTTCTGCTGTGGGCATAGCGGCAGGTAGTGTTGGATGAAAACACGCAAACACAATGAAATTTAGAAAACAACGTTGGTTTTATCGCTAAGCATGTATCGTAGAACGCGCGATGGTTCAAGCTCAACCGCTCTGGCCGACTGCCGCACAAGAAGTGTCCAAAGAGAATGTAATATACTATGGAAGTGTTGTGCGCTCCTCTCGGCCGGGGGAATACTGACTCCATCGAACGCCGACAGATGGCGCTTGCGTTCTGCGTTGATGACGACATATATATGTATGTATTTTTCATGATAACAACTTTACTCACTACTTGCTAGTAACTCACTAGCAACTAAGCCAAGTCATCTGTCGAGAACATGTGCCATCTGCCAATACGCATTTGGTTAACGGGTGGTTTGCCTTGCCCTTGGCCTTCCCTTGTCAGTGAAAGCGCCTAATCCCAGCAATGGGAACTCAAAGTCATGTTTTATACCAAAGGTCTTGGAATTGACAATTCTTAAAAATATACAAACACGTTGCTCCACGTCTAACGTACCCGATCAAGCATTGTCGAAAGTAGACTCGAACAAAGAATTGAAACATAGTTGAGTTCATTTTCGCAGTTTTGAACGCACTGCGAATGATGCTACTTAATGTTTTCTTAAGCAGAACTTCTTTAGTAACCTCGGGGCGGTTACAAAACGTAGTTACGAAAGCGGCCGAAAATATATTAGTTTGTAACCGGGTTACGAAAACGGAAAAAAAATTCTTCGTTTGTAGCTGGTTACAAAACACAGTTACAAACGCGGCCGAAAGGGACAAATCTACCAATGTTTCTTCAAGTGGATTTATTTGACGGCAAATAGCAATGTGGTAAAGTTTTTTCGAACGTTTTGTTAGAGGGCTAAAACAGAAAGGGCAGAAGGTGGGTGTCTTTTGACTAGATTGTGTAATGTTATTACAAAAATTACATTTATTATATAAATCAGAATGAGTAACAGAACTTTTAAAATAAACAGAAATTACAGAATAAGGGCGACATCGTTTCATGGTTGATGTTCCAAAAACGCGAACGAAGAGGTTTGACTCCACGTTTGTGATAAGAACGTCTAGGTTGTGGAATGCGTTGCTTGAGTGGGTTTTCCCTGATGGTTACAATCTTGGTGTCTTCAAATCGAGAGTGAATCGGTTTCTTCTAGGTAAGCACGCTCCATCGTAGATCTCATCATCGCTTAGCATCAGGCGAGATGGTGGTCAAGTGCAAACCTATTATAGTTAAAAAAAAAAAAGAATGAATAGCTAAAATAATTTTTTAGTCTATCTTCTGTAAACTCTTCTATATATTTCACAAAGTGTGATTTCTATTCCTAGTTTAACTTTTTAGCAAGTTTTCAAAAAGTTTACGTGCTTCGCTCTTTATAAAACTTTTTAACGAATAATTTGAGCAAGAGCAAACGAAAAAATAAACTTGAGCGAAGGAGCAAACCGAACCAAATATTTTGTATTGAATATCTTACCGTAATAATTGATTGATTGTTTATTACTTATTGGCTGACCCGAAGCTCGGTGAAAAGTTATTAGGAGTTTTAAGTTATTTTACTTTTTCCGGTAAATTTTATCCATTTTTCCGCTTCCTCGATGCTTAAGAAAAATTAGTAAAATAAGTTTAGCGTTACTAACTTTGCTCTTAAAACAAATTTACTCGAACAGATTCATTCATATTTATAACGATATAATTTTATCACTCGTTGAGCATAGCGAGTATTTAAAATGCTTCTAGGAATGCTCCGTGTATGCTTTATTTGTAATTCTAGGTAAGCTCTAAGTAAGCTCGTTTCTTACGCACTAGTTAAAACATTTAGTTTGGCAAAGCCCTGTGTTTTCTTCACTAGCCTAAAGTTCATTAGACAGTAGAAGCCATGTGGGGCCAACGACATAAATCCATTTTTTTTAATAAATGTCAATTTTGCCAGTTTTCCCGATCCCTCAGCTAGATCTGTATAAGTCTCTGTATTATAATTTTATAAGTTACTAGCTGTACCCTTCCCCGTTGTTCGCTGTGGCACATTGTGATACAAAAATTAGATAAAAACAATCCTTGATGCGGATTATGTATCATTCTTAAATTTCAGCTCGATCGGTGCAGAACTTTTTTAAGCTTTTGAAGCGTACACAAACCAACATAACAGTTTTATGTATAGAGAAGACTAGCTGATCCAGAGAAAATGTCCTGCCATATAAATTATCAACCAAATAAAACGTTAAACTAAAGCAATTTTTCACGTTATTTCGATACTGTCCATACAAAATAATAAAATCGTGAAAAGAAGAAAGGCTGGAAAGAAAACACTGTACGATCTATCAAATACATGTAACAGATTTATAAAAAAAACAAACAGCCGAATAGAGAACCTCCTCCTTTTTTGAAGTCGGTTAAAAATTGTCCGATCCGTTTCGAAGTAGGTACGAACATAAACATCGTGACACGAGGTTTTCAAATATAAAGTGTAAAACTGTGAGCAGCATTAAAAATTCTAATTCCGTAATGGGAGAGAGGAAGTTAAAAGTTGTGGTAATAACCTTGTTAGCAGTTTGCAACTGGCCGCATTACAAGTTGGGTATAGGACGCGGCGAGAATGACCCCTGTGTTACATATTTTTACTCAAGCGTAAAAGCCGTGGTGGCTTACAAAAACCTTGTTGTGATTTTAGCGGTGAAGAAAAACTTCGTGAGAAACGAACATGTTAAAAACCGATTTATTTCGAAGAAATGCGTCATCTGCCAAATCCACACTTGGCCAACATGGTGGGGTATAGAGCTAAGAGTATCTCCTCGTTTAGAAAAGTCTAAAGAATAACATAACTTGGTATGATTGTACTACTCAAGACAAGCTAGCTAAAAATTAACTTATTCTCTTTGGTTTTCTCAACAAACAATTTGTTAAATCGAAATATTCAACATTTTTACTTTTCAACATATTTGTGAGATCAACGGAAGACGAACGGGAAAAACTGAAATAATGGAATTTTGTTTTGTAATACAAGAATAATATTAGAAGTGTTGTAGCGGTAGGAGTCTTTGCGAAGTCCGCCTGGGGAAGTATCACACCTTTGCGAGTTGTTTTACCGCCAATCAATAATAATGTGAAAATATCACTGTGTTCCGATTTTAAGGGCAATCCAGTGAAATTACGATGCATAGAGATAAAAAACATCTTACATATCTGTGTGACGAACGCAGTGCAGTGCAAGGTAATGATCTTCATGTTCCAATAGCTCCGTGGGCAGGCATGTTGCCATGTCTTGCATGTCTTGTCACTTTATACTATAAAAATATAAAAAACTTTACATCAAGAGTATAATACATAGTGGTTGTGATACTGTGCTCATTGTGCTCAGCTCAAACACAATCTTGACGTCTTTGTGGCTGTCTTCAGTCAAGCTTGAAGACAAGTGCCGTGATTCTTATAAAAGGCCGCAAAGTGCTTGATTAAAATGGTTCGTTGTACCGTTCTATTTTGTTCACAAAGAAATGACACTGAGTTTTCATTTTAGTTGAACCACACTAGAGATATTTTTTATAAAAGCATTTGAAAGTTATGACTTGTGTGCAGTAATAAAAAGAAAAATAAAGTGAAAAGTTTTCATGCTGAAGGCAAGAGATTGTCTTTGTGTCTGAAGTTGATGTCAGACAATTTATTTCATTTGGAGTAATGTACGTTAGCTATGTTTATTTGTAAAATCTAAACAATTTTTGTACAAAGACTCAAAATGAAATTAAATCGTAGAATTTTGCATGTCGTTATCGACTTTTTACTTCAAAATAGAGTTGTAAAGTCCATAATTCAACACAACTTCATCGTTTGCTGCATCACAAAATGAGTTTTTGGAGATGCTCAAGATAACTCATCTAGGGAAGTAACACAACTTTGCTATTTTTCCTACCCGGCAGTAACAAAATATGTGTAAACGTATGTGTAAATTATTTTACTGTGTTCTGGAACATGACCCTTGAGGAAATCTTTCCATAGAAATTACAGTGTACAGAGATAAATGACCATAAATCCCTGCTGCATATGAAGCACAATGTAGTCCTAGCAGTTGTTTGGACTCTTTCAATTCAAATAGCTCCCGAACACTGTACCGTTATGAGCAGGCATATTGTTTACCATCAGTTGCACATTTTCCTCGTACTTTCACTCTATATTTGAAAAAAAACTAACACTTTACTCATCAAATTTAACTCACAACTCACTCAAAACTTACTCAAGTAAACTTTGAACTCAATCAAGTGCAATAAAAACGTACTCAAACGAATTAAAAAATTCACTCAAGTAAACACAATATCAACTGATTTAATGTTTATAATGTACAGGACTTAATCACGATTTAATTCATTGTTTAAATACCTCGACGTTTCGGCAGCGTTACAACCGCCGTGGTCACGAGAAGACTGAAGAAATTGCGGGTCGTCTCATTGCAAAATGAGGGGATCTAGACCTACCCTCATTTGGATCGAGCTCCACGACCCGAAGATTCTCTCCACCGAACGTCATTACTACGCAAGAATAGTTCGGGAAGCCTTAGAAATTAAAAAACATCGTAATTTCAACCGGGAGGATGGTTTTCGGTTATCGGCGTCGTGGAATCCAGTCATAAATAAATGTACGCATCGCGGAGTAAGTTCGGAGAAGCCTGGTGATACGGTTAGTGTTGTGTGTCGTGGTGGTAACCCTGCGATTTTCGAAGACCAAATGAGGGTAGATCTAGATCCCCTCATTTCGCAATGAGACGACCCACAATTTCTTCAGTCTTCTCGTGACCACGGCGGTTGTAACGCTGCCGAAACGTCGAGGTATTTAAACAATGAATTAAATCGTGATTAAGTCCTGTACATTATAAACATTATGTGTTCAAATCGCGAAAGCTTAAAAACAATATCAACTGATTTGAACTAAGAACTCTATTAAATTACGTAAAATATTACCAAGAACTGAAGTGTATCGAGAGTCTGTAATAGAATCTATACAAAGGCGTGGTATCACAGAATCTACTCATTACTCGACTAGGGACGTAATAAGAGACCGTGCGGGAACCGTTTGCTTCAATAACTGTCTATTTGCCGGCCTCTACTTAGTAGAGCTTCGGTGGAGACGTATCCTATGAAATTCAACGAAATTCTATGTGTATTATTTGCATACTAGAGATAATATTACGTTCTATGTGGCAATATTAAATGTTTTTTTAAAACTCAAATGATAATCATACTCAAATTTTCTAAATGGTTTTATTCATAAAAAACTGGCGTTTCAATTAGTGGAATGATTGTTTAAATAAAAATGTTTTTCAGGGTCATTAGCAAACCAAAATGGTCTGCTAATGAACGTAAGTGTTGTGTTGTAAGTGTTTCCACTGCTGGGACTCGGAGCCTTCTCTCACTCTCAGTCAGGATTGTAATCTTAAACGCTGCCCCAGTGTGTGTTGGCGTATGACGTACATACCTATATCTCTATATATAAAATGTTATGTTGGTTTGTGTACGCTTCAAAAACTCAAAAAGTTCTGCACCGATCGAGCTGAAATTTTAGAATGATATACATATAATCCGCATCAAGGAATATAATCCGCATCAAGGATTGTTTTCATCTATTTTTTGCATTACAATGTGCCACACCGAAGGGTGGCAGGGTACAGCTAGTCCTTTATAAAGATTCCTTTCTTGGAACGTTCTGGTTTCTTTCCTATACTTACTTCCTTCAGTTTTATAGAAACCTTTTTCATCTGCACATATGAAACTGCTATAATAAGATTACAATAAAAAATGTACTTTCATGAACACTATTAAACAATTTGAAAAGATATACGAGACTATTTTAAACATCTGTGTTATCTTCATCAACATTAGTCAGTGAATACAAAATTTTGTAAGAAAGGTTTTCAAACATTTTTCTGTTTAAATCACTTTCTTTGTGACTGGAATCATTTAATATCAATGTAGGTATTATTCAATAGTTAATACCAAAATACATGCCTCAAAGACATGCAAGCAACCTAGTGCTACAAAATTTAAGAATACGTCTAACAAATATTAGGTAATTTAGACCAGAACAAAATTAAAAATTTTGATTAACCCTCGGCTACCTCAGATTTGTTATCTGTACAACATTCTACTAGTCAAACCCTTTCATTTGATATGGAGTTCTGAAAAAAGAAATTCTTTTTGCCATTTTGTGGAAGCGGCTATCTTGGATTTGAAATTTGTCATAGTGCAATGTATTCTACTAGTCAAGTCCTTTTGTTTCATACCCATATTGAGGTAGTCGTAAAAAAAATTATGTAATTCGGCATTTCGTAGAGGCGGCCATCTTGGATTCGATTATTTTTATAGTTACATTTGATAGGTACCCATATTGAGGTAAGTTATAAAGAAATATTTTGTCCGCCATTTTGTGGAGGTGGCCATATTGAATCGATATTAACCAAACATAGCTAAAAAAATCCGCACGGATATTAATAAAAGAAACCGCATCGAAATTGACCCATCCGTTTGAGCTCTCCGGTGCCACAGACGGACACACACAGACAGACAGACATCGACGTCAAACTCATAACACCCCTTTTTTGGTCGGAAGTTAAAAAAAGACACTTAACATACATTGGTTAAAATCCATTATTTGTAAAGTTATAGCAGATAGTTTCGTATTCTGATAATGAAATACTTTGTCAACAATCTACATCAGAAGATTGGGAGAGTGAAGCAAACAATATTTAAATGAACGTTAAAACATTTTATATAACCTTAACGACAACAATCATCAATTAGTCAAACAAAGACACAAAGGCAAACACAGTATATCCGGCGTGGCCGGCGTCTGGAGCAAAAAAGTGCCTCCTTCTCTCGACCCACTACTTAAAGCCAGTTTTCGTCGCACGATGTTGCCACTCCATGCACCTTTTTCTTGCTTTTAAACGGGGTTGCTAACAACTTATACATTTTAGTTAAGTTTCAAATGAAATAACAATATCAATTTTCATGTAAAACTACGGACTGTAGTCGAAATACGAGACACAGTATCTCTAAAACACGTTTTGTTCCGTGTTTGAAATATAAATTCCTTCCGCGAAATGGTTCCATTTATTAGCATTTAAGTCTGTTACCAAACTGTTTCAATTTGCTAACTACGAATGTAAAACGTTGTACGCTTTTAAACCTTCCGATCCGAAATCGCACAGTGAAATTACGTCCCATTGTTTTATGTATGAAATAAAAATTAACCGTCAAAATTGGAAAAATCTTTTTATTTGTCTTTGTTAACAGAACAATATATATTTTTTTAATTATACCAGGAGTTATTGAACGCATTCATCACACAGACCTGGAGGCTTAGAGATCAAAATAATGACACAACTTTGACAGACAGATATTCAGTGGGTCAACCAGCAGTTGGATGGCGGAATTATTGTAAGAAAAATATGGGGATGTGACGAACTTAGCTGAGTAACTTAGTTTAAAAATGACAATTGTATAGAGACGGCCTCCGTAAAAGTAAGCGGTGACCCCCGCTTATAGAAATCTGCAACACAGAGACGACGATTTGCCAACATAGAGAGATGATGAGTTTTGCTTAAGGTATTTTGTTCCTTGTATATTTTAAGTTTATAGAACTTTTCTTAGTATAATTTTTAAAATTGTAGGAAATACTGTTATATCAGAGCTTAAGCGCACTTAGCTTACTTGTTTTCAATCTGGGATTCTGAGTGGAGATAGGAACGACCAAAGATCATCCGAGATTCGACAGATAATATAAGCCCATCCCATGGCATGGCATGGGCGAGTCGGCTCGCCCATGAAGGTTTCCGTAGCAGCAAGTAACATAATATAAACGTTTTTGCAGTGCGTTGTTAAGTAACCAGTGTTTTAACAATATTGAATTTATGACGGTTTAAAATACAACTACTTACTAGATCTCATTGAACCCAATATTAGTTGAAAGTTTGCATGGTAATCATACTTTTTTTTTAGTTTTGTCATTATCTTATTTTAAAAGTGACAGGGGGACACACTTTGGAAGAGCTTCTCGCGCAAACTATTCAGCTTCGAAAAAAAATATGTTAGAAACCTCAATATCATTTTTGAATCTATATCATCCATAGATAACCCACACGTATAGTATTTATGGAATTTTTTTGAGTTTCAGTTCGAATTAATTATTACTTTAAATGTATTGTTATTTTTCTATTTTTTGTATTCAAAATCTTAATGGGGTTCACAGAATACATCTAATTACCAAGTTTCAATAGTATATATAGTTTTTATAGTTCCGGAGAAAAGTGACTGTGACATACGGACGGATAGACAGACAGACATGACGAATCTATAAGAGTCCCGTATATTTCCATTTGGCTACGGAACTCTAAAAAATAACAGTTACATTATTCAAAAATATTGTACGCGTAGGTTTTCTTTTGTTTCAACAAGAACAAAATTACAAATTTTGATTAACCCCCGACTACCTCAGATTTGTTACCTGTACAACATTCTACTAGTCAAGCCCTTTCATTTGATACCCATATTAAGGTAGTAGTGATAAAAAATAATATAATTCGCAATTTTGTGGTGGCGGCCATCTTGTATTTGATTGTTTTAGTGTATAGTATTCTACTAGTCAAGCCCTTTCATTTGATACCCATATTGAGGTAGCAGTGATAAAAAATAATATAATTCGCAAATTTGTGGTGGCGGCCATCTTGGATTAGATTTTTTTATAACGTATAGTATTCTACTAGTCAATCCCTTTCATTTGATACCCATATTGAGGTAGATTATGAAGAAATATTTTGTCCGCCATTTTGTGGTGGCGGCCATCTTGAATCGATATTAACCAAACATAGCTAAGAACATCCGCACGGATATTAACTTTCAAATAAAAAACCGCATCGAAATCGGCCCAGACAGACAGACAGACAGACAGATAGACAGACAGACATCGACGTCAAACTTATAATAAAAACGCCTTTTTTGTTCGGGGGTTAAAAATAAAAAGGACGAAGTTATAGTGCTTAAAAGTATCGACTGACGTCACGTCTAAATACAATTTTTATGTAGACTTGATGTAACATCCCCCATTGCTAGCTTATTGGTTTTTTATCGGATACACTTCGGAATATTCGTGGCTCGAAAAAGCGACATCATTTCATGGTTGATGTTCCAAAGACACGAACGAAGAGATTTGACTCTACTTTTGTGATAAGCACGTCAATATCTACGTTGCCTGAGCGGGTTTTCCCGATAGTTACAATCTTAGTGTCTTCAAATCAAGAGTGAATCGGTTTCTTCTAGGTAAACACGCTCCATCGTAGACCGCAACATCGTTTAACATCAGGCAAGATGTAAACCGATAAAAGCAAAAAAAAAAATACCCCCGTTCCGGAAGTTTGATGGTCTATATCTTTGTCGATTTTAATAATTTTATAGAACAAAAAATACGTGTCCCATATTTTTTACCTGTCGGACTAATATTATTAGAATCGTATATTCTTGACCTAGTCATCATCCTTATTAGTCCAATAATATTTTAAATCGGATCGGACGTAGTAAACAAGTTTTATTTCAACATAGAATGCTAGTTTATGCCAAAATAAAACGCAAATGTAATACTCTAAAGTGCAAATTGGATTGCACCTTCAGAAATTATGTTGGAAAGGGTTTGGAAATAGTGATTTGTGTTAAAAATAAAAAGTAAGTGAAGTTTGTTTTGTTCAAAGAAGTATTTGTTTGTTATTTTTACACAAAACCAATTGTAAATGACACTTTACAGTAATATAGCATATAAGCATTAGAAACACACACGGGTTGTTTTTTTTTAATCCAAAAACTGAATAATTAATCAAATAACGGCCGGTCCTACAACCCAACTAATCTTTATAGCCTATTGAGGCGCCAACTAGTCGAAATAAAACTAGCCTATCCTACAAATACCAAAATTAGTGAATTTCGCTTTTCTTGGTGAAGAACACTGATAGGTGACACTGGGAATATGCGCCATGACATTGGATGATTTTTTTTTTAAATATGATATCTATTATTGAGGTTTAGCGAGTGAAACTAAGGAGTGTACCCAGTATACCATATCCTAAGTTTGTGTTCGTACAAACCTATTCCGCCGAGTAAACATTTGAAATCATTTCATAACAATTTCACGGTCCAAATACAAAATATAGGCAACGAACGATCACAAAACAGCCAGCGTTGAACTCAGGACGCAACTGCGCGATTAGAATATTGTATAGAAGAGCTTAATACTGCTTGTAGAGAACGAGTAGCCTGGATTGTCTTGGACCAATCAAGAAATGTACTTTGAATGTTTCAATTCAATTGTCAACCTTACTTATTAACCTTATATACCGACAACATCTAGGACAATGGATTAACCGCTTCTTGCTAGGTACATTGTGAGCTAGGTAATGATTTGGACTCTTCGTGTTCCAATAGCTGCGTGTCACTGTGCTGTTATGTGACAGGCATGTTGCTTACCATTAGGCACATGTCAAATTTACCTTTATATTATTTGCCTTATTATTATTTTACCTTTTTATTATATTACCATCAGATATGATTTATTTTCAACTTAAACCTTTCAAACACAAAAACTCTAATACAGAACAATCTTTATTAATTATAAATTACTCGTAGTTTTCAAACTGTGATCGTTAAAAGAACACTTTGTTACCGATATTGACAAACTTCACAAGTGTCATTGACTCACAAAATTATCCCGAAGTTTGACAAGTTCATCTTTATTAGTTGAATCAGGCTATGCCACGCGGTTCGTCCCTCAAATTTTAATTTGTTATCCATCTTTTTCGATGAAATATCTTTGCTAGTCCAAAAGTTTTTGCCTTTTTTTGTGGTATTATAAGCCTCCTTTGCCTTCAGGTATTGTAAACCTTATTGCCAACATTTAAAATGTAAAAGTGAGTTTGATAATATCATAGTAGTGAACCACCATGACAGGTTAAAACAATGTTTGATTTACTCAACTTAAGCATCGTCAAAAGACTCATAGGCATTGACACCCTTCTTCGAAAAATACTTTAAAATCTAGAACATCGCCGTAAAATTGCTAGTTTATCAGTTTTTAACCGGATACACTTTGGAGAGAGTGCAACTCATCTGAATAATCTAATACCACTTTGCCAATTTTTATACAACAAGCAACAAACACATTGATGAAATAGTGACACAGTTTCATGATTGGGGTTCAAAAGACTTGAACGAAAACATTGGACTCCACTTTTATGATAAGATTATCTATTATCTATACTGTGAAATGCATAGCCTGAGTTAATTTTCCCGGACTAAAATCTTGGTGTCTACATATCTAAAATAAGTCAGTTTGTCTAAGAAAGCACATTCCGACGTAGAGTGCATCGTCACTTAACATCAGGTGAGATTATAATCATGTACTAAATTATAAATATTTACCTATAATAATAATCGATTTAAAAAAAATAGACTCTAGTCAAAAATGCCCCTTCGTTTGATTTTGATTCGCTTCGATTTGAAAATCTATATGTACCAGAGTCTATAAGAGGCAACTGAGACTGGTCTCTTAAAAAAATTATAACGTAACTAAACGTTAACTTTTACAAATACGAGTAGTACAAGCATACCTTAGTTTTGTTATAAACTTAATTTGTTTTTGTATCACCGGCGCCGCTGGTACGGCAGTTATTAATATAAAGAACCCATTAAAGTTACGCCTTTCTCGTAATTTATATCTGTCATACGACCCTCGTTTTTCATTTTAAACCTTCATTTAATACTGTTGGTTTATTGATTGTCTTTTGTTTTGTTGCAGGTAAGACGAGACATACTCGCCGAACGAAAGATAATAGTCGTCAAAGGTGTTCAAAGGTATATTGTATCTACTAAGTATCATTTTATTACTAAGAAATATGTAAGAGTAAGAATAATGTATTAGAAAAGGTATTCGTAATATCAATCCTACTGATATTATAGATGCTATGTGGCGGCTGGTCTAGTCGCGAGAACGGCGACTGCTGATTTGGATCCCCGAGTTTAAATCCCAAACGCATCACTGTTTTTTCGAAGTCATGTGTGTAATGCCGCTAACTTAAAAACGGCGAGGAAAAACATCGTGAGGAATCTTATATGTACCTAGTATCTTTTGTAATAGTGTGTCATCCGCCAATCGGCACCGGGCCAGCCTTGATTCACTCCTTGCGAGAGAAGTTGCAGAGTAGGAACAGTTAGGATCGCACTAAATGCTCATGCTTATGTTTGGATGTTTATTGATTTGCTGCGTCAGAACGGATGAATGGATAAAGTTGAAATTATTTTATTAACATTTAACTATACTCTGAGTATATTTGTACTTTTATCCTTCTTCCTGTTTTATTTTACAAGGTTCTTTAATCTCATAAACACTGTTATTACAGCTGAAATTTTACCATTTGTCAGTTTACTCGTCACATAAAGTGCATCGAATAGGTAATTCAGAATATCTAATTCAAAAGCGAATATATTCGTACCTTATTAACATTGAGCACATTCAAGCAAGGCCTACATTTTTATATCTTTGAAAGGAATGACTGAAACTTCACTTAAAAGTTTTTTTGATCATCTATAATTTATTTTGATGAGATTAGAAAATGAAAGTACTCTGTACTCTGCCCCAAGGTCAAGGCTAATTCAATCCAGAATTAGCTAATGAAACATTTTAACAAAAAGTATTACTAAGTATTACTTATTTTCACACAAAAAACCCGAGTTACATAATCAATCGTTAACTTTTATACAGCGTACAGTATCCGGAAAGGCAGTCCGTTGTTTTTTAAGGGCAGCTTCCTTTACTGTATACCTAATATTTTTAATACTCTGCAGATTACCCGCATTTTGTGTACGCATTTATTTAGATTCTATGGTCCTTGTTTAATTCTTACTTGACTTAGTTCTATTTTAGATATATCTCAGTAATCTATAAGTAAATCTAATATAGTAGTAATTGACTGACTTCGTGCGTTAGTAGATAGCGGATATGACTACAGAGCCGTCGGTTGTCGCTTCAGGACACGATCAGGACAAGTGAAATAGAATTATGTAATTATAGTAACAAGCCTTTTTTAATTCTTCAATAAAAGTGAAATCAGACAAAATTAAAATGAAACAAAATAAAATTGCACAAATAAAATCATAATTCGTAACACTTATGTCTTCGTTATATGTATCCGTAATCTAAAATTAAATATAAATATAAAATTTGTATACCTACATGTAAATAGGTATATTTAATTTATTTGGCAAGGACATCTTACCGAGTAAAGTCCGCCAGATTTATTTTTGTAAATAAATATTTAGGTACATGTTTGTTTATGAACACAGATTTCTAAACAGATGAAACCTTCATGAACGACACTGTGAGGCCAGTAATTAGTTATGTATGCGTGACAGCTCTCACCGACGTTGTCAAATTACTCACGTTGGTGTGCGTGTAATGTTCCCAGTCTTAAGAAAAAAATCCCACTATTGTTGTCTTAGATTCGGAAATCTTCGCGTATAATAAGCACTATATTATAATGTTCAAATAATTTATTATTACACCGATTATATATTATGCAAGGATTTCTTGTTATTACTATTTCCATCCTATGAAGTTAAGAATTTTGATTTTGCATGCAACTAAAAATTCGAATATTCGTACAGAAAATTCGGAATTTTATCTATGATTTAGTTCATTTTCTTGCGCGGTCCCGGTTTCTTGGCGTTACTATTTTTATGCCTATAATAAGTAATTAAGCTTAATCAAATGCCACCCAAGCGTAATCGTACACACCGGGGTAAAAGACAACGCCGAATAATAGTAAAAGTCATGTGTGTGTTTATTTTGAGTATTCTATCGGCGCTTCTTGTAAAATTTTGGATATTATGCTTGACAAAAGGTGGCAACTACTCATTTAATATCGGTGAACACAGTAGGTACAGAGAATTTTTGTCAACTGATTTGATGTTTTGTAGATCATTCAATTTGTTTTTTATCCAATCTTTGTCTGGACGCGTGCAGCAAACGAAAAGTTCACCTTTTCAAAAATGTTGATACAAACCAACGAAAACCGTCTAAGAGTTTTTGTAAATCAGTTGAACATTATTAATATCGCCACCCAAAGTTCCGTCGTCCAAGTACCAAACGTTTAAATTGGACTGGAGACGTTAAATGATAGAGAAAATAGCCAGGGCGAAGGTCGCATGGCCGAAGGTTCACCAAGTTGATAGCCAACGGAAGATACCATAGGATTGTTTTGATAATTTTGTGGGTCCGCCATAACATTGCCAAAGAAAATTGTAGAATTCAAGAATTTTATTCTTCACTTCGGACAACGGGGCTCCACGATCAACCAAATTAAAGGCGTTTTTGACGTACACCTTTAACAGCCCTCTCCCCTATTTTGGACAAAGAAAGTCAGGACATAATGAACAGCAGCCTCACGTCCACCTAGAGAACCAAAATCAAATTTGTTGGGACAGGGAGCTCGAAAGTGCTACGTTTTATACCTACAACCCACCTTGGCAGCAAGGCCAGTATTAGTGGTGCCAACAGCGATTGGCCTGATCCCAACATCTTATTTGGGTAAGTATGAACGCACAAATTAGCACCGTATAAAACTTCGACAATGTTACTACTGACTCGACCAGATAACATGAGGTTGATTAAAACGATTAGATCTATCAAAAGAACTCGCATACTCTTTTAAGCTCCACTATACTTACTTACAAGTATTAAAAACTTGCTTCATAACTATAGTTTTCATCAACACTGTTAGTATTTTTATAAACACAACACTAGTAATGACGTGGATTTGTGCTAGGCATCGATTCACATTAAATTAAAAAATTACGATTATAAAAATAAGGTATAAAATATAATAATACAATCTACATAAATAATTTGGTCTACGAGTATCTTCAAAAAAATGATAATCTATATTTTACCTTAACTTTAGGGAAAATAATTTCAATTTAGTATAGCAACACTAACCAATTTTCGTTGAGGTGTTGTGTTTCTATTCATCAATCGAAATGAAATCGCATAAATAATATAAAAAGCAGTAAAAATATTCAAACTTTCCTATGAAATGATATTCCTCTTTCCTTTTCTTATTTTCGGGATCAATGTTTGCAATGTTTGAAGACACAAGACGGCATAATCTTAAACAAAACATAAAATCACACGGGACTCCCTTACGAGACGGAAGTAAGTTTCGTACTGATTGGAGTTTGTATTTGCTTTGGCGTTTGATATTTGCTTTCTGGACCTAACGATTTGTGTTCCGCACGTTCCATCTGCCTTTTGTTTTAGAAATCTGTGTTTATGAACGATCAATTTTATAATTTTAGTGAGATCCTGTCAGTTCAGCCGAGCGTCACTTGAGTTACAGAATATTTTCAAACTTTTGCGGCTTATCGGGCCTATTAAGAATGCGGTAGTCATTCAACTTTTAGAACCGCTCTTTTGGGGCCCATAACAATAAAGCCCAATATTTTTGCCGAAAACAATTGGAATACTTGATCTTTTCCGGTTCGCTGTAGACATTTGGATATTTACCTTCATCCTGCTTTGCTGGCGAATCCGTCGATATTTAGTAAAACCATAGATTTAGGATTTAGCTGATATACCTAATATGCACTTATACTGTACGTACTGTCGGGTCCGAGATACAGGGTAACCTAGTTCGGGACCGACGCACTAGCGATTTGTAAGATATCTTTTTAGCAAATACAATTTTATTATTTATTATTACATAATTACTAGCGGCCCGTTCCGGCTTCGCTCGGATATTGTCACATAAAACTCACTGATCGAAATAAAAACTATCCTATCTTTTAAGTTGGATCAATCTACACACGGTGTCCAAATTTGATTAAAATCGGCCAAGTAGTTTAGGAGTCCATCGCGGACAAACATCGTGACAGGAGATTTATATATATTAAGACTAGAGGCCCGTTCCAGCTTTGCTCGGATACCTATTGTCATATAAAGACCATTCATCGCAATAAAACTAACCTATATTTCGAGTTAGACGCATACACACAGTACACACACTAGTTTAGAAGTTCAGGGTCTCGGGATCCTCCACGTGATGCACCCTGGGCATAACACAACAACTTGCCTCTGTGCCATCTTGTTGTGTGATGGCAAATCCCGGCCGGGGACAGAGCTTCAAGTCGCGCGTACTTGTAGAGGTTGGGGAAAGGGACTGTAAGACTTAGGAAGGTTACTCGACTGATATATCGGACAAGTAAAATTCCTAAGTTTTCCAGAAGAGGGGTCTTTCACAAGCACTCTGATTAGCAGAGTGCTCAGTGGAAGGACAAGTGCCGTGATGTTCGATGTGGTTTTTTTTGTGTTGCGATAAAATCTTATATCGACGACTATGATTAATACCATACGCGTAATACACTCATCAACACGATTAGTACTCGTATGTCAACAGTTATTAGATTACAGATTTGATTTCATTATTACAGAGATGATTTCGGATATCAATTTTGGATTGTTAATCATGACTCTGTCGATTATGAGTTGGCTTCACGAATTTAAGGTCGTTGGTTCGATACCCACCAACGACAAAAAAATCTGTAACGAATAATGATTTACTAATAATATATAATACTGGTTTGTTCTGCATTTGGGTTATTTTAAGTATAATAATGGGCAGGACACACATTGCCTGAAAAGGCATGTTTTAAGGCACAATGAAATATGGCGTGAGCCGAAAATAGAAATTTTGACAACAACAACAAGGCAATAAGTTTATTTATTTTCGTGTTTTTTGTTTTTATAACCGTCCTATATTCATTTGTTTCCCTAATTATTTTACATTGAATGACCCCGTAAAACATTTTCGTGTATGCCAAGATAAGTTTGCTTCTGTTCGCTAGTAATACGATTTTTTTAAAGTTATTATGCCAATAGGGATGTTAACACTAATCACAAATTAATGTTTAATGTTGATTTTATGATAGTTTGTATTAATAGAACATCGAAAAACACACTATTATTGCTTAATATTACGTAATAAATTTCTTATAAATGATTTTAAATGCCTTATTTTTACCTGTTGTCACGTGACTGGAAACACCTATATGAATTATTACGTCACTAGTCGCAAAACAAGCTATCGAAAACTGACTAAACTGTTTACTTTTCTGCATTTTTATTATAGTTTAGTTTGCGATCTTAGCGACGACGATTTTGATTGTTTGTATTCATGTAATGATAAGAAAACACATATACTGGACATAGGTACATGAATCGCGATCAATGTTTTGCGACTAGTGACGTAATGTCAGTCGTTAGTGTTTTAGCAGCAAAATTCAAAATTAGTCTAATATTGCATATTTACTCATCGAAAATACAAATATTTTGAAATAAAATGTTATTTATTACGGTAAACATGCGTCAATCTTCAAAATAAAAGCAGTTCCGAAAAATTGTTTACATCCCTATTCTGTTGTAGTTATGAAATAAATTATAAACTACCCGCGTCCCGCGACATTTAATATTAGTATGATATTTCGGTTCCAAAATAGGTTTCTGTTGGACCGAAATTTACCCAATAAGAACGACTCCGACTAGAATCAAAAATATTCACCTAAAAACACGCTTACCGTGTATTCTAAAAACGTTTCCTTGAAAATTTCTCGATGAGGAGTTTCCTTCCTCGAACGGTCGTTTTGTCGACAAAACGTTCCGAGAAGAAATTTTCTTTTTGATACATTTTCTTGAATGTTCATTGTTATGACTATATTACTTCTATCAAGAATACAAAAATAAGAGGCTCAGGTAGTATTCGGTACTTTCGTTATTGCGTCTATTCCAATAAACATTAACAAAATCTCAATGACTGGCCTCGTGGCTTAGTGGGTAGTATGTTTGTATTGTATTTTTTTGTAGTAACTCTGCCTGCGACGCCGTGTGTCGTGGGTTCGATTCCCACCCAGTGCAAAATATTTGTGTGATTAATTCAAATGTTTGCACTGTGTCTGGGTGTTTCTATGTAAAATAAGTATGTATTTAGAACCATATAAATATTATATCAGCTATCTGGCCGCCATATTACAAGCTTTGCTTAGTTTGGGGTCAGATGGTGTTGTGTGTGAATTGTCCACCAATATTTATTTATATATAATATTCTATACTAACCTAAGACCTTGCAAAAAATCGAAATCTATGATACTAACTACGCACACGTTCTGTCATATAAATTAAAAACTGAGATTTTATTTCAAAGTTATGTGATGATTCATTTTCTATTGGACGGATTGTGACGGTTATTTTACAAATAGACGATCATTACAATTTTAAGGTGATATAAATATATAGATAACTAGCAGCGTCCTGTGGTTTCAACTGCGTAGTTATCGATCCCGTTATATCCGTTTGGACTCTTCATGTTCTAATAGCTGCGTGTCACTGTGCTGTTATGTGGCAGGCAGGTTGCTTACCATCTACACATGTCCTGCTCGTCTCGTAACTCTTTATTTAAAAAATCTCGGGTTAAAAATGGCCTACGTCTTATGTTAGACGATTATTTATCTATGTTCCAAATTTCATCCAAATTCCTTCAGTTGTTTTTGCCTGAAAGAGTAACAAACATACATCCATACATTCTGACTTTGCCTTTTATGAAAAAATGGACCAACGAACCTCCTGGTAACCGTACACTAAATGCGGTCCTCATTACCGATCTTAATTCAAAGATGACCAAACTTCAGGGTGCACAGGATAATGTTATCGTTGGGAAGAGTGAGCTCACTTTTTCCATTCTAGTCGGTTGTAGGAAGCGGTGAACGTCGGACGTGTTTACCTATCACTATTTGTTGTCAACAACCAAAATAAGTAGAGCCTTAGCATACCTCGCCGCTAGCGATTCTGGGAGTCAAGTAGATTGGTGATGTGTAAATCACTTGGACTACACACAGAAACGCAGTTTATTACCAAATTTTAAGGTGCTCAGGGCACATCTAGTGGTTTATATCGGTGGTTACTCAACTCCACCCAGCGCCTAGTCTAATATTCGTAGGATGGCATGTCATATGAGCATTGCATGAAAACGTCACGGCTAGGACGGTTCCAAGTAGGTTACGATAAATAAATAAGGAAACATGACACGTCGAAAAGGGACAAATCCGGATCTCAGATAATCCCAAAAATAATACGAAACGGGATCAAACAAAGTAAAACATTAAAACAACAAGGTGTAACCTTCGAATTTTCGTCAGAGTGTCCCTTGTGGAAAATTTTCTCCCCCGCATCGTAATTTTAACGAAATTTCGTTGAAACTCCACCAGTCGGTGGCGTGGACGGAAAATGGGTTAAAGTGAAGTAATTAGTTTTTGAGGTTATCTAACGCTCATATTGTGATACAATTGGCGGGAAAATTAATAAAATCGACCGTGAGCTAGACTTGCCCGTTGATATTAATTCTGTGATCCTTTTTTCGAGAAAAACCTCGAAATTGTGATTAGGAAATAACTATACCCTATGGTAAAACCCCCGGCATAACTAAACTATTGGTAGAAATGTTACCCTCTTTATGGGTAAATTTTTACGAACTTTGAATGTGATATTTTATCTTATTAATAACCAGGAATGCGCAAATTTGATGTTTCGACTCAATCACGTCGGAACAGCTGAACAGGTCGTGATGAAATTGGGAACACAGTTACGATATAGTCTCGTGTAGCACATTGACTACTTTTTACCTCGTAAAAATAACGGTACTTAAAACTACGCGTGTAAGCTTCGAAGTGATGCTTGTTTATATAGAGGTACAACCAAAGAGTTTTCATATACCATGTAGGTATAGAGTTACAACAAACGCTTTACACCGAAAGCACGGGTCTGAACGCTCTTGTTGCTCTTGTGGAAGTGTCCCTCCTGGCCACGTGGTTCGACTGCGTAGTTCGATCAATCGAACCATTTCATTTTTTTTCTCCGTTGGATTTCAATCGAACCATATATTTTTGAGACTCCTGATAATTCGATTTATCTGGCTATTTGGATTTTTTTCAATAGGCTCGATTAATCGAACTTAGTCAAACCTTGTCATACTTTTGTCGCGGCACGTCACTATGTTGCCATAGCTAATATACACCTCATTTGCTTACCGCGTTAGAAACCGTGTGGAAAACCCTTTTTTATTCACTTAATCCTTTATCTAAGGGTACAACCAAAAGCATAAAATTAAGTTTCAAATTCCAAACCTAAACTTTAATTCTCTTTTTCAACTCCGTATTATCATATATTCCTATTTTAGTCTATATCTATACTAATATTATAAAGAGGAAAGGTTTGTTTGTTTGTTTATTTGTAATGAATAGGCTCCGAAACTACTGGACCGATTTCAAAAATTCTTTCACCTTTGGAAAGCTACATTATCCCCGAGTAACATAGGCTATATTATATTTAAAAATAATTAGGAATCCTTACTAAAACTCCAATAATGTAACATAAGGTGTAAAAAAAAGACCTGAAAAATTCCTTACGTCGCGTGAGCTGCGAAAACTATTGATGATAGAACAAAATCATTTACTACGACTTTGCAGAACTCATCATTATCTACAAAAAGTGTCGCGAGTCAATGTAATAAAATAAAGTGCCGCGCGGCTCACTCGCGCGATCGGCTCCCTACGCAGCGGTCGTGTGCGTGATCGTATGATTTTAGCTTGAAAAATTTTTGAATTCGCTTTAAATTCGTTTCGTAGGTAAATAAGTATATGATAATAAATATTATATTTTAATGTAACTTTTCAAACTGCTTATAGTAGTATTTTATGGGTATTCATTCCTGTTCAAAATTTAAGGTAGTTTTCTACGCCCATATTTTTAATTTTCTTTCTATAAGTAGGTACCTACTACTTACCTGATAATAAATATTATATTTTAATTATTCAAACAGCTTAGTACTTCATATAGTTCAATAAGCAAAAATTTAGTAAAAGCCTGTTTAATTATTTATTTCCTTCTATTTTCATTTTATAATGCCCTAAAATGCCAAAAGATCAAGATATCAACTTTCTAAACATAGTTCCCAGGCGAGGGCAATAAAAATACGGCGTAATGAGGAATCTTCATCAGAAACTGAAAATCGCCTTACAAGTCGGAGAGAATACGCGTCGCGATCGCGTGCTAGAGAGTCAAGTATCGAGCGTTCGCAGCGGCTTGCTGAACAAAATTTTATCACTGGCCCAGCAGCTGGTCAACTAGCTCATATACCGAGGATACCGATGATTCCAACTGATCTGCCAATCCCTTTTAAACGACTTCAGTTTCCGGTGAAATCATCTTTCGCGTTAACTATTAACAAGTCCCAGGGCCAAACCTTCGAATTATTAGGGATCGACCTACGAAAAGAATGTTTCACTCATGGCCAACTGTATGTTGGCCCACGTGTCGGAGCTCCTGAAAATCAATTTATTTTGCTGCCACAAAATAAAACTACTTCAAATATCGTTTACAGGGAAGCTCTGACTCACTAAAACTAATGGCTTTTTTTTTGTAAATAATATTATATATGTATAAAATTTTAAAATAAAAATACAAAAAACATTAATAAAAAAATCATAAAAAAATTCAACTCCTTTTAATTTTACTTTTTTTTAAACCCGATACAAAAAAAAAGGGTGTGTGTGTGTGTGTATGTACCCGTGCGAAGCCGGGGCGGGCCGCTAGTTGTTCAGATGTTGAGCAAATGCCTCTTTTCCCTCCTCTCTCTTTTTCAATTCCTATGAAAAAGTAGCCTTTCTCAGGACACACTACACACTCTTGAAGTAGAAGCTTGGCGATGTGCTCTTACGCGCAGGCGTGCTGCTTCAAAGAGGAACACATATTCAAACTTCCGCATTTATCTTTGCTAAGTCCTCCTGGGGAAGTACCACATCTTTACCAGCAATTCTGCCGCCAAGCAGTAATGTGACGACATTACTGTGTTCCAGTTTGAAGGGCAATGTTTCTAGAAAACATACTGGGCTAAGAGATAAAACACCTTATATCTCCGGGTGACGAGCGCAATGCGGTGCCAGGTAATGATTTGGGCTCCACATGTTCCAATAGCTGTGTGTGTGTGTCACTGTGCTGTTATGGGCAGGCATGTTGCTTACCACCAGGTACATGGCCTGTTCGTATCGTCACTTTATTCCATAAAAAAAAAAATGGTTGCCTGTAAAGTCGGTATACGGGCGAAAGTTTTACGTGACAACGACTTTGAGTGGTAAAATAATTTTACGGAAGGGACGCGTGCCTTTCACTTTTTATGTCTGTCTCTCTCGCTCTTAGGCGGGCTAACCATGCCCGAGTGGAAGAGACGCGTGCCTCTCACTCGCTCTCGTTGTGAGCGCATAACGTGAGCGGAGCGTAACGCAGTTTCTTGAAGTGTCACCCGGCAAACCAATTTATAAGACGTTGTCACGTCAATGTATGAGTAGGACAAACAGACAACAAATTTAAATTAAACTGCCACTCACATGAGCAGATGTATCCATACACAGACACACATACGTCGGCCTGGATGTAATCAAGGCCGCCATCTCCACAATTCCTCACCCGGCTATCATCGCGGGAATCCCCGCGTGGCCCATTTTCAATTTGTAAATGGAACCATGAAACGGTAAATCCTTTTTCTTTTTTGCAGTATAATCGTTTGATACGGCGCCCGTTTGTGGATCAGCTTGCTTTTGTGCTGTTCTTTTTGGTTTTCATCTCACTGGACGGCTTAATGCATCTATTTAAAATGATTGTTTTCGCTACAAATATTTCTATAGGTACATATAAATAAAATAGAGGTGTATGTTTTTGTTCCAAATTATTGTATTATTGTACACACAATTCTGAACTTACTTTTTTACATAACCTTAATAGAGATGATGATAAAAAATATACCATTCTAGTTAGCCCCTCAGGTAAATTTTGATAAATTAAAACATTATAGGACACCTTTTTTACCTATCAAATTATTTAAAATCGTCAAAAATATAGACCACCAAATTGTCATCAATCTGGAGTGGGGGGGAGTTGTGATGTCAAGTCGACATAAAAAATCGTATATGTATATATATAGACGTGATGTCAGTCGAAACTTCTAAGCGCTATAAATTCGTATTTTTTTGGTTTAAAAAAAAATATTATACGTGTAAGTACAATATTTTTTATAACGTAAGTGACGGGCTTATTCGTTTCTTTTCGCCACCATGCCTATTGTCATACAGCTGCGTAAAGGCCGCCGCAAATGCCCGCCGGTTAATTCGGTCCTCAGCTTCGATAGTTCAGTTTTTCAATTATGTTTTTTTAAATATTGTATTTAAAATTACATAATTAGAACGATAATAATTGTATTGAACTTACTAATTTTATAAAAAATATGTTTGTTCCATACATTGGATGTTTATTAAACGGCCACGTATCGACGACGTGTGAATAAGTGTTATTATTTCTTGCAATAACCGGCATGCACGAAAAAAATCATATTTTGAAGAGATGCGCCATCTACTAACCCGCTTTTGGCCCACGTGGTAGGTTATGTCTTTGCTTATCTCATTAATAGGTTTAAATGGGTTCCAGTAAGAACCACACTTCACAAAGCGTAAACAACACACTTACAAAATCCGATAGCCGTTTTTCAGACACTTTTTTCCGCGCTTTCACAGCCGCGCAGCAACCGGTTACGAGAGAAGGCTACGAGTCCCACCAGTGGGAACATAAATTCGGCTGCATATTGAGTCTTCGATACATACCAGTGCCTGGATGACCTACGCTCAGTTCAACCAAGGAATAGATTAAATACTGCTCCTGCTTACAGAATGTTATGAAAATCGTTAGACCGACTTAAAAAAAGAAGGAGGTCTCTCAATTCGACCGTATACATCAGATTACATTTGTATGCATATAACATATCGATATATACAAGGAAAGCTCGTTTATAGGTATTATGCTAGATATACATAGCCTTTGTTGACAATAGTGCAGTGAACAATCATGACAGCTTAAAACAGTGTATATATAGAATAAACCCCCAAAATTTCATAAAGCGCAAATATTGTAACTAAACTAAATACTCGGTATCGGTACCACGAAGAACCCGAGTTTTATCGTGTATCCGAAAATATGATCCCGTATTTCATACAAATCGTTCTGATACTTGGAAATTGTTCAGTTGAAGGATTGATCTTCTTATTGAGAGGTATTTATTGAGTATGTTCTGTTGAATTTGGTGAAGAAATAATGCGTTTTTGATCTATTTTATCTACTGAGATCTTATGTAAAAGTTAGAACTTGAATTTGTCGAATTTTTTAAGTTATTGCTTCAAACAAATTCAATAATTCTATAATAATTGTATTAAAATATTATAATTCAAATGTATAATAGTAAAATGTATTCCGTTTACCCGTGACCTAAGTATTTGAAGCTGTTTCTAAATATATCGGAGAAACACATTATCATATAAATTACGGTAAATAGGTATCTTGTAATGAATGACATTATTCATTATTACCATACATCATTAACATATATTCGTTCGGCGATCTTTTTCAAGGAGAGTGCGCGCGCGTGTTCGCAGCTCGTTTAGCACTGAACTACTTCCATAGATGCGAACCCGCGCGCGCACTCTCCTTGAAAAAGATCGCCGGACGCGATCGAAACTTGAGTAGGACTGGACTGACTATATCAAACGTGAGTTACGCGTGTATTTATTTAAAATGTTTAATAACCACGTTAGTTTTCATTCCTCACACCTTTATCCAGGTCGAAATCGAATCGAAAAAAAACTTTAAAACTTTGTGATTCTCTTATTTCCTTATGACATTTTAGTATTTCCTGCAAACGAATCTCTACATTTATCGAGAATATTTAGCAAAATTTTCCACATCAAAGTCGTCAATTCCACGAGACCGCATTACTATCGTGCTGATGTGCCATAAAACGCCCGCGAGGCACAAATGGCTCCGATAAGGGCAAATGACACATAAGTGCAGCAGCGTTTTACTGCGTCTATACTTTTGCTTGAGTGAAGATATGAATTGTCGGTTAATATTATAAGGACTGATGACTTAAAGCAGTCGAGTATATCATTTTGTTGTGCTCCGATGTGCTTGTATGTATATATACAGCTATACAATCTATACATATTATATGTAAATCAAATGGAAGTATAAGTTTGCAATTCACATAAGCACATGCGCCATCTTACTGTGCGATTATTTCAGAGTATCTCGACTTAGTCTATGGTTCTATCTCGATATCTGAACTGCAATGTTGCAATTACCGCTTTGAAATTCATTATTTACTATAATATACCTGAAATATAACATTTTGGTGTAGTTATATGTAGGTGAGTCATTAACTTTGAATTAGTTAACTTATTTGTAGGATATAGTTAACTTTATTATTCTTAGGAATTCAAAAAGTAATAGGTAAATTTATAACGTTATCATAATTGATAATTTCTGGATCAAAAGCCAAGTGTAAGTCTATAAATGAGAGAATATAAAGACAATATGTATTTTCTTTCATTTCACGGTTTTTATGGTTGAGCTGTTAAAATGCCACTTCATAATTATCTCTCAGCCCTATCGCGAAAAAAATTAGATTTCCTTTCATCCAAACTTCAAGTTCTCGGAAATGCTTAAACTTATCCCATTTAGACGACAATCAACCCTTGTCCTATATTCCATTAAATTGGATGACCCTCCCGCAAAGGGCTATTAAGATTCCTGTCACAACCAAACTATTCATCGGACAGAGCAAGGTGAACCTGAATCCTGGTTGTGTATTATTTTTGATTCTTGCCAATTCCTTTTGGTATTCAGTAGATTCAATTTGATGAAACTTGGTGAAGATATACATTAGCCCATTATACAGAAGATATACGTTAGCAAAGGAATGCCCAGATCAAATTTACAAATACATTAATTCAAAGATGAGCCATTGTTACGAGCAATCACAATACAAACAAAAAGTAGGTAACTCTAAACGTAACATATATAAATGGGTGAATAAAAAAGTAACTAAGTTGTGTCATTACAGAGATACGCTTTTTTCGGATTGGTTAAAGGATACGAGTAATAAAAAATTGCGAATAAAATATAATAAGATAAGAAATAAAACTAATAAAATAGTAATAGAGAGTAGAAACCAATATTTTAAATTAGAAATAAAAAATTGTCAAAATGATACCCGAAAACTGTGGCAAATTTTGAACAATATGACAGGCAAGATCAATAACTCAATCGATGACACGATCAAAAAAGCATTTACCAATTGCCCCACAAAAACCATCGCAGATAACTTTGCCTGCGAATTCCAAAAAAATGTTCTATTATGTCCTATTATGCCAACGTGCACTCACAAATTACTGGACGAGACTGAATATGTAAAACCGTTAGACAAGTCAATTTTTTTCCCAACAGCCACAGACGCGGATATACTGAAAATTGTTAAACGCACCAGTTCTCGTAAAGCTGCTGGTGCTGACGGGATAAGAACCTGTGACGTTAAACGTATATCGGATCAAATAGTCAGCTCAATTACTCACTTAATCAACAGAAGTATTGCCACAGAAAAATATCCAAAACAGCTAAAATCTGGTATTGTAAGGCCCATCTACAAAGGAGGTAGTCACCAAGATTACTCCAAGTATCGTCCTATCACAATACTTCCCGTGCTTGATAAAATTATCGAAAAGTATATTTGTCGTGTAATACATCATTTTTATGTACGTAACAATATTTTAAGCTCCCAACAATACGGGTTTCAAGCTAAAAAAAGCACAACTTTACTTTTGTCCCGTTTTACAGATGATATTAATAGTTACCTAAATGATAAAAAACATGTAATTTTACTTTTCATTGATTACAGTAAAGCGTTTGATACACTTCGGCACGATTTACTACTTAAAAGGCTGGATGATAGTGGTGTGCGGGGTAAACTGTTGTCTTGGTGTAGAGATTACCTCGACAATCGAACATATCGGGTGAAAATAGGGAAAGACTTTAGTGATACCGTCAATGTTACAGAAGGCACAGCTCAAGGGTCTGTTCTTGGACCCTCGTATTACTTGAGCTATGTTAACAACCTCGATAGTGTCATCAAACGCTGCTCTGTATTTCAATTTGCGGATGACACCTGCCTGGTGGCCGCTGATAGGGATGTTTCAGTTGCTTTAAGCAACATTCAAGCCGACTTTAACGCTCTATGCAAATGGTCACTGGTCACATGACTCAGGGTTAGTTCTGAACGCAGAAAAGACCAAATGTATGCTTGTACACTCTAGTTACAATCGGACGATAGACAATGAAGGAATCAATATCACAGCCCATAGTCACGACTGCCTGCATAGTAATACAACACTTTGTACTGGATCGTGTAAAAACATTGTTCAAGTTCAAGAACTTACGTATCTTGGCTTAGCAATCGATAATAAATTTAATTGGGCGATACACATTAACAAAACATGTAAAAGACTACGTGCTATTACGGCTAAATTTTATGCCATAAAAAATCGCATTCCTTATCATGTTCTATTAACAATGTACAAAGCTCTGGTCGAAAGCATAGCTTCGTACGGATTAACAAGTTATGGCCGAACATACAGGACTTACCTTGATCAAATACACCAACTTCAATATAGGATTCTTAAACTGATATCTCCTAGTAAAATAAAAAAGAAATTTGCAAATAATCCAGACGGTCTGTTTAAGTTCTGTTGTGTTATGCCAATTCATGTTAAAACTAATTATTGCTTATTGGTTGAACAATTTTTTAGATCGGAGATTCAAACCATTAAAACGGGGCGTGTCGTTACTAGAGGAATTTTAAAAGGAAATCTTGTTGTACCACGATTCAACAACACTTATGGTAAAAGAACTTCTAGATTTATTATAGCTAACTTAATTAATAAATTACCATACGAAGTCAAAAATAAATTAAACAAAAAAAATATTAAGGTTGTTTTGAAGGAATATTTTTTCCAAGTATCAACGAAGTGGGAACAGCCTGTATCTTAGGAATGCAGCGCGCGCTGACTACGGCGGTTCGTATGGGCAAATTATAACACGAACCGGTTTAACATTGAACTAAAACCCATACGACTGTCTTAGGTGAGCGTGTGCTGATATCTGTTGAAATGTACAATTGTGATAAGTAATTTTGTCGACGTAATGTCCTTTTTTTAATGTTCACCTTGTAATGTGTCGAGAACTATTTGTCCTAGACAAACCTTGTACAGGTTTAAAGGGCGAATTTATTAATACATGTAACAGTTATTGTGGTTATGAAATAAACAAAAAAAAAACAGGGTTATTGGTGATCGCCCTGGATTCTTTTAAAGACATGTTAAGTACATTGAGTATGTTATTTTTGTTCTACAGTTTCATACAATTTATTTTCCCAGTCTAAAAACATCGAACTATTGAGAACGAGAGCACACGCTCTTTTTAACTCGATATATGAAGTTGCGACGCGAATACAACTAAATAGAGCAATATTTTATATATTATGTTATAGATATATTTATGTGAATGTGAATTGGAATATAATAACTTACTTAGCAAACTCGCATATGAGCCCCAAGGTACAGGCTGTGCCTAGTTTGGGGTTCACAGAGTAATAGCTGTTCTGTACAGAGAAATTTAAATTGTGCCTTTTATAAGCATCGCTTTAAACCTACGAGTATGTACTTACTTAGGTCACTTTTCTGTATACGTACAATGTTTTTGGTAAATAAATATTTCTATTTCTATTTAGGATTTATTCCGAAATAGCTGTATTCGCATCGCAAGTTTTTGTTGTCCTTTCTAGCAAACGATCATAATGTAAGGTAAGGCAAATGCACTATCGACGGGTGAAATCGTGGAACAACTACGAGTATTTAAAACATAGATCAGCTCTAACACACATTTTATACATAGTTTGATTTTTATAAAACAATCCTTCTCGAACAGTTTCTTTTAGATTTGGATGTTACAATGTTTATTGCTCCATTATATCATAAGAACTGAACGGATTAGTCTGAAATTGTGAACTTAGATCCCGAAAAACATAGAGCTCTTTAGCAAAATTGTTTTTTTTTTTATAAATTCTACAGTGGGAACATCGCCGGCAGATGCTAGTTGTACGTAATAAAATTACGTTACGTATAAAACAGCTCAACTCAACACCATTGTCAACACGCATATCTTCAAACCAGATCACGATCCAATCAAACGCTTTCAGAACCACATCCTGTCAGTAGCGCTGTATCTTCCACAATTCGTTTTTCCTATTTACATTTCGAACACAAGTTTTTCCTCCTTTCGAATTCCAATGCCGTACGTTATCAGTTCAAGCGTAAGGTTCTATCGGCTATGAGGAACACGTAAATCATTCAGTTTCCAAAGATTTCTACGATAAGTATGTTGTCTTATTAACCGACGCTCAGAAAAAGAGTAACTCAGTTCGAATGATTTGAGAATTTTAGTTAAAAAAGTATTTTTTCAATTCGTTGACGAAATGACGTTACTGCTGGAAATGTAACAGAATAGGTATATGCTTACTGTAATGTATTAGATTTACTTTCATTGGTTTACACTTGATCGGCATCTCGCGTGATGTTAAGCGACGATGCGGTCTACGATGGAACGTGTTTACCTAGAAGTCACCGATTCACTCTCGATTTGAAGACACCAAGATTGTAATTCATTCTCGATTAGTTAATTTGTACGAGCAATAAACGAACGGATCTCTGGTACTTTAATCTTTAATGTATTTTGATACTATTATTAATATTTTTTGAAATAAATAAATATTGGTGGACAATTCACACACAACACCAACTGACCCCAAACTAAGCAAAGCTTGTAATATGGCGGCCAGATAGCTGATATAATACTTATATAGTTCTAAATACATACTTATTATACATAGAAACACCCAGATACAGTGCAAACATTTGAATTCTTCACACAAATATTTTCACTGGGTGGGAATCGAACCCACGACCCTCGGTTTCGCAGACAGAATTACTACCCACTAAGCCACGAGGCCAGTCACTATACACCAACTCAACCCTATATAAAGAGTAGGCAGCCCTAAATGTCATAGATGTTTGAATCCCACCTACACGAAAAGGTGTAGGAGGGATTCACCTACAACCGCATAATTGTGAACTAGCACGTTCTTGCCATTTCGCCATCACGACTTGTTATAAGTCTCATAACCATGGTGAAAATCGCGTTATCAATAATACCAGTTAAGTAACCACCCGTTATAACTTGATACAATGATATATATTTTTTTTTGTAAACAGATTCTATTTTACGCTTTATTGATGTAGATTTTGCTTAGTTCTCTCTCAGGTATAAAATACGAACCGCTCACGGCTCTTTCACCCACACATTTGTATAAGTAGATTGAGGTTTTTGTTGTTCCATTCGCAATTTTAATATAAATGAAACGGAGCATGTAACCCTATGAAAACACGAACATGTGTGGGTATAACTCCTTCACATTTCACATTCGAACGCTATTCAGTACGGATATTAGAAGATTTCATTCATCTAAAAGTGCCAAAAGTGGCACTAAACCTTTGACTAATAAACATAGGCTTTTGTCGCACGAAACTGCGAAGAGCTGCTAGTATTGTTTTATAAAATCGTTAATTATGTTTCATTCAAAAACTAATCGTAAAAATGTGACACAGAAACAACATCCAGTAAATACCGGACATATTCCAACAAAAGTTCCTCTAAATTCCATGTCGATCCATACGGACAATAATTTAAGGCTGTCCCATTGAATCCGAGACATTGTCTACATGTAGGTCACTTCTCGACGCGTATTCTGTTTTCGAGACACAAAGCGTGGATCCAACAAGGGCTGATAAGTCCACAATACAGGTCAGAACGAATGGAATTTATTTGTGGTTTGACGTCGCAACCAGCTTAAAAGTATTTAAACAATAGTCAGTTAAAATTTGTTTTGTGTAGGCATTGTCTATCCGACTGATTTTTTTAACCCCCGACAAAAAAAGGGGTGTTATAAGTTTGACGTCGATGTCTGTCTGTCTGTCTGTCTGTCGGTCTGTCTGTCTGTCTGTCTGTCTGTCTGTCTGTGTGTGTGTCTGTCTGTGGCACCGTAGAGCTCAAACGGATGGGCTGATTTCGATGCGGTTTTTTTTATTTGAAAGTTAATATCCGTGCGGGTGTTCTTAGCTATGTTTGGTTAATATCGATTCAAAATGGCCGCCTCCACAAAATGGCGGACAATATATTTCTTCACAACCTACCTCAATATGGGTATCAAATGAAAGGGCTTGACTAGTAGAGTACTAAACGCTATAACAAATTTAAAATCCAAGATGGCCGCCACCACAAAATGGCGAATTATATAATATTTTTCACTACTACCTCAATATGGGTATCAAATGAAAGGGCTTGATTAGTAGAATACTTTGCACTATGACAAATTTCAAATCCAAGATGGCCGCTACCACAAAATGGCGAATTACATTTCCTTTTTCACAATTCCCTTAATATGGGTATCAAATGAAAGGGATTGACTAGTAGAATGTTCTACAGATAACAAATCTAAGGTAGTCGGGGGTTAATCAAAATTTTTAATTTTGTTCTTGTTAAACAAATATTTGAATTTTCAATGATGCAAGGTTTCAGGTCCAAAACACCACACATCGGTTTTATTGTTACTAGTACTACAACCCTGTATTGCTTATCATCAAGCGGTAATTTTGCGTGTATTATTTTTTTACCTGATTATATTTTGAATTTATTTAATAATAATACCAGTTAAATAATTTAACACTCTTAAAAGTACAATCAATGTTTCTAACCATACGCATTTGTTTAAATATCCATAGACAGGGGTGGCCATTTTACATCAGGTAAGGTTTGTTTTCTTTTTGCCATAAAATAGCATATAACAAGAACAAAATTAAAAATTTTGTTTAACCCCCGACCTCGGATCTCGGATTATCTGTATAACGTTCTGCTAGTCAAGCCCTTTTCTTTGATTCCCATATTAAGGGAGATGTGAAAAAATAAATGTATTTCGCCATTTTGTGGTAGCGGCCAGCTTGGATTTAAATTTGTCATAGTGCAAAGTACTTTACTAGTAAAGCCCTTTCATTTGATACCCATATTGAGTTAGTAGTGAAAAAAATAATACAATTCGGCATTTTGTGGTGGCGGCCATCTTGGATTTGATATATGTTATAATGTATAGTATTTTACTATTCAAGCCCTTTCATTTGATATCCATATTGAGGTAGTCTGTGAAGAAATATTTTGTCCGCCATTTTGTGGAGGCGGCCATTTTGAATCGATATTAACCAAATATAGCTAAGAACATCCGCACGGATATTAACCTTCAAATAAAAAAAACCGCATCGAAATCGGCCCATCCGTTTGAGCTCTACGGTGCCACAGACAGACACACACACAGACAGACAGACAGACATCGACGTCAAACTTATAACACCCCTTTTTTTGGTCGGGGGTTAAAAATAATAGTAATGATATCGGCTAGGTACAAAAAATAATGTAATAAAGAAGTCTAGCAGCGTGTAATCAAAAAGATTATGGATGTAAATGGGGATGATAATGTCTAGGACGTCTAGATTTATACTAATTTAACAAACGTTGGCTAAGAATTCATGGTTGCGAACGAGTTGCAGTGGTTGCGGGCCAGCAGGTTCTGTAGAATGCAGGTATATTATATAGGTAAAGCACAAACCACAACTCACGGCGCGTTTTACGCCCGCGGTGCGCGCGGGCCGCGGTCGCACGCAGACTCGACAGACAATTAAAAAACCGTAGTTTCGCAACAGCGACGGTTGCGGCTGAAAATCGCTCCATGAGTTCATAGCCTTAAAATTTTAAACTGTATTCTCTACGACATAATAATTGTCATTTCTATTCTAAAACAAAAATCACACAAAAACTTTTCTTTGTACATGTCCTACCTAATTAAAGTTTTGTTTTCAAGTAAATTTATAAACAAATTGTTATTAAACTTCGGAAAACTTCTAATTAAAATCTGCGTTGTTCTTAGAAAAGTCTCGCGTTAATCCCTAGAACTTGTTCATTTTGTCTGGTTAATGTTTATCTTATAAAGTAGGGCAAGGATTTTTGATAATCATATCTTTGTTTGCCACTAAGTGTAGGTAGGTTCATAAAATCATAAATTAACAAAACCAAAATTAACAATTTTTATTTGTCGCCGACTACCTTGGATTTGAAATTCGTACAATAGTTTACCAGTCTACCCCTTTCATTTGATACCCATGAGGGTAGTGAAAAAAAATGTAATTCGCCATTTTGTGGTGGCGGCCATCTTGGATTTGAAATTTGTCATAATGTTTAGTATTCTACTAGTAAAGCCCTTTTATTTGATTCTCATATTGAGAGAGGTTGTTAAAAATATGTTATCCTACATTTTGTGGAGGCCGCCACCTTGAATCAATATTAACGAAACATAGCTATGTATATATTTATAAGTATGTATTTAAAACTATATAAGTATTATATCAGCTATCTGGCTGCCATCACACAAGCTTTGCTTAGTTTGGGGTCAGATGGTGTTGTGTGTGAATTGTCCACCAATATTTATTTATTTATTTATTTATTATAGCTAAAAACCACCGCACGGAAACTTTCGAACCAAAAAAAAACGCATTGTAATCGGTTGATCTGCATCGACGACAAACTTATAATAAATATCTCTCTGTTTGGATAGAAGTACAAATTTATAACTTAGAATTTTCGTACTAAATATCACTAATGTTTCATGGTACCTCATCTGTCGTCAGTACGTGAAAATCTTTCCATGAGTTCTTAGCGTTAGACCACCGATGCCGCTCGATATTATCATGTCGGTAACACGTAACCAAAAGATTTTCCTCTACGGAAAAGTGGTCGACGCGGCTAACGATGTTTTTACTTCAACAGTAAAGTAACTGTTAGTTAGTTGCACTTTTAGTCATTTCAAATGTTACAAACACGCTTGAAAAGGAAATTACGAACATTAAAGCAATTCACATAATATTAGAATCATAACAAAGCTTTAATTTTTAATATCTGCGTAAAATAAATGTGCCTTATAGACTTCATTTATCTATAAAAAATATTGAATAAGACGTATGTGAAGGCAAGACTTTCATATTTACTTATTCTTAATATTTCATTAAAATGTTGTTTTATACTATTATATATTTACAATTTACCATCATTTCGCCTGATGTTAAGCGTGCTAACCTAGAAAAAACTCTCGATTCTTGTAAAAAATAAAAATAGTTTAAAAGCATTCTATAGTTTCGATATGATTTAGCTTTCCTTTCTGAGATAACTTTTGCTGTTTTTGTTACTTTTACTTTTTGTCCAATTGCGAGCCAAAGATCCTTCTCCCTCCACCAACCACAATAAAAAATCCGCGAATGAAAGCTAAACAAAACGAAAGTATTTATTTTCAGCAAATAGATTTACCAAACATCTTTTAAACAATGGTCTGGCTTTTTCTCTGCGTCTCAAAAGCCGCGATTGGTCGGCGCGCAATTAATCGCGTTCAAGGGACGACACGAATTCCTTATTCTACTTACCATATTAATCCGATTCATTAGCGACTGTTTCCTTTGGTATTTTCTTGAGTTTTGTTTGTGGGCGCTTGGTGTGATTTCATTAAGCCTTTCAAAACAATTTAGTGATTCCATGTTGAACTAATTGATGGATTTCGATAAAAATAGAAAATCATTGCTCTGAAATCATTGACTGGCCTCGTGGCTTAGTGGGTAGTAACTCTGCCTGCGAAGCTGATGGTCGTGGGTTCGATTTCCACCCAGTGCAAATATTTGTGTTACACAAAATGGCGAATTTGCACTGTGTCTGGGTGTTTCTATGTATAATAAGTATCATATCAGTATATCTTATACCTTAAAACGAGCAACTCTTGTAAGTATATATGTATTTATATATAGAATCTGAATCTCGGAAACGGCTCGAACGATTTTCATGAAATTATGTATACAGGAGGTTTCGGGGACGATAAATCGATCTACCTAGGTTTTATTTAAAAAAAACGCCGTTTTATGCGCGTTTTTCGACAGTGAAAAACTGTTACATAAAGATTAGAATGCGACGGTAAATTTCCCGACGCCGCGCTACAGTATATTAGCTCAGTCGGGAAGATGGGCGGTTATAATATGGTAGGTCCGGGTTCGGATCCAACCGGCAACCTTTCTTTTTTCAAGTATTTTTTTTCTTTGAGAAAATCAGTATGTATCTAAGAACTGAGCAAAGCTCGGTCACCCAGGTACTAAGTATTATTATCAGCTATCTGGCAGCCATATTAAAAGCTTTGCTTAGTTTAGGGTCAGATGGTGTTGTGTGTGAATTGTCCACCAATACTTATTTATTTATTGCTATCGACACGGTTAAAGAAATGATCACACGTCAAATAAATAAATAAAAATACAACCCAATTACCTGGTATTGCTTCTTATCTTGTGTACTATTTACTTGGACTCTGGGTCTTCACTTCAATCAAGAAAGAGTTGAAGCCACATTGAAGCCAATAATATATTGGTATATTGGCTTCAAGAATATACGGCGAAGGTTGATGGGGACGAATATCACATACCATTGAAAAATGATTTCCTTGGATCTTTAGTTTTACCACGATATTTTCTTTCCGATAAAACCTTGAATTTGATAAACTTGCACTTAAATATTAAAAAAAAAAACTTCGCCCGGTTGTGACTTGAAAGTATTTGTCACGTTAAAAGCTAACGTCATTTCCACTGATATGTCTTTCTAGTCACTTTTTAGTTCTGGCTTCCCAGTCGTATTATAGAAGATATATTTAAACACTCGTTGCGTTTAATTATACCTAAGTCTAAAACTTAGACCGGAGCTTTATAATACTGTTCCTAAAATAGTTACATCGGCCCCAAGTTTCGGCAGTTTCAAAAACAGATTAAAGTGCTGGCATATCTGTCAAACTTTTGATGGTTACAGCGAATTTTTAGTGATGGCAAAGTTCTTATAAAAATGAAAAAAAAATTGACATGAGTCAGTAAAATTACACTAAAAACTACATATACTGGCATAATACTTGACAGTTTTTTTTACTATTAATAATACACTAGCTGTACCCTGCCACGCTTCGCTGTGGCACATTGTGATGCAAAAATTAGATAAAAACAATCCTTGATGCGGATTATATATCATTGTAAAATTTCAGCTCGATCGGTGCAGAACTTTTTGAGTTTTTGAAGCGTAGGTACTCAAACCAACATAACATTTTTATACATAGAGATTGAAGTAATTATTTTAAACATTGAAAATGTACACAAATTCTAGGTTTCAGAGTCAAGGCTGTGTGTAATTCACCACGCTGGCTCAATGTGGGTTAGTGTATGCCCCATGACCTGGAACAAGTTTAGGTATATGTTGGTTTACTCGCGATATTTTCTATCACCGTCTTTACATTAGCGACATTACGCACATGACTTCAAAAAGACAGTGGTGCGCGTGGGATTTGAAATCGGGGCTCCGGATTGGCATTTGGCAGTTGCTGCGCCGTTGTCCCGACTAGAACAACCGTCACTTTAAGTTCGCTTATGCGTACATAACATTTTCGAAACATCTTTGTAAAAAACTATTTTTCGTTACAGTGAACACAAACAATTTCTTTTATAAGAAATGGTTCTGGGGTGGTGGAAAGGGTGACGAGGGTACTTTTAAATGGGCTAGTGCTCTCTAATGATCCGCAAGAGAAATCTTGTAAAGAATTTCTCTCGCTCTTTATAGTTCTTCATTTCATGCAACATAATCTTACTTGTATCTTAGATTTCTTTTCTAGTAACAATTCATGTAGTTTTAAAAATGTAGTGAATTTTATTATTAAAATATTCAATCGTCTAAGTGCTTTCGCATGTTTTGCAACTTACTTTCTATTTTCTGCTCAGAAATCTAAAAAGCAATAAAAGTTTGTTTGTGGTAGGTACTTGGCTTTTAGATTTTAATACACAAAATAATTCAACTAGGACCCCTAGGCCCATCTTTTTATTTATAAAACGTTTGTATATTTCTCGTTATGTATACAAGATTATTGGTAATCAGCCAGATATGTTAAGTACAGTAAATACGTATAAAAACCCGGATAAAATACAAAAAAGTGTAAGTTTGCCCGGTCTGAAAACGCCTAAATCTTTGTTTTTTTTACTTTTATAGGTTTACACTTGACCGCCACCTCGCCGGATGTTAAACGATGATGCGGTCTACAATGAAGCGTGTTTACCTAGAAGAAACCGATTCACTCTCGATTTGCAGACACAAAGATTGTTACTATCGGGAAAAACCCTCTCAGGCAACGTATTCCACAGCCTTCTTCGTAAATCTTCGTAAAAAGAGCGGACGCGTTCTGTATCGTTGGAAAAATGATGTGCCGAAGTCAATAAACACCAAGTAGTCGCTAAACAGTGCTAGAGAGGACACATGTTTTTTGGGATATGTATTAAGTTTCAACAAAAATATAGAACAACATTTGTTTGTTGATATAAACAGAACATGCTCTTGAACGGATGCAGGCTGATTAGTGATTACCAGTAACCCTGTATATGAAGCTAACATATTTTTTACGATAATAGGTTGTTTCGTCTTGTTTGATTTTAGGTGACGATTCCGTAAATGATATAGAATTAAAAAATGTTAAACATCTCTCTGGGTTGATAAAACATCGTCAAGGTTCCTTTTTAACCGTCTTCCAAAAAAAGGAAGAGGTTATCAATTCTACCCCTGTATTTTTTTACCCCTATATAGACGTATAGACCGTGTAAGTTTCGCCCGGTGACCGTATCTCAAATGTGGGTGAAAAGGTCGTTGTCTCTGCCCATCTGTGCCTCACTCTTAACCGGCCTACGTCTCACGAATCCTTCCTTTTACGTAGGCGTGGATATAGTAGCTCCAAGGACTATTAAGGCTTTAGACCCTCCGAAGACCCCTGACATGTCTGACCTTTACGACTGATCAATCACTTCTTTTAGGTTAAGTTATTAATTTATATTAATTAATTAATTTATGTTATTTTATCATATTATGTACACAGATTCTTTGCCTTTTTGTAAATGACGTTACCAAGTGTTCTTATGAATTTATGGTATGAATAAATGAATTGAATTGAATTGAATTGAATTGAAGGACACGGGTATGAGTTTAATCCCTTTTAGGTTATTTATTAGCAGCAATTTAATTGAACGTACCATTGATTCGTAAAAGGCTTAGTACTTACACATTAGTGGGCAAATGGCCACTATAAAATACGATTGTTTGTAAATTTATGTTTATTTTAACAATGTTCATGTCGAGGAATAATGATAAAATTTCACCAAATTGTCCGAGATCAGAGGCGTTTTAGAAATTGTTGAAATTAATTTTCAAAACCTCTCACAAAAAGTGTATGCCCTCATGGTTGGTGTGCTTAGAGAACTGTCATATAATAGCTCCCGTGTAGTAATTGCGGCCTCGTCATTACTCACAATTCGTAAAATAACTTGCTTTTCCTGGTATAGTATGCTCAGTAAAATAAGTTGGGACGTACGACAGTTGGCCTCAGATAGCTTCATTTAGCACAATGAGCTACTTCTCTTGTAAAAAAGAGATCAAACATAAACCGAATCGATATAAAAACAAATTGAGGTAACGTAGAAGAAACTTATTTGCAGGACTCTACTGCAATGACTCATACCGAAATATATGGAAGAAGCACTGAAGAGTTTGTTTGATCCTGCTGTTTTTATTTGAATTTCCAGCTCGATTGGATGAATTTTTTTCTAAATTTTTGGGCATTGAACGTATTCTTAATAAATTATTTTAATAAAAAATTGAGCTGACAACCGCAAATATGCACTCAAAAGCTAAAAACAATCTCTATATATCTCTTCAAAAACTCAAAAAGTTCTGCACCGATCGAGCTGAAATTTTACAATGTTTACAATATATAATCCGCATTAAGAATTGTTTTTAACCCCCGACCAAAAAAAGGGGTGTTATAAGTTTGACGTCGGTGTCTGTCTGTCTGTCTGTGTGTGTGTCTGTCTGTGGCACCGTAGAGCTCAAACGGATGAGCCGATTTCGATGCGGTTTTTTTTATTTGAAAGTTAACATCCGTTCGGATGTTCTTAGCTATGTTTGGTTAATATCGATTTAAGATGGCCACCGCCACAAAATGTCGGACAAAATATTTCTTCACAACCTACCTCAATATGGGTATCAAATGAAAGGGCTTGACTAGTAGAATATTATACACTATAAAAAAAAATCAAATCCAAGATGGCCGCCACCACAAAATGGCGAATCATATTATTTTTTTCACTACTATATCAATATGGGTATCAAACGAAAGGGCTTGACTAGTAGAATACATTGCACTATGACAAATTTCAAATCCAAGATGGCCGCTTCCACAAAATGGGGAAAGACATTTCTTTTATTACAACTCCCTTAATATGGGTATCAAATGAAAGGGCTTATGAACTGTTAATGACTAGTAGAATGTTGTACAGATTACAAATCTGAGGTAGTCGGGGGTTAATCAAAATTTTTAATTTTGTTCTTGGTATCTAATTTTTGCACCACAATGTACACAGCGTGGCAGGGTACAGCTAGTTTAGTATAATTATTATAGAAAGTGCTACCCACTCATCTATGTGAATTCGGTGATAGCCAAGTCAAATTGCTAGTAGGTATGTAGATAGAAACTATGTAATTAAGTAGTAAGTAGACAGATTTTGTAGGAAGAGCTAGGTAGTACTCGTATCTATACTTCGTACCATTTAAAAAGTATACCTATATAAATCGGGATACTCTGTAAAAAGTACCTATTCTGTTTTCGTCGATTAAAAACGTAGTTCATTCTTTTATAATTCTTTGTTTAGACCTTTTACTATACTTATCGTAGAATAAACTTAAGCTTGAGCTCTATTCTTGTATCACTGAGTTTATTATTCCCCCGACCTTTTGTATTTACGGAGCTTAACCTTATCAGCGGTGGGTGTTAATTGAAGGGCCGTTTCATTTGTCATTGATTACATTGGTTCTAGAATGAAAGCCCCTTCGTAATGTGATTAAGCCCCTAGAGGTAGATAAAAATGTTTGCAGACGCCTAATCTGTTTTGTTGAAATTGAGTGGATATCTACCTTAAAGCTTATTTCGCTTCATCTGAGATACCGTCTCTTTTCAGCTAAAGTAACCGACTTGAGATAATCATAATATTATTAGAATTAATGTGATATCAATATGGGTAAAAAGTTTTGAATCTATTATCTATACTAATATTATAAAGCTGTAGAGTTTGTTTGTTTGAGCGCTAGGATCTCGGGAAGTACTGGTCCGGATTGAAAGATTCTTTTTCTATTGAATAGTCCATTTATCGAGGAAGGCTATAGGCTATAGAAAATAACGCTACTATTAATAGAAGCGGAACATGAATCAAGAATGTAACAAAATCTCATAATCAAAATCAAAAAAAAGGGCGGGCATCTAGTAATATACATATAGATGAAACTTTATTGGGACTATTTTTGATAATTCATCTCCAGATCGTCGCCTGAAAACATACTTTTTAGAATTCTAGGGACGCGACCACGGACCATGGACGGCATGGACGCGACACATCAAAACACTGAAAAAGAAACGTGTAACGTTTAAACATAATTCGATAAATTCTAATTTGACGATTAAAAAGTTCAAAGTTCTTTGGTTTCTTTAGGAGGTTATAATTGATTTCTAAAGCGATTGACTACAACTTATCAGGAGATACAGCTGCTCTTGTGACCCACGGTTATTCTTCCTCGGGGGAAGTCAGGCGCCGGCCTCGAGGCGAACCTCATTACCGAGGTCGGGCTCCTGGGGTCAACGCCCCACGGGAACTAGCGGGCCATGCTTGTTTTTTTTTTGTAGCATGGAGTAACGAGACGAGCTGAGCATGTGCCTGATGGTAAGTAACATGCCTGCCACATAACAGCACAGTGACACAGCTATTGGAACATGAAAAGTCCAAATCATTACCTAGCACTGCACTGCGCTCGTCACCCAGAGATCTAAGGTATTATATCTCTAAGCCCAGTAATTTCTCTGGAAACATTGCCCTGGCCCGGTTCGCCTGACGCGGTAGTCCGCGTCTAGGTTATTGGTCACGTTGTTTGAGTCCTCGCTGTTGCGGTTCGCCGTCTATCCATATATCTGGTCTGGACGACGGCGAACACCGCTCGGGCCGCGGCTTGCTCCGCGAGGCCGCCGCGCCGCGGAGGCGCACGCGCCTCTCAGGATATTCCTGATCATGGTCATGACCTGGGTCCCGAGTGGCCTGCACGCTGGTAGTAGTCCCACGGCTGGGCGTGGGAAGTCGTCTTCTTGTCCGGAGTAGGGACCCCAAATAGGGGGCGGTGGCGGTAGCGGGTGCCCTAGCTGCGGGTCGGGGAAGGGTCGATAACTTGTCTGGGGCGTACGACAGGCGCGGTCCCACGCCGCGCCGGTCTGCGCCGCCTCCGCAGCGCTCGCTGGTGGTCGTGGAGCCTCCGGTGGGGTTGGCGGGGAGGCCAGGCTTCAGTTGGGCCACAGGCGGCCCTTTGTCTGCTCTGCCAGCGCCTTGCTCTTCTTGCCGACCCCCTTGCCTTTTGCCGAGGTGGCCACTGGCTGGGGGGCGGCTGTGGCGGGACGAATGCGGAGGTCAGCTGTCAAATCTCTATAGCGTCTTGCGGGAGAAAGCCCCGAGTTCTAGCAGTGGGAACACTTAGTGAGCTGTTTATGCTATGCGGGACACGTACAATTTAAAATAAACACCCCAAGACCGCCATCAACGTATCAACAGTTCTCCATCTACATACTTTGTTCAAAAACTAACTTATCCACTTTTATGATCATCGCTCAAAGTAATTGACTTACTACAGTAATCTACAAGGTCAATTTATGTTCCACGAGTACACAACAAAGAAACAAACTTAGAAGTTTCGGTGGATCCCCTTAATTCCATTATCCCTTACACAATTGGTCCGACTAGCCTCTGCTGAAACCAATTGTGTCAGTTTTAGTACTGCCTTATTAGGGATAGCGTATCTTGTTATTTTGCACGATGTACTTAAACGCAGGTTTTTGATAGCCGATCACGAGATCCCAAATCTCTATTTATAAATATAAATATATTGGTGGACAATTCCACACACACACAAAAAATGTTATGTTGGTTTGTGTACGCTTCAAAAACTCAAAAAGTTCTGCATCGATCGAGCTGACATTTTACAATGATGTATAATCTGCATCAAGGATTGTTTTTATCAAATTTTTTGCATCATAATGTGCCACAGCGAAGCGTGGCAGGGTACAGCTAGTTTTTTTATAAATTATGTATTAATTTGATATTTCTGATTCATGTTACAACACACAGTTTTAGCAACATGTTTATAGGACGGCCAAAAGCGAAACTATGGAATTACGAGTATTAAAGAACACAGAAGACAACTTCTTGCTTAGTTAGAAAAATTTATAGTAATATATTTAATAGATAGATAGATGGCATTGTGGTACACTTTTCGATCGTGGATCATCATCATTGTTCATCGCTATTATCTACCAGATAAGCTGGTTGTTTATATTATAGTTAAACTTGTTAAAAAAAAAATTGTCATTGACAGACAATGTGTAATTGGCAGACGTTGTGATACGCAGCTTTAAATTAGTAATTTTATAGTGTGTTGTCAAATTGTCGTAAACTATGTGATTGTGGAGACAGAGTTTTATTGTTTTTCTCCGAAATTCAGAGATTCGACTAATTTTCATAAGAGTCAACTAAGTAATCGACGTACATGAAAGTAAATTTTAAATTTTTATTCATATTTCAAAACAACCACATCGAGTTCGATAAAATGTATATGGGACCACTTTTAAACGAATAATAAATTAATTTACCAAACAAAAACCAATCATTAAAATTGATTCACAATTGGCGGCGCTATCGCGTTGTAAAGATACAAAAAAACATACAGCCGAATAGAGAACCTCCTATTTCTAAGTCGGTTAAAATTAATATCAGCAAATAAACGCCGGGTATTTTGTTATTATTCCTTCGTCGTCGAACTCGAATCAATGAGTCAAAAAAAAATTGAACCATGTATATTTATCGAACATAACTATAATTGATACTACAAACTTTGCGATTCGACTATTTTTTTAATTTCTTGAAATAATAATGACTTTAAGTAGCGGGCACTCTACTCTTCCTTCTTTGAAATTGGTTAAAAAACATACACCTAATTTCAGAATCTCCTTCTGTTTAGAATTTTGTTAAAAATTACTTTGTATCAATATGTACAAACGCACTGCAATCATTATTCTCCACTGAGAAATTAAACAACCTATTTACTGCCGGTGAACTACTTATATGTAGAACTGCATTTGATAAAATCATTACCACGTTACTTTTCATACCAAAATATAAATATTTATTTGACAATCAGACCATGTGATGAATGCTACTTCCTGCTTCCTCCAATATCTACCAGATGGTGTGGCCTAGTTTGGACCGTAATCTGCGGTGCAAATTGTCCACATAAGGGGTTCAAGTGACCACGATATACAAGTAATAAGGGGCTGATTAGAAAAATTGGGAACAAGGAACAAATTACTGATATAGATAATTTGGTTTATAAATATTGTTACATCAGCCAAGTAAAGACTGACAAAGGTGAAAACTTAATAAATAATATGACGACTAGGTAAAAATATTCCCATTCTAATCAGCTAGATTATGGCACGTATTTATTCTTTTGTTTCACAAACAAATTCAGAGATATTCGATTTGTTTTATGAAACCGCGATCTTGATCGATCGATCGATTGCGCGCTTTGCTGCTTAACATTACGCTAGATGGCAGTTAAGTCAAATATATTACAGATAAGAAATGTTTCAAACTCGTGTTACAGTGCAACCTCAAAAAATGTTGTTATGTGGCAGGCATGTTGCTTCCATCAGGCACATGTCCCGTTCGTCACTTTATACTATAAAAAAATAAACTAAAAAAGGAACGAAGAAATTATTTAACTTCTCGCTGAACCAGGTCAGTACTAATAACTGTTGTCGTGGGCTAATAGTGATTCCGGAAAACTTAACCGTTCTCACAGGAATATATGAGACCACAAAGCTTAACTAGTTAATTGCAATCACAAGCCTAACTTTCACCGAACCAATTCTGCCAGTTTTAATGTTCTCTTATTCCGGGCACCGCAGCACCGCAAGCCCCCAATACGGCCAGGGTGCCAAATTCGGGTAGCCGCAACTCGACAATAAATTCTAGAACAATCAACGTGGTAGGTACCCTTGTGCGTGTTAGCCTGTGGTCATTTACTGTTCGTATGTGGTTCGTTGTCATGTTGGTTGGACCAGTCTTACTTCATGATCGTCTCTAACCAATTATATTTAGTTTTTCAACCCCACAATGTGGTGTATTATGGCTTTAAAGTTTACGACTATGTCTGTTTGCTCACTGTGTTACAAAAAAACCTGAGTTTTGTCTTTCTAGTTTTTTTGACGTCAATGACGTCACAATATATTTTCCTCAATTTGTCTTTAATTCAAAATGCAACAGGTTTTTCTTGAGAAAATGTTTGAAACACAGTGATAAGTTCATGTCTCTGACATCATAATTCCCAAACGAATGTATTGACTTCGTTGCATTTTAATTACAATGCTATATGAGCAAAATGGAACCTTAAATAATATTTTACAATAACTCATAGTTAAACAAACTTTATGAGATGAAATACCCAGCAAGATCGACGAAATTGTAACGATCGCAGGCAAAACCTGCTCCTCTAAAGTCTAACTAAATCGGCTAAGGCTTTGCTATTGCTATCTCTATAATTTTAAGCCAAAAGAAAAAATACAGCAAAATCGAAGCTAACACAGTGTTAGTTAGGCGGTAGACTGGTAGACCTTCTGAACTCGCTTACCACAGGACCGAGGCAGATAGTAAAGTAAGACAAAGGCCTATACCCAGCAGTAGGATAGATAAAGTGGACGATGATGATGATGTAAATTACTCATTTAGGTATTAAGATACAGTACTATTTATTTCTTTGGACCTGATCTGTTCACTAATTACGTGCAACTTTATTTAATTTTATAACTAAAATTAATTAGACGACCACTGTTTTTTGATATTTTGTTGTCTTATTAACTGCAATAAAGAGTTTATCTATCTATCTATGTGTTATTATCTCAAATGAATGAATTAAAAATTAAACAGTTTCCTAAAATACAACTCACATCGTTCCATTCTGTGAGGCTCTCTGAGCTAAATACGGCGACAACAGCTACTTTTGATACCACGATACGAGGATAATCCAAACATTTAGCCAACCGTAACGAAGAAAGCACAAGACGCTCAGTTAATGTAATAAAATATTAACCTCCTCAGTTAATAACTCTGTTTAATGCGCTATAAATATGAATCTTATTACAGTTATTGCCTGTTATGCGTGACTTTTTCCGCCGTTTCGTTTTTGGGTAACATAAGTCATCTATCTCTAAAAAAGTGGATGACTTTATAACAATCCTAATATACAACTAATATCATAAATATCAAAGTTTGGATGTTTGTTGCTCAATCACGTCGGAACCTCCAAACGGATCGGATTGAAGTTTAGATCACAGTTAAATAAGTTAAATTACAGTCTAGAATAGCAAATAGGTTAGCGCTCATACGTAGCGTTCCCCGTTCCTGTGATTTTCTCGCAATAAAAATTAGCCTATGTGTTATTCCACACTAAAATCTGTCTTCCAAATTTCAACTCTATCTGTTCGCATGAACAGATAAAGCGTTCCCGACGTGATTGAGCAACAAACATTGATTGTTACGAAATAACTACACTCAATTAAAACTCACATCATCGTATACCGTCGAATTTCGATAAAAAAGTAAGTGTAAGTACCATGTAAAATACAGCTGTCGGAATGACGTTTCCACCAGGAAATGAAGGCAACGTCAGATTTTCACTTTAGTGGGGCTTCGTACCAACCTTATGGCACTATCGTTGAATATTGAATCGGGGAATATTGGCATCGCGCCAAAAAGATTAATGTGCGAAAATTAAATTTCGTTTGAGGAATTTTAAGGGGCCACAAGATGACGCCGTAGGGCACCGTAGATGTTAATGAAGGTGATAATTATAATAAGTTAGGGTAATGAATTTTGAAATTCTTTTCATTTCATTTTTCAAACGACTTCAAAAAAGAAGTTGTTCAATTCAGCGGTAGGTTTTTTGTATGTATTGATACGCCGTGTTGAACGGCCTCGCCACTAGATATACAGAAAGATGACCTCACAAAGATCGCTGGATGATTGAAGGTTGCGTAGGACCGTTCGTTGTGGAACTCTAGGGAGGAGGCCTATGTTCAGGCTATGTCCTATGCTAGACGTCTTCCGGCTGATGATGACAATGTTACGAGATATTATTAAAATATATATAAATATAATAAATATTGGTGGACAATTCACACACAACATTTTATTAGTATGGGAACAGGGTTTTTAGTTGCTTTCACAAAAATAATGAAAGTTAGTTTAGTTTAAATTTTAAATCGACAGCACTTAATCTTTTTTTGTCTTTTTGGAGAAAATTATCACTGCGTCCTGCCCACGTTTTCTATTTGAGTCAAGAAGTCATATCGTCCTTCAAACTATTTATAAACATAGAATTCGTATCAAATGTGCTCATTTAAATTACCAAATTAGTCTAAGATTTATTAAAATTGATAAAAAGATTGAATTTCATTGACTCCTGGTACCTCCAGAAAAATCTTGCATCACCAGTTTCTTAGTTTCTTTCAACGCGAATTCTCATTTATTTCTCGGCCCGTTAATCCTATTTATGGGTAATTTACCCCAAAACGGTCGCCACGGCGGATGAAACAGCCGAGTAGGATCTTTTATTTACTACTGCTGTTGTAGTGAAACTTCGGTTGTCGGTTTGACTGGAACATTGGAACTTAATAAAAAATTTAACGTACTTCAATGCGACAACTATTACTTCTAGCTAACGTGGCTGTTCAAAGTCCTATTAAATTATGAAGCGAATTGTTATCTCGATGCAGTTTCATGCACAAAATTCACGCGTGTGTTGCTGACTTGATTTTCTTTTGGTTAGACCTTAAGATCTGTATATAATATTTTTTCTGTAATTTTTTACATTATAATTTCACTTGACAAATCTATAGAAAAATTGTGTTATCTACTTAACCACTAATTCAGCAGATAATTGAGTGACATTGTAATTGAACATTTAACATTAACGTTTTGCAAATTCTATAAAGTAGGTAATTATTCATTATTTAAGCTTAGCAAATATCTCTAAAGATATTTATCGCTAAAAAGCAAATTAAAACGACCAAAGCACACATAAAAAATGCGCTTGGGGCCCAAGAAAAAGAGTCAAGCTGTGAATTCACCATAATACGGAATCTTGCTGGAATGTAACCTACACTTGTTGGATCCAGCGGTTGCCAAATGACGGATATAGTTAAAACACGGTTTTGCTTACAACACACCGGTTTATTCACAATAATTTTTTTACACCATTTACAAACTCGTACATCTAAACCTGAAAAACACTTAGACGTGGATGCGGGAATCGAACCTATGACTACGTCTACTACGAGCGACCACAGCAAACAGAAGCAAAATACACTAATTCTTAACATTGAACCCCTAAACAAACACATTCAAAAGCGTTTCTAACAACCAATATAGCCCGTAAATTCATATCACGTACTTTTCAAAGTGCTGTCCATAACTTATAACAATAGGGATATAGGTGGCTCGCGGTAACTTAGAGGGTAGCAGGGTAGTCGGCGTCACACGGCCGTTGCTGATACTGCATAAGGGTTCGAACTGCGCTACCCATATAAATGGGCTCGCTTTACTCATCGCTTGGTGGAAAAGGTTTTTGTTTTTGTCCCTGCTGTCGTATAAACTTTTGACGTATTACAGATGGTGAAAATGAGTTTTGTTTTATGGTAGAGGTGACGAGACGAGCAGGACATGCGACTGATGTAAACAACATACCTGCCCCATAGACATTTCAAAAAAGTAGGACGTAGTCTCGCTAAAACAAAAACTGTGTCCATCAAGTCGGTCACATAATATGCACGTGTGCGCTGATACGCACACATCAGTGGGTCATTACACGCGCTACTTGTGTATATGTGTGCGTGTCAGCCTATCAGTGACAACTTGACAACGTGACGACGCACACGTGCAAATGTGGCCGACTCTAGTGACACAGTTTTTGTTTTAGCGAGGCTACGTCCGACTTTTTTATTTGTTCAACTCCATAGTAGCACAGTGACACGCAGCTATTGAAACATGAAGTACTCATTTTATTACCTAGCGCTGCACTGGGCTGGTCCCCTAGATATGTAAGATGTTTTATCACTACGCCATGTAATTTTACTGGAAACATTATCTTTAAAATTGGAACACAGTGCTGTTTTCACGTCACTGCTTGACGGTGGAATAACTTTACTGGCAAAGTTGTGGTTCTTCCCCAAACGGACTCATCAAAGAATCCTGTCATTACTATGTTTCTTCAAGGTCAGTGCCTACTCCTTAGTAAGCTGCATCATGGGTTAAATTCAGATGCGACAGAAGCGTAGCCCAATATTATCGATAAACAATCACGCAAGGTTTCCTCGACTGGAAAGCTGAATTTTTTGACGTGACCACGTCTAATAAATCGATGAACGCCGGCTGCATGCACGAAAAAGTATCCCGTTATGTCCCGTTACACTCATTGTACGCTTGCGCCGCGTCTATCAATGTTTTGTTATAATGTTGTCACTTTAAATTATCGTCCGTAAAGCAATCGAATTTACAGACAACCATATTTTTAAATTGTTGATGATGCGTTGCGTAATTAATTTCACAGCGATGGAATAAGTTTAGTTGGTAGTCCCCGCGGTTTTGGCCGCGTAGTTTACGTTTCCGTAATTTCCCCACGATAAACATTTTACCACTCCTTTGCGTCGCGCAGTCGGGTAAAAAGGCTATGAATTCCAGACTCCAGATGGGTAAGGAACGGCTGAACGGGTGTTCAGTTTTTCGTAATTGTGCAACAAACATCCAAACTTTGGTATTTTAAATGTTACTAGGATGTTATTTGTTTTCTTAAAATATCTCTGGAACTAGAAACTTCTCGAAAAACTTTTCATCACACATACAAGTACATAAAACAAAAGCATGTAAGAAAAAAAATATCACGCTATGATCAAATTACAATTCATCATGATTAATATGAATCAAACACAAATACACACATAACTACTATAGTTACTGTTGTTCTACTAAACGACTAGTACGTGACCAAGTGATACCTCTGAGGGTAGCGTCGTGGTGCAACTCGGAACGTATCAAGAGCTATCCGGGCCTGAGCGGCGAGTTTGCATTTTTATTGGCCAGTAAGCTAGATCGGCGACACTGCTTTTTGATTGGACGAGCTCTAAAAGGCTATTTTGTCGATTCGTAAAATGGGAACACTCCAAAACGTCTGTGATTGGTCCGATAAAAATTACGTTTCTCTGCATTTTAGAGTATTCCTACATGTTTCCTGTTCATGTTCTAGGATTCCTACATGTACTTACATAAATATCCCGATTACCTACTTTTCACTTCCCAAGGTTGAAACGTAATAGCAAAAAATTGCCAACACAAACAATTTGTATCGAAATTATTTCTGTGGGCGCTGGCTGATAGCACTTGATGTATTACAATACCCTGGCTGCTTCATCAATCATACCTCGGGATGATGTGGCCGCGGGCAGCCGTGGAGCTTCTGCTTTTTAAATGACTAAAACGTTATGTTATTATTCCGTACCTTGAAATCTGAATGGCGCTGTGAAACATTTACACAATCATTTCAATAGCGAATTAATATTAAACAGTTATAGGTTTACACTTGACTGCAATCTCGCCTAATGACAAGTGATGAAGCGGTCTGCAATGGAGCGTACTTAAGTACATACCTAGAAGCAACATATTCACTTTCGACTTGAACACACTTGTAACGTGTAAACATTTGAAAAAATCACTCAGGCAAAGAATGTGTTCCACACCCTAAACATTCTTATCCCAAACTTTACGTTAAACCTCCTCATTCGAGTCTTAGGAACATAAACCATAAAACGATGTCGCTTTTTCGAGCTACGAGCAGTGCGACAAAAAAAAGGTCAATTAGATCATGCAAATGTGTTGCACACTCCGAAATGTGTTCGATACGATTTTGCGGCAATGTCAAGACTTCCAAACCAGGGTGTTTTAGCCTTTGACCCCTTTGCAAGTTTTTCAATTGGTTCTCGAGCTCATACTTAGCCGAGCCATCCTAAAGCTGCGAGCAATTCTCCATACAAGAGCTAAAAAAGAACCACATATTTACATAGACTCTAAGAAAACATCAATAATGTTTTATGTTATTTTAACAACGAATATCTGTAAAGCCTGTGTTTCAAATAAATGTTCACTGCAGAGTTTTTGTTTTATCGTCACTAGAGTATAAGGCAATATTTCTAGGATAAGAGAGTTTTTTTATCTTTTAAAAACGACTCAGTACGGCCGTTAGGAGACTTTCGTTATTGTCAGAGACATGGTTAGTAATATTTATACATTTATCTCTCAAGTTGTGTATAGAATTTAAGATTTTGTTCTCATACTTCAGATTTTCATTGAGCAGCATAGCATTTATATTGTGTTTTGTAAGGTTGAGTTTCCTACGGTTCCTCCAGTCCAAATCACTTATCTATATCACTTTGTTTTGCTTGCTGTTACACAGTTCGATACGTAAGTCTGTAAATAAGAGAAACATGCCGTCTGCAAATCCTTAACAGTATACCCCTCAGCTTCCAGCGGTTATCTTTTCTTTTCTTCATCTTTCAGATCTTAAGACAATGTTACGGTTTTGGCCGGAAAAAAATACAGTAGCAAGTAGCAGTAGCAGCATCAGACTCCCTCAGCCTACAGCGGTTGTAACAGGGACCTTATGATAATTTTTCAGTTTTGGCTCTCCGAGTCTTGGATCATGAAAGGGTGCACTTGATGTTTTCTTTTTGCTTGACTAACTTGATTGACCCCAGTCCTCGTTAAGACTCTTTGCTTTCGCAGGTTGAAGTCGTGGTGGCTTAGTGGATAGAACGTGGGATTCACGAGTGTGAGGTCATATATTGAAATCACGTCTGCAACTCCGCGTATTTTCCAAGTGCACAAGTTTGTCATCATCACTGAGGTTGCCTGGAAGAGGTCGATTTTCGCGATAAAGCCAGTAATTTGTCGGACTCGTTTTTAAGGTTAATGTTAATTGTGTATTCTTTCATTCGGTATGCCAATAAAGTGTATCTATCTATCCTTAATAGTGCAAAAAACATCGTGTAAAAGCATATTCTAAGAATCATTGGCATTGATCAAGAAGTCGAAGTCAAGGGTCAACGTGGTGGACTATGACCTTGACCCTTTCCTTGCGAAACGAGGTTCCGAGTCTTAGCTAGTGAAAAAATTTGTTGGCTCCTTGTGCTTTCGTAGGTTTTCTTATATTTGTACATTTCACGAAAATGTCCAAAATAAATTGAACTCCCATTATTAAACAATTGCATGGAGTCCTAGACCAAGTAGTAAAAGAACTAGCTGGTATTCGCGTTTGTTTTATCGACGGACTGATAGCAAACAAACCTAACAAACATGCAATACTGAGAGTGAATTGCGTTGCTATTGTCCCGATTTTCAGACGGCTGTTGGGTCTCATTGTGTGGTGTTTGCTGCAGATGTAATCCAGACAAAACGATAGTACCTACATATATGCTGTCAATAGTTCTCCGTACGAGTAGCTCTCAGTACAAGAAGATTAGGTCTATTGTAAGTCTCGAACGGACATACTCTAGTATTATCAATACGAAATATTTGCTGTGGTTAATTGGTGGAGTAAGTTCCGCGTAATGTGATACAGTTTTATTTATTTCTATTTTTTAAATACAAATATACAAAAATCTTGAAAAACGAGAGTGCCACACAAATCGTGCTACCGTTGGTTAGGCCTTCAAAGTGAGAAACTTCAAGAAAAAACATTGTGTTGAAGATAACTTTTGCAACTGACCCTTGATTCAACCGTCTAGCGAAAGACTCTCAAGAATTGATTGACACTTTTCTCTATGAATTTTCGTCCGTTAACCGACTCAACTATCAGGGCTATGATCGTTGATGCAACATCCCACCCCACATGGCAGTAACCTCATAAACCAAGTACAAGTGACAATCATAACCGTGATAGCTTAAAAAAACACGAATCTATGTATGTTCTGTACTAATTTTGTAAATCTGAAGAGTTTTTTTTGTTTGAACCCGCTAATCTCAGGTAATACTGGACCTATATGAAAAATTCTTTCCCCGTTGGATATATACGTGATCCTTGAAGGCTATATATAGACTATATAAGCTATATAATATGTACTACGGGCGAAGACGGGGCGGACTTTTCGTGGTAAATCAAAGAATTTATGTGATTCCAGAACTAATTTATTAATTAAGAAAATACGTTCAGGGCAATAGCGATACAGCGATAGATGGCAAAGAGCAAGGTGACTACAGACAAAAACGTCAGTCTATAATGACATGCGAGTTCCGTGTTGTAATTACATAATATCAACAACTTTATTTAAATACAAAACAAACTAGAAACTTTTTGTAGTGGTAGGACTCTTTGCAGAGTCCGCCTGGGAAAGTATCCGGTAGAATACCTTTGCCAGTTATTCTACCGCCAAGCAGCAATGTGCAAACGTTACTGTGTTCCGGTTTGAAGGGCAATGTTTCCAGAGAAATTACAGGGCTTAGAAATATAACCTCTTAGATCTCTGGGTAACGAGCGCAGTGCAGTGTTAGCTAATGATTTGGACCCTTTATGTTTCAATAGCTGCGTGTAACTATGCTGTTATATGGCAGGCATGTTCGGAACGTCTCGTCACTTTTTACTAAAAAAAAACTTACGGAAGAGGTTTTTAATTCTGGCCAGTTGTTTAAGTTAATAAAATCGACTATGCAATATTGTTATGTACTGTGAGATAATGTAAAAAGGTAACACTTAACTAAATACTTATTGTGCACATACTTATATACTTAATACTTATTATGTTTATCAAAACACAAAACATTACGAAATGTCTGTATACCAAACTGTGGTGGAAACTAGCGAACGTTTCTCTGGTCTCTGACACAACAACACAATTTTGTAAAAACCTAGTTTCACAGACGAATAAAAGTATCATTGAAGTATCATTTTTTAAGAATGGAAAATGAGGAGTTGAATTAAAAATATGTAACGAGTTGGTACTCGTTACATATATTTTTAATCATATGTATGTTTTGTATAAACATAATTAAACACTTGAGGACATTTAAACGAATTTCTCAGCAAAATATCTCGACATGAACCAAGACAATTCCATATTTACGTTTATTCAAAGAAACAGAACCTTTTCAAGAGCTAACGAGCTTCCTTTGCTCATTCTAATGTTTATGTTAATGAATCAAGCATCGTTGTTAATTACGAGCAGAGGGAATTAACAGTTTCTTTAATTATTATTTTTTGTTACTTTACTTGAATTCGGAATGGAAGCAGAGAAAGTGACCTAAAAAGGATCTAAATATGAACATTGTTAGTCAGGTCAAACTGGTCAAAATAGACATTCTAAATGAATGATAGAAACTTCGACAGAACTGGACATAAATAAATGAATGATAGAAACTTCGACAGAACTGGACATAAAGGGGATCTTTTTTAATTGTGAACCCAGTCTTACTTAACCGTGCATAAAGATGGGTAACGGGCGGGAGGTAACGAGTTAAACGACGTTGATAATAACGGGGTAAATAAAATTATTATTTATAGCTGAACATACTCGTATTTTTTTCTCAATGTTTGACTTGTCCTTCCAAATATTTTGTTGTTACGTTTTACGTTATATAGACGTACGAGTACCTACATTTTATATATGCCTAATTACTTTTTAAAGTTTTTTGCTTTCGATTATAATCGGATGTCGACTGACTTATTGTTTGGGGATTGTGTTGCAAAAGCTGTTACTGAATCGGCTGTTTGATTGTTATTTATATCATGCCAGTATCGATTACTGATTTATTTAGTTTCTTACCGATCGACTGACTTATTCCATTATTCGGCCAAATCTTGTGTCGACTGCCTGATTATTAGTGGGACTAAAACTAATATCGCCTGAATATTTATTGTAGAGGGTTTTGAAGAAGAGGTCGATATCTGCCTTTTTTGAGGGATCGTGTGATAAGAGATTGGTGAAATTTAAAATCTTGCTGACGATAGCGGAAGGAAAAGAATATTGTAAGGAAGATAGAAGAGTATGCGAACATCTCGGCGACCGACGATAAATCGGTAGCTACTTGAGCTTAGCGCGGTAGCTTGATATACTCGTATGAACATATTTTAAAAGCTAGAAATCATAGAGATAGAGATCATATTATTAGTAGCTAGATATATGTTGAACCCGGGAAAAATTGTATCAAATTAGAAATATAACATAGGACTTAAATTATTATTGAATTACCTCGACGTATTGTAGTTAGTTTGAGCAGCGCGAGAACCGCCGTGGACACGAGAAAACCACGGAGGTTGGAATGAAGTTCTGTGTTCTTATGCTTAAAACACAAGTTCAAATTGCGAAAGTTGACTCCCTGGCCCGTTTGTTAAGATCAGGCACAAAAAAATTTTTATTTTGCATTTTTCACCAACTAAATACCTATAAGCAATGTTTTTAACCCCCGACAAAAAAAAGGGGTGTTATAAGTTTGACGTCGATGTCTGTCTGTCTGTCTGTCTGTCTGTCGGTCTGTCTGTCTGTCTGTCTGTCTGTCTGTCTGTCTGTGTGTGTGTCTGTCTGTGGCACCGTAGAGCTCAAACGGATGGGCCGATTTCGATGCGGTTTTTTATTTGAAAGTTAATATCCGTGCGGGTGTTCTTAGCTATGTTTGGTTAATATCGATTCAAAATGGCCGCCTCCACAAAATGGCGGACAAAATATTTCTTCACAACCTACCTCAATATGGGTATCAAATGAAAGGGCTTGACTAGTAGAGTACTAAACACTATAACAAATTTCAAATCCAAGATGGCCGCCACCACAAAATGGCGAATTATATAATATTTTTCACTACTGCCTCAATATGGGTATCAAATGAAAGGGCTTGATTAGTAGAATACTTTTCACTATGACAAATTTCAAATCCAAGATGGCCGCTACCACAAAATGGCGAATAACATTTCCTTTTTCACAATTCCCTTAATATAGGTATCAAATGAAAGGGCTTGACTAGTAGAATGTTCTACAGATAACAAATCTAAGGTAGTCGGGGGTTAATCAAAATTTTTAATTTTGTTCTTGTTGTTATACTAATTTTAAGTTTTTTCTCGCATAAGTGAAATGTAAAGTTTCTTGATGAGAAATAAATTCTTTAACCAGAAAGTTCAATATCCATATTAAATGTATAAATACGTCGTTGGAACTTGTATATCTGTCACCGTAAAATTGACAACACCGTCAGATTATAATCTAACCCGTAAGATTATAATCCCCATGTAAGTTAATTTAGTTTGTCATCAGACGTCGCTAAATTATAATCTGACATATTAGACTACAGGCCCGTGAACAAAATGTATGGGTCATATGATACAGCGGGAGACCTATGTAGGATGATAGAAGGGTATAAAGTAATAAGATTGAGCACTATTCCGTCACTTGTAAGTTGTCCAACTGAGTGCAGTTGAAGAGGGGGGGTTCTAAACCTCGATCATTTCTCCTTGCCGCATGATTTTTGTACGGCGTTGCGGAATAATAGATTAGAAGAGGTATTGAAACAATAAAAATTATAAATTTTAAAATTCTAATTGTTAGTTTGTGAAAAAAAATCATGATTTTCCGACGATTTACAGAGTAAGTTTGGTCATTTGTTTATGTACGGCATTGGTTTCATACAGTTTCAATACCTCTTCTAATACATTATTTTGCAATGCCGTACAAAAATCATGCGGCAAGGAGAAATGATCGAGGTTTAGAACCCCCCCTCTTCAACAGCACTCAGTTGGACAGCTTACAAGTGACGGCATAATGCTCAATCTTATTACTTTATACCCTTCTATCATCCTACATAAGTCTCCTGCTGTATCAGATGACCCATAAATTTTGTTCACGGGCCTGCAGTCTATATGCACTTATTCCCAAAAACTGCGTGATTCCATTATCTTTTGTCGCCATCGTTGTGATATATGTATGTATGTAAGTTGTATGTATGTAGATGGCGTTGATTGTAGGCAGCGAGATAGAAAATAGGAAAATACATACAAATTATCGCAGACGAAAGTCACAGGCAACTTCTAGTATTTTAATATGATACAGAACTGTGTTAAACCATGTAAATATCATGATTTGCATTTCCACATCTAATTTACATAATAATTGCTATGCAAATATTTGTTCAGTTTTCACATTCATTCGAGACTGTATTTTACTTGGTAATAACATACATTATTGTATTTTGGAGCTTTTCGGCAAACAAATCGCATAATTTTCAATTCATTACATTTTACCTAACATAATTTTTTTTAAGTAATCATAACTACATCCAACAGTAACTTTTTTCTTATCTGTGACTTGACTACCGACTAACACATTTTACATATAAAATGGAAGTCACCATTTTGATTCATTGATGACTTCATTGTTTCAAACAGATGAGTTGTTAGGTTTCATTGGCACGGGATCTTTTGAAACTCGATGCTTTCACTTTCGCGTAGTGTTCCATATTGAGCTTTGGGCGTTGGGCGTTCAAAAAAATAGAACGTATGGAACGTCATATTATTGTTCGCACGAGCGGTAAAAGCGCCAGCTTAGCGTGTTTTTTAACGTCCGTTAAAAAAGCGTTCAAATGGAACAGATGCATTTCCAAGTATCTGTTCACACGTCAGCGTTTTTAAAACTCGACGCTTTTTTGGTTCATTGTTCCATTTTGAGCGTTGGGCGTTAACGCAACATTCGTTGCGTGGCAAGCTCGCTTGGCGGTAGGTCGTGTTTGTTTGTGTTAGGGTAGAAGCTCCTTAGATAAAGAAGTCAAAATAATAAAATAAAGTTTCCGTAACAATGGGATCTGTTAACTCGTCAGTTGTTGTCAGCCAGCGTCTTGCTACCGTAAGGCTTCATTCGCACGGGAGTTTAAAAAGCGTTGCGTTAAAACATGGCGTTAGCATTTTTATAACGTTTTAAAAGTTACTGTTCATACGGACGCTTTTTAAGCTCCCGTGCGATCGAAGCCTTAAGTATATTCAAATAGTGCCTAAAACTTTACATACTCACCCGGAATAGGAAAATTGTTGATGCTTCAACAAGTTTTTTTTAAATTAATTGTGACGAGACGAGCTGGACAAGTGCCTGATGGTAAGCAACATGTCTGCCACATAACAGTACAGTGACACGCAGCTATTGGAACATGAAGAGTCTAAATCATTGTCTAGCACTGCACTGCGTACGTTACCCAGAGATCTAAGATGCTATCTATATCTCTAAGCTTTGTAATTTCTGTGGAAACATTGCCGTTCAATGTGGAGCACAGTAATGTTTCCACATTACTGCTTGGCGGTGGCACAACATAACTGGCACAAGTTCCTCTGTCAAGAGTCCACCACTACAATTCCATATAAGTTCAATTCTATATTTTGTACGCAGTGCTAACTAAAGCAGAGTCTAATTTTTTTCAAACTATACCTACGAGTACCAAATAGGTTTTCAGCTGGACCGACAAATTGCCTGATTTTAAGCGGTCTACGACGGAATGCGCATTGTGCATACGAAGAAGGAATCAATTTACAATCGACTTAAAACACGATAATGCAGTCAAATCTCTTCGTTCGAGTCTTTGAGACATCAACCCTGAAACGAAGTCGCTTTTTCGAGCTGCGAGCATTCCGATAGAAAGAAAGGGCAAGGTGGTTAGATCATGCAAATCAGTTTAACACTCTCCGCAGTGTATCCGATAATAAACCGCTAAGCTAGCGATTTTTCGGCGATGTTTAAGACTTTGAAGTCTTCTTGCAAAATAGTGTCGTTGTCTATAAGTCTTTAGGCACTTCTCGATCGATTCCAGAGCCTCTAGCTAATACTTAGCCGATCCATCTTAATGGTGCGAACATTACTCCATACAAGAGCGAATCTGTGCAATCTCCGAAATGTATCCGACAAAAAACTGAGCTAGGAATTTGAAATAAGCTGAGTTCTAAATTTCTACATTCCCGCCAATAAGCCACGACTTGCCCCAATGTTTGATTGAGGTAAAATAAATCCAATACAGTGTGGTTAACGTATAAAATCCCATAACCGTTTAAATAGATCGCCAGTAACAGTCCATATTGCTTATCAAACAAACGTTGCAATTAATAACTAGGCTGGAACTGGCAGCTATTGCTTTCAGCGAGCCACTAACGAAGCCTTTTGTTACCTCCCCGGAGCCGTAATTAATTTAGATAGATGTGAATGATGATAATGAATCAGCTGGCGGTACGGAGTTACTAGCGTTCAAGCCGCGGTTGAGTTCTTAATCTCTTTAGATTAAGTAGGTATTTCGTGATTTCGATTTGTTTCTAAATAGTAGCACCCCGCGGTTCAATCCGTTTAGTCAGGACACTCCGACGTGATTGCGCAACAAACAACCAAATATTGTTAATAATAATATATGTATAATAAGTATGTATTTAGAACTATATAAGTATTATATTATCAGCTATCTGGCTGCCATATTACAAGCTCTGCTTAGTTTGGGGTCAGATGGTGTTATGTGTGAATTGTCCACCAATATTTATTTATTGACATTTATAATATTGTTAAGATAGTAGGTACTCGTAGCATCCCGTGATGTTATCCGCGTATTTCCCATTCTCGTTATTTTCCTGGGATTAGAAGAAGATAGATAGATAAACTCTTTATTGCACTTAACAAAACAAACAATCTATAAATATAGTAGCAAATGGCGACCTTATCGCTAAAAGAGATCTCTTCCAGGCAACAGTGGGATGGAAAAGAAGTTAAAGTATAGAAAGACGGGAGTAATCAAACAAAGAGTTATATGATACCTTAATAAAAAATAGTTAATTGAGATACTAATCATTGACTTACATAAAATAGATATGCATCCTAATAAAAAAGAAAAGTGGATAAGTTCTTCCAGACTATAATCTAACTGTGTTCCGAATTTCCACCTGATCCGTTTATACGTTACAACGTGATTGAGCAGCAAACATCAAAATATCCAAACATCCAAACGTTGACATTTATAATATTAGTAGGATAGTTAGCTACGGTTTTATCCGCGTGGTTCGAGTTCTCGTTATTTTTTGGGATAAAAAGTAGCTGTGTGTTCTTCTAGATTATAATTTAACTGTGTTCTAAATATCAACTCGATTTATTAAGACATTCCGAAGTGATTGGGCAACAAACATCCAAATATGAAATAAATAGATAAATATTGATGGATAATTCACACAAAGCACCATCTAACCCCCAAACTAAGCAAAGCTTGTAAGATGGCGGCCAGATAGCTGATATAATTCGTATATAGTTGTAAATACATACTTATTATACATTAGATGTCCGCCCCGGCTTCGCCCGTGGTACATTATATAGCACTCATTGGGATCCCGTACATATCCAACGGTGAAAGTATGACTGAAATCGGTTCAGTCATTCCTGAGAATATCGCTTTCAAACAAAAATCCTCTTCAGCTACCTGCTACGCCTGTCGGAAATTGGTCGTACCAACTCAGATTTAGAAACAAATTTGATTAGCAAAGGTTTATATTCAATGACGCAATTTTAGACACATGCTGTCATGTCAAAGAACGGTACGAAAACTCTCAAAAAGGAGTATTTTCCCCGTTTTTTGTTACATTCTTGATTCATGCTCCTCTTCTATTGATAGTAACGTTATGTTCTATAGCCTATAGCCTTCCTCGATAAATTTACTATCCAATAGAAGAATCTTTCAATTCGGACCAGTGCTTCCCGAGATCCTAGCGTTCAAACAAACAAACTCTTCAGCTTTATAATATTAGTATAGATAGGAATACCCATATTATCAATAATAAAAATACAAATATTTGAATTCATCACACAAATATTTCAACTGGGAGTAAAAATAATCTATATAACTGCCATGTTTTGTTTGCGAGCTCCTAGTAAAACAGAAGTTTCCACCGTAACCCTGAATACCAGGGTTTCTTGTAAGTAGTCACTAAATTGGAATTGTTATTCCTAAAATTGCTTCCAAATTCGCTTTTAACCGTATTCGAGGGGTAAAATTGTCAAAGGTATTTTTAAAGGAGATTTATCGAACCGAAACCTGTCAGGAAACGGCGTTCTAATGATTATAGAATCCACGCCTCTACTGAAGTCCTCTGGCGTAATTGTGGAGTCGCATTACTTTCATACAGTTACGGCTGGTCTAGTAAGTTACGGCTGGTCTAATAAGTTATGGCTGGTCTAGCAAGCTATGGCTGGTCTAGTAACCTATGGCTGGTCTAGTAAGTTACGGGTGGGCTAGTAAGCTACGGCTGGTCTAGTAAGTTACAGCTGGTCTAATAAGTTATGGCTGGTCTAGCAAGCTATGGCTGGACTAGTAACCTATGGCTGGTCTAGTAAGTTACGGGTGGGCGAGTATGCTACGGCTGGGCTAGTAAGCTACGACTGGTCTAGTAAGTTACAGCTGGTCTAATAAGTTATGGCTGGTCTAGCAAGCTATAGCTGGTCTAGTAGCCTATGGCTGGTCTAGTAAGTTACGGGTGGGCTAGTAGGCTACGGCTGGTCTAGTAAGTTACAGCTGGTCTAGGAAGTTACGGCTGGTCTAGTAAAGTAAATTACAGTTCGGCTAGTAACTCACGCCTAGTCTAATAAGTTATGGCTAGTCTAGTAAGCTACGTCTTGACGTCTGGTCTAGTGAATTACGGCTGTTCTAATAAGTTGCGGCTGATCTAGTAAGTTACGACTTGTCTAGGAGGTTGCGGTTGGTCTAGTCGGAAGAACGGCGACGACTGATCCGGACTGCCCCCGGCTTAAAACCGCTGTCTTTTTGAAGTCATGTGCTTAATGCCGCTAACTTAAAACGGTGCAAGAAAACATTGTGAGTAAACCGACATGCACCTAGAATTTTTCAAGATCATATGTCATCCACCAACCCGTACCGGGCGGGCGACTTCCTTGACTCTTGACTTGAGTGAAAGCCCCGTGGTGGCAGTGGAAACATTTTTAGTGGGTAGTTTATGTTATACATTTTTATAACGTATTTCGATTAACCTTGTAAAATACGATTGTGGCGCCAATCGAGGATGGACATAAGTGATGGCGCGGACTTCAGATGAGCTATTCGCGTCACTGTGAGTCAGGAGTCTCTGAAAGATAAGAATGTTTTTACTTAATTGCGGTTTGATTAATGTCCTTTTGAGATAGGGGCTATAAAAATATTACGAAATATAAAAGGAAGGAATAGACATAAATACATGGTGACTAAAAGAAAACTAATTATTCCGTCAGTATAATTTAAAATAAATATTGTACACGATTTTTTTCTTTGGAGTCATAAATTGACCAAAATAGTGCTTAGAAGCTTCGTCTGACGTCACGTCTACATAAAACCTTGTGTAGGCGTGACGTTACCTCCTATTTTAGAAGTTCGATGATCTAAATATATCACATTCGTTTTTTGTAAAATGTGACAAAACAAAAAATAAGTGTCCCATTTTTTTTCCGTAAGATACTAGACGGACTAATTAGAATAATTGGGATATTTTTGACCCAATTATTATTCCAATTGAGATTTATTTATAACCCCACCATAAATGACAACCATCCTACTTCTACTGCTATTAGAGTTATAAGTCCCAGTTGTCCCACGCACCATCACTAATAAACAATGCACATCACATCCTCACCAATAGAGTGGTTGACAACTGGAACAGGTTGCCTAAGAACGTTATTTCAGCAAAGTCATTGAACTCTTTCAAGAGCAAACTGGACAAATGGATAGCGAAAGACAATATAATTGTAACAGACAATTACCTCTAATTTGTTATTTCAACACTGAGATATAGGCATATCAGGTAATGCTGCTCGTCTATTATTATTCAATATATAAATTATAAATGGGAAAATTTGGATAGTTACCCAGATGTTCGTACAACATACTCCTCATACCTCTATATTTCGGTGGAATTTAATGCAGCGTCAGTTTAAATGAAACTGCATCGAAGTATCGGGGACTGGCTCCAACATGTAGCCACAGTAAATACTTAGAACAATAAATTAAAACTATACTGTCACTACTTACTTTGAAAACTTTGTATTTTTTTAATAGTGTCCATTTCACAGGCAAATAAAGCATTGTTTCAATGTATCATTGTATCCGATTTACATGTTATTGTATTTTTTTTTTGCATGTAATAATTACGAACAAACAGCGCCTTACGATTTCCCGATACGGTCCATACGCTACGATGTAACTGATCAACAAATATCCAAACACTGACATGCTACTAATATTACAAATGTCGTAATGTATGAACTTTCAAAACAAATTTAAGCTGAAATTTGGAATACAGGTAGATTATAGTCTGGAAGATCACATAGGCTAGTATCTATTCTGGCAAAATTCGGCAAAAAGGCTGACCCTGTAATCTCGAAACAAAATTAATGTTCCATAGTATAAATAAGGCCCAAAGTGCATTTTTGTGTAAATATTTATTCAGAAAAATAGAGGACCCTTAAACATTCTGTGGATCATTAGTGTCATATTTAAACCTCTTTGTCATTTTCTGAGAACCATTACGGTTAGTGCCGTAAACACGGGAGAGCCATCGGGGCCGAGACAAGAAACGCAAACTGACTAGCACATCAAGTGCTACAACGATCCTATTTTTTGTACGTGGATAAATTTACGTGGAATGGTCGGGTTAAATTTGAGTCTACATACACCATACACCACGTGTGGTGCCCGTACTGACTAAAACCTCCACAGGGGTCCGCTTTTGCCTCACGTAGCGGGAACGCGAGACGCTCTCGCATTCGTCCCCGAATCCTGTTGTGGCCTGCCTGTTCCTGGGCCCATCTTTTTTTTTTAACTATTATAAATATCTTGACCGCCGCCCCCGATGCGACAATGCGGTCTATTATGGAGCGTGGGTAACTAGAAGAAACAGATTCACTCTCGATTTGAAGACAACAAGATAGTAACCATCGGGAAAAACCTACTCAGATAATGTATTTCATAGCCTATACGTTCTTTTTACAAAAGTAGAGTCAAACCTATTCGAGTCTTTAGAACGTCTTTCAAACGACGGGCTACAACCATAAAAACTAAAGAGTAACGCACGGTCACAGGCGCACCTAAATCCAAGACATGCAATGGTCGGTCATTATCATTGGTAATGCCCAATCCTTTCTAAGCTAAACTACTAATACAATCACATTAAAAAATGTAAAAAAAAAACTTGGAAGGTTTTTGGAACATTGGACCAAATTTAAGGCTTATTCAGTGGCATATAAAACTAGTTCCGAATACTGTTGACGAGTATAACGACCTCAGAAAAAGTTTTTAAGTACCATTTTATTCATCAAGGAAAGTTTCATAAACTTTCACAGACTTTAGCATTGAAAATTCGATTTTACATTGTTGTTAAGTAAAACCCGTAGACGAGGAAAATCAGTAGCGTACTTGTACGAAGTTAAATGGAAACAGCCACGAAAGGGAAATATAATGGATATTATGATGTAACGTATTATTTAATTTTACCTGAATCCAATTCGATTTTGTAAGTGCTACAACATTTTCAAAGAAACTTATGGCAGGCTTCAGATAGCCTCTATTGCCTAGCTAACTTTGGGCTTATCCTGAAAACGCCTACTTACTAATCTACACTTACATTAGCTCAAGTGATATTACTTGTACCATCACCGGTAGGGACTTAGCATCGGACTGGCATCCCTGAAGGGTACCTGGGTAACTTATGACCATGACATGGGAGATTCTGATTCGTTGCCATCTTTTATTGCTATTTTGACTTATTATTGGAGATACTTGCAATGTATTGCAGAAAATGTATCTTTGTTGGCTGACTGATCGCTGTTTGAAAAAACGTATCACTTGTTCCATAGCTTAGGAATGACATTGCCACATCATCCTCCATTATTTTAGTCCATAATCCATCTTGACGAATGCGGCGTAACGAACTGAAATCGCACGATAAGGACTGGTATACCGAAGCTATAGATCGGGATAAATGGAAGGAAAGCAGAAAGGAATTTCCCCGGTACTAGAATAGTGTTGACTAATAAAAACAATAAAGTATGAATTGTGATCTTCATAGTCTGCAAATAGTTTTCTTTGCAGAATACATTTCACACCCCGAGTTCTGTATTTTTATAAATCTCAAAATATCTAATTATATCTTTTTTGTTGCAGGTAAATACATCTATACTCAACACCAGAGTATGTATGTGAAGCATGAAGCTGAATAACGCACTTTGAAGTAACAAAGGTAAAATCGTAAGTTATCAAGATTTTTGACGGTGTTTGATTGTGTCCTCAAATGTAGCAGCAAGCGGAGCGACAGCGAAAGCGATAAGGACTAATACAACCGTAATGCGATAATACAAAATAACTATTTTTTTTATGTATATGGGGCGTTCAAATACTACGTAAAAAATTTATTGCAATCATTTTTGCCCCCCTCCCTCTTGTCATTAAATGTAAGAAAAGCTATTAATTACCCCAATGTTCACGTAAACGTTGCCGTTGGTTCCATTCCCCCGAAAATGCGTTCCGTTTAAGTTTAGTTTCCCCTGTAATATCAATATAATTTCTTCACTGCAATAAATAAATATATTACCTATTTGTATTTTTATAGTAAAGTTAAAGTTGGTGTTGTGTGTGAATTGTCCGCCAATTTTTTTTTTAATTTTATTTATTAAAGTTAGGCTACCACGCTACTGTACGCGACCGCAGAAAGACTATACCTAAAGCTGAAAAGATCGCACGTTCTTTAGTCACAAAAATTGGTCGAAGAGTTTTCGCAATTGACTTATCGGTAATTCAATGTTAACAAAATAAGAATGAGGTACTGCATTGAGCTAAAATGATTTATTCATGGTAACGATGATTTTGTAGTAGTAGGACTTTTTCAGAGCCACCTGCAGAAGTACCACACCTTTGTAATTAATTATATTGCTAAGCAGTTATTTGCAAACATCACTGTATTGGTTTTAAAGAAAATGGTTTGAAAGAAAATGTTCCTAGATTAATTACAGGCCAAAGATATATTTCATCTTTTATATTCGGGTGACGATTTAGCTCGTCTAGTGATAGGCGGTGATTTAAATGCTTCAAGTTCATATAACCGCGTTCCACTACGTTGTTATGGGCAAGCTTGTTGCTTACCATCAAGCGCACGTTTTGCTTGTCTCATCACTTTATTGAATACTAGCTGTACCCTGTGCGCCTTGCTACGCCACCTGTCGTAAATTAGTCGTATCAACTTAGAAACCCTTGTCTCACGCAGAACAACGCTGCTAAAAATCATCACATGATCAAATTCATAGTTTACGATGGTTTAAAGGACATACAGACAAACATTCATTTTTTAATTCATAGAAACAGATTTAAGGGAAGAGCAAATCACCCTCACTCGCTGTCGCTTTCGTTTATCAACACATTAGAAAACACGACCTTCCTTATGACAAACCTTTCAACATTCGTATATTCGTATGTATGACTATATGGTGCGTCTCAAGGGAAATCAAGCTACTAAATTTATGTGCCATTTTATTCGGAACCTTTTTCATCAGTTAAGAAGTTTTTACGTCTCCATGATTTAGGATGATGGAGGTAATTTTAGTAAGCGTGTAATTATTGTTTGCGTGCCCAAAGTTAATGTGTTTTGGTAACTGGTGTGTTCATAATATTGACTAGTTTTTGGAGTCATGGAGTTGCGTTTGATAAAATTGGGATCGAAAATGATTTTTTGTGCTTTCATAAAGATTACTATCCAATTCTATATGCATATATTGTTTTAATTTTGGAACTAACATGTAAATCTTATACCTTTAAACGACCAATTCTTGTAGGTATATATATATATATATATATATATATATTTACATCCTTATAACAATTAGCCGTCCTCTGAAGAAAAAGTGCATTTAAACTGACGTCCACCTGCTTTTGGCGTCCGCATACTGGACGCCACTTTTATAGCCATTGCCATTTACGTCCTATCGGTCCTGACTAGCCGTAGGACAAATATCGATAAAGCCAAAAACTCTAAAATGGATTCAATTATATATTAAAAAGTTCGTGACGAAATCTCAGCGCAGGTGACGCGCTGCTGTCGCGCGTATATTCACAGCCGTATAACTCGGAGATTTCCTGACTATGGATCCGCGTATTTGGCGTCCGCAACTGCGACGTTGCCAGCTCGCAACAATAGATCAAATAATATTTATCACGGACTGAAATCAAAAAAATAATATGCGCCGTAGGTGGCGTTGTACGCGTTGCGTATTATTAGAAGTCCGACTTTATTTACACTTTCAAAAAGTTGCAAAAAATAAATGATGTGTTATTGGAATGTATTAGATGTAGATAGAAGATGAATTATCGAGGACTTCGGAGAAGAAAAATAATATCATATACGGACGCTCAATAGCTATATTCGGACGTCCAATTGCCATTTTTTTATTATTTAATAGGATTGCACTTGACCACCATCTCGCCTGATGTTAAGTGACGATGCAATCTACAATGGAGCGTGTTTACCTAGAAGAAAACGATTCACTCTCGATTTGAAGACACCAATATTGTAACTATAAGGGAAAACCCACTGAGGCAACGCATTCCACAACCTAGACGTTCTTGTCACAAACTTGGAGTCAAATCTCTTCGTTGGTGTTTTCGGAACATCAACCATGGAACGATGTCGCTTTTTGAGATACGAGGAGTCTGATAGAAAAATGACAAGATGGTATTAGATCATGTAGATCAATTGCACATTCTCCGAAGTATAACCGGTATAAAACCGATAAGCTAGCAATTTTGTGGCGATGATCAAGACTTTGGAGTCTTTTACGCACAAGAGTGTCATTGCCTATGAGCCTTTCGGCACGTCTCTCAATCGATTCCAAAGTCTCCAGCTGATGCTTAGCCGATACATCCCAAAGGTGCGAACAGTACTCCATAGAGGAGCGAATCTGTGCTTTATTTAACGTGAGCAACTGTTCAGAATTAAATCTGTATGTCTATCTGAATGGTATCTTCGCATCTTTGAGATAATACCTAGTTTTTGGTGGCAAATTTAGCCGGAGACTCAATATACGTTTACTAAAATTGCGCGTCGACGATAAAGAGAAGAAATATACGGACGCTCAATAGCTATATACGGACGTCCAATTGCTGTATACGGACGCTCAATAGATATATACGGACGTTCAATAGCTATATACGGACGTCGAATTACTATATACGGACGTCGAATTACTATATACGGACGCTCAATAGCTATATACGGATGTCGAATTACTATATACGGACGCTCAATAGCTATATACGGACGTCCAATTGCTATAAACGGACGCTCAATAGCTGTATACGGACGTCCATTTGCTATATATGGATGTCCAATTCAAATCCAGTGAGATATTTTCCCACCGGGGACGTCAAGAGAAGTTGTTTAAAAATATTTCTTCATACTGCCAGTACCTAATTCCCATTTGTCCCTCGTCATCTCTCATCATCATCAGCTGCAAGACGTCCACTGCTAAATATAGGCCTTCCCCTAGATTTCCACAACAAACGGTCCTGCGCAACCTGCAACCAGCGGTTTCCAGCGACCTTTGTGAGGTCATCTGTCCATATAGTGGGAGTCCGTCCAACACTGCGTCTTCCGGTTCGTGGTCGCCACTCGAGAAACTTTCTTCCCCATTGGTTGTCAGTTTTGCGAGCGATGTAGCCAGCCCATTGCCACTTCAGCTTTCTTATTCTGAGCTATGTCGGCCACTTTCGTTCTTTTGCAAACATCCTCATTACGGATTATGTCGCGTAGAGACTCTAAACATAGCTCTCTACAAAGCTCGCTGTGTAACTTTGAACTTTGTGTTGAGGCCCACAGTTAAGGACCACGTCTCTCAAGTTCCACAAGCCATCACGGGCAACAAGCACTACTTAAATACTTTTGTCTTTAGAAATTAGGGTATTTTGGACTCAAAGATGGGCCGAAGTTTCGCGAACGCTGCCCATCCGAGTTGGATCCTTCGCTGGACCTCTTTGTCGAAGTTGGATCTACCTATTTAGATCTTTTGACCTAGGTAAACGTATTCGCCAATAACATATTGTGGCTTTGCTGTTATACACTTCAACGCTGGAAAAACTGAAGCACTGCCCAGGTTTCGATGAAATCGAAGGCTTTCTCATATAGGCCCATAAACGCTATACATCATCATCTGCAGCCTGCCCATTGCCACTTCAACTTGCTAATTTTAAAAGCTATGACGATGACGTTCGTTCTTCTGCGGATTTCCTCGTTGCGGGTTTTGTCACGCAGAGAAATTCCAAGCATAGCTCTCTCCATTGCCCGTTGTGCTACTTTGAGTTTGCATATCATGCCAATATGCAATAGTTGGCGACCACGTCTCAGTACCATATATCATCACAGGTAACACACACTTTCGCCTTGAGAGTTTGTGATATTTCTGACGAGAAGATGCGATGCCAAACACTGCCCATCCGAGTTGGATTCGTCGGCTGATCTCCTTGTCAAAGTTTGATCTGCCTAACTGGATCATCTGACCTAGATAAGCGTAATGGTCGCCACTTTCGATACTGCCGTTTCAAACATGGACCGGTATGGGTGCAACATGGGCATTTGACATGATTTTGTGTCTTACCCATGTTCATTTTTAGCCCTACCTGTTGAGAGACAGTATTGAGGTCTCTGAGCACTGAGCCAAAGTCATCTAGCGATTGAGCCATAATGACTATATCGTCGGCAAATCGAAGGTGGGTGATGTATTTGGTATTAATGTTGATACCATATCCATTCTAGTTTAAAAGCTTAAAAATATCCTCCAATGCAGAGGTGAACAGTTTCGGAGAGATAGCGTCTCCCTGTCTCCCCTTTTTGCATTTGGATCGGATTTGTGCATTGGCCCTGAAGACGGATAGACATGGTGGCTTTGTTGTATAAACACTTCAACACTTCGATATACCTACGCTATACATAGTAACTGATTATATTCGTCGGTTTTCTGTATAATCTGCCGAAGTGTATGGATATGGTCTGTGGTACTCGTACTATATATTTATATTATACTATATATTTATTTATAAAATACTATATATTTTATAAGTAAGTAAATTTTATAAGTATTATATCAGCTAACTAGCTGCCATAGTACAAGTTTTGCTTAGTTTGGGGTCAGATGGTGTTGTGGGTGAATTGTCTACCAATATTTTCGGAAACCGGCTTGTTTGGGTGGCTGGAAGTCGTCAAACCTGCGTGCGAGACGATTCGTGATTACTTATAAATGTGGCTCAGAAGTGAGATGGGTTCTTCAACAAAGTGATGTCACCTTTTTTGTAGAAGAGCACCACCACACTTCAGCTCCACGCTTCTGGCGTATTACCGTCAAGTATGACGGAGTAGAACAGCTTCTGAAGGACTTTAAGTAACCGTTTTCCACCCGCTCTCAGAAACTCAGCACCCGTTTGTTTCTACTGGGGATAAATGTGTGGAGACAAATGGGAATAATCCAGTATGGCGCAACACGATTGGCAGCAGTATTTCTACCATACAGTAGCTCGTTGCCAAACATAATTGCTTCACATAGTGCCGTATTTTTATAATTAAAGTGACCAGGCTATTGAACATCCGTATATAACTATTGGGCGTCCGTATATAGATATTGGACGTCCGTATATTATATTGGACGTCCGTATTACATTGGACGTCTATATATAACGTTGGTTCAGTCCATGGCAGGATACAATCCCGATTTTATCTTATCTATATTTGTGTTGATCCACAAATGAGGTTATTACGTACCTACTTGTCTTAAATTAATAAAAAATATGACTAAACAAACATGTACATCTACATTTATGCTTGTTATTCTAGATACTACCTGCGATTATTGGTGTAAAAATCTCATAAATAGGAGCTCAATTTTTTAATGTTATTAAGTAATTGTTTACTAAACTTTGTCAAAACAATAGAATAGACACTTACGTGGAAGTGTGACATACATTTATCACACAATTCATTCATCTGTGATCATTCACAACAAGACGCCTTATAACAATTTCAATACCTTAATATTGTGAGAATAAATTTGTAGATAGATAATAATAAAGAATATAAAAATATCGGGCATCCGTATAACTATAGATCTTACGAAATTGAAGTAAAAGAAAGAGAAAGTAAATCTAAACTAGCTGGCAACGTCGCACTCACAAATGCCGTTCATCCTATGCAGACGCTAAATAGTCGATGCTAACAGTAAATCAAGATCAATATATCCAGGACGTTTATAATTAATGACCATGGTTCGGGGTTCAAAAATGTTGCGGCACGAACGTAAGAGGAATATCGCGAAAAATAAAATTATCAGAAAACGATGTATCCTACGGATCTGGGAATCGCAAAACTAAGCAATATTCATTAAGACATGTTAAAATAAGCAAGAGGAACCGGAGGACGTCGTAATGATGCACGGCGTGCATGACGCCAAAAATATTTAAGGATGTAAATATATATATACCTACATATATATATATTGCGATTATATATATATATATATATATATATATATATATATATATATATATATATATATATATATATATATATATATATATATATATAATCGCAATCTCGGAAACGGCTCGAACGATTTTCATGAAATTATGTATACAGGGGGTTTCGGGGACGTTAAATCGATCTAGCTAGGTTTTATTTTTTTAAAACATTTTAAGCGCGTTTTTAGACAATGAAAACTCCTACAATGTCATTAGAATGCGGTAACTTATTTCGCCACTGTTCTTTAAGTCTAAACAGCTTAGACGGAATATGCTCGCCCTCGGAGTCAACAGACCCCGGTTCGAATCCCGGTGGTTACACTCAGAACTTTTTTTTTGTTCTTTTTTTTCTGAGAAAATCTTATACTTAGAGCCTTTTATAAACGCATTTAATTCGTATCTAAGTAGGTCTAAGTCATCACTACGTAATTTGTACCTGCCTAAATATCATTTCAAAAACCGAGCAAAGCTCGGTCAACCTCAGAACTTTGACTTTTTTCAATCTCAAGCAGCTTTTCGTTAGAACTTGATTGCAAATATTGTAATATACTATTGCAGTATGAAAGCTATCGTTATTATAACACATCTCTATATATAAAAATGTTATGTTGGTTTGTGTACTCTTCAAAAACTCAAAAGTTCTGCAAAAACCGATCGGTGAGCCACAGCGGAGCGTGGCCAGCTAGTTTTAAATAAATACACGGATAAAACCGCGCTTCAATTATCAAATAAATTAGTGACCGAAAGTCAATCAAATTATATTTTTTGCTCCCTTGACATTCCAATAAACGGACGCCAGAAAAAGGCCTCAAAAGCACTTCTTACGCACTTTTAACTTGTCAACACGCCCGAAACAGATAACGCCGTAATTGCTCTCACGCCAATTTAATTAAAGGGCAGGCTTTTTCTTTCCGAAGAAAAAGGAAGTAAAGTTTTTCAATCAGTTCTCGAGAATCCTCCTGAAGTTATAGTTCAGTTGCGGCCTTGTTCTGCTCCAAATTTGCTCACTTTATTGCGATAAATCTTTGGTGAAATAGTTGATTCTTTATTCACGTGATAGGAATGTGAGAATTTCTATTAAAATAATTTTTTTTAATTTCAATTTCCAATGGCTAATTCTTAACTTTTAAATGCCAGCTTTTGTACTCGCTAGCAAATTGTTTTACTCTGTCCAAGGATTTTTTCAAACATATTATACGAGTTTGTACAGATAACGAGTACTTACCGATGCACTTTTAAAAATTGGTTATTTCTAAAAAGTGTGACATCCGCATTGAGGACGTCACTCATCATCAGTATGGTCGTGAAGGGAAGAGAATGAAGAAGAAAAAACAAACTTTCTTAATGAAGTTGTTTGTTTACTTGTTATTATCATAATTTTATAGCAATTATTGGCCAGCTGCATCAGCGGTCCTTCTACCGCCTAACTAAATCTGTTTTCGCTTTGCTATTGCAGTCTTCCTCATTTCAAGCGAAAAGAAAAGAGAGAGGTATATCAAAGCTAAGACAGTGTTAGTTAAGCGATAGACCCCAAGATCGCAGGGTCGCACTGGACTATCAAGCAAGCCTTTTGTTTTTGAAAATGACCTATAGGAACCGGCTGAGGTGGCTCCACTGGGCAGAGCCTTTATTAACAAAACAAAATACAATTAGAACTACACTTCACTACAAACCTACCTAACCAACTACTTACACTAAGCACACCTGAATTTTTTTTATTCAATATTCACAAATGGCTCCACTATCTAACATAGATAGTTTGACATTCAGGTTAGCGCTAAGGGTGCAAGACCTGAAATAACCTAAATCTAACTTAAACCTAACTAGAACCCAAATCTAACATACTTACGCTATTTAGCATACATCTGACACCTAAAAGAAAATAATCGAACTTACCTAATCGAAATATCTATCATGCACTTTTCATGTGTTCCAATGACTGCGTGTCACTGTGCTGTTATGGGCAGGCATGTTGCTTACCATCAGGCACATGTCCTGGTCATCTTTACACTCTACATATAGGTACTAAAAAAAACATATCAATTACGTGCTATACACTATACACTCTGTCAAGTGCTACCGGAGCGTACTGAGTGGGTGTTTCCCGATGAGTACAATCTTGGTGTCTTAAAATCGAGAGTGAGTCGTTTTTTCTAGTTAAGCACGTTCCATTGCAGACCGCATCGTCTCTCAATATCAGACGAGATGGCAAGTCAAGTGAATGTAATGTAAAAGAAAATTCTGTAACAAATAATTCTACATCCTAATGTATTCGTACTCACACAGTCGTTACATGAATTTTTCAGTTTTTCTTTGTTAGGAACAACCTTTGTTGCCTTGATAATGAGTGTAAAGCGTAGAGATCAGGTTCACAAATGAGTTGGACGCAAATAGGAGTACCAACGTAATGTGCCGGTTTGTTCGCTTTGTGATGGAAATATCACTAATTTCGTATACCCTGTGGTTTAAGAATATCTAAATTATTTTTCTGAAATTATAAGCTAAATGTAGACTTACATTTATAATTCGATTGTACTGCAGAGCACACCAAACAGTCTTAAATTGTGCCTATTCATAACGAAAGAACGAACATAATAACTATACTGTACTCGTGTGCCTAAATAAATACCTATGTATATCGTTAAAACAAAACAATAAAATTTAAATTTCATGTCATATCTATTATTAGAGCTGTAATTTTTTATTTCGCTGGGCTAGTTATATGTATTGTTTCTAATTCTTTTTTTATGTCCTGGCTAAATCATAGCAAAATAAAGGAGACTTTTAAACTGGCCCAATTTAAAATCGTAGATTATAATTAGATACATACTTATTTATGTTCTATTTCAGTTTTCTTCGCAAAATTAGTGAATAGTTTGCAAAATAATTAGACTCCAGGTTTCACATTTATTTTGAAGTAAAAATATATATTATTAGGTGATAATATCACCTTAATTTAAAATTATTAACTCACACATAGGTACATTTAAAGCATTTTCTTTTTATCCCAGTTGTTAAAAGTTTTGGGCGTGTAACGCCATCTATCTGATTATTCTCATAATATTATGATAGTTGAAATTTGATCGCAGCGCCCTCTTGAGTGTCGACAGAATTCCAAAATACGTATTCACGCCATCTCTGTGAATAGACAGGAAACTTTTAGGATGAGAAGCTTCTTAGATTTTACTTTGCAATCTGAACAGGAGTATCATGAAAAGGTTCTTCATAAATCCCATAGATGAAGTACTCGTCAATAATACAAACTTTTAAATTTTGGTGGTACATAGTAAAATATTTTAAGCTTCAGCAATAATTAAATATCTGTTAAATATAAAGTAGTCTCATTGTTGTCTGTCTATCGCACTAGAACTTGATCAGAAAATTTCAAAATTGAGTAAATAATACAACATAGTGTATATATTATATAGGTACCTAGGTAATTGGACAAACTTACAATACGTACCTAGTAAATTCACATACTTACCTCATTACCTACATCTTCACAAGACGACCGCATCATTGAAATAATCGTATTTTTTTTTAATTTAACGACTTTTCTATATGAACGAACTTTAATTTTAACGCGGATTATCTCAAAATAAAGACCGGTTCAAGCAGACGCCATTAAAAGAAAATTAATGGGGAAACCTTCTCAAATAAAAAAAAACAAAAAAAAAATCCCGCCAAAAGCCCGACCGCAAAGTTAATTTTGTAAATTTTCGTCATTCGGTGTAATATCTAGTATCTAGTTACTAAAGTGTATCAAGAGGGACAGAGCAGGATGCAAGGAAAGACATCAATGGGTTCCCATTTCGTTTTTTTAATGTACGTTTTCATTTTGTAGATTGCTAATCAGCGTTGCCAGAAGGTTACTTTTGTAACCTTTTAGGTGATTTTTGGACTGCTTTGGTTACTTAAAGTTTACTCAAATCAATGAAAAGGTTACTGTTAGGTGTACAACAACTGCATATCAATTCTTAATGGATCAATTTATATAGGATCAATATTAATAAAACACAAAATGCTCAAATAGTACTCATGGATGTTTCTTTAATAAGTCAACACAACTAATATTCGATTCTATCACACTACCTACTATCCGGCAAAAAAAGTATGAAAGGTTACTTATCTTACAAAAAAGGTTACATTTCAGGTTATTTCTGACAAGATCTGACTGGCAGCGCTGTTGCTAATGTTATCTAATTATTGCATTAAATTACTTAGGTACTTGTGAAGTGGTATACCATCCTTTGTAAAACAGGATGTCTTGCTATTCTTTCCGCACCATTTCACTGAGCCAAACCCCACATGTTTATATTTTTACGATTTTTTTTGTCATCGCTCTTTCGCTCAAAATCAAAAGTCTGACTGACCGAACTCGCAACAGGTAGGTATAGCGCAATTATGCTTATAAAATTTTAAAGAGGGGCAGTCGTACGATCAGTCAAATGAGTATATTATATTGTCTTTGTTGTCAACAATAATAAATATTATGCTTTTGTCATACGGCGACGTCAGGTAAATCGCTGAACGCTGGCTGCTTGCACGAAAAAGTGTCTCGCTTTGTCCCGTTACGTCCATTGTCCCGTTACGCTCATTGTACACTTGAGCCGCATCTATTAATGTTTTGTTATGACGTTATCACGTTAAACTATCGTCCGTAAACTAACTGACTTTACAGGCAACCAACATTTTTAATTTAATACTGAAATTATGAGTTAATAGTTTTCATTCTTTCAGTTCTTTATTGGCCTATATACAAGTAATATTGGCACCTACTACCTCCTTAGTTGAGTCTTGCTTCGTAGTCCTAATAGTAATTGTCAAACAGATTTCCCAGTTTGCATTTAAGATCCGACGGGTTCGGTTGTAAGATCATTTAGAAATTTAATGTGTTAACTATTTTACATCTGAAGAAGCCACGGGAAAGGTTAACAAAGAAACATAAATTATTCACTTCTTTATTATTGTTATCTTATGATAGATGTATAAAACTCTTTATTGCGACAAAAACAAATTAAAATATTACAAATAAACACTTATAACTATTAATTTAAAATAAATTAAATAACTATTATGATGGTGTATTAGAAAACAATATATTTATACTTAATCATTCTATTTATTTTAATGGAACAGATATAACTGTGCACATTGATGAGACATAATATTAAAAAAATAATTATGTTTTGAAGATTAGCAGATCTTATCCATTATACAGCGCTCTTCTTTCTACCGCTATTTAATCTGCTTTAATCTGCTTAGGTAAATAAAATCTTGCATTTGTATATAACAAACTTGTTAACATGTCAAAAAATGTTAAACAAAATCCCTACATATTCATCCACTTTTACATTTTTAACTGAGCAGAGCCTTTATTAACAAAACTAAAATAAAATGAGAACTACACTACACTACAAGCATAAAATGGATCTACAAGCCTACCTAACTAACTACTTACTTACACTAAGCACACCTGAATTATCTATAGACCATTTTGCATTAACGTTTTGCGTCATTGAACTAAATGAAGCAATTTAAGAATGTAAAGTACTGAGTTATCGGAAATTCCTTTTATGAGATTTCGATATGTCTACAATTCGATTAAAAATGTATATTTTCATGTAACAAAGCTCTTAATAGATATTCCGAATCTGAATAAGAATCATTTAAAAGTTGATGAACCGAAAAACTATCTTTGGCTCGCCTACTTTCATTACCTGGACCAGCTTTGGCGAATACGCAATAATGAGATGAAGAACAGTAAGATGACAATTTTAGAGCTACCCATTTCATATTTGGTTGAATTTCTAAACAAAACACTAAATCAGTCAGAAATACACCCGAATCCGAGTTTAGTTCTACTGGAAATTTGATATCAACCGTTTTATCCGATTCCGGATCAAATATTTTAAACAACCTTCGACACAGCTTATTAAATGTTTGGTGAATTTGATAGATTTTGGAATATTCCGTAATACTTTGTTTGACATCTATATCTATCCTAGAAATCCCGGAAACGTACATGTAATTAATGACAGTCAGCAAAAGATTGTCAATGTCAGCTTCCTCTGCGCGCTCAAATAGTTCACTCACTCGACTTAAATAAGGGGATTTATGTAATTGCATCCACCATTTTTGAATTTCGTTGTGAGAATTTAAATAAATAACATCTAACACATTTCTTTGTTCATGATTTACAATATTACTGTTAAAATATTTCCTAATTTCGTTTTTTAAGATGTTTTCTACTTCATCTTCTTTAGATTGACTGGTGAAAAACCAAAGTTTGTTTAAAAAATCTTTAGCTTGTATTTTGTCGTATTCGTCCCCGTCAAAAGAGTATTTCGGGAATCCATCCGTAGAGACTTTAATGCGATAGTCACCTAAATCTTTGTTCCAAGATTTGTATCTTTCATTTCTCAGTTCTTTTAAAAATAAAGTAGCATTAGGTGGTAATTCATTATTTTTCAAATCAAACTTAAGCATTTTTTTCTCTACGTCTAAAACCAGTAGATTGCCTACTGCACCACCAATGCCGCCGTTGACATCTATGATGCCTTTTTCTACGATTTTTCCTGGTCCAATGATGTTGTCGTCTAATTCAATAACTTTGGTGTCCTTATTAATTTCAAATAATACATTAAGTTTTTCTGCTAAATATTGTATTCTTTTTATAATTTTTGCTTTGTTTCCACGGAATGTTAAATCTAAATTACCAAACGCTAGAGGTAGTTTAATGTTTAAGTCAGATAATTTTATTTGAACAGCTTCACTTATTACAGTTTCATCAATTTGAAGTTTATTTAACTCTTCCTGTGTTTTCTGAAGCTTACGTTGTTGTAATTTATTGTTTAAATTTTCTACAAGTTGTAAAGTCCTAGATTTGGTATTGTACGTGGCTATTTTACTAATTAATTTGCTAATCGTATATGCACATGGTTCTTGCAAAGCTATAGTAACATATTCCCAATCTTTTTCTGTGATTTTGGATCGGTCACAACGTTTTGTTGATATCTCCTTGATAAACGTTCTACGTAAAGCGACTAAATACTTACAATTGCTTTTGAAGAACTCTGGTCGAATCTTCCATATGCAGTATTGGTTATTGATCGGTTGTGTTTTACATGTCTTCAGAACTTTACGTCGCATCACTACATGGTACCTTGCAATTAGCTTATCCACCAAAATAATATCTGCTCTAACTTTATCTGAAAATAATATTTCTATGAAGTCTGTTCCAAACCTTTTAATTCGTTCAATAATTGTCAGATTGCTTAAAAAAGTTATATCGTCATCGTTATAGTCATACTGAAAATAATCCGTTTGACTTCCTGTGCTGATAAGATTATACACCTTGGGACTCAAAATACGTTCTGATTTTCTTTCAATCGAGGTTGTTCTAGCTGGCGTATATATAATTAAGACACAGTCGACATTTTCAAAGTAACCTGTAAACAAGGGATTGCCATTGTTGGTTTCAAATTGTTCTTTAATCCTGAGATAGCTATCAAAATATTTCAATAAACTGAAATCACCAGAGGTGTTTTTAAAGTCTTTGACGGTGAGTTCCCCTTTCGCAGGATCATCTTTGTGTTTCGCTTGTATGAATAGCACGATAGGTTTACTATAACTACGCACGTGATAGCGTAAGCAGATGTCATCCATGTCACCAATATTACGCATATTAGTTCCGAGAAGAAAATGTTCTACATGTGGATCGCTAAGTAAACGGATATGAATTAAACATAGCAACTTTGTCTCATAAAGTTGCCCACTAACACCAGTCGTATAATTTTTCTTTCTGTATTTATATTTTGATTGTGCAATATTTAATTTTTGCAAGCCATTGTTTGAAATGATTACACGATCATTACTGTTAAAACTATTGCAATGTGTTTGTAGTAGCACTTTAGGTGATTTATTACATTTTAATGATAATTCTATAGTGTTTATTTGGTTTTCCAATTGTGTCGGATCCTTGTGCCACACATTAATTAATTTATTGTGAATGTTAAATACATCATAGAAATTATCCGACTTTGAATTTATGAATCCAGCTCTCGTGTCTTTGAATTTCAAATTCATATTAAAGATATCCATACGTCGCATATAGTCAGTAACAGTTAAGAAAAGATTATCAACACATAGTTGTTTGGCATGAAGAAAAATATCATTCGATTGACTTAAATAGGCTGTCTCACCTTTACGCATCCACCATTTTAATATTTCGTCATGAGATTTTAAAAAAATTGCATTAGCATGTATTTTAAATAATGAACTGTTAGTATTATTGTTGTCATTGTTGTAGTATTTGTTGATAAGATCAATCAAAATACTCTCTAATTCGTTTTCTTTGGCTTGATTTGTATAAAACCAGAGAATATCAAAGAAACGTTTTGCTGTTTGTTTATCATATTCGTCGTAGTCAAATGAGTATTTCGGAAAAAAAATAATTTCATTTCTAAAATAATATCTACGCGATTTGATATCAAGTCGATCTAGTTCTTCCAAAAACAAAATAGCGTTTTGTGGTAATATTTTCTTGTCCGTTTCTAATTTAAGCAATTTCTTTTTTTCGTCTAAAACAAGCAGATTTCCTATTGCACTTACGAGGCCAACGTTGATATTCTGAATATTTTCATTTATAGTACATCCTACGTCATGGTTGATAATTATTATATTTGAATTTTTATTAACTTCTATTAAATTTTTCACTTTAGTTGCTAATTTTTTTATTTCGTTGTGTACTTGTAGCTTGCTCCCATGAAATGCCATATCCAAATTTCCAAACTCTAATGGAAGTTTTATTTTTAACCCAGACAACTTTATTAGAACAGCTTCTTTGATTATAGTTTCATTTAAGACAATTTTTTCTAGTTGTGTCATTATAATCTGAACTTTATTTGAATCTAGTGATTCCTCATAATTCAAAGTGTTAGAAAATTCAATTTTTTTATGCTTCTCATTATAAGTAGCCAATTTTCCAAATAGTTTACTGATTGTATACGAACATGGATCCCTTAAAGCTGATATTAAATACGTAATATCTTTTGTGGTTATTTTGGAACGATTGTAATATTTCGTTGATAGTTCTTTTACAAATGCATCTCGTAAAGCAACTAAATATTTATTGTTGCTTTTAAAAAACTCAGCACGAAACTCCCATAAACGAAATTCACCTTTGGTCTCGATTTGTTGTAAAACTTCCCGCCTTATAGCTACATGGTACCTTGATATTAATTCATTTTTCAATATTTGATCCAAACTATCATGTTCAGAAAAAACAAACTTCATGAAAGTGGCACCCAGCTTCTTAATTTGTTCATTGACTGACAATTCAGTAAATAAAATTACTTCGTCTTCTTTGTACATATGTTTAAAAGCCTTTATATTATCTCCTGTATTTAAAATATTGTCCACAGATGTAGTTGCTTTGGTCTTTATAAATTTCTTGTCAAAAATTACCTTGCTTGGAGTGTACTCGATTAATTTGCACTCAAAATCATTAAAATCTCCGTCAAACATAATATCATCATTGCGAGGCTTAAACCGGTCCATGATTTTAAGATAATTTTGAAAATATTTGCAGATACTTAAATGTCTAGAAGCGCTAAGTATGTCTTCTGTAGCTTCACTTTCTTTGTGATTTGTTCGTAAAAATATGATGGTTGGTTTTTCGTGTCCTTTTACTTTATACCGTAAACAAATATCATCCATGTCACCGATGTCTTGTATTTTTGTTCCAAGGGTAAAATATTCAATTTCTTTATCGTTCAGTGCTTTTATGAGAACTAAGCAAAGTAATTTCGTGTCATAAAGTTGACAACTCATTCCTGAGGTGCCAACTCTTTTTAAATACTTGAATTCTGGTAATTCATTGTATTGGCCAATATTTCCACTTATTACCTGACTACTAACTGCTCTGAAAACTTTATGTTGATCGCTGTTTTGCGATAAGTTATTTGTCATAATATATTTCTTGGAAGTTTCAAATAAGCTAACAATATCATTACTGGATTCGTGTTTAGTTGTATGAGCAATAGAAATAGGCGTCTCGAGATTTGTATTCTTAAGTGTGAAGTCAGCTCCACAGCTTAGTAGCATTTTTACAATTTGAATATTTTTACTCCTTACTGCTAAATGCAATGGCGTATCTCCAGTATTATTTTTAACATTAACACTGGCACCAAATTTTAATATAATATCTAATAATAGTATATTCTCAGAGAAGACACCTAAATGTAATGACGTATTCCCGTTTAAATCATCTACACTATCTACATTAGCCCCAAATTTAAGAAGTAACTCTACTATTAAGATTGTCTGATACTTTACAGCTAAATGTAATGGAGTGCTACCTAATCCATTTAGTGAATTCACATATACGCCATATTTAAGTAACAATTCCACCATTTCAATGTTCTGATAAACCACTGCTAGATGCAATGGCATTTTACCGGACTTACTCATAACATTCATATTGGCTCCAAATTTTAATAAGAGTTCCACAGTACGACCTTTTCCGTAACATGCTACATGATGCAATGGTGTTTCACCCAGATTATTTGTTGCGTTCACAATAGCACCTGATTTTAGTAGCAGTTCTACTGCAGATGGGTTTCCATGATATGCGGCTGCATGCAATGGCGTTTCATAACGTTTTGCTGCAGTGTTCACATCAGCTCCTTTTATTAATAATTCTTTTATAATCGATGATAATCCTTTCTTTGATGCTAAAAACAAGGCAGTTTCACCAAACGTATTTGTTTTATTAATGTCATCACTTGACTTAAGAAGCGAATTCATAATGGACTTTGTCCCACGTCGTGCTGCTACATGTAACGGTGTCTCTTGACGTCTAGTCGATACCACATTTACATGAGCTCCGCACTGCAGTAATCGATCCACAATAGCTATTTTTCCATAGTACACAGCCAAATACAACGGTGACTCACCATGATTATTTGTTATGTTGACATCGGCTCCAAAGTTCAGAAGTAGATCAACAGAAGGTGCCTCCCCAAAACGTGTTGCTAGATGCAATGGTGTTTCACTAAATATATTACACTGTATGTTCACATCGGCACCAAAACTCATCAGAAGATTTATTACTGTCTTACTACTATATTGTGATGCTATATGTAACGGTGTAAGCCCTTCCTTGTTCTTTAAATTTACTTTAGCACTATGTATAAGCAGTAATTCAACTGTGGAGGCGTCCCCGTAACGAGTTGCTATATGTAATGGCGTGTTGCCATCTTTGTTAACGAAATTAATAGTGGCATTATAGTTCAGGAGCAAATTCATGAGGGATACATTTTTTATATACGCGGCTTGATGCAATGGTGTATTTCCATCACCATTAACCATGTTTACATCTGAACCAGAATTTAGTAACAACTCTGCTATGGTAATTTTCTCTAAACCTACAGCTATATGCAAAGCTGTATAGCTATTATTATTACGCGTGTTAACTTCTGTACCGGAATTGAGCAATTGTCTCACGATTGCCGTCTCTTCTTTACATACCGCTTGATGCAGTGTCATACCTGCAGAAATCGGTTTATTAAAATCTAACAATTGCAAAATAGGTGTCACTTCATAGGTAACCGCTTTTTGAAGTGGTGCATAAATAACGTCATTTTTGTTTTTGACCCGTGTATCGAATACTGGTAAGTGTTTCACTACTAATAATTTTCCACGTTGTATAACTAAGTGAGAGGAAAATCTTCTGCTACCGGCTTCTAGTGTAGTCCATTTATTATCAAATTTAAAATTTATAGTCGACGGTACACTGCATAGAACACTGCTACGACAGTTTGTGATGTTCATTTTATCGCTATTGTTTGACCACTTGTTTAAAAAAGATATATTAGCACAGTCTATGTTAATGTGATTCGAGAAGATTTCCCAAAAAATTAAATTGACAGCACCCAAACGTACAATTTCTACAATAACATTTTCTTTGTCTTTGCTATTGTTAAATAGGACAGTGGTTTTTTGGTATTGTGTTCTATAACAAAACAGATCATTTATTGGTAGGAGCCCATTTTGCTGAAATTTATTCACTAGATCTGATTTTAAATAATTGTATTTACTGGAAGATTTAACCTCATCTTTACTAGACAAGATACTCCCTGCAAAATTTACCTGGACCTTTTCTATAATGCATCTCGTTCCATTATTGTATCGATTTTGTGGGGCTAGAGATAATCCAATAAGATTGAATAGTATATTATGTATGAAAGTAGTACTTTGAGAACTCGTAATTTCCATATTATTATGTCCCGCTGGTATGCAAGGTTGACTGTAACTTACATGGTTTCTACTATCAAAACCAACACTTGAATTTGACATTAATTTTAACATATTACTTATATTATTTGAGCGAATATTCAAATGTAAAATTTTGTTTCTGGTAATATTATTCTTAGCATATATGGTTGCGCCGAATTTTAGCAGTAGTTCTACAATTGACAAGTTCTGGCATGTAATTGCTTCAAACAAGGCAGGCTGTCCTAATGAATTTAAGTTATTTACGTGGACTCCATATTCCACCAATAGTTTTACTACTTCTATTTTCTGATATCTCACAGCAATATGCAAAGGCGTATCACCGGACTTAGTTATAATATTCACTTCTGCTCCAAATTTCAGTAACAGGTTTACAATTTGACCTTTACCTTGGCGCGCCGCTAGGTGCAATGATGTCTCACCAGAACTATTTATTGCATTCACAGTAGCGCCCGATTTCAGTAATAATTTAACTAAATGTACCTTGGCATTGCTTACTGCCACGTGTAATGGCGTTTCACCTTGTTTAGATGCTTTATCTATGTGGGCTCTTTTTTCTAACAATCTCTTTATAATTGACGTTATTCCATTTTTTACTGCTAAATACAATGAAGTTTCTCCAAATTCATTGATCGCATTTACATCAGCACCAAATTGTAATAGCAAATTCACTATAGAAGATTTCCCATGGCGCGCAGCAGCAAGTAACGGAGTTTCATTATGTTTAGCCGATATGACGTTGACATCAGCACCGCATTTTAGTAGTCGATACACAATATCCAGTTTTCCATAATATGCAGCCAAGTACAAAGGTGTTTCAGAATCAATATTTTTTACGTCCACGTTTGCTTTATAGGTTAGTAGGAGGTCAACTGAAAATGTATGTCCAAAACATGAAGCTAAATGCAGCGGTGTATCGTCATTTTTATAACCCTTTATGTCAGGGTTGGCTCCGAAACTCAACAGTAATTTAATATTGAGCTCTTTTGCGTGACGTGCTGCCAAATGTAATGGGGTCGATCTTATTTTGTTTGTGATATTTACACTAGCACCGGCACTTAATAGTAACTTTACAATAGATGCTTTTCCGCATGCTGCCAAATGCAACGGTGTGTTACCATCCCTGTCCTTTTTTTTCACATTAGCACCATGTTTCAATAGTATTGCAACTGTTGAAGCGTCCTTATAACGTGCTGCTAAATGTAATGGTGTATCACCCTTATCGTTCACTAAGTTTACGTCAGCCTCAAAACTTATGATTAAATCTACAGTAGACGTGTTTAATATGGACAAAGCTTGATGTAACGGTGCGTTGCCATCACTATTCATGACGTTGACGTTAGCTCCAAAGTTAAGCAACATCTCTACAATGTCAACCCAATCTAAACTAACAGCTATATGCAATGCTGTGTTACCTTGCATATTCTTCATGTTCACTGCTGTGCCAGCAGTAAGTAGTAATTTCACTGTTGATTTATTTCCTTTGTACACTGACTTATGCAAAGCCGTTTCACCGAGACCATTTTTCATGTTAACATCTGCATCGAAATCCAACAAAGATTTCACGGCTAACGTTTCTCCGAGACTTGCTGCTATATGCAACGGTGTATCACCAGCTCTATTAATCGCATTTACACGAGCATAACAATTCAATAGCTGGGTTACTGCAGATGTATCTCCATGATTAACTGCTAAATGCAGTGGAGTATCGTTATCTGAATTTATTCTGTTAACGTCAGCGTCAAAATTCAACAGTATGCTCATAGCAACCACGTCTCCGCAGGCTGCAGCTACGTGCAACGCAGTGTTACCACCTCTGTTGATTGTATTTACATCAAATCCAGACTTTAATAAATAGTTCACTAGAGATGCCTTTCTCCGTCGCACCGCCATGTGTAGAGGCGTATCTGTCTCGTCATTACTTCTCATGTGCTCATCTTCCGGCAGTTTACCTACATATGATTTTCCACCAAAAGTGGACTCTGGATTCAACGACGTACTGTCACTATTCTTAATGTTTAGCATGGGCATTTTTTTTACATGCACTGAATCTATTCTTGTTTATTCGTTTCACATAGCACACTTATTTACACTGGAAATGTTATCATTCACAATTGTTAGAAAAATGTTCCACTTATTTTATTAAATCATTTCAGTCTCCCAGCGCGGCATTAAAACAACTAAAGACAAGTTTACAATTATTAGCTGTTCGTTCACACACTGGCTTAGTCACCGGCAAAATAATAATAATATGTATAATGGCCGGTCATCTTCATGCAACCTTTAATTTTACAGCTAACTAACAATCAAGGAAAACGTGAGTCTGGTTGTTTGTGTTCGAATGGAATCACTCTTAAGATTCTTCCTTTGTTTTCTGTATGGAAAATGTATTTTTAACATTAAACATTCTAAATTGACGCTGTTTTAGCCACTTGCCTGTCCCTGGTTACTACGGTACACTCCGCGAGGTATAAGCTGAGCTTTGCATTAGTGTGAGTGATCACCAATCAGGCAG